>JAHTLZ010000114.1:8157318-8174447 GCA_023846285.1 Phrynocephalus versicolor | reverse complement strand
TTTATTTATTTATTTATTTATTTATTTATTTATTTATTTATTTATTTAACTTATATGCCGCCCACTACCCAAAGGTCTCTGGGCACCTTACAATCCAAAGAATAAAACAATTTAAAATAGTTAAAAGTAAAATATCAATAAATCATCAATAAAAACCTTACACTAAAATCATTATTCTAAAATTGTCATCAGAGGACCCACAATCTACATTATATCAATTAAAAACCTTCTGGAACAGGAAGGTTTTTACCTGGCGCCAGAATGTAATCAGTGTAGGCGCCAGGCGGATCTCGATCGGGAGATTCGAGATTCCCTTCTGTTTCGAGATTCCCTTCTGATTTGAGATTCCCTTCTGTTTGCCAAGAGGTGATGGGACCTGTGGCCATGATCTTAGGTTTTTTTTTATGTTGAGCTTCAGCCCATTTTTTATTTTCAGCCCATTTTTTTGATGTTGAGCTTCAGCACTAATGAACCACAATATGGCACTATTTCATTGACGCTCAGACTAAGATGTCCTTGAAACTGTTTTCATGGGTCACTTTTAGATTTCCATCCAAGAGAGCTTCAGTTTGAGAAATGGTCTCTGGACAACCATTACTGTTTCTGCATCAACTAACATAACTTCCTATGCTGTATTTGTTCTTTTCTGCCCTCACACTTGCCAGAAATGTTACGGTTTTGGGACTGCAAATTTCTGACCTCCAGAGCCAGCAGAGAACTCTGGCAGTTGTAGACCAAAAAAAGTCCAGTTTCTCAACTACAAGCTACAAATATGTTATAATTTTGCATGCAACCCTCCTATCTTTAATGCATCTTGTTTTGGCCATTCAATTTGTCTTCTCAATGTTAGGTTTGGACTAAACCCAGTGCAAGAAAGACTTAGCTGCATGGCAAAAAAGTATTCCATCTATGTAGGTGCTAATATAGGAGACAAGAAATCCTGTAACTCCACAGATCCCAAGTGTCCCAGTGATGGCCGTTACCAATACAACACAGATGTTGTTTATGATTCAGAAGGGAAATTTGTGGCACGTTATCACAAGGTAAGCATTATTGTCTATTTGGTCCATAACTAGTTTTCTAAACAAATTTAAAAAAAGGAATATGCATTCACATTGCTCTGCTTCAAGACGGGTGATTTCCTGTGATATTGGAGGGGGTTACACATGCCTGCCGCAGACCTTGGGGACTGCAATCGTTTGTAAATCCCTGGATTGTTAAACATTTCACTGAAAATATCTCCTTGCATCTCTCAGAAGCAGGAGGGAGATTTTGTCTTCAACTATTTTCTCTTTCCTTCCTTATTTCTGGTTGTTGTTCTAAGTGACATAACAACTTGGGGGGGGGGGATTCCCCAGTCTAAAACACCTGAAGGGGACAAATCTCAGCAAAACTGCTTATTGCCTACCTCTGCTCCTTGTGAACTAGAGAAAAAGCTGCTTCCACCTAAAGATAGATCAGGTGCACATGCCCGTTGCTTAAATGGACATTTTAACTGTGTAGCCCACTGTATGCACAAAATGTTTGATGTGCATCACTGGCCCGCTACTGATGTATGTAAGGAAGTCCTTTTGGGGTGGCTAGGTCATCCACGAGAAATCTTGGGACTGGAATGCAAGGTGCAGTTTGCAAGAGCAAATTGCATGTTTTTAGATTCCAACATCTATCTTGCAATTCTATATTGTGTCACTCTCCTGGTGCTGAAACAAAGCCAATGATAAAATAGCATACGAGTTTTAAACTTGTTCATAACTCTGTATCGCACTAGATAGTGAAACCAGCAATCTGGGAAGGGGGAAAGGAGGGCAACAAGTCTCTGACAATTGAAGTCTTTCAGGATTAAACCATGTATTCTGGTTTAGCAGGAAGAATGGCATTGGGGATCCAGAGATGTGATTCCTCTTAAGTGGGAGGTGTGAAAAGCTTGTGCTGTGCCCGCTAGACATCTAGGTCTTCTATGGACATGTGGTTTGTAACACCTGGTTTGCTTCTAAGTCTTAAAATGGGATACAGTGGAACCTTGACTTACGTCATTAATCTGTTCCAGAGGTCTAGACACAAGTCAAACATGCCTTAAGTCAAATGAACTTTCCCATAGAAAGTAATGGAAAAGTGGATTAATCCGTTCCAGATGATGAAAAAGACCCCCCAAAACAGCAATTTAACACAAATTTGACTAAGATAGATTCCTTCCAGGGATGTAAATGAAATGCCTCTTCAAAGAGAGGAGAAGTCCTATGTCCACGTAGAGCTGCGGACATGAAGAAATGCTAAATCTCCTATTTTTGAAAAAATAAGAATCCACTCTTACCCAGACCTTGTGTTTGTCTTAATAGTTTCCTTTGCTTACCCAGCTCTGTATAGAGACATCAGATGGGTAACCTTCTGTTTAAAACTGACCATAGCATCCATTTTTCCTGGCTTTGCTACATAATTTTTCCTGTGATTCTTTTCCTCCCCTGTCTTTTAAACAGTACAACCTTTTTGCATCAGAAATCTACTTTAATTATGCAAAGGAGCCACAATTTGTTAACTTCGACACCCCTTTTGGGAAGTTTGGAGTTTTCACATGTGCCGATATACTTAATTTTGGGGAACCTGCCGTATCACTCGTGGAGAAATTCAAAGTGGACACTATCCTCTTCCCAACTGCCTGGATGAATACTCTCCCACTTCTGTCTGCTGTTCAATACTACTCAGCCTGGGCCATGGGCATGCGTGTCAATCTCCTTGCGGCCAATATTCACAAGCCCCACCTGGACATCACTGGTAATTGCAACTTTCAGCTACTCAGACAGTTGAAAGCAAGATAATGTGTAGAAGGAAGAGAGGAACCCAGAGGAAACCATGTTTCATTTCAATGCATGAAAAAGTTACTCTTTGGATTAAAATTCCAAGAATCTCTAGGGAATACTGGAAGTTGTAGTCTTAAAAATAACACATCTGAGCTCTTTGTGAACAGCTGACGAAAACGTTGGATTTCTTCATGATTTTATTCAGAGGTTAACATTATTATTTTAATGCTCTTCATAATCAATAATCCTGTGTCACCTTACAGGCAGAAGCTAGAGACTATTTTGGTAATAACTATATCATTCTTTAAGATACCTCAGTCCCCCCCCCCAAAAAAGAAAAGCAGCAGCAGAGGAAGAGAAAGAGAGAGAGATATAAGAAGAAAAAGAAAATAAGCCATTTTTTGCTCTTAACAACACATAAAAAATAATAGGACAACACATGGTTCTATTACCATCAATTTTGCTTAGTGCAATTTGTGACACACTTCTACCTGTCCCCAAGATGGAAATTAGGTTTTCCTACAGGATGTGTTTAACAAACCTTGGAAATGTACTTTTAAAATGTATGGTTCCCAGATTCTCCACAATGGCCATGCCTAGACTTGGTGCCCATTCTTTTGTCACCCACAGGAAGCGGTATCTTTGCACCTGAGGGTCCCAAGATATATCATTTTGATATGGAAACACAAGATGGCAAACTCCTGCTTGCTGAACTTGATGTACATCCCCGTCTCTCTCCTACATACCCTCCCCCTGTCAACTGGAGCCTATACGCTACAAGTCTCAAGCACTTCACACCGGAAAGTCAAGTATTTACAGGAAGCATATATTTTGATAACTTCACCTTCATGGAACTGACACAAGAAGCAGGAAACTTCACCGTCTGCCAGAAGGGCCTCTGCTGCCACTTGAGCTACAAGATGAGGGAAAAGTGCAAGGATGAAGTTTATGCATTTGGTGCTTTCGATGGGCTCCATGTGGTGGACGGAGAATATTATCTGCAGGTAAAGGATTTGGACAAATGCAGTGGGCAATCTATTGGAGCTTGCCAATTTATTTAAAATATATTTATTTAAAACAGATCTTATATACAGTCACCACCCACCGATCGCGGGGGACAGGGACTCACCCCACCCACGATGCATGAAAATCCACGATATGCGGAAGCGGGTGGGGGGGCTGGGGGCGGGGGCGGGTGATTGTGCGCCTGTCCGAGGCTTCTCGGAGGAGTGTGGGGGCGGCGCGGAGCGACCCAATCGCCCCCTCTGCCCCCCACGTGGCCACCAGACTTCTCAGAGGAGCGTGAGGGCGGTGCGGAATGCATGTCTCAGCGACTGGACGTGTCAATTCTTATCTTCTGATAACCAACCACAAAACAACAACAACCCATGCTTGAATGCAGTATATGGGAGGTGAGGAAAAGCATATGTGAAAACAAACAGAGAGCTTTCACATGGCACAAGCGGGCACTGCGTCTAAAACTGTGATGAATATAACATCTGTTTTGAAATGTCAAGAATTCAGATCCCAGTGGTACCGTTGGGCTGTGCATTTTTTTCTGTTCTGTGAAGACAAGCTGTTTTTCCTATTAGTTTGAATGACTTAATCCCACAAATATCCTTCTCCTCTTTCTTTCTGTAGATATGTACATTTCTGAAATGTAACACGACAGACTTGAAATCATGTGGGCAGAAAGTAGATGCTGCTCGTACAAGGTTTGATTCCTTTTCTCTCAGTGGCACGTTCAACACCAGTTATGTGTTCCCTGAAGTCTTGCTCACAGAGACTCAGCTGGCCCCTGGAGAATTTCAGGTGAGTGGGACCTCAGATGCTTCAGAGGTCAACTCCAAACATGAGCAGAGGAAGAAAAATTGTAATAAGACATTTAAATGAAAAACATGCAATCTTTTTTTATATTTATATTTTTGTCTAAAATTGTTAAACTAAAAACTGAGGGGAGTAAGCCGAGGAGAGAACTGTGTGGTTATGAAACTGTAATTTGGGTTTGGAAAAGTGTGTGTGTGGGGGGGTCATCTTATACATGGGGACATCTTAGGGCGTTTATACACTACCCCTAAGCTCCGCTGCAAATGGCTCCCAGCTCCGGAGCTTAAAAATGTTTCCCCACCAGCTCCGGAGCTAACAGAAAATTAAGTGCGACCCCCCCCCCACCTAAGCGCGACCCAGCACACCTTTCAAGTACCTGCTCTGGGAGAGTGAAAAATTTTGATGCGGAGAGTGCCGGGCTCTCCTCGCTTCTTTTTGTTTTTTGTTTTTTTTGCCTCCCGCCCCTTTAAGAGGAACCAGGAAGTGAGGGGGGGTCGGAGCAACTTCCACCGGCACTCTGGAGGTAAGAGTGCATTCTTTTCTCCCTTTTTTTCTCCCTCCCCTCACGCAGACAGAACAAGGAAGTGCGGAGGGGGTGGGAACGCAGGGAGAGCGACAAACCCTCAAGATCTCTGGTCCGAATTTAAGGGACCAGCGGATCTTAGGGGTCGTGTAAAAAGGTCCTTAGAGACAGAAAAATACGGGTATATTCCTAACAAGAATACTAGTATAGAGGTAGTCACTCTCTATAGTAGTGGTTCCCAGCATTTTCTGATTCGCAACCCCATTTTATAATAGCCAAGTAACCTGTGACTACCCACCACCGTATTTGCATATCAGATGTTTTTAATGGGATAGTGTCATCCCTTCTTAGAAAGTAGAGGTTTCTTTGTCTGTCAAGATTCTCAGTCCTCCAGGTCAGGTTATCTGCAAGTTGAGTCAAGGCAACTGGACTTCTTTTCTTGTGAGATCAAAATGTTTTGCTACTCATCCAAGCAGCTTCATTCACAAACCATGATGACCCGAAGGCCATTTTTTCTGATTTGCTGTCATTCTCAGGGAATGCAACCCTTAAGGCAGAGGTGCCCAAACTTTTTGTAAGGATGGCCAGATTTGGTGGCTGATAATGTGTCAGGGGCCGGTTGCTCTCCGACCCTGCCACCCCACTGCAAGCCCCACCCACTGACCCCTTGCAACCCCACCTGCAGGAAGGAAGGCAGGGACCAAGGGAGGGAGGGAGGAAGGTGGAAACAAAGAGAGGAAGGAAGGAGGGTGGGGAACAAGGAAGGGAGGAAGGGAGGGAGGTGGGGACCAAGGGAGGAAGGAAGGAAGGAAGGAAGGAAGGTGGGGACCAAAGGAAGCACAGGGAGCTGTGGCCACCGCAGGGGAATGTGTGGGTGAAGGAGGGGGAGGGAGGGGCGGGCCAGCCAGCCGCGGGCCACTCAGAATGGCCTGACGGGCCAGTTTTGGCCCCCGGGCCAGACTTTGGGCAGGCCTGCCTTAAGGTGACAACAAAAGAACAATGTTCTTCAGGCTATCAGGGTTTGCCAACCCTGAGCTACACTAAAAATGGGCAAAGAAAGGCAAGTGGATGCCAGTTTCCTTGCCTATAGCAAAGAATTAACCAGGTTTGTTTCCTGGCAGCAGGTGCTGCTATTTTGTGCGCCACCTGATAAATGTGAGACCTTTTGTGGCAACTGTGAAGATGGCTGATCCACTTAGAAGGAACAGTTGCCCTCACCAATCCAAGCTTTCCTCTGCATTATTTTTAGCTGCATTAGAGATGGGCACAAAACGAAAATATATAGTGTTTTGTTTTGTTTTGTTTCATTAGTAATGCATATTAAAGAATTTTTAGAATGAAACAAAACAATTCATTAATAGCTCCCCTGGGTTCTAGAGATACCAAAACCACAGAGTAGCTTCTTTGGACTCTTCCCTGTAAGACCCCCAAATTTGGAGATGTTTGGGGTTCAGGAGGCTGAGTTACAGTAACCCCCCACCAATCATGGGGGTTAGGGACCCACCCCACCTGGGATGCAAGAAAATCTGTAATATGAGGAAGTGGGTGGGGCACCTTACCTCCTGCCGCCACCCACCTGGCCACCCCGAGCCTTCCCGGGGAGCCTGGTTGAGCGGTACAGAGCAACCTGATCACTCCGCGCAGCCCTCCCGGCCACCTCGAGCCTTTCCGGGGGAGCCTGGTTGAGCGGCATGCAGTGACCTGATCGCTCCACGCCACCCCGAGCCTTCCCAGGGGAGCCTGGTTGAGCGGCGCAGAGCGACCCGATAGCTCCGCGCTGCCCCTCCCAGCCACCCCGAGGCTTTTCAGGGGGGCGTGGGAGGGTGGCGCGGAGTGACCCGATCGCCCCTGTCACCCTCCCACACACCCCTGAGAAGCCTCGGGGGTGGGGGCAGTGCGGAATGACCCAGCTGTCCCCCCACAGTGCAGGTACTGCGATTCCGTGATGTAGCAGGGCCGTGGTACTTGAACTGCAAAATGGCGCGGGGGGGGTCACTGTATTAAACTCTAAAGGGGGTCCCCCTAGAAAAAAAATCATTTCTAATTGAGTCAGGAAGTAGTTAAGAGCCCCCTTAAGTGCTTTAGTTAACTCTTGTATTACCAGTGCATGCCATACAGAACGTTTGCAGTTAGCTAGGGGGACCCTCTTTGCAGTTGAATAACTCACCCCCTGAATCCCAAATCTCTTAAATTTTGGGGGGCTTACAGGGAAGACCTTCAGGAAGCTCCCCCATTTCATTTCCCAAACAAAAAAGGGTGGTTTGATTCATTTAATCACAAAACGGTTTCTATCATTTTGTTTTGTAACAAAACAATATGTTATATAACAAAACGATGAAACAGAGTTTCATCTTTCATTTGGTACCCATCTCTAATCTGCATATTCTCTTTCTTAGGTGCTGCCTGATGGACGTCTGATTAGCAACAACAAAATTTCAAAGCCGATCTTATCTGTGGCTCTGTTTGGAAGGTGGTATGAGAAAGACCCTCCACATCCACTGCACATGTCGTCATGAGATTAACCTTTATTACTTTGTATTCTCGAAGGTATTCATTACTTTGCTTCCTTTGTCACCCTTCCCAGCATTATCTCATCTAGTCACTTTTATTATGTCTCTTTTTCTGAGCCACGTGTAAAGCAGAATCCAAAACAAACAATATTTCGGATTGGTTTAGGAGCAGTTATCAGTTTTGAGCATAGATCAATATAATAAACTCATGTAAGTCTCCCATTTTATTGCTATATCCCATGATCAGGAATGTGTGATAAGCAACAAAGAAAGGCTTGCCCTGAGATTTTGTAAATACTTATAGTTGGGATTCTTGGAACAAACTGAATATCCATTGGAAAAGTGGGGAAATTTTGTATAAGTCTTCCGTCCAAATTGTAAGTGGTCAGACAACTCATGTTTGCTGTCCTGGAGGAGATGAGGGAATCAACATTGCTTTGGTGCTTCTGGAAACTTATTATTTAGAGAGGGCTGAATTTCCACCTTTCTTTCTTTCTTATTCCTGAGTAACACTGATTGTTTTCAGTACAGGCTTTTCTCTGTGCAGCCACCTTGATGTGCTCACATCCTTTTTGGAGGGGGGGGGCAGGAAACACCCTATTTTGCTTGTAACCTTGTCTTGTTTTTCCACTCCTTCTTCCAAGTGCAGAGAGTCTTTTGTTTTATAGACTCCATCTAAAAGTACCTTCGGTTATTTGAGAAAGTTGGCGGGGAACATACAGTCTATTCACCCATAAGTCATGGTGACATCAAGGCTGTCTTTTTTTCTGGGATCCAAAAGTGTGAGTTTATGTTTTCTCTTGCCTCATGCATGTGACTGATAACATCAACAAAGGAAGAGATGAAGCCAGGTCCCATTCCCTCAGGTATTGCTAAGCAAATGTACACAATGTTCTTGCTCCTTGCTCCTTAGCTGCTTTTGTCATGCGCATGAGTCGTATTTGGACTCCTGATGTGTGATTCAGATACTTTGTGGTTTCACTGCTCAAAGACAAATAGTTTCTAAAATTTGTGGGAAATTGTAAAATATGTATTCGAATATTTTCTTCTTGCAGGCTAATCAGCTAGACATGAAATGTGTTTCTGTTTCTTGTAAGTCATGGTGAATGCTCAGTTTGAGTGGAAAAGATGCTCACATACTTTGCAGTGAATAAATGTTCTGAATTTTCTTCAGTGTTTATTCAACTTCTCCCTCCTTAAAATAAATATGTTTTACTTTTCTCTGGCTTATTTTAATATATATATATGAGGAGGTCTAAAGCACGATATTGTTGCAAACTATCAGTGCAACATGCTGTAGCAAATAAACCTTAACAGAAGAGAAACTGTTGGCTTGACAAGGATTCTTGTGCTACAAGCCCTACCATTAGGTAATGTGAGGGGGCTGCCTCAGGCAAGTGATTTTGAATGCTATAAAAAGAGATCAAACTATTGACTAAGCATGACTTGTATGCTTTCACTCCCAGAGAAAGACACCCATGGGATTTTTCTCTCTTAAGGACCAATATAGTCTAGCCAGTCGTGGCTTATTTTGCAGTTTGATGTGGGAAATAGTGCACCTGGAGGATAATTAAACAGAAATTTCTTTACCTGCTATTATGATGTGGGCTAAATACAGCCTTTGGTGATCCAAGTATTTGGATGCAAGGGCAGCTTTAGCCTCCTTCCTCTCCAACAATATGTTTGTATGTAGGAGATCACCTGTATGTTGTAAATCACCCAAATTGTGCTCGAAGCATTATGAGGTGGTAAATAAGCAGCAGCAGCAACAACAACAACAACAACAACAACAACAACAACAACATGCTGGCATATTGATGTCTGTACATGGAAGGGAAGGGAATAATATACTGGCCTTTCATTGTTTGGGCACATCATGAGAATATAAGGTTTTCTCTAGAAAAGACAATAATGCAGGGAAAAGTCAAAGGTAGCAGGAAAAGAAGCCCAAATATGAGATGGATTGACTACCCAAAGAAACCACAGCCTTGGTTTCAGCAGAGCTGTTGAGGTTAGAACAGTTTGAAAGATTATTCATTCATAAGAATGCCATAAGTCAGAGATGATCTGCAACCTGATGGCATCTATCAACAACAAATTGCTCTAACTAACAGGAATCAGAATCATAGAGTTGGAAGAGACCTCAAGGGCCATCCAGTCCAACCCCCTGCCATGTAGGAACACCCATTAAAGCACTCCCAACAGATGGTCATCCAACCTCTGCTTAAAAACCTTAAAAAAGACTCCATCACCCTCCGTGGCAGCATATTCCACTGCCAAACAGCTCTAACCACCAGGAAGTTCTTCCTAATGTTTAAATTGAATCTCTTTCCTATAGTTTGAAATCAGAGCCCCGAGCCCTAATCTCTGAAGCCATGGAAAACAAACTAGTCCCTTCTTCAATATGATATCCTTTCAAAAAAATTAAACATGGCTATCATATCCCCTTTCAGCCTTCTTTTTGTAAGGCTAAACATTTTCAGCTCCCTAAGCCACTCCTCATAAGACATTTCTTCCAGATTTTTAACCATCCTGATCACCCTCCTCTGGACCCATTCAAGGTTTTCAACATCCTTTTTAAATTGAGGAACTGGACACAGTATTCCAGGTGGGGTCTGACCAGAACAGAATAGAGTGGTACTATCACTTCCCTTGATCTAGACTAGTGTTGGCGAACCTATGGCACAGGTGCCAAAGGTGGCACTTGAAGCCCTTTCTGTGGACACCCTACATCGCCCCTTCACTGCCACCTGTATTCAGGTTAAATTCCTGCATTGGCACTTTGCGGAAAAAGTAGTGGGTTTTGAATAGCAGTTTGGGCACTCGGTCTCCAAAAGGTTCGCCATCACTGATCTAGATACTATGCTTCTACTGATGCAACTAAGAATTGCATTGGCTTTCTTGGCTGCTGCGTCACACTGCTGACTCATGTTCAAACCCAGGCTCTCAAATCCTTTTTACATGTACTATTCTCTAGCCAGGTGTCTCCCATCTTATATCTGTGCAATTCATTCTTTTTACCTGGATGCAACACCCTACATTTCACTCTGTTGGAACCCATTCCATTAGCTTTGGCCCAGCACTCTAATCTGTCAAGGTCATTTTGGATTTTCATCCTATCCTCTAGGAATTAGCAACCCCTCTCAATTTGGTATCATCTACAAATTTAATTAGCATACTCTATTCCTTCATCCTAGTCATTAATAAAGATATTGAAGAGCACTGGACCCAGAACTGAACCGTGGGGGACCCCACTGGTCACATCTCTCCAAGCTGAAGAGAAGCCATTTATGATCACCCTTTTGGGTGATCAGTCAACCAATTACAAATCCACCTAACAGTATCTATCCCACATTCTATTAACTTATTTGCAAGTATAGTATAGTAAACCTTATTGAAGGTCTTACTGAAATCTAGATAAGCAATATTCACAGAATTCCCCTCATACACCAGGTATATAACTCTATCGAAGAGAGAGATCTGATTAGTCTCACATGACTTGCTTTTAAGAAACCCATGTTGACTTTTCCTAGTGACAGAATTGCTTGCTAAATAATTACAGATTGTCTGCTTAATAATCTGGTCTAGGATCGTTCCAGGAACTGAAGTCAAGCTGACAGGGTGGTAATTATTTGGGTCCTGTCCCTCCCCTTTTGAAGTAACTTGACTTCAAGCATCAAAAGGATAACTCACTACTGGATCAGAAAGCACAGATATTGCTGAAAGAGTAAAGGTTTGGAGATTGTTTGTGGGGAGGAAGACAGAGGAAAACAAATCAGGAGCTGCTCTAAAAGAAGGGGGAATGAGAGAAGTTTTCATCTTTCTGATCAAATTTGCGCTGATTTATGAGATTGTCTAAGCAGTTTCTGTATAAAAAATTATTCAACAAATATTGACATTATTTTAATATGTGTTTAATATATATTATAAAAGAGAGGATATAAAGAAAGTATTAGCAAATTATAAGAAGATTTTCATATAAGAAGGTATTCGTTATTCAGAGAACTTGTCTTTCAGGGCATGCATACATTATAGATGTACAATTTTGTAGAAACAATGCTGTAAACTTGCTGGTATTTATTAATTTGTATCATTTATATACCATACATGTGGCAGCAAGACCACTCTGGGCAGTTCACAACACAGACTCAACAAACAATAATCAAATCATAACAAAATAACACAGACACTGTAATAAAACAACTTTCATTAAAATACAATTTAAAACCACAGAAACCATTGTAGAAACCATTTTGGGGTGGAACGGGTAGAATAGTCATTAGTCATGCTAAATCAGCCTATTTGTCCTCATCAAATCCATCACGGCATCCAGGCAATGCTCCAGGGATGGTACAGCATCCACTACAGAAGTTGGAAAGGAAAGATAGAGCTGTGTGTCATCCACATACTGGTGACATGAAGCTCCCAAACTCCAGATGACCACATCCCAGTGGCCTCATATAGACATTAAATAACATTGGCCCCTGTGGAACCCCACACATGAGGGTCCAAGGGGTGGATTGCATGTCACCCATATCAACTATCTGGCAACAGTCCTCCAAGAATGAACAGAAACATATCAAAGCAAGTCACCAATTCCCAGCTCAGAGAGCCCATGAGGGAAATAGTCGTGGTATATAAATGTGAAAAATAAATAAATAAATAAATAAATTATCAGGAGGATACAGTAGTTGACAATATCTAAAGTGGCTGAAAGATTGAAGAGGACATTTTGCCCCTATCGTCCTCTCCAACTTGCAGGGTGACTAATGCTATTTCCGTACCATGGTGCGGCCTGAACCCTGACAGGAAAGGTTCAAGGGCATCAGCCACCACCCTCTACAGCACTTTACACATAAATGAAATGTTCACAGCAGGTCTATAGCTGTTAAGAAGCTTGAGTGATGATTCACTTCTCTGATCATTATCCAAACTACTTATGCTGCCACTGTGCTTATCTGCATTTAGACTATTGTTCTTAGCACAGATAAAGCAGTAAGGAAAATTAACTGAATACCACAGTCACTGCAGAAAACCTTGCTTGTAACTACTTTTGGTCATTGCTCTATCAGCCCTTTGTGGGCAGTGTTAGTAGTGACATGGCTCTATAACTAATCCTCAATTTTCTGGCCACCTGCTTCTACCTGTGTAATCTTGTGGTTCAGTGCTCCAAAAATAGACTAAGTCGAAGATGTGAGATGAGGCAAGTTTGAGATTTCCCAAGAATTGAGACTAAGTCAGACATAAAGGAGGATTTCTCAGCGCTGAGTTTATTGAGCAGAAGCAAAGACAGAACAGAGAACCTTTTGCGGACAGACGCAAAGGGGTCCCCCCTCACAGTCAAGAAGGGACCTCGAACACACATTTCCAGGGGTTTTTATACAATTTCAGAGCCCTACCACACCCTTCTTCAGATAGTCACACCTTCAACACCTCCCATCATCTGTCCATCATTTACTACATCTTCAAGGCTTCATAAGCTCTTCTTACTTCCTCTTTTCGTTCAGTAAGCTCCCAGCTGTTTCTTAACACATGTTTCCTGAACATTGCCCAGGCATCAACAGGAAACTGCAGCATTACTTGCCACATAACACAGTCTTTTCTTAGCATTACAATTACAACACAGCTTCATACAATTATCAGGTATCTATTGATTATATATTGTGTCAATAAGCTCATTGCCAAGCATGGATATATATTTTACATCCCACACCTGTGATGTATTTATTTATTATTTATTTACTCGGTGCATTTCTATACTGCTCCTTTTTCCATAAAGGAACTCAGGGCAGTTTACAATTAAACAAATGTACTCATCTTCATTTCAGTCTTCATGAGTTCCTCATCTCTTGGCTGCTGTTGGTGCAGTTTATGGGATCTAAATAGCAAGAGTGAATAGAGGGTTCAGTCAGGCTCCCATTATATTTAATAGTATAGATGATGGTGGTGCCACATTATAATGTTACTTTATCAAGCACTATTCTGCTTTCCCTTTCCTCAAAGAACCCAATATGTCTGGAAGAATGTGAGAAATCTCTTACTGGATAGGTTGGTGGGAAGAAAACAGATGGAGGAAGTGGTGGAAAAATACAGGAGGGTTAGAAAAAGAAGGCAGACTCACCACATGTTCTATGGAGATTGTCGTGATCTGGAAACTCTTGATTTTTTTTAAAAAAAATCTGAATGTAAATTCAATTGTCAACATTTCCTAAAGATAGGTCCTTTGCCTCGTCTCTCAGTTGGAAGTTACTGTAATCAAAGGTTGCATAGGGATCAAAGTTCAATTTGTAATCACTAACCTTGTGAAATGCTATAAAAACAAGACTAAAGACCTTGTGAAATGTTACAAAAACAAGACTAAACGCATTCAGAGTGAGCTACCTGGAAATGTGGACATTTTCCAAGACCTTGTGAAATGTTACAAAAACAAGACTAAACGCATTCAGAGCGAGCTACCTGCGGACATTTCCACCTCTTTCTCTTAACTGTCCTTGCATTACTGATACTCGCTTTCCCAAACACAGAGGCCTATCAATGGTCTCCTTTCCACAGTCATGGAGTGTCTTTGCTTCAATTCTGGGGATGAGCCTGGGAGCTTTTGCCTTGGACAAGTACACTGCAGCAGTATACGAGCATTCAGTCATACTGGCAGAAACAACCACCAAACCATTTTCTTCTGAAGAGGCCTTAAAATTCATGAACAAAAACATGGATATCTTAGAAGAGGCGGTCAAAACAGCAGCAAAGCAGGTATGCCGTTGTCTTCCACAACCTCCATTTTATTGTTGTGCACATTGTTCTGTGGTAGCTTCAGATCTGCTGGCTTTTGACAGGGTGCCCACATCATTGTAACCCCTGAAGATGGCATATATGGCTTCCGCTTCACAAGGGAAACACTTTATCCCTATCTTGAAGATATTCCTGATCCACAGGTCAACTGGATTCCCTGCAGTGACCCAGAAAGGTATTCCATTGTTTGTATGCCTGTCTTATCTCTTATGCCCACCTATGTTATGTCTTGACCCTGATTTCCCCCAACTCAGTTCAAGACAATGCAAATTGTCTTCCCCTTCCCCTTCCCCTTCCCTTCCCCTTCCCCTTACAACAAACTCAAGGCTCTGGGTTTTGAATGAAGACCTCCCAGTTACCACTCCAACATGGCTAATCACAACAGCACAATGACTCTCTGCTTTGTCTTTAAAAATCCTAAGGATACTTCTACTATAGTAATTTTCTCCCTTTCTTAGGGTTTCAACATTGTAAAGAATAACTAGAAGTACAGGGAAAGCATAGGGAAAAGAAGGTTCTTTGTACTTGAGAATGGTGAATATGGTCTGTCCTATTAGCTACACCACAAACTTGTCAAGTAGAATAGCTAAGAAACAATGTCAGGAATGGATTATTCCAAAAGCTTTGTAGATGAATGGGGTTCACTATTCTAATTTCAGATTACAGCCACCATACCATAATTTTTGTGTCATTTAGAGATTGCTTTAACATCTGCTGTTACTATAATCAGCAGAGAAAAGAGAGAATGTGGATTTGTTTTGTTTTGTTAAAGAAAATGCTTTTAAAAAGAATAATTACTCTCCCATTCTTCTGCGTTTCATTCCCCCATTCCTCTGGGAATCAGTCAATGGCTTTTCATTTGGAACAGCGATATTTCTATATCACCTACTTATTGTTTCTATATGTATAAAATGCTTGAATGTAGAACAATATTTTTAAACAGAAAGAAAGAGAAAGCCAAGGAATGCTAGAAGGGATCTAACAGAATAATGTTTGTAGAACGACTAGATGAAGTACATCCTCTTTTTAATCCCCAAAACACGAACTATACAGACACGTCCCAAGGTACAATGTTTTTCTTTTATGAGCATCATGGTCTTCTGCAAGTGTTTTTCCTCCTCAATCTTTTTGTTTATTTGTTTGTGGAAAACTTATTTTAAAAACCTCAGAAGAATCAATGTACAGTATTATGACAGATTTTGCAAGAACCCAGAGCACGAGTAGAAGAACAAATAAGGGCCCTTCTCTTTAAGAGTTGATGCTGTTGTGTATATATCAAAACTACTTAAACAGGAAATGGGTTGAAAATAAACATTTTTTCTGGGAATCTGTTTTTAGAAAAGAAGTTTTCAATTAGGCAGGAATGCTATGAAAGATCTCAAAGAAAAATCACACTTGGAATTAAACATGGAAAGTAAGGGGGAAGGGCTTCTCTTTTTTTGGTTAATGTTGGTTAATAAGCAATCCAGAAAGATTGTCATGGAATGTAAATGCACAGTAGCTGCCTGCGACTTCATAGTGTCAGAGTGTTGATGTTGTAGTCAACAAGTTTTTGAAATTGTAAGATCATCACATAGCAGCTGAGTTGGGGTAAGCTACTTTTACTTACCTCAGTATCCCCAGTTTGGTTCTTATGTTCCATAAATGTGGAGCAGAATGGATAACATAGCATGCTTTGTTAACATGTTTATCTCACAAATATCCATTTGAAATCCCCCTGGGGGGCAGTAGTGCTCAATAGGGGGAGCAGTTTGGAATGGGTACAGATTTAACAGCCACAATCAGCCCAGCTGCTTCTCCAGTCTCATCCATCTACACCTGCAGCTTTTTAAATGGGAGAAAAAGCTCCTAG
This sequence comes from Phrynocephalus versicolor, assembly GCA_023846285.1. Taxonomy (NCBI): domain Eukaryota; kingdom Metazoa; phylum Chordata; class Lepidosauria; order Squamata; family Agamidae; genus Phrynocephalus; species Phrynocephalus versicolor. The sequence goes on along the minus strand of JAHTLZ010000114.1, from coordinate 8,158,151 downwards.
GCCATAGGTACACGTGTTGTTTCTTCATAACATGTATTCTGGGTTCAATTTGCTTGCAACGCTTGAGGGAGTAGTTATGTTTTACATAGGAGAGAAAGTGACCCTCACTATATCTGAAGGCAAACAACCACAGAGAATTTTCTAATTTAAGCAACTTAAGGATAAGGGAGCAAGATTAAGCATACAGCAGCTGCCTAGATGCCCTAAGCACATCTGATCTCACCTGATTTCGGTAGCTAAGCAGGGTCGGCCCTGGTTAGTACTTGGATGGGAGACCACCAGGGAATACCAGGCACTGTAGGTACCTGGAGTAGGAACTGGCAAGCCATTCCAGTATTCCTGCCAAGAAAACTCCATGGACATGGGGTCACAAAGAGTCGGTCACGACTGTAATGACACAACACACACACACACACACACTTTTCAGTTAGAGGGTCTGGAAGAGGTGCTTCACTCTCTCCGCCATCTAAGCTACATGTCACTTTTGAGGGAGAATCTAAAGATATTCCTCCATTTGCACAATTTTGAATGGAAGAATGGTTCGTGGAGAAAGGATGCAGATGCTTCAAATTAGCATCCTTTCTGGCTAACTTTCATATATAAAAATCTTATATAACACTACTCCATAGTTTGGGACCTGAATATCTGACAGAGTGTATCATGCCAAGGCTAATGTCGGCCCGGTCCACCATAACATAGCAGTCCCTTTTGTTCCAGGTCAACAACTCCAGGGAGGCTTGTAAGGCCTCTACCCAGAACCATGCCTTTTCCATGGGGGTCCCAAAACTTTGGAACCAACTTCCAAGTGAAATTAGGACAGCGGAGCCCCTCTC
>JAHTLZ010000114.1:8143146-8153884 GCA_023846285.1 Phrynocephalus versicolor | reverse complement strand
TCTTCTTCTTCTTCTTCTTCTTCTTCTTCTTCTTCTTCTTCTTCTTCACCTCTCAGATTTGTTTTGGTTCCTATAATTTGCTTCAAGTGATTTAACTGGAATTATAAGTTTAGTTTGGATAGTCGCAATTTCTCACAACATTCCTTGGGTACAGTTTAAAGCATGAGGATCTATCCAGGAGATCAAGGGAGGGGCCCACGCGTGTGGGATCCCCTTCAGATGGTGCATTTCATGCGGCAGGGGCAGGAAGGTCAAATGCACACTTGGGTCAGGCAGGGTCATTCATTGCTCATATGGATGGCTCCGGGCCAGTCAGCATTAACTGTGATGACAGTCACTAGGTGGGGTCTCTGATAAGGGAACCACAACAAAGAACATCTGGTACCTCCTAAAACTAGGAATCAAAAACATTCTTATTCCTTTCTTGCTGATTAAAGTGATAGACATCACAGCCACATGGAAGATGGAGGGAAAAATGTATATTTTTGTGCATTTGAGCATATGTGTTGGCCTGCTTTTTAACTATACAAGTGTCTTCTTCCTTCCTTCCTTCCTTCCTTCCTTCCTTCCTTGTAATGTAGGAAGAATGATGGTCCCAGTACTTAGGCTTGCACTCTAAATTTAAGGAATAAGGGACAGGGAGGGAGAAGAGGATTAAAAGATCTAGTTTTTATAAAAACATCAGTACACACGAAATCTGAAGTGACACTTTTGTCTTTGGATTCATAGGTAGTGGTATCTATGCGCCAGATGGACCCAAGGCATATCATTATGATGCTGAATCAGAGAACGGGCATCTTCTGATTGCAGAACTTGATTCTCATCCATCTCTCTCTCCTACCTACCTTCCTGCTCTTAACTGGAGCTTGTATGCCACAACCATTAAGCCATTCTCTGAGGAATCTAATTTCACCGGAACCATTTTCTATGATGAATACACTTTCTCTGAGCTCACCCAAGAAGCTGGCAATCTGACAGTGTGCCAGAAAAGTCTCTGCTGCCATTTAAGCTACAGGATGACGGAACAGCAAGAAGATGAACGTTATGTCCTTGGGGCATTTGATGGCCTTCATGTAGTCGAAGGAGAATATTACTGCCAGGTCTCAATTCTTCTTCATTGTAGAAGTGCTAGCTCTTCCTTTGCTCATGTGGGATTATAAATGGAAGAAATTATCTGAAAAATATAGGAGGCAATCTGGCCAAGACAAAGCACTTTTAATCTCATATCCTATTGGGAGCAAACCATGAAAGCTTGTGTCCTATTAAACTTAGTAGTCTCTAAGGTGCCACGATTACCTACAGGTTTTAGTAGGACACACAAATATAATTTACTTCTCCACTTTAAGATATCCAGATTTAAATGCTAACTGCCACAGATAATCAATGAAGGAATAGAGCAGAAGGACAGATTCCAAACTCTTTCAACAATTTACTTAAGGCCAAGTTTAGCTGCCGGGGGATGGGGGAGTCCACTGAGATTTGTGATGCTCATTCCTAATAAATGGAAATTAGTCTGTAGCTTGTCCATGGCTGCCTAGAAGTCCCATTGAAAAGATATGTTCATAATTGCAGACCTGAGAATGGCCATTTATATTTCTCTATGACCACAAATGTACAGTACTGAGTGCCCTCTGCTTTTAAAATCTGTGTGAATGTCTAGAGAGCCATTCCCAGGCAGATATCTGTGAAGATTCTCAGCCATCCAGATGAGTTTATCTGGAAGCTGAGTCATGGCAACTGGACTTCTTTTTCTTGAGAGATTGAAATGTTTTGCTGCTCACCCAAACAGCTTCATCAGTCTGAAGCTGTTTGGATGAGCAGCGAAACATTTCAGTCTCGCAAGACAAAGAAGTCCAGTTGCCATGACTCAACTACCAGATTCCCAGGCAGAGTTGATAATTCTGGGCTAGATGGACTAAGAAGCATGTTGCTGAGCTTGCTTTAATTTTTGTTTCAATTATATTCTGATGGCTGAGACATGAGTGGGTACATGCTCCTGGTGGGCACTCACTGAAGACCTCAGGCTTTCTATTCGGACCAAAGCCCAGGACCCTGTAGCCCGGAGGCAAGTAATGAGGGCAGCTGCAAAGAAACGCAGCATCAAGCAAGACCCAGGCCAGTGGGCCCAGGAAGGTGATCTAGGAAGATCCTGAGTGCAATTAATCTTCTGGTAACAATAAAAATCCACTTTATTGTGAGTGCTTCTTGAAGGCAGTGTCTGTTTTCCTTGCAGGTATGTACACTGCTGAAGTGTGCAAGTACAGACCTACAAACCTGTGGCCAAGCAACAACCACAGCAAACACCCAGTTTGATTCTTTTGCCCTCAGTGGCACATTTAGCACAAACTATGTTTTCCCAGAAGTTCTGCTAAGTGGAGTTCAATTGGCACCTGGAGAGTTTCAGGTAAGATAGCATTTCTATTCAAAGCCCGCAAATATTCTTTGATTGGCACTGAATAAATATGTCTGTGAAGATTTTCCGTCATCCAGGTGAGTTTATCTGGAAGTTGAGTCATTATGGCAACTGGACTTCTTTTTCTTGAGAGACAAACATTAGGTTGACGAAGCCATTTGGATGAGCAGCAAAACGTTTCAATCTCTCAAGAAAAGAAGAAGTCCAGTTGCGCTGAATAAACCAGTGGCATGATAGTATCGAGGAAACAATTCCTGTTAAATGTTTGGGATTAAGCGGCAAACTATAGTAACTCAAAAGCTGTTTTAGCTCAAGTGTTTTCCACCATGCCTTCAAGAGAATCGGGATGATTTATTTGTGTCAAAATGCCACATAGAGTTAAATATATTATCACAGTTTACCGTAGCCATTGTGTTCCTTCCTCTTCTATAATTCTCTCTTGAAAAATAATTTATAATAAAACAATAATTATTCTAAGCAAATGTTGGCTCCAGGAGGCTACTGTATTGCTCATGTGGATGGCAGGCAGAAGGTGGGTTAAGGCCAACCAAGAGTTTTAGATTTTCACTAACCATGATGGCTAGGAGACCTAGTGGAGTGTATTGTAACACAGTATTAGGCTACTATTTTGAATGGAGAAGGTCTCACTTTCCACCTCTGGTCATCTCTAAGGTAGAATCCTGGCACTGCCAGTTCCAAGATCAGGCAGGAAATGATGAGAAGGTCCCTCCCCTGCCTGAGAGCCTGGGTAATGCCAGGGCATCTCAAAATTTTGTATGTATCTATGGGCGCTTTTACACGACCCGTAAGATCCGCTGGCCACTTAAATTCGGACCAGAGATCTTGGGGGTTCGTCTCTCTTCCTGTGTTCTCACCCCCTCCGCACTCACTTGCTCCTGTCTGCGTGAGGGGAGGGAGAAAAAAGGGAGAAAAAAAATGCAGGCTCACCTCCCTGAGCCCCGTCGTCGTCGTGGTGATTCCTGTCTCTTAAAGTGGTGGCGGAGACAAAAAAACAAACACAAGGCAAGGAGAGCACGGCACTCTCTGCTTTACATCCGCATCAGAAATTTTTCACCCTCAGAGACCAGGTACTTTTAAAATGCGCTGGGACGTGCTTAGGTGGGCGTGGTCACACTTTATTTTGTTTAAAGTCCGGAGCTGGTGGGAAAACAATTTTAAGCTCCGCATCTGGGAGCCCTTTGCATTGGATTTTAGGGGTTGTGTAAAAGCGCCCAAAGTAGGTACATGCTTCCCTTGCAACGATGGAAGCCAGTTCCAGACCTAAGCATGCCTTTAGAAATAACTGGTTTCATATTGCTATGTCTGCCTTTTCAGCCACAAGGTAGTAAAAAACAAACAAACAAGGTAGACTGTATAAGGCTAACGTCTGCATAATATAGTATCATTTTAAAAACTGCGGAGAGCTGCTGTGCACAAGAGCATCCTGTGCAATGCTTCAGCTCTTCTCTGGCATTCACCTCCTTGTGCGTAGGATTAAATATGTAATAGGGTTGTGGGCACATGCTGAGTGCAAAGGTCTGCACATATGTTGAGCACAGAAGGCTTCGTCCTTCCATTTGAAACCTAGCGTTGTTGGGGTTCCCAACTGTGTGAGTGATGTTACTGGATTCAGCCAAACTTGAGCCTACATAATAAAAATACTAACATGAAAGGAGTACCGTATATCACATTTCAATGTACAATTTTTGTTTTTTCACTGAGTCCTGTCTTCTCATTCTTAATTAGGTTTTGAGTGATGGGCGACTGATTAGCATGAAGCGCACGTCACAGCCAGTTTTAACAATAACACTTTTCGGAAGATGGTTTGAGAGTGATCCTCCGCGACCATACACCTATAGCAGGATTCTCTGAAAGCTTTGCAGCTACCCTTATAATAGAACATGAGTGACATATTCTTAGTACACCTTTCTGTCTGTTGTCTTCACTTCATTTAACAAACACATTCTATATTACTTTTCAACAGCGGTTATCTTTTACTAACTATAACATATCTACATCAATTTAGAACTCTCCATCAAATATACAAGAATGTACTGTACAATTATTAAAGAGAAACCCATACTATTAAAGATCAAGCAGAGTTGTGGTTTTTAGCTGACCACTGTGGTGTCTGGTGCCTCTAGTGACTGGTGGGGTGGAAGGCACAGCAACCAGAGGTGCGTGTATATGTGGGTATTCATATTCATACATAGGCTGTCTCATCCAGCAAGGAGACAGACTGAAATGGGGGTACTCATAGGTTCAGCAGTACTTCATTTGACCTAATATATAATTAATAAATTCAAATAATTCATACAATAAAAACATAAAATACAGTAACAATAAAATAAAACTAAAAAGAAAAATAACATTAAAGAGACATAAAATAATGTATTATTATTGGCAGGCTAATCAGGCTAATCAGCTAATAGACAAAGTTCCATTGTTTTTTAAATATATCAGAGGGCAAGGTGTACGTGTTAAGTCACTCTGTGACAAAGTCAGCCTGGCTGAGAATCACATTGAGGCTACTGTACAGAGGTACTGAAACATGCTTGAATACATAAACAGTAACACTAGTATCTTGCTTGAAAATCATGAATAGAGATGGGGACAAAATTTTTCAAAATAGTGATTTGTCATGATTTATGATTTGTCAGGGCTGACAAATTGATCAATTGATGAATTTCCAGTGATGAATTGATGAATCAATGGATCAATTTGTCTCCCATTTAAATTCCTATAAAAAGGCTCCCCTGGCATCAAGAGGCCCCAAATTTCCAGTGATGCTTCTTCTCACTTTCCTCTATCACATGAAAGTTTGGTAACTATGGTCAGACATCTGAAGTGTGTACCCTCTAATAGGGTCCCCACAAGAAAGTACCCCACAGAAACCTAGAGATGCCAAACTTGCAAAACAGCTTCTCCCAACTCTTCTCTAAAATCTGCCCAAGTTTGGTAAAGACTGGGTTTCAGAAATCTGAGTTATACACCCACAAAATGTCCCCCCGGAAAGTGCTCTTTAGCATTTGGGTTGGGTAAACCCAATCTTCACCAAACTTGGAGGGATTGTAGAGGAAAGAGGAAGCTTCTCTGCACATTTGGAGTCTGCAGGTACCTGGGGAAAATTTACTTGGAGGGGGGCTATTTGGGGATACATAACCTAGACATAAAAACTCCAGTCTCAACCAAAATTGTAGAGGAGAGTCAGGGAATTCCTCTTCTAAATTTAGTGTCACTAGATGCCTCGGGGGCCACTTTATAACCAACAAATTAACAAATCACAAATGGCTAAAAATTCATGAACTCATATCTCTGGGGGAACTCAATTTGTGACAAATACAACATGACAAATTTTGACAGATCAGCCATACTCATCATACTAGAAAACCAAGGGAAAAGCAGGATAATCATGTCCCAAAGAGTACTTTGTAAAATGTAGAAGAGAAGTGGCTGTGTGCATCTACCCTTGAGATACCATGGAATAATTTTACCACAGATTTACTTGAAAAAAGACTGGACACTTCTGCATCAAGACTCTGCCCACCCACAGTTTTCATTTCTTTAAAAAGAGCATTACTGTCTGGATGGTGAACATATTGAATGAAAAATATCAACATAAATATGACCTATATCCCCAGCTACATCCACCTACTAAAAGAAGCTCTAGATAGAGTCATAGTGAATCATAAATGTGTAGATAATTTCTGCAGCCATTTCCTGGCTGGCATGAGTTGCTTTTTTCCCTTGTCAATATGCCTTCCTAACAACCTTCTGGTGTTGCCAAAATAAACAAGAAGCATCTGTCTGTAGTAGTACACTCTCCGAGAATGGCAGAGCATTCAAACAGGGCATTTTTTAGCCTTTAAAATGTGAAAGCTCTTTAAAACCTGCTTTGAAAGCACTACAATAAATCTAAATCTAAACCAGATTGTGTTTCAATTATTAACTCTGTAAAATGCATCTATCTGTGTGATGTGTTGTTAGCTGGAAAGTTTCAACATGATCTATTTGCATCAAATTAACAGATAAGTGGGCTAGTTCTTGGTCGACTGGAACTTCCATCATATTCAGCTGATAGAAATTGCAACCTGACCATATCTGCAGGCCCAGGTGCACTCTGTCCCTAGATTGCAGGACCATGCTCAGTCTCAACATGTAGGCTGAAACCCTGTTGCACATGTTCCACCATGAAAGGCTGATGACCTCATCCTCAAAGACAACTTTACAGAAATTAACCATTGCTTATCTGCCCTCCTACCTAAAAAAAGTCACGAGACTCTCATGTCATCACTTTCATCACTGGGGAACTGTTGGGAGTTGCGTGACAGATGCAAGATGTCTTAAATTACTTAAAATCAACAATTGCATTAGGTATCAAGTAATTGTTTTTGAAGTAGGCAGATGAGATGTTTAAAAAGTTTTAGTTTTCACAGGCATTATCCATGCTTATTCTTCCACTAATTGGCTTCAGTCCTATGAGTGAAGGAGGGACTTTCTCTATGCCATCGATCATTTCATAAATGTCCACAATGTTTCACCTGGCTCATCTTTTTTTCTCTCGGCTGAACCACCCTAAATGTTGCAGACATTCTTCCTATGGAAGTTGATCTCTCTGACTACTTTCCAAGCTCCACAGCATCCTTTTTTCCTATGCAGAGACCAGAACTAGACACTGTGTTCCAGGTGTGGGTTACAACATAAGACAACATTACAATATGAGTATTGTAATTCTTGAAGTTTTTATTCTTTTTCTGTTCCCAAAACCCCAAACAAAATTTCCCTCCCTCACACAAGTTTTTTCTTTTTTGGCAATAGCCCCACACACTAAGCTGGTCTTTCCACTGAGTCCTGTGCCCCAATCTGATTATTGGTATGTGCATATGTGAAGCTGAGATCACCCTACTATGCAGTACTTGATATTTGTCTGAAACATTTCCCCTTTCCTGAGCCACTGACAAAACCCCTGAATATTTTCAGTATGTTTCATCTTTAACTGAACAGCAGGCAACTAGCTGGCAACTCTATAAATGTCAGCTTTTGAAAAATGGTTTTTAAACATTAAAGTACCGTAACTGAATCATAATTGAAAAATAAAACTTTCAAGATCAGATTCTAATCTTCTCTTGGTCTCTGATAAACTGCCATGGCCGAACACAACAGTTTCCAGGGGAACATGTACAAATTCAGTTGTCATAACTACTTTGTTTTATTTGTCCTATTCCTACCATGTTCTCCATATTATTTCAGTAAAAAGCCTTCCTTGGCAAGCGTATGGCTGGGATGATTTATCGTCTGTTTATCTTGTCTGAATATTTAATATTTACGTCAGCAAACCAGTTAAGGCTTTGTATGAGGCTGTGAAGGAAACTCAGACTTGGCTGCCGACCGCTTCAGTAACTTGAATTTGAATGGACTGATATAAGAAGCCATGTTGTGATTTTTTTTTCCTTATAGATTAATGATAGAGAATATTACTGTCCTGGCTCATAATTTCTTCTTTACTGAGGTAAGTTTTGTTTCACTTTAGGGCATTTTATAAAGTTGTTGGGTAGAAGATGTTTTAAACTGATCTGTTCTTACTAGCAGCTCAATGATTTTAAAAAAAGCCTACTGCTACTTTGTGTGTGTTAGGATAAAACAACTCTAAATTCAACTCTAAAAAGATAAAACCACTCTAAATTCAGCACAAAATTACAATTTTAAAAAACATATTACTTATTTAGGAAATAAATCCCAAACTTTGAAAAGGCCATGGTATTAATGTGTTGATTTGAGACAATCCATTTAAGTTAACTGCCCTTGTTATGATTTATTTTACTTGGAATAGATGTTAGATTTAAAAGTTTGATGAAAATGTTCATGTAGAAAATGATATTTTCAGTCATTCAACCTTTTACTACAAAAATAGACAACATAAAGTTTCTCTGTTTCAGAATTAATAAAATGCTGATACTATGATGATGATTAAATATTATTTTCCCAGCATGGATAACAGAGATAAATAATGTATTCTTGTAAGGCTGTAGCAGATATTGTTGAAACCACAAGATGTACATAGTGTGTTTGGGGAGCCACATATCCAACCGGGTGTTGGTATATAGTTTGCATTTTGGAATGCCTGTGGCATGGTCCATATTCCTCAATGATGACATGATCTACAGGCAATTATGCTCCAGCCTGACCTCGAGGGATGCCCAAGCTGGTCAGGCAGTAAGGCTACAACTTATGGGGTCAAGGCTGTAGCAATTTCCTGATGGGTGAAAGGTTCTCTTTCAGGGACATGAGCTTTTCTTACTGTTTGATTGTACCCTTGCATAGCTATCCAGTCAGCTAGAAAAGCAAAGGCAGATGAAAATGTTCTAAATAATTCTGGATGAATGTTGAAGCCACACAGTCACAGACATTTAAAGTTCTTGCATTAAACCGTTGCCCATCATTAAGTCACATTTTAGGCAAAAGAATAGGGATAAAGACTACAATATTGTTCTACTTGATCCTCAGGAAGCTGCCTTGCATCAAGGACAATAGCAGCCCTGTTCCCTTCCACTGTCCCTATTACAGCCCCATGCTTTAACATAAGAACATAAGAAGAGCCATGCTGGATCAGGCCAAAGGCCCATCTAGTGCAGCTTCCTGTATCTCACAGTGGCCCCACCAGATGCGTTTGGGAGCGCATGAGACTAGATATATCTCCTGATACCACTCCCCTGTATCTGGCCCTTGAAGTGCCCCGGTTTTAAGCCTGGAGATTACACATCTCCATCATGGTTGGTAACCTGTGATGGACTTTCAACACACAAACTGATAGTTCTTGGTAGGATCTTCTTCTCATTAGAAGAGAGATGATAGCCAAAATACTCCATGGCACATTGTTGTGCATGAAGAGAAATAGACGTTTAATATTGATATGAAACATAAATCTCCCTCAAAAAAATTAAATTTTAGAAAGGGTATCACTGCCATTTCAACTTTAGTGTCACGTTCAGTTTTGTTCATCACTACTTCTTAAACACTTCTTGTAATGTGCGTAGACTGCCACACTCGGGAGGTGCAGCACATATCTAGTGCAGTGTTTTAATATATTGTATTTATTATATTTAAATGTTTTATTGCTTTCATTTTATTGCAATATGATGTTTTAATTGTCTGAATTGTTGACTTTGATTGTGAGCCGCCCAGAGACCTTTGGGTAGTGGGCGGCATACAAGCTAAATAAATAAATAAATAAATAAATAAAATTGTATATTTTACAGACAAATAATTATTTAACATATAGGTCTGTTGAATTAGGCCTGTTTGCTTAGGTTAAGCAACAGCTCACTATCCACGGTTACTTCCCGTGCACAAAGACCCCTTTGAAAGAAAGCACAAAAGGGAGCCCTGCCCTTCCAGATGGTTACACAAAGTAGACGGTGTGCTGTGTGCTGCATGGCTGCTTTTGTTCTTCCCGGGCCTATAACGTTTCATTAAATAATAGTTAAGATTTGCTTTACAGCAAAGGAAGGCCTTGACTAACAATAGTGGATTGCAGGCAGTAAGTGTTTACTGGGCATATTGGCTTGAGCAATGTATGACAGGAGGCTATCAGAGCACACGTGTTAGGGAGGCTTATATACATAACATATATAAAATTTGATGCCTTGTTTGATTTGCCTGTCTCTGTTAGCAGTGCTTCTCACTGGAAGAAATCTTCCCACAGAAAGGATAAAATCAAACTTCGGATACAACAGCCAAGGATAACTCACTGGACACAAAAGGTAGGAAGACAGATCTTTTGAAATGTCCCCTTTCAAGCACTCACTACATATCCTTTTGCTGCGTAAATAGAAATACACCCAAACAGAGAGGGTGTGGTGTGGAACTTTGCATGTTGGCTTGGGGGGGGGGGTTGGAAGGGCCAGGCAACAGTCCCGTCACAATGAACAGTGAAACTCCCTGGGTATATTTTGGAACTACTGTACTGCTCATTCTCAGCCTGCCCTGCTCCGCAATATTGTTGTGAGGCCAAAAGTGGAGAGAAGCACAGTGGCCATGCCAGTCTTGACAAATGTTGGTCATGGGCCACGACAGTTCATTTAGATTAATATGACCAGCTAACATGTTCATTCCCAGTGATTTAGACCAATCTCTCTATACAGTGGAACTTTCACTTATGTCATTAATCCGTTCCGGAGGTCTAGACATAAGTCAAACATGCCTTAAGTCAAACGAACTTTTCCCATAGAAAGTAATGGGAAAGTGGATTAATCCATTCCAGATGATGAAAAAGACCCCCGAAAACAGCAATTTAACACAAATTTGACTGGGATAGGAGATTCCTTC
>JAHTLZ010000114.1:8117348-8142646 GCA_023846285.1 Phrynocephalus versicolor | reverse complement strand
AAAAAAAACAAAAAACAAAAAGAAGCGAGGAGAGCCCGGCACTCTCAGCATCAAAATTTTTCACCATCAAAGAGCAGGTACTTGAAAGGTGCGCTGGGTCGCGCTTAGGTGGGCAGGGTCGCACTTAATTTTCTGTTAGCTCCGGAGCCAGGAGCCATTTGCAGCGGAGCTTAGGGGTCGTGTATAAATGCCCTAAGTTAGACATATACATATGGCTAATGCACATACCTACATACTTACCTATATATTTACTTATCTATCCATCTACCCATCCTATCTAAAGTCTAGATTTGAGGAAAGACAATGGATAGCAGTTTCGATCAGTAGCAGGTTTATCTAGAGGGTTGTGTCTTTAAAAGTAAATATGAGAAAGGGGTTGACAAGTCATCAGCAATCATGTTGTGCATCCCCACATGCTATAATCATTTTCTATCTCCTTGTTTTCACCTATCAAATAGTACATCCCCAAACTTTGCTAAATAGTTCTACAGGAGAAGGATAGGAGGAGGACACACCTTCCTTCCTTCCTTCCTTCCTTCCTTCCTGTGGTAGGAGGAGAGACTGGCAATAGTATAGGGTATTTCAATACAAGAGTAATTTCATGAATTTGTTTCAAAACAATTGTTTAGAACAAAAACAACTAACGGCCACAAGTCTGAAGCTGAAGTTGGATCTTGTTTAGGCACAGGTAGTCCATAATTGGGGAAAATTTGGATTTATTACCCATGGGGGGATTCATTGAGATGTCCCAGTGTTGAGTCCACTAGCAAACCTAACATTTGGATTTTCACTCTGCTTTGATGATCACAATTACTGGGTAATGGGTGGTGAGAAGATGGAAGCCTCCAAATGAGGGTAGGAGTAGTACGGTGGGAGCTGAAGGACCCTACTATGAGAAGGGAGGGGCAGAAGTATCCTCTCCTCATCTTTTAAGTGAAATGTTGCATCACTGCATGTGCACTGTAATTGATCCACATATTACTTGGGGACTTGTGAATCCAGTGTGGACTAAATATAACTTTTTGAGCACTTTTCAGAAAGAAAAGAGGCCAGGCTGATTTACTATGAAAGGAAACTGCTGATAGCACAGGAAACAAAGACAGCTTCATGCTGGGCGAGTAAGTTTGAGCATCCTCTGCCCGAGATGATCCTTTGATCTCTGTTAGATATATTTCATTTATCTCCAGATAATGTACATTACGTCTGTTTCGACATTGTGATGTCAATGTAGTACAGATGGAGGATTTCTCTTAGCAAAACCACTTTCCAAGACTTGTTTTCCTGCTTAACTTGATTATTCTTTGCATCCACTTAAGCACACTAAAGGAAATAGATGGGAATTACTTGTATAATGCAATTACTGAAGAGTTTTACTAACTGATGAATGTAAAAAATGGCCCATTTAGATATAATTTGATAGATCTGTCTTGAAACAGGGACATCTCTCTAATGGAGAAGAAATATAATTTTAGGAAACAAGCAGAATGAAAATTAAAAGGAGGAAATATAAAGTACCAAATGAATGGGATGAAAAGTCTCTTTACCACTCAGGCCCATGTAATAATGTTGTGATGCCTATTAAAAATACAATTAGGAGAAAAACACTGTGGTCAGAGCTTGAATAATCAAGAGACTTCTATTGCCAATATCTGGTCCACTTTTATTTTTAATGGCCTACTTCGTGTTACATTGTATTAACACAACTCTATACTAAACCTACTGCACATTTTCTTTTCTAACATAAAGAGCCACTTAAAGCAGGGTCAGACAACAGGAACATAATAAGTGGGCTCATACCAGGTCAACCATTAATCCAGTGTTGCCTACCATGTGCGGGCAGCACATTTATGAGAACTATTTTTTCCCCAGAGGACTGGAAAAAATGAGTAATGCTGTGGATCTGCACAAGGATCCAATCTGAGTGCTAGCTAAAGGATATAGAATGGGGAAGGCACCTATCTGTGTCCCCTTTCGTGGGCACAGATTTAATTGGTGAGGGAAATGATGCATGTCTCTTTGTGAATAAGTGGACTGCTAGGTTCTTCCCTTGCCACCTGAACACCTGCAGCTGAGTGCTGGGTGGGACCCCACCAGCACAGCTGGAAAACAGCCTTTAGTGAGATCAACAACATTCTGGAGTGCTGCCTAGATGCCCTAAGCACATCCGATCTCGCCTGATTTCGGAAGCTAAGCAGGGTCGGCCCTGCTTAGTACTTGGATGGGAGACCATCAGGGAATACCAGATGCTGTAGGCACCTGGAGTAGGAACTGGCAAACCACTCCAGTATTCCTGCTAAGAAAACTCCATGGACATGCAGTCACGAAGAGTCGGTCATGACTGTAATGACACAACACACACAGACACAACATTCTGGAAGCAATATGTTGACAGACTTTGTCCTGTCCCTTTGTGCCTGAATTGCTCTGGATTGTCTGGATCTCTTTTGACCATTTAGGCTGCTTTTTGGACTATGACTTTGGGTTGCCTTGCCTGGGTGTTTTGCTATGGTAAGCTTTACAATTCCTGCTTCACCTATTCCTTGATCTGAGGATTCAACAGCCAGCAGCTTCACTGCCACATCCAACATGGAGCAAGGCAATACCCCTACAACTCTAGAAATGACTAGAAATCCACTTCCACTTTTGGAAAAAAATCTGGTATGACCAACCTTGAGGGTGTATTGCCCTGGAGCCACACTTTCCCCACCACAACCTAAGGGATACCTCTTCTGTGTGACATAGTATATTACAACAATATTGATCCAGCAAATAGCCTTAATATGCCTACCTTCTAATGACCTAAGAAGAGATTATCAAAAGCCACATTTTTCCAAAGCATTTTCTGACTTGCTTTATCCTGAGAAAAATAATAAATCAATAATTTTACATCAGTTACCCTGGCCTTATTTATCACAGCGGGAATAACAGCAACAACAAAAAGAATGTCATTAAAAACTCAAATAGCACAATAACCTTTTGAAATATTGGAAAATCAGGGGAAGAACTGTGGGGTGAGTATAATTTTCAAGATAAAAATGAGCTTAATTTTCTCTCCCAGAGGGAAGGTTAGTTCTTTCACTTAACAGATGTTTCCATCTGGACTGCCTATGTTCAACTCAACTTTTAGGGAAGGATTTTGATTTGATTTGATTTGAATGTTTGTTTAAGGCATTTCTATCCCACCCAATGAGAGTGGGGTGGGGGCAGTGTTCTTTCTCAGTAAGAAATGGATACTGAAGTTCTCCTTTCTCTCTCTCTCTCTCTCTCTCTCAGAAGATATTCCTGCTTTTCTGGATGGTGAATTGCTAAGCCGTCCTTGGCTTCACTAGAAAAGAAGAATTGCAGACCCAGTACACATCCCGTTGGTCCTGAAATGTGCCTGCATGAATCTGAACCTTCAGAAAGGATGCAGTTGTGCTATGAATCCATCAATGGCTCATGCATAAAAAACAGCTGGTCCGTTAGCCTGCGCATTACCACGTATGCCTTCATGATATGCGTAATCCTTGCCACTGTGGCTGGGAACTTGACTGTGATCATCTCCATAGCACACTTCAAGCAGCTCCACACGCCTACCAATTTCCTCATCCTCTCTATGGCCACGGTGGACTTCCTCCTCGGATTCTTTGTCATGCCTTTCAGCATGGTGAGGTCGGTGGAGAACTGCTGGTATTTTGGAGAATTCTTCTGCAAAATCCACACCAGCTTTGACATCATGTTGAGCACAGCGTCTATCTTCCACCTGTCCTTTATCTCTGTTGACCGCTACTATTCCGTGTGTGACCCTCTGCGATATAAGGCAAAGATAAACACTTGCATCATATTAATCATGATCACTGTGAGTTGGACATTCTCTGCCATGTTTGGCTTTGGGCTGATCTTTTTGCAGCTGAACATGATCGGAGCACAAGAGACATTCTACAAGCTCATATATTGTGCAGGAGGCTGCTTCGTATTCTTCAATGAAACTTCAGGGATTGTGGCCTCTGTGGTTTCTTTTTACATCCCTGGATTTGTCATGTTCTGCATCTATGGGAAAATATACATTGTAGCCAGGAGGCAAGCCAGAGCCATTAAAGCTGTTGTGAACCAAATGCAAATAAGATTTGAAAAGGAGCATCAAATTTCACGGAGTAGAGAAAGAAAGGCTGCCAAGACTTTAGGTACAGTGGTTGGGGTTTTCCTCATCTGTTGGTTCCCGTTCTTCTTCTGTACTGCCACAGATCCTTTTATGAACTACACCACACCACCCATTCTCATTGATGTACTGGTTTGGTGTGGTTACTTGAACTCTACATTAAACCCCATTCTATACGCATATTTTTACCTGTGGTTTCGAAAGGCCTTGAAAATGATTTTACTGGGAAAGATTTTTCAGCATGATTCATCCAGGACTCAACTACTTTTGGAGTGAAACTTTGAAATCTGATACTGGTTTCTTCAGTATTTTGTGGCACAGTACTTTTCAAACAGGGAGGTGAAAGAGAAATAGCAGCTGCAGTGGTGTGACTTTAAAAGAGATCAGAGAGAGGGGAGCAGATCACTGTCATCATGTGGAATTTAAGAGCTTTCACTTAGGAGGTGAAAACTCTCTTGGTTTACTGACCTTTAGAGTCACCATAATTGAACAGTAGTTGTTTATCAGATGACAGTAAAATGTACATGTTGATAAAAAAATACATTTTCTTCTAAAACCTGACACAAACTATGGGGGTTTAGAAGACCTGGACTGATGGGAGAACTTCACTCCAAAACTCTGCAGAGTATCTCCTGCCATGGTCACAAGCTGTCACTGACGCAAGCACACCGAAATGAAAAACTGTGCCATCAAACCAAAGCTATACTGAGATCATCTTTCCTACAGAAAACCCACAGAAGCTTTTACAGAGTTACATAGTCCTAATTTGGCTGTTCTGTAATCATTTTGTGCAACGAATCATATTGTGTCCAACACCATAGTTAGCGTTATAAATGCTCTGTCTGTGCCAAGAAGCAGATTGCTTATTTGACGCTAACAGTTGGTACTGAGAACAGGGCCATGCACAGAATAAAGAGGTTTTACTTCTAGGCAAACTGATAGAAGGTAAGACTGAACCATTTCTATTGGAGAGTTCCATTTGTGAAGGTTTGGAAACATCTGCACTAATGACCGTACTCTTCCTCAGTTCAGTCCTCCCATTTTAGCTTTTCTAACTCTCATCTTTTGATTGAATAATTGTACTGCTGCCCTACACTTAATGCTGTGAACGATTAGTTAATTTGGGTCAGGGCCGGCCCTATCAGAAACTGAACTTTTAAACTCAAGAGGCAGATGTTGGAAAGGGTTAGCAAGAAGTTAAAAAGAAAGACTTATGAGTCACATAGCCTGCCTGGAACTTTTGAGTTAACCTACTGCCTTTATGTATATCATGCAGGATACTGTCCTATGCCTGTATTGAAGAAAATCCAAACTGCCAATGCCAGTCCAGCCAGCTTTTGCACATTGAGTAGGAAGGCATTCTATCTATATGTTGTCCTTCTCACATCTAATCTTTTGCCTTTGGCTGAGAATGTCTTCCATTGGCCGTCATGTGATGACCTTTTATGTTTCAATATCTCAATATTATGTTTCAATATCTCAGTGGCCAGCTTTGATTCCCTCAAGGATAGAGCACGGAGCTAAAATACCATTTATGTGCACAACCATACTCAGAAATAGCTCCTTTGCATTGTGTTGATTAGACAAAATTTGCAGTTTCCCAAAGAGCCTCATTGGTCTTCTGTTTTTTAAATGCTGTACATAGTCCCATAAGGGAAAGCAGTAATTTGTGGAATTCCTGTAGAATTTGCTTCATTGGGTCCTACCATAGCTCTATTGCATAGCTCATATATAACCTCATTATGGCTGAGAAATACTGTACAACTGAAGTGTGTTAATGAGGCTTCTTGGTTTGCCTTTAAAACTCCACAAATCAAAAGCACAGGACAAGAAAAAGTGATTCAGATTTGGTCTGATCCTTGAATGGATAAAAACTAACCCCCCGAGAAGGCAAACAAGCATCCCTTCAAAGCACCATTTGCTATATGTGGTCCTCTGATATTTGCTGTCAATAGAAATGATTGTTTGTTTCACTGAACAGTTCCTGAACCCTAACCCTAACCCAGCTGCCTTCTCTTAAAACAGGTTCTCAGGGAATGAGTTTGCGTTTAATTTTCCTGAAGTTGTATTGTCTAACCTGTGGAAAAATACACATTTTTCTTAAGTAAATACACTCACCTCTTAAGACATTAATCCCACCAATTGTGAAATTGGAAGCCATTTAAAAAAAAAGCTATAGTACTCAGATGAGGGACTGCCAAGGCACACCAGAGCCTAGGAAACCATGCTGTGGAGTAAGCTGAGGAGTTAGTAGGGAAGCTTCTCTGGCCTAGACTTCATCTCACACAGGAGCCTCACCTCAGCCTGAAACCTAAAGATAAAGCTAAATAAAAATATGCTCTCACACATTCTATGAATTTTTTTTTAAAAAAGTGTCATGCTGCTCCTTACATTAAAATATTATTTACCTCTTCCCAAACATGGGGTTTCATAATATGAAATAGCCTGGGTCTCATCTTAGCTCTTGGAAGGCTTGTCCAAAGAGCCGTTGTTGTAAAAGCTAACTGTACTGAGGTAGGTTGACCAAGGGCCTTCCTTACTCTTTGAGAACCTCTTTCCTACACCTGTTTGGAGATCCCTAGAATTTCATGCTCCTTCCTCATCCAAAGTAATCAGGCCCAGTCCTGGTTAACTTACAAACTCAGGTTCTGTTCCATGTAGTATAGTTGAGAGGTTTGATTAGCCCACGACAACTGCATCTCTAGCTCACTAATACTGAATTATTAAGCACATCCCATTTTATTATCAACCTGCACCACTTTGAAAGCTAAAAAGAACCCTTGTATTTCAGTATAAGGCAGTATAGCAAACTTTGTCTAACGAGCTTGGGAAAGACATAAGTCCATAATGCCAGAGGTGAGATTTGAAGACTGTTTCTGAACTCTGTAGCTCCCAATTTGGAATTTGTTTAAAGCAAGGAAGCATGGCCTGCACATCTGGTTGGGGATTTTATGTTCCTTCTGTGCCATCATCAACTCTGTGATGTCCAAAAGGGTGAAAATTTCTCCAGCATTGAAAGCTAGCTTCTGCTTGTCATATTTTATTGACCTAATAAGACACCTTCTCTCTTGTCTTTGGGCTTTATTAAAAAAAAAAAGGACTACATAGCTTTCCCCCTTCCTTTTTTATTTATTTATTTATTTTATTGCATTTGTATCCCGCCCATCTTCCCGGAGGAACTGTGCTGTGCTTAGCCAAAATTTAATCATGATCTTTGCAGATACACTGGGAAAGGATAGATGATAGTATTTGCAAGTGCAATGTTCCAGTTCCCATAAACCTATATGTTGTCTGGGCTCTCGTCGAGAGATAGGTAGGGTATGAAATCAGTACATAAATAAAAGTAGGCACTGTATGTAGACATTAACATAGCTCCCAGTGTCATGCACTTCAGGGTGGTTAGAAAGTCATCCCAGACCTTAGAAAAGTTCCTTTTATGAACTACAGTTTCCTAAATCCCCCAATCTATTATAGACAGTGGCCATACTAGCTGAGGGACCCCTGGGGCTATCACTGCCAAAAACAACTTTGCCACCAGTTGTCTTTTTGAGGCTTCCATAGAAGGAGCTTCACCTACAATCAATACTTCTTTTACAATCATTTTTTAAAAAACAGTCCTTGAACATTAGCTCTGAGAACATAATTTTAGTTTTCAAAGAACCTCTCCAAACCATTGTATGTTAAGATGCATGCGGCTCTCAGCTGAGTGAGAAACAGAAAAGATACCATGAACTGTGAATGTCTAACCAAGGATTTCTTGTCCAAATTTTAACCTTGTATACCAGTGGTGGTGAACCTTCGGCACTCCAGATGTTTTGGACCACAGCTCCCACAGTCCTTTGTCACTGGCAATAAAAAGGTAAAGGTTCCCCCCGCATATGCATGGTAGTCGTGTCCGACTCTAGGGGCGGTGCTCATCTCCGTATTCAAGCTGGAAGAGCCAGTGCCGTGCAAGTCTATGGCCATGTGGCTTGCATGGCTTCCCGCTTTTTTACGGCGGTACCTATTTATCCACTTGCATTTACATGTTCGAACTGCTAGGTTTGCAGGAGCTGGGGTTATCAGCGGGAGCTCGCTCCGCTGCGTGGCACCCGGGATTCGAAACGCCGAGCTGCCGACTTTGCAGTCTACAGTTTCGGTGCCTTAGTCCACTGAACCACCACGCCCCTTCACTGGCAATACAGGCTTGGAATTTGGGGAGTTGTGGTCCAAAATATCTGGAGTGCTGAAGGTTCACCACCACTGTTCTATACTGTAAATGTTAAAAGCTGTAGAATAAATCCAGATTCACTACAGTTTCAACAGTCTGTTAGAGACGAGATGAATAGTTAGAAATGCACGTAGAGGTGTGTATGAGCTTAGAAATTGCAAGGAATGAAACAGCTCACTCATCAATAAGGGATACATGGTGCCAAATGAATTTTATATGTGCTATCAATCTCAAACTCCATGTCCTGCATTGCATTATGTATATATGAGTTGTATGATTCTTTCATTTAAAAACAAACATGAAAGGCACTGTGATGGGTGAAGTCCAAGCAGAAGGTTAAGCTAGGTAAAAGGTTTCCCCCCCCTCACATGCATGCTAATTATGTCCAACTCTAGGGGCAGTGCTCATCTCCGTATTCAAGCCAAAGAGCCAGTGTTGTGCAAGTCCATGGCCATGTGGCCAGCATGGCTGCAAGGAAACACTGTTTTACCTTCCCACTTTTTATGACAGTACCTATTTATCTACTTGTTTTTGCATGCTTTTGAACTGTTAGGTTGGCAGGTGCTGGGGTTAACAGGGGGAGCTCTGCTGCGTGGCACCCGGGATTTGAACCGCTGAGCTGCCAACTTGGAGCCAACAGTTTTCAATGCTCTAGTGCACTAACTCCAAGCAGAAGGTTAAGCTAGAGAAGCTATTTAACCATTCCCTCCTTGATTTTTCTTCCTGCAGAAGCAGGAAAACCTTAGAAATTGCAGGAAAACCTTTAAATTGAGGTGTTTCCTATCCCAAAAGTGATACACTAAATAACCATTTAGTGCCAATGGGAACTTCTTTCCTACACCTGATAGCAGATTTATAGGGAGGATTTTACTGGAGACATTCTGTACTATGATTATTACTGTCTCATTTCTGTGTTTCACATCAGGTGCCCATAAAATTTCTTTCATGAACACATTAATTACTTGTATCTGACTGACTGAATGTCATATGATCTAGTTTGGCTTGCAGATGATCAAGCGTATGAGCCCAGTGTTGAATATGCCTGTTTGTTGTATTTTTTAAATGAGTAAAACAGAAAAATGTTGCAGTCAAATGTCATTTTTAAAAACTGCTCAAAAATGCCTGCCAGGTAGAGAAGGGTGGTTGCCTATACAATCACACACAGAAGCAGACATCCTTGCACACACATTTATGCCAGAAATTCTTTGGAGGTCTGACTGTTGTATCATAAAATCACAGGCCACCCAGAATCCTGTTGCAGCTCAAAGGCTAACACATTACTTTATCATAACCCCTCAAAGACCACTGCCTACTTCATCACATCATTATACAGTATCTCAGTTCTCGATGAGGGTACCAGAAGGAGAGGGATCTTAATGACAGTTTATTCAAGCTTTTGAAAAACAAAGCATCCCCATGGCCTGATTGTACTGCAACCTGTGGTTTGTGCTGGAGTTGTCACTCTTAATTTTGATGTATTTTCTGCTGATTACGTGTCATTCAATGTATTGTATGTATTTCTGGTCCTTTTCCATGGCTATTTATTACATTTTGTTCAGCCAACGGTGACTTCTGGGTGGTGTTTTTTTGGTAGCGGTCTCCCTCTCATTGCTTTGTTTCGATTTCTAACTCACTGAATTGCTTGAATCAGTCCCAAGGGGTGGTGGGGGTGTGTGAGGATATTGTAGGGCCACACTGACTGCAGAGTCTTCCAGTAAGCATATCTTATATCTCCTCTAAGCAATCTGAAATGGCTCTTTCAAAGTCAACACTATATCAAAGAAGGGATGTGGCTTGCAATACTTGACTTGTCAGATCAGTTCAGAGCTATAGTTATGGAGACGGAGAAGGAGAAGGAGAGGACAGGAGGAAGAGAGTATCACATGCCGCAAGGAAATAAGGAACCAGCAAGCAAGATGCAAGCAAGCATCAGTCTGTGTGGGAAGGAACAGTGGAAGAAGATGCCACTTCAGCAGCCAGGCTACTTGCTGCCCATCAAAACCAGAATGTCAGCTGCTGCTATTTGGGTCTACTCCTCTTCACTAAATGCAGAAACACACACCTTCACACTCTTGCCCAGAGAGAAACACAACAATCAGAGGTGGCCCATGCTGGCTGCCCATCCTCTCCTCTCTCCCATCTGCCTTTCTAATGTTCAGATCAGCTTTTATTCAAGATCTTACCAGTGACAGCCTCTCCTCCTTATGTATTCCACATGTTATCTTATTTCCTGTCGATCTCAGAATACAGATTGAGTGGGTATGATGTCATCTTAATCCTTGGCTGAAACAAACAGCCTCTTGAACATTTATTTTATAAGCAACTTGTTTATTTTTTCCCAGTTAACTCGAGATTATATCCAGCTGTGGCTTTGTGCCTTAGTGAGGAATTGTTTCATTCCCACGAGCTGCTATTAATGTTCATGTATCTGCCTAGCTAGCTTCAGGTTCCATCTCTCTGGAATAGCTGCTTCTGTGGGTTGAAGGATCATTTGGAAAATAAGGTAACATGGTGTGTAGGAGTGTGACAGGTAAAAGGGACTGGGAGAAGTTGGTTGTCTTACCTTCCATGAGTAGAATGTTTTTTCCAAGTCAACAACGCCATTGGCTACCATTTACTAACAAAGCTCTACTACTATAATTTATAACTTGGGAATATATAACTAGGATCCTTTTCATGCAGATGCAAGCTAGTGTCATCATCAGAAGCATCTGAAATACTGTGTTTTGTCCTCTCCAACACACACTGAGAAGTGGGTGAACAGAGTTTATTTAGGATTACTTATGCCTAATACAGATGAAAGAAAAATGGGTAAGTTCTCATTACCGACTTCTGTACAGGCTGTATTAATTCGTCATTTCGTCCATTTTTCAATTTCCGCTCTTACGACACAGGACATTATTCATACCTGTCAAATGGCACAAATTAGTCTTGAGATAGCCTTATGGCCTCATACAAAAATAAGTTTAAGTCGCTTACTCAAGAGGGCTAAGCCAATTACATTAGTGCATTAAGAATCAATCGCACCAGTGGTTGCATCAGTAAAGGGGAGGACAAAATTGGACAAAATGATAGCAATTTTGCCTCATAGTGGGTGGTTTTGAAAGGGTGCTTCAAGCCAACCAGGAAGCAAGCCGGACTCCTGCTGCAAGAGGTGCCAGTAGGAGAAAATGTCCTGATACCTCCCGAACTTATTTTACTGAGTAGAAACAGGCTGGGATTGTACAATACTCCCATGATCCACTTACCTTGGGGTGAAAACCATGCACTCTGTGGATTGTACCTGTGAGCAGCTAGATAGCTATAGGATTGCACTGCAGTGAAGAGACTCAGCCAGGTTGACTCTCATGGCCTTGTAAAGGTATAACATAATCCCTAGCCAGGCATGTAATGGTGTCTCCTCCTGAATACTTGTAGATAGGGCATGTGCTGCCTTTACCATCTCTCTCATCGAATCCATTGATGGAAAGTCTCATGTGCAGCACCTTTACTGTTCACTGGAGCCTTCTAGATGAGTATGTTGTAAAATAAAGAGCATTATTAAATCACTGTTGGCGGAAGAATGTAATGCACACTTTTTCTATGCAAACTTCTTGTAAATGGGGGATCAACTAGGACAATTCTGCTCTTCTTCAGCAAAACGTTCCAGTAGATTGTTCCCTTGCAGTTTGTCACCTAGACCACAATCTTTCACCTTGTTCTGTAATTCATCTACAAAAAGAAATACATTTTGGAATAACGAGCAGAATCCTATTGGCATCCACTTAAGTGTTACTGCAGGTAATTCCATCTAAAGGACAAGATGCAGGGGCATGTCTCAGGCCGCCTGCAACCAAGATTGGTGATGGGCACAAAGCGGGACTTTGATTCATTATTCATCAACATTGATGAATTTATTTATTTCCCCCCTGAAAAACCGACAAATCAATTTGTCATTCTCAGGGGTTTAAAACCGCTAAAAGATGCCCCCCCCAGGCAGCAAGAGCACCAAAACTGCGGATATACTTTATTTGATTCTCCTTTATCGTACCCTGAAATTTGGTGAAGTTTGAGTTTTGGATGTAGAACTTTTTTTTTTTTGAATTTTTATTTATACTGGTATCTCACAAAGTAAATAAACAATTATACACTTTTGCAATTCCGATCCATAACCGTTTACATAAATTGTGAAATATTAATGAAAAGAAGAGAAAAGAAAAAAGAAAAGAAAAAGATGGATGAGAAGAAAAAAAGGGAGAAAGAAAAGAGAAAGGAGGAGAAAAGAGATAGGGGGAGAAGGGACAGAGGAGCAAAGAATTCAGAAGATGAAACAAAACCCATCCGGTCCAGATGCTTTATCCCTTTTTTGTTTTTAATGGCTTCAATTAATTCTTCTTTTTTATTTCTGCATTTAATAGAATCTTTATTTCATCTGGTAATTTAGGCAATTCTGCCCTATTTAGGTATTGTTCTACTTTTATTGGATCTATCTCTTGTGCCTTATATAATTCTTCATAATATTTAATCACAATGTCATGTATTAACTCCTTTTTTGCACGTATATTACCTGATTTGTCTTTAAGTCTTCTAATATAACTTCCTTCTTTCCTTTTCCGTAATAATAAGTAAATGATGTTAATTTTACTAACCTTAAAATAATTTAGAATTAAGCTTGAAGTTATATTGAACCTTGAATTTCGAATGTGTCTTTTGGGTGGGGAGCAATACGTAACTGAAAGTATTATTGTTTATTAGAGAGGAATTTTTGAAAATTTGAAATTTTGAAACTGAGTAGTTTATATCTGTCTGCTGATTCAAAAGGAGTAAAGGCATTGTATATTTGTTGTAACTACTATGGCATCTAAAGGTACCAAAAAAAAAACCAGGTTCCAACCCATCCTCAGTTAATTCAAGCCCAGCACAACAAAGGACAATTTTAGAATTAATGGGAAAGGACACAAACAAGGAACAGACTAGTAAGGAAATGGAAATAATAATGGCAATGTTTACTGACCTAAAAACAGAAATTAGAAGCAATCAAGAAAAAATGGAGGAAAGGATAGACAGGATACAGACAAAACTGGGCAAGACAGTAAAATCTTTAGAACATCAGATTAAGGAATTAAATCTTCATATAATTGACTCAAAGCATGACATAACAAAAAATGCCAATGAAATTGAAGAGATAGGAAAGAAACTGAAAGAAAATGAAAAAGAATTAGAGAGACAAAGAGAACTTAATACAGAGACCCAAGCAGAATTAAAGAATTACTTGGAGATAATTATAAGAATGGAAATGGATAAGGCTGCATCTGTGTTGAGGATACGACATGTGGAAGAAAAAAAAGACCAAGACCTAGGGGAAGTAATTATACCCCACTAGCAGAAAAATTAGGTCTAGAGGTACAAGAACTTGAAAAAGAAATAGAAAGCATGTATAGGGTCAACTCAAACTTTGCTAGAAAACATAGAATTCTGAGAGATATTAGGATAAATTTTGTTAAAAGAAGTATAAAGGACAAGATTTTGAAAGAAACAAATGATAAACCATTGGTGATATTGGATAAGGAAGTAACATTATTAAAAGAAATCCCAAAGAGCATGAGAGAAATTAGGAACCAATACCGTTTCTTAACAGATAAATTAAATCGCTACAATATAAGATTTAAATGGCTTATTCCAGAAGGAATCCTTGTGAATCGGAAATCAAAAAACATAAAATTAGAGACATTAGAAGAGGCAGAGAATTTTGATAGACAACATTTTAGTTTTGGATGTAGAACTTATGCACCACCAAAGAACACCACCTCCAGACACCTAGCGACACCGAGATTTCAGAGAAGCTTCCCCTCATTCTGCTCTATAATCCCCCCCCCCAAGTTTGGGGATTTGGGTTTTAGACATCCGAGTTATATGCTCGTAAAGCAGGTGCCCTCAGTAAAGTGATAGTGACTGCAGATGGCAAGGGGCCACAAAAGGGACCAAAAGGCAGTTGACAAAGAGAGAAACAAAATAATCACTGACAATTCATTGATTCTAATTCTCCAATGGTTGTTACATTTGACAGATATTAATAGATGAATTAGCGATTTGAATGAATTTTTCAATATCTTTTAAAATTGGTGCCCATTTTGAACCAAGCTGCAGTCTAGCACCTTGCCAATTAGACACTATTACCTGTAGTAAGATATGTAAATCTTACATAAACACCAAGAAGATTCCAGCCAACCTACAGAGACTTCAAGAACCTTTAAAAAATACCCTGCTTTGAAATGACTAGAAATCGTCTCCATGCAAGAAGATTTGCTGCCAGCATCCTTCAGAAGAACAGAATTTCTGCTAAGCTGATAAAATAGTTTCTGCAATTTCTGTGGCAAAAGCCTGTGGTACATTGGGAATGGTAAAAGATGTACACTAATTTCCACAAATAATACAAAATATTTTTTTATTGTGAGGTTTTCCTTAATCCCTAAAAGAATGCCCTGGTTGCTCAGAACCTGGAAATGGAAGTAGTCCTAGAAAAGCTCAGGCCAAAATGGTTATCTGAGAAGCAGTATGCAGTATATATCCGTAACCGAAATTATTGCTCCGAGTCAGTATATGTCCATAACTGAAATATGTTCAGCCTTGAGTGAAAGCCATCCATACCCTGGCACATACAGTAGGTATCTGTCAAGGTATGACAGAGACCTGAATTCTGCAAGCTTTTGGCCTGTGATATAAATTTATTGTTCCATTCACCTTTCTGTCACCTCCCATGCCAGGAGCATAAAGCAGTACATTACACAAGGCACAGCAGGAGCACAGCACTGAATCCACGTGCCACAATTTCAAAAGTAACTAATATGTTACTATAGTTGTTGTGAGTTTTTCGGGCTGCTTGGCCATGTTCTGGAAGTTTTTCTACCTGACGTTTCGCCAGACTCTGTGGCTGGCATCTTCAGAGGAGTTCCCTGACCTCCTGGTTCTCTGAAGATGCCAGCCACAGAGTCTGGTGAAACGTCAGGAAGAAAAACTTTCAGAACATGGCCAAACAGCCTGAAAAACTCACAACAACTATCAGATCCTGGCCATGATAGCCTTCAAGAATACATTAATATGTTACTGTTACACAACAAAAAAGGGGGCAAACTTTTGCCTTACTTGAATTTCTAATAAAAGCCTATGAGATATTCATTTGTACATAGACCTGGAAAAACATGAGACCTCACAGAAGAGACCTGGGAAAGAACAACTGAAACAATTGTTCAGATGTGACATTTTTCAAGTAAGGGTGTGATTACATTGGAAAGTTGAACTGGAACTATTTAGATTTACAACTAATTGGTTTATAGCCTGTATTACATTTGGAATTGAAATCTGTGAGGCTGCAGATTGATTTAGAAATTCAGTCTTTCTACTGGATACAATATGAATGGCATTCCAGTGCATGGCCTTCCATTTTTCCCTTCATTCCTCTGGTCCCACCTCTGCTAATCCTTGTATGGTTCTTTGTGAAACTGTTTTCTCATTTAAAGTTTCAGACTACTAGATTTTACAAAATGTGGAAATGCACTTAACAATCTAGAGTACAGGACATCAAATGTTTTAATAGAAATTTGGCAAAATGCATATTGATTCACAATGAATGACCCCATAACAGCAACCACCGAGTTCCCATCTATTACTCCTTCCCCTTACTTTCATGTAGTGCAGAAATTACCTCATCTCTGGTCACATATGGTTTTATATAGAAATGCTGTTGCCCGACCCACTAGAGTGTCTCAGGCCCTCGCGCTCTGGGCAGCCACCATTAAAGAGGCCCTTAAAGTGGTTACACAAAACCGGGCCTTTTCCATGGCAGGCCCATTGTTATGGAATTCCTTACTGAGTGAGCTTCGCCTGATGCCCTCCCTGCCCGCCTTCCAGAAAGCTCTTAAGACCTGGCTTTTTAGGGAGGTGTTTGGTGACTAGTAAGGTTTTAAAGTCTTGTGTTTTGTGTAGTTCTGCTAGACGCCTTACATTCTGTTCTTGCCATTAATTCTTGGTTGTTGTAGTTGTTGTTTTGCTTTGTTATATCTATTATGTACACCATCGTGAGTTCCCTTTGGGAAGCAGGTGGTATACAGGAACAAACAAACAAATAAACAAATACATAAATAAATACGGGTACAAACCTAAAAAAAATGTGGTTCACGATGGTTCGTGAATTGTTGTTGGCCACAATTTGTGAACCACTAACCCCCATGAACAAACCAGAAAACAGAACCACAAACCAGTTTGATTTTCGGTTATTGCCCTGGGGGTGGGCTACCTTCTCATATCATGCCACTATTGTCACACCACTGCTGCTTCTGTGCCAGGAGCAGTGGCCATGGCAAAACAGCTTTTAAAGAGCTTGGGTGCTGCCTTCTGCACCCACCTTCCTGCTCATCATTTTGCTTTGCTCACTATTGGAAATCAACACATGGCTATACCCTTTCCCCTATTATTTTGGACCTGTGTGGCCTTCTTAGGACTGATTTGGTAAATGCTGGACAAGCACGTGTTATATGCACCTTTAAGTAGTCTCCATACCCCCACAAAGGGAACAAACGATAAAAGTTGAAATTTTTCACCAAAACTGAATGAAATGTGTCGTGATATGAAACTGAACTAACAAAAGCTACTAAACACTATATTTCTTCACATGTCTCTTACAAAGCTCTTGGGTACTTCAGTAAATCATACCAAGTACAGTAATCACTAAAAATCACCAGTAATAAATGACACTACAGTGGATCCTTGTATAACAAACAGCTTCTATAACATAAAATCTGTACAACATAAAAAATTCCAGAGATAGGGGAAATTTGCTTAACAGAATCGCCTATGGGGCAAATCTGTACAACATAAAAATGGGATTACTCCATTTTCATTGCATTCCTATGGGAAATTTGTATAAAGGAAAATTTGCTTAACATAATTTCATTTGGAATGAATTAATTCCTTTATACAAGCTACCACTGTATATCACAAATAGTGTTACTAATGTGCCATCTACTGGTCACCATCATAATTTCGTTGGTTTCCACCAAGGACACATAAAAATTGCTGAGATTTACCTTGCTTAGTAATGCCAGTGCTGAAATGAAAAATAATTATGTGCAATATACTTACTATAATTAGTTACACTCAGAGTACTGAGGGTGCAAATAAGTTGGATTTCAAATGCAACCCAATGAACAGTTATAAAGTTATTTTAGTTTTCTAGTTACCTTTCAAGATAGTTTTACGACAGTTTGACAAGACATTTTGTTTAAAACCCTACTGGTTAACTGAGCTGACGTAAGCTGATGTTGTCAAGTGTTAATAATGTACTATTTGTATCTCTCATTGCACACCCGTCTTGTGAGTTTGCATCCCATGAAGGATACAAGAAGCAACTCACTAACTAGCAGCAATTCTCTGCTCTGAAATATACCACTGCACTTAGCTGGCATAAATAACCAACAGGATTCTGGCCTTCACATTTTAGCCCATTCATTTAATTTGTAACAACTCTGCAATGTTTATCAACAGAAACAGTTAAAAACTAAGTATCACTAGAGGTAGCCACCAAGTGAAACGTTAAATACTTGAATTGCTGTAGCAATATTTGTCAGATGAAAGGTCAACTGTAGGAACTGAGGTCCACCAGCTCTAGCCAACTGTCATTTTTCTCTCTGAGATGGATGATAGCAATGATGAGGCATTCCATTAATTTTTATTGATATAAATGTGTCCACCCAGTCTTTGTTCCACTGCCCTCTTCCCCTTCTTTAGTGGTTCACAGTCAAACAGAGTCACGTTAAAGAGCTCAGGGCTTTGATGGAGCTGCTCTCATGGTCACAATGAGAATGGAATAGGAAGAGCCCACTTGGCACACAAAGCATCAGCCTCTTTTGCAGCAGCATTTGAGCATGGCAAACAATATGAACAATGTTAAATTTCAGCATCAACTAAGCATTGCCTTGGGGTGAAATATGTTTATATATTTTCTATAGACAATAGTGTTGTACATAAAATGTTATGTGTGTTATATAAATATACAGTACATATAAAATGTGGGGGAAATCAGATTTCAAAACGTACACGCAACCAATATCAAATCTGACAATGTGGATTTTCCCCACTACAATGACCCTAGATGAGTGTTGGCGAACCTATGGCACGGGTGCCAAAGGTGGCACTTGGAGCCCTTTCTGTGAGCACCTGACATCGCCCCTTCACAGCCACCTGTATTCAGGTTTAATTGCTCTATTGGCACTTGGCGGAAAATTAGTGGGATGTGGATCTCAGTTTGGGCACTCAGTCCCTAAAAGGTTTGCCATCACTGCCCTAGATGCAACTTGTGTAAACTGTAATTGCTTGATATGGTGCCCTCTTGTGCAAAATCAGTGCATTGCATGATGGCATGAGAAAATATGTCACTATACAAACTTTGTGACCAGTGAGAATCAGCTTGCCGGGTTGGATGGATAGGCAGGTGGAGGAGATTAGCCATCACACCAGGAATCCCAGAAAAGACTGTCAAGAGTTGAGCATTTTCTTCTTTTTGCCCATCCGTATTTAGGGCTCAGTCTTGTAATGTCTCAGGAATGGATTCCTGTAATGTCACAGAGTGGGTTCCTGTGATCGTCACAAGAAAATGCACTTTTCTCCCAGGGTGCAGGCAAGTGGGGAAATGCGCCCAGTCACCCCAGCAGTTGCTATCATACCCCAAAGCATACATGAAATGTATGAGGTTCTCTCTCTGCCCCCACCCCCAGCAGCTGGAGTTTATGGATGTCTTGCTATAAACATGTGTAGAGATGGTCACAAATCGAAAAAAATGGCATTTCAGTTTTTCGTTTTTCGTTGAGGGGTCCGTTTCGGTTCTTTTCATTTTTTGAAAAAAATCATTTTTGTTTATTCATTTTTCATTTTTACCCACTTTTTGCACGATTTTTAAAGCATTTCCATGTGCGGGTGTCCCCCAACACACCGGACCAGAGGGAAAACACTAAAAAAAATTGATGTTGGCAGAGACACAGTATAGACTAGGTATGCAGGAGGTTGCAAAGGCAGCGGCAGGCATTGCCCAGGGTGCAAGGCAGCCACAGAGTGACTGCACTGCGGGCCAGGGGAGGATACTCACCAAGAGGTACGCATGCACGAACACAGGGAGGCTGCAGGACTGAAGCTAGAGAGAGAAATCTCTTCTTTCTCTCCCCTAAGAGCCAGGCTGCAGCCAACAGGAACACAGAGACACACACCTGCCTGGCTGGCCTAAAGTGAAAATAATGAGTCACAGAGACAGCAATCCCACCCTAACTCGCACCGGAGACTGCAAGGAGGACGGGGGCTGCCAGAGCTTTTTATGCCCTCTGTGGCTGCCAGACCTGCCCAGTCTGCAACCTGGGCATGCTATTGGTTGAAGTTGTCCATGTATTTACATGATCCCATCACATGGCTTGCCTCCATTTTGTGGCTGGCGACATCCATTTTGTCATCCTTAAAGGGAAAAGAAAAATACATCGCGATGGGAGAAGACAAAAACAAACATTTTAAGGACCCCAACCCCCCCGGTAGGTATTATCAGACAGTATAAATAATTATTGCTGCATTTTTATGGATATCCAGGGTGGTTTTTAGCATTTAAAACAGCTCATTTCACTGCGTGTCACTGATGAGAATTAATAAGAATTAATAGAATTAACTCAATATGAGAATAAAGCCGAAAATTATTATAAAGTGTTAAACCTGACTGTAGGTATTAGGTCATGCTGGCATAAACACAAAATAGATAAAAACGCAGATGCCAGCCTGTAGAGGTAGCAAATACTTGTGGTTAACCAAGATAGGGCCAACGGAGAAGCGAAGACGACACAGATAACGTGGGCACCATCTCATGACGCCAAAAGCGCCATTTTGTGGGAAAACAATCTCGAACTAAAAATAGACAAAAGCCATTTCTAAGAATTATGATAACTTACCAGGTATGATTACGTATGACATGCGCACGAAATACGTAAGCTGCGGTTACAGAAAGAGTATAAAAGACCACGGAAACCATCACTCCTTTGTCCAGAGCAACAAGGCCGTTTGGCCATGTTGCACTCGGATCCTAAGCTAACTTATTCTCTGTATTGTCTGATCCAGGAGGCAGCAGGGCTTCTGGCCGTGCTGCGCCCCGGATCCTTAAGCTAACACATTTTCTGTTTATGTCCTGTGCTGTACCTATATCTGTCTTTAATAAACCTTTTTGCTATAACTAACTAAGCGTGGCAGCTTTGATGAACCACCAATGATGTATTAACAACTTATATAGGTGCATTGGCGACTCACAAAGAAAACAACCAAACACCCAACTTTCTTTAGCTTAAATTTATTCTTGTCACACCATTAACAAAAAACGAAACGTAATGAATCTAATTTTCATAGAATCATAGAATCATAGAATCATAGAATTATAGAGTTGGAAGAGACCTCATGGGCCATCGAGTCCAACCCCCTGCCAAGCAGGAACCCCTTCACAATATTTCCGACAGATGGCCATCCAGCCTCTGCTTAAATACCGTCAAAGAAGGAGACTCTACCACCCTCCGTGGCAGCATATTCCACTGCCGAATAGCTCTAACTGTCATGAAGTTCTTCCGAATGTTCAAATGGAATCTCTTTTCCTGTAGTTTGAAACCATTGCCCCGAGTCCTAGTCTCTGAAGCCATGGAGAACAAACCTGTTCCCTCTTCAATATGACATCCTTTCAGATACTTAAACATAGCTATCATATCCCCTCTCAGTCTTCTTTTTGATAGGCTAAACATTCCCAGTTCCCTAAGCCGTTCTTCATAAGACATCTCTTCCAGGCCTTCAACCATCCTAGTCGCCCTCCTCTGCACCCGCTCAAGGTTGTCAACATCCTTTTTAAACTGAGGCGCACAGAACTGGACACAGTACTCCAGGTGGGGTCTGACCAGAGCAGAATAGAGTGGCACTATCACCTCCCTTGATCTAGACACTATGGTTCTGTTGATGCAACCAAGAATCGCATTGGCTTTCTTGGCCGCCGCATCACACTGCTGGCTCATGTTCAATTTGTGGTCCACCAAGACCCCCAAATCCCTTTCACAGGTACTATTCTCTAGCCAAGTGTCCCCCATCTTATATCTGTGCAATTCATTCTTTCTACCTAGATGTAGCACCCTACATTTCCCTCTGTTGAAATCCATTCCATTAGCTTTGGCCCAGTCTTCTAATCTGTCAAGGTCCTTTTGGATTTTCATCCGATCCTCTAGGGAATTAGCAACCCCTCCCAATTTGGTATCATCTGCAAATTTAATTAGCATACTCTCTATTCCTTCCTCCAAGTCATTAATAAAGATATTGAAGAGCACTGGACCCAGAACAGAACCCTGGGGCACCCCACTGTTCACGTCTCTCCAAGATGATGAGAGGCCATTTATGATTACCCTTTGCGTGCGATCAGTCAACCAATTACAAATCCACCTCACTGTAGCACTATCTATCCCACTTCCTACTAACTTCTTAGCAAGAATACCATGGGGAACCTTATCGAAGGCCTTGCTAAAGTCCAGATAAGCAATATCCACAGCATTCCCCTTGTCTACCATGCCTGTAATTCTATCAAAGAAAGAGATCAAATTAGTCTGGCATGACTTGTTTTTAAGAAACCCGTGTTGACTTTTTGTAATGACAGCATTGTTTGTTAGATAATTGCAGACTGATTTCTTAATAATCTGCTCTAGGATCTTTCCGGGAATTGAAGTCAAGCTGACTGGGCGGTAATTATTTGGGTCCTCTTTTTTCCCCTTTTTGAAGATGGGGACAACATTAGCCCTCCTCCAGTCGATGGGGACTTCCCCTGTTCTCCAGGACTTCTCAAAGATTATTGCCAATGGTTCTGAAATTACTTCTGCCAGTTCTTTTAATATCCTTGGGTGTAACTCATCTGGCCCAGGTTCGTTCCAATTTCATCACAATGTTCATTAGTCATTTTGTTACGTAATGAAACGAATAACGAATAACGGAAACGAAAAAAGATCGTTTTGTGCCCATCTCTAATGTGAAGCTGATACCAGGACTTGTGCAACAAGAAGGGTCATGAGTTGCAATGCTGATGCTTCACTCTCTGTCTTCCTCCAAACAGCACTATGGTTCCATACAGATCTCTCTTTGAACCATTTCCCCCTTGCTGTTGCCTTTTTGGCACACTGACAATGGTTTTAAACACAAATCTCTTTGTGCAGATCTCTTCCACCAGCAGAGAATTAGGGCGCGGTTCCACTGGTAATACGAACCACAGTTAAATTAATTTTAAATAAATTTCTAAATTCATGGGCACACAACACAAGAGTGCAACAGATTTATTTTGGTTGCAAAACAAGTTTTTTTTAAAGGGCCTGGAGGGTCTTTTTAAAATACCTCTCTTCTAAATCATTTCAATTCAACGTACTTTTGTCTATGTGAATGCGGCCATCATTTTAATTTGTGCCTTTGTGGATTTTGGATGGCGGAGGCACCACTGTGAAGGATAGCTAGTGTGCTAGGCGTATGGGAAGGCCAACAGCCAGCTGACCAGTGCTGAGTCATCTCCCCCACACCCGCTGGAAGCAACAGCACCAAGTGGCTAGATTGGTTTTATGTTGTGTAGTCGACAGATTATAATGTGATTCCGACTGTTCCAACACAGGAGCGTTTCCCACATTGTTATCTGTCAATGTAGTCACGCTCTTAGGAGGTTTACCTTGGCTCCCCCCCCCCCCCCATTTCTGTTTAACCCTCTTCTGTGGGAGATTTGTTAGCTTATTTGTGCCATTTCGGGCTCCATGAATTTCAGTTGGCAAGAGCCTCTTTAGTCACAAGCTTTTAATTTTACTTACTGATTCACTGTCACACACCCATTCATGAAACCAAAGATTCAGCAGAGTAGAGGTTTTCTGAAGGCTTGTTAAGCATTTACTTAAAGACTTCTTTAAAGACAACAGGGGACCTTGCTGCCAAGGGCTTTCACCAACTTCCCGTTTTACCACCAATCTACTTTCAGGCTCTCACACAGAGCGGGCATCAAGCTATGAAGGCAAACACATGGTAAAATACTGCAATATTTGCTCCAATTACAAAACAGGAGATTTGAAATATTTTTTTTAAATCAACTGCATGACACAAAGGCTGGTTTGAATCGGCCCTGCCCTTTTTTTGTTCCCAAAGAGTTCTTTGTTTACCACTGGGGAATGTTTTACTTTTTCAATCCAAAACCATTCGAACAGGCTTTTTCCTGAGCAGTTAGCTGCAATGCATTCTTGTAAAGACGGGGGGCGTGTTTATAGGTAGTGTTTCAGCACAAGTAGGCAGACAGGGCATGATGTTCAGGCCTGGGTGGGGGGGTGATGTTCAGGCCTGGGGAGGGATGCAAAGCACTGTGTTATTAAAGGGGAGGATCAGGAGTTAGCCCTGGATCCTGTCAAACATAGTAAGTCATCAAAAAGAAAACTGGACAATCATCTGTCAGATCTGTCTTGATTTGGATCCTTGCACTGACCAGGCGGTTGGACTCAATGGTCTTCTAAGCACCTTCCAACTCAATGATTGTGATTCAAATCACGTGGGAAGGTCCTTTGGTTGTGCAGCAAAAGCCTAGTTTTGCTAATTGCTTTACAGACAGATCCGAGAGTGAGCATATACCCAAAGTTTGTCACGCCAATATACCGTATGTGTTTAAAAACAAATGTGACCAGAGATGAGGTGCTTCCTGCACGAGTTGCTTGAAAGGAAGGGAAGAGAGTAACAGATGGAGAGGAGAAGGCAGTAATCCTGTTATAGTAGAATCATTCCGATGTATAAGTTATGCTGTTGCAAAATCATTGTTCAAAATGTCGATGTTCTGTACTGTTATGTACATTTCCATTTCATTTTTCTGCAGGAAAGCTTTCCAAAAATATAGTGGTCTGGAAATTGAAACGAGAATGTCACTTAAGGGAAAACCCTAAAAGGATCAGCAGAGGTGGGAGGAGAGGAAGGAAGGAAGGGGAAAGGGAGGTCAGTGGGCATCACATCCAGCTTGAACAGTCAACTCCCAAATCGGTCTGCAGCCCGTATGGGAGTACTGGCTGCGATCTCAAGCACCATACAGGACCCAAATCAAATTGCAGCAAAACCAATTCAGAACATTGGTGATCACATCTCCCCCCGCTCCCGAGTTTTAGGCAGCTGAAGCTGCCCCTGAATGACGTTGTACTCACAAGTTAGAAGATAATTTCAAAAATAGGTTACAGGCGATATCTTTATAGGCCACTAATAAAAATAAAACAAAGAACGTTGCACGCTTTCCGGTGTAAATCACAAGCTGTGAAGGGCAACGGTCCCATTCATCTCTGTCTCCATGGGAAGTGGAACTGGTGATGAAATGTGCCTTAGTGAGGAAATGCAATACTTCCTGGTGAGCATTGGAGTCATTTGTGCCTGTGCTCCTTCCCAGGGGTCCACAGTGGTGGCTGTCACGGCTAACCTGCTTCCTTGGAACATCTTATGCCATTGGTGGGGAGCAGATCACCAGTTCTCAAAGGAACCCTTCCTCTGAGCAGACCACCAGCTCCCTGAAAGACCTGCTGCCTGAACAGAGTTAAGTGGACTTTTGTCCCCTATGGCTCTGAACAGTGTTTTGGTGTCTCTTCTGTTTACTGTTATTTTAGTATGGTATTTGTTTGACTTTTTTGTACTTATACACTCACTGTTGTTAACTCTAAATGCTGGTCTTTAATGATGTAAGTTGCCTTGGGACCTATTTATTTATTTAGATTTTTCCTCCACCCAGCTAGGGCATACACACATCTCTGGGCTACTAACATATGGCAAATTACAATACAGAAACATAAAACAAAAGAAAACAAAACAAGATTGCAATCCACAGGAAACATAACATAACAAGATAAAATAAGATGGTGCCACAAAAATCCAAAAACCTAAAGCAAC
>JAHTLZ010000114.1:8054293-8116848 GCA_023846285.1 Phrynocephalus versicolor | reverse complement strand
AAGATAAAATAAGATGGTGCCACAAAAATCCAAAAACCTAAAGCAACTAAATTCTGGTAGGGAAGGGAAACTATCAGCTGTGGCCAGTCTCCAAAGCTTCCTTAAACAATAAGGTCTTGAACTGCCTGTGAAAGACTATAAGGGAGGGATCTAGATCAGTGGTTCTCAACCTGTGGGTCCCCAGATGTTCCTGGACTGCATCTCCCAGAAGTCTTCATCACTAGCTGTCCTGGCCAGGCTTTCTGGGAGTTGCAGTCCAGGAACATCTGGGAACCCACAGGTTGAGAACCACTGATCTAGATCAGGGCTGTTCAACATTGAACAGGCTGAGGTCTATTTTTTCCGGCCCAAGGTGCCTGAGGGCTACTACACTAAAACATGTACTTATGAATTTTATCAATTCTGAGCACATGCTCATAAGTAAAACATGTTTGTAAGTAGAGCAGTGGTTTCCCATAGGAATGCATTGAAAACCAATTAATCTGTTCTGGAGGGAACAGATTTCAATGTGCCATGGCCTTTGAACTGCCCTGCTCAGCTGAGACACTTGGCTGGCAGACCCAGAACTTTGCTGGGCCAGTGGTGGGCCTTGGGATGGGGGAGGGAGGGGTGGAGAACATATCTCCACATTTTTTTATTGATGGCCGGTGGGCTGCTTTTGAATCCTTCCCGGGCTACCGGTAGACCACGGTCTACCTGTTATGCAGGCCTGATCTAGATGAAGCTCTGCTGAGAGTTGGTTCCATAACATAGGGGCCACCACTGACAAGGCTCTATTTTGGGTAGCAGACTTAGCAGCCTCTCTCAGGGCAGCTACCTGGAGCATTTTAGACTGTGATGCCATAGCGAGGAGGGCAACTGATACTGGGGTGGATGCACTCCAACAGGGACTGTGGCGCCAAACCATGAGCTGCTTTGTATGTCATAAACAAAACCTTGAACTTGATCCTGAAGGCAACAGGTAGCCAAGTGAGATGTTTGAGGGCAGGGGAAATATGATCAAGTTTGGCAAGGCCCACCCCCAGCCTGGCAGCAGCATTTTGAACCTGTTGTAGCCTTCGGACCAGTTTCAAGAGCAGTCCCACATAGAGGGCACTGCAGTAGCAGATGTGGGGAATCACCAATGTCTGCACAAAAGTCCTGAGAGAGTTCATGTCTAAGTGTCAGTGGAGGTGGGCTATCATTCTAAGATGGTAAAAAGTTGCTCTGGACACCATCACAGCCTAGTCCCTACACATCCGCAGTCGGTTCAAAGGCCAATTCGCTTATGAATGTAATGGATCATCTGGATGAACCAACCCCTGTGATTTGCTCCCAACCAAAGCAGAGGCTTCATCGGGACAATTGATGGGCAACCATTATTTTCCAAGCTGGATCAGAATGCTTCTACAGTAATACCCGTTAAAAATAGTGATAAAGCTATTTGATGAAAATATGTAAATACAAAGGTGAGGTGCTAAGTTTATTATTTATTTATTATAAACATGCTAAGTTTATTATTTTCATGTAGGGACTACCTATAACTACACCATCTATTCCGAACGGATTTAAGACCGCAATCTTATACTGACTTGGGGTGGGCGGGGGGTTAGGTGTGTGAACCATTCAAGTAGTTCATCGTTAGCTCCACTTTCCCCTACAGGGATTTAAATCTGTTGATTTCTAGTCCCTCACTTTACTTATTGGACTACATGGGGTTCTCGCTCCCTGACCTGAGAGTAACTCCCACTAAGTTCCCACATACAGTGGTACCTTGTATAAATGAATTAATTCGTTCCAAATGAAATTATGTTAAGCAAATTTTCCTTTATACAAATTCCCATAGGAATGCATTGAAAACAGAGTAATCCTATTTTTATGTTGTACAGATTTTCCCCATAGGCTTTTATGTTAAGCAAATTTCCCCTATCTCTGGAATTTATTATGTTGTACAGATTTTATGTTATACAAGTTGTTTGTTATACAAGTTTCCACTGTATGTACAGTCATACTGTATTGGATTTCCACCTATCTCCCATCAATTTCTCCATTTCACTTTTTTTTTTTTAATTAGACCTTGCATCAACTATATCCCGCTAAAACGCGCACATAGGGAAGGCACCCCTACCTCAGCGCACGTGTAGCGCTCCAGGGCTCGGGCTGCTTCATCATTGCGGCGGCGAGTATCCCTACCGCTGTTGCTGCTGCAACTACTACACCGAGAGGGAGCTGCCCGGCGCAACGACGTTGCTCGGGAAGGAGGCGGGCGAGGGAGGGAGGAGCCAAAAGGGCCGCGCCCCGCCCCGCTGTTCCGGGAGCGGCTCCTTCTGCGGCAGCGCCTGGGCTGGGACGGGCCACGGGACGGGCCCGCCTTCGGCCGATCAGCTGAGCGGGGAGCGCCCTCCACTCCGGAACCCGGGCAGCTCGCCCACCCTCGCGCGGAGGGGGACGCGCAGAGAGAGGCGAGGTGGGCCGGCGGGGGCTCCGAGGGGCGTCTCGGGCGGAATGGGGCGCGCGGGGGGGGGTCCTGTGCCTGGCTTGCGTGCGTGCGTGGCAGAGCTTGGGCAGCCGGCGGTGCTGCTGGACGGCCGTGGCTGCAGCCCTTCGGGAAGGATGGGCAGGGCAGGGCGAGGCAGGGGGACGGAGGTGGGCACCCGAAGAGGCAGGTGGCGGGTGCCGGCCTTCCTTCAGCCTCCAGCCTCGTTTGCTGCTGCGCCGCCGTGTGTGTTTGTGTGGCTGGGTGGGTGGGTGGGGTTCCGCATTCCCCACCCGGGGCAGGACGCTCGACTCCCGGCGCCGGGTGGTCGTTCTCCGAAGGCATCCTTGGTCGCCGAGGGCTGCCCCTTGAGCCGCCGCCCCTTCCTCCCCTTCCTCCCCCTCCCCCTCCCCCAATGCCTTTCCAGCCCGGCGAAGTCGGTGCCTGGGACTCGGGTTTTTCCTGCCCTTCGTTTCCTGCCCAGCGTGTTACGCCCCGCTTGCCTGCCTGCTTGCCTGCCTGCCGTCCGCCCTTTTTAACGCGGAGGTGTCTCTCTCGCCGCGCACCCGCCTGGATGTGTGTGTGTGCGAATGGTGGAGATCACCCGCCGGGTGGGTGTGTGTGCGCGCGCGCGTGTGTGTGTGTGTGTGTGTGTGTGTGCGTGTGACCGCGAGAGGATGGAGGCGGCACATGATGCCAGCCAGCCGAGGATGGAAAACAAGCTCTCCTTTCTGGCTTCTCGTGGCGCCTCCTTCCTCCGACGGGAACCATCATGTGATAGTGCTAAGGACTGACAGGTCCTCTCTACCACCCACCCACCCACTCCCCAGCCCAGCCCAGCCCTGTAAGGGCCTTCAGAAGATTAAGGAGAGTCATAATTGGGTGTACATGTGTGCATGGCGACTCACACTTCCCACCCGCCAGAGAGCTGGCGGAGTGAGTTGCCTCCTGCCATGCATTCCTTGTTAGGGATGCCAGCATAGGGTATGTCGCTGGGGATGTGCAGGCTTCGGTGCATGTCTGGTTACTTGTGGATGGTTGCAAGGGACCTCTTGTTGACAGAAGTAATGCAGCAGGAGAATGATGCCACCACTTCCAAGCTCTGATAATTTTTGCAGACCGGAAAGAAAGAGTCCTTGATTGCATTACCCTTCCTCTGCTGGAACAGAAGAGCTGTTGGGGAGGCTTGCTTAAGCCAATGTGCCTTCTTCACACAGCCTGTGACCATGGGACGCCATGGTGCTTGCCAACTGGGAAAGCTTTAGAAGATGATTGAACTAATTTACAGACGATCACGCGGTCCATAGCCAGCAGTCATTTCTTCCTATGCCAGGGGCCACCTGCCTCTTTATATTAGCTTATGCTTATATGGCATGCAAGTGGTAGTGCATCGTCAACACTCATGAGCTATGCATTTCCCATAGGCAGTTAGGTGGCCACTGTGTGCACAGAGTAATGAACTCATTGATAGGAAGGGGAAGGGGGGGGAGACAGGGTTGAAGTATTCTTTTGAAACACTTCCCAAAAGCACGTGGTTTGGAGGTGTATGTGAATGTGCTATATATTTGTTTCCTCATTTTATGAAGATATGATGCAAAGGTTTTGGGGATGGATGTGGGCCCACAGAGATTAAGTCAGATTTTCCCAAACTGGGTATTACAACCCCCAGGCTAGTCACAGAGTGTTTTCTGTAGGGGTTGTTGGTCACCTTATATGTGTTATAGCCCTTGTTAAGTAATTTCTTCTTTGGACTTGTAAAGTGGGATCTTAAAGTTAGTGGGTGTGAGTATTATGTGAAAGAAACAGACCGTTTAGGGGAAAAGAAACCTCTACTTTCTGGGAAGGGATGACTTTATGCCATTAAAATGTCATTATGCGGAGGTGGTGGTGCTGGGTCACAGGTTACTTGGTCATGATTTATAAAAGGTTGGGAAGCACCATTTTAAGTGCTTCAGCACTAGAGCATAGGAGGGTCATTTAGTACCAAGTAGGTACCAGAATAAAAGAGTACCAAGTTGGTTGAAAACTGTGAACTTGAGATACTGCTGGCTGTCAAACATGCTTGCTATAGAAGTACAGTGGACCACATCTAAAATGACAGCAATTAAAACGCCAACAGTTTTCACCTCTTAAGTCAAATTGCTCGTAAGTAGAGCCGCTTGTAAGTAGAGGCACCACTGTATCTGAAACACTGAGCTCACCTGAATTCTGCTGGTGCAGGAGGCAGAGGAAAAGGCTGGTTGGTGGTTTTACCTCAGACTCGTGTTCCCTCAAAATAATTGCTGTGGAGGTTTTGGGATGTTCCAGAAGAGCCTATGATATAATGCTAGGGGACTGAGAAAAAGCTGTGCAAATATTTGCACTTTGCCCCAGTCCTATGGTAGAAAACTACGGCCCGATGCCTGCTCCCTCTGTGAATGGGAAGACAGCCTTTGTCCTAGATCCAACCCAGTGTATTTTGTCAATTATTTAAAGACTCTACCTTTCCTCACCTTAAATCAGGTATGAAGCCATTAAAACATTACAAGCAGAAGCTAGCTTTGGATATCTCAGTGAAAACTCCTGTGGTGTTGAAACCCAACTTCCACTTGGAGTATTTTAGTGGTCTAACAAAATCTGAGTCTCCAAGTTGGACGGCAACTTTCATCAGCTGCAGCCAGCATAATTTAAGAGAGAAGAATGCTGGGAATTGTTGGTCACCAACTTCTGGAGGAATGAAGTTTGTCCACTCCTGATGTAAATAAATGTTGCCATCGTGCAGGTTAAGCATCTCTAAACGTCATATGGGTCTTTGTCTTAGATTACTAGATTTATTTATTTATTTTACTCAGATGTATCAACAATAAAATATGTTGGTATCGCCCATTAAGATGCCACCCTCTCCCTGAAAATAAAAGCATTACTTGATGAAGACCTTGGGACAACTGGCTGTGTAAACTGCAGGTGTCTGGATATGGTGGTTTTTGGGACCAGATGCATATGCAAATGCTTCACCATATGCAAATGCTTCACTATTGCATATGGTGACTGATTAGGACTGGTGGGAAGTGTAAGCCTAAAACAGCTGACAAGAGTGGGAAAGAGTGTATTCTTTTTTGCTGTAACCATAAGGTAGGCGGAGAAATTGTACACACAGTACTATGACTGTTAACTGCTTTGTTGTTCAGTTACCTTTTAAAAAACCCCAATGTCCAAGCTGGTCCTGGAATGCTGTATGATGGTATAGTGTAAAAATATGTGCCCATTATTAAATAAAAGTGTTCACACTTCTATTTTTGGCCTTTAGTTCCCATAATTCCCCCATCATCATCCTGGCACAGATCTACAAATCTCTATTATTATTAATTCTCTAAAATACAAGCTAATACATTGTTCTTTGTTACCTATGACATATGGAGCAGTTATTAGGCTGCTGTTACAGTTGTCACTACTTTAATCTACAGTATTGTATGCACCCGAGGGGTTAAAATTGGCAGAAAGACTTTTCAGTGTACTTTCTACTTTGGGCTGTTGGTTTCTGTACAAAACACTACAAATGTGGCTTAGTGGACGAATGTTAGAAATTTACTTCTCTAATTTTGTCATGCCAAGAAGTTCTGTATCCATTCTGGATTTTTCCTCGGAAATTTGAAGAGCTATTTTAAGGAATGTTAAAGGGAAAACCAACTGCATATATTTCCTCCATGCATAGGCCACAGCCGTTGTTGTTATTGTTGTTGTTGTTGTTGTTGTTATGTACCTTCAAGTTGGGCTGTTTTATGGAGTCAATCCATTTTCCTGCTACTTTCAATTTTCACAACATAAGAACATAACATAATTGTCTTGATTTGATAGTTTGGGCTTGATTTGACCAAAGACTCACTTGCGTGTTTTTCTAGCAGTCTAGGGCAGTGGTTCTCAAACTGGGTGCCATGGCAACCTGGGGTTTCACAAGCGTATGTCAGGGGTGCCACAGCAATAATACTTAATTATGATTTGGGGGTAAAATTAACTAATCTTCCCATAAACATAAAGGACATAATGAAAAATCCATCCAAACAGTTTCATTCATCACATTAAAGATAACTGAGCATTAAATTTGCTCTGTTTTTTATTCTTTTCCTAAGTATTCGAACCACTTTAAGGGTAGCTGTGCCACAATTTATTTA
The DNA here is from genome assembly GCA_023846285.1 of Phrynocephalus versicolor. NCBI lineage: Eukaryota > Metazoa > Chordata > Lepidosauria > Squamata > Agamidae > Phrynocephalus > Phrynocephalus versicolor. The sequence goes on along the minus strand of JAHTLZ010000114.1, from coordinate 8,110,245 downwards.
TTTTTAGCCCGACAAAGGTGCCGTGGCGAAAAAAGTTTGAGAACCACTGGTTTAGGGTATCCACAAAACTCTTATCCACACCATATTTCAAGCAAAGCATTTGTTTTCCTGTTAGCTTTCTTAACTCTCACAGCTTTCACTGTCTGGCTTTTCCCTAGCACAGTGGGAACAAACCTTCAGCACTCCAGATGTTTTGGACCACAACCCCCACAGTCCTTTGTTATTGCCAATCTAGGCTCGGAATTCTGGGAGTTGTGGTCCAAAATTTCTGGAGTGCCAAAGATTCGCCACGCCTCCCCTAGCAGTAACAAGAACTGTAAAAGGGAGGGTTGTAATAGGGGTGGGGTTAAGCCCATCTCTTAGTCCTAAGTAGAATTAGCCTTATTGCAGCAGTGGGACATACACCAGGAATGACTAACCAAGTGCTCATTGTTTCAGTGGTCTTCTTTAGTTGAGACTATTTATTTTATTTTATTTTATTTTATTTTATTTTATTTTGAGTATTTTTACCCCGCCTTTCTCCTTGGAAACGGATTCAAGGCGGCTTACAGTAATGAGGAATAATATGCAATCCAGTACAATTACGACATGTTCAAGTATTTGAGAACAAGGAATTGAGGGACATCTTACAGCATTAATAGACTATCAATCAGATTTAGGTCATTGGGATCATGGAATGCTGTGGGCATTCTCAAACATCAGCCCTGCAGAAAGTTTCATAGGTTGAAAGTAGAGAAAAGAAGAAGTGCCCCCTAATGAAAAAGTTGAATTGATAGTGAAAGGAACTGAAAGGGAATGTTTAAAAATAACATTGAAACCTGCAGCTTATAAGGTTTGCTGAGAAACAACTTTGCTGAGAAAGTCCTGAGATGTTAAGCTCCAGGAGAGTCTCATGCCCAGATGCAAAGCAGCTGACACAGCCATGTGTCTAGCTATGTGGGTTGTACAAATGCAATGCATGAGTAGAGGTAACCAACTGTCTAGGCTTTGGCAATGGGGGCTGTCTTGTTTGAGCCACCTCTTGTTACTTTCTTTCCCTCTCCCTCCCTGCGCTAGATCAAATGTGGAAGTGAAAAGACTTGGCTCTTGAATCCCTTCTGCTACTATAGAGAGATGGTTTCCTCCTGCCAACTGCTGGCCTAATGCCCGTTAGGACTTCCACTGAATGTGGGGAAGTCCAGGGGTGTTCGTTCTTGAAGTTGAGCCACTTGACTCTGAAGTGCAACTTGATCCTCTTCATTTGTGTGTCAGTGAAGTACTGTGCATGCTTTTTTGGATGTAACTGTCACTGTACTTGGTGGAACCTCCTTTCAGAGAGACATGTGTGGGCTTCAGCTTGTCCATAGAGCACTGTTACACCTATAGATTGGAGATGACTATGTGTGCCCTAGGGGGGAGGTGTGATCGCCTAAAGTCATTTTTGTGGACCGGGGCATATCTGGGGGAGGGCAGAAGGGTACACCTGCCCCGGGTGCAGCAATCTGGGGGCACCTGGAGAGGAAGCACTGCACCCTCCCACCAGCAGTCTTTAGGTTTGGTGACGGGATCCACTCTGTCTCAGCCTCCACCTGCTCCGCCACATGCCAGGCATGTGGTGAAGCAGGCAGGCAGGCAGGCGTGCGAGCACAGTGGCTGTGGTGCCCTCCTCCTCCTCCTCCTCCTCCTCCAACTCTTCCTCGCCTTGCTGTGGGCCATCGTGGGAGAGGTAAGGCCCGCACGCCCACGCCCGTGCCCGCCCCATGCCCGCAGGTTTGCCCCCCCTTTGCTGGGTGGATGTGATGGGGTTGGGGAGGGCCGGAGGGGTGTAAAAACAACTTGGTCCCCAGGCACCCCAAAACCTTGCTACACCACTGTTTGTGGACCAGAGGGCCCCTAAGAAGGGATCCCAGGACCTTGCATTTTCAGAGGGGGGAGTGCATATCTGATGCCTCCCTCATGCAGCTGAAAGAAAGTATAGCTTTCAGCTGCAAACCTGCAAAAGTTGCCCATCTCACTGTAATCTGTGAAAATACGGGTCAGCTTTGTCTGTTCACATCAAAAGTAGGCAAATCAGATGAGTTGAGAGCATGCAGCCATGCTTGCTGGCCTTGCTCCCTGCATGCATTTTTTTGTTGTTGTCCTGTGTATGTTTTAGGGGCCCTTTGTACTTTTGTAGGTTCCTTGTAGGGTTATGTGGTGTGGCTAGTAGGAGTTAAAGTGTCCTGCTGTGGAATTTTGCAGGGCAATGCATAGGGCAGGGAGGAGCCAAACACTAGCTGAAATCCTGTTGTGCAACTGCTGTGCCACAGGAATGCCATCAGCAGCAGCAAATGGCTATTGATTGGAGGCCACTGGCTGTTGATTAAAGGCAGGGTCAGGGTGCATGTGATTTGTATGCAGATGCACTCCCAAAATCACCCAAGGAAGCCTTTAATCAGCACTAATTGCTATTCCACCGCTCATGACATTATCCCCATTGTGTGTGTGGGAATTTCAGCCTTAGCAGTCAGAGAGGAGCTGGGCTGATGAGTATGTTTCCATTCATGTAAAAGTGAGTACAAAGACTCAAGCATGACTATGGGGCCATTTGTTCTATGGGTAGTTCTGTTGGCATGCTAATAAAGAAATACAAATCACTTGCTGTCTCACAGTGCAATCTTGATTCAGAGGCAAACTCCCTCTAGATGTGTGTATTCTATTGCCGCCTTAATTGTGAATGACAAAGGGCCATCATGATCCCTCTTGCTGGTAAAGACAACATTAGTTATTTTATTTATTTTGCTGTATCTTTAATTCACTCTTCTTCAAGGACCTCAAGGTGGAGTCATTGTTTCTTATATTGCAAGGAGCTGTTATCTTTGTAACAATTCTTTGGAGTAGATTAGGCTGAAAGTGTCTCATAATTGTCACATTAGCTTTAGGGATGAAGATATAATGCTCTTGATCATTCTAGGCTAAAGGCGTATCCAGATGAAGCATTTGTCCTGGTAAAAATGTTATCTCTGTCACGTTTGGCGATATACTACTTCTGTCATCCATGCAGCATAAGACATCCCTCACTTAATTCCTTGGTGGGATTATTGGTTCACTGGCCAACAGGTCCCCAGGAGCCCAATTTAGTATGCTACTTGTTGGTACAGACAGGTTTGTTACACAGCAAGTTGCAAAGTTTGCGCTGGCAGCTATGAAAATCCGGGTCAACCTCTAACTTTGGGAGGACTGTATTGCTCTGCAAGTGTCACACGTTTTTTTAAAAAAGTTTTAGTTATATTTGTCGCAGATGTAACGTTATATGTTTTTTCTTTGTTGTAAATCAAGATTGCGATGACCAATGGTTTTAGCAATAAACTATTACCTACCTACCTCACTTAAAATCAGTGCTTTTTTGTCACTTTTTGTGACTTGTAATACTTTAGTTTTTTATCCCAGGAGCAGAATTTAATGTTGTTTTCCTTTTTGTGTGGAGATATGCACACCTCATTACACTGCCTTTATTTGTCAACACAGTATTGCTAGTTTAGTTGAACACAGTTTTTCATTGTGTTGTTACAAGTTGTGATCTACTCTTTGTGACCCCATGTCCATGGAGTTTTCTTGGCAGGAATACTGGAGTGGCTTGCCAGTTCCTACTCCAGGCGTCTACAGCACCTGATATTCCCTGGTGGTCTCCCATCTAAGTACTAGCCAAGCCTGACCCTGCTTAGCTTCAGAGATCAAATGTGCTCAGGGCATCTAGGCAGCTTGAACACAGTTACTCACAACAAATATTAACTGCCTTCATAGCTCCTTTTTGCTCAGTATCCTGTTTCCATGCCTGAGGCTCCTTTGGGATCCCAAGAAACTGGGAAATTGCTACTGGAATGCTGTCATTCCCACTGGCAATCTGCTAGCAGTGTCTTACAGACCCCTTTTTACCTGGATATGTTTTTGGGAGATCTCATCCTGAGACTCATAAAGGCATCCCCAGGTAAAAAAAAGGGATCTGTAACAATCCCCCCCCCAGACCTGCAGATATGTGTGTGTGTTTTGTGTCATTACAGTCATGACCAACTCTTTGTGTCCATGGAGTTTTCTTAGCAGGAATACTGGAGTGGTTTTGCCAGTTCCTACTCCAGGTGCCTACAGTATCTGGTATTCCCTGATGGTCTCCCATCCAAGTACTAACCAGAGCCGACCCTACTTAGCTTCTGAAATCAGGCAAGATCGGACGTGCTTAGGGCATCTAGGCAGCTACCTGGAGATATAGGAAGCTTTCATTTCATTCTGTTAAACAGTAATGTTGTAGGCTGATGACATCATTGCTGTTTATGCCACATAGTTCCTTCATTGGGTTTCAGCCATTGAATGGATTTGCAAGGGGTTTGCTTTGCATAGTCAGTTTAAGATTTTGCAGTGCAATTCTTCATTATATATCATTTGTTGAATCCTGTCTGTGTGTGTTTTCAGGTGGTGTCATTTTCGAATTGTCTGCCTGTGACCTTAGTGGACATTATTTGCCATGGACTACAACGCAGGAACTGCTGGGGATCCAAACCAGTTAGCACAGCGCATAACATCCAATATCCAGAAAATCACACAATGCAGTAAGTTATTTAAACTATTCATCCGTTTAAACGTGTTTCTATAATTTTCAGATTTGTTGGGACAAGTCTAAGAACGTCACTTAAAAGAGATAACTTGAAAGACTGTGCAGGGAGTAAACTCATATTAGTCGTGAAATTCTTGCGCTGGTTAACAAACCCTTTCAGTTATGCAATGGCACTTCAATGTCAGAACTTTGGTGAGAGATTGGCTGGGAGCCACACATTAAATCTCTTGACAATCTTATCTGAAGGGCCTGTTCTGGGTGGAGAAGGATTGAGTTATGAATGGTACACTTACATTCTGCTGTGCTTTTGTATTAGCAAAGTACAGCACTAAATTGTCTACTGAGGAAAGATGTGCCTCCCCCCCCCAAAAAAAAAAAATTAAGTAGACTGCTTTGTGCATGTGTATATTGTACCAATGGACCTCATCTCCCAATGCCCTCTGTAAATGTAGGCTGCTATAGAGTAGTCAATAATCTAGGAGTCTCTTCCAGTTCTACAGTTATATAATTCTGAAAAAAAAAACTGTTAGTGTTTTAAAAGAGCACGAGAATAATAAAATCAAGACAAGCAGTTGTTGGATCTGGTGGAAAGAAGCATCATTAAAACGTTATTGGTGTTGTGCAAATTTTCATGGAGGCTACTCACCCAGTGTTATTGCAAGAAATGTGTTACTCAATGAACTGCATTTCAGACTTTTCTGTTCCTCCCATGAAACAATTAAGAAGAGATTAGAGATGGGGATGAGCCACCACCAAGATGACAGTTCGTCAAGGTTGATGACACACAAATTCCCCACCTGTGAACCAACAAACTGACAAATCAATTTGTTGAATTGTGGTTCTTTTTAGACAGGCTGTGGCTCTCTTAAAAACAAAAAAGTGCCCCCTGCACCATGCAGAGCCCCCCCCTCACCTTCCTGCCTTAATCACTGCAACCCCTGATGCCCAGGCTGCTGCCATCTTCCGGTTTCCCTTGGAGCTTAAGGGAAATCAGATCATCTTTGCAAAGATGGAAATGCTAGCTTCTCTTAGGGGAACTTGATGAATATAAACTGACTAATATTAAATGAATCAGCTATATTCATTGAATATTGTGATTCATTTTAATTCATTCCCATTTCTAGACTAGTTCATTTGCAAATGCAAATTGTAACTCAGTTTTATCTGCAAGACATGTTTGGGTTTAGAGTATGTTTAATAAAAAGATTAAATAAAATTGAATAAAAAGCCCAGCTGATGTTCGGAACCAGAGGAATGAAATCAAACAATCCCTTACCTTGCGCTGGGCTCAAGAAGGGTTAAACTTCAACAAGGAAGAAGCCTCTGGCGCATCATCTTTCCTTCTCCCTGGCGCTGGCCAATCAGGAGCTGTGCAGGACAATGTATCATCCTGCCTCCCTCTCTGATTGGCCAGCACCAGGGAGAAGGAAAAATGACATTGGAGGCTTCTTCCTTGTTGAAGTTTAGCCCTGTGCGACCCCAGCACAAGGTAAGGGATTGGTTGATTTTGTTCCTCTGATTCCAAACATCAGCTGGACTCCCGTGGTTCGTTTTGGAAGCTGACCGCTTCCAAAATGAAACACCCATCTCTAATATATACCAATCCATTGTGTCCAGAAGGAGTCATTTCTGGCCTCTTCCGTGGGTAATAAGGGTTCATGGCAGAGCATACAATGTTACTTTTAAAAAGAACTCATTCTGTTTCTTAAGTATCCTCTCTGCTTAGTGGATCATTTCCTTTCCCATTCCTACCTATACATGAGTACTATGTTTCTTTGGGTGTTGCTAATGGTGTTGCACAATATTTGCTTCCCATTCCCCCAGCTCACAATAACATCAATGCCCCCACCACCACCACCACCATGAGCTGTAGCCAGCCAACGTGCATGCACCTTCAGCTGCCCTTCATTGTTGTATCTTACATTTATTTTATTTTATTTTTTGACACAAGAGCCAAACGATGTGGTTTGTTTGCATGCTTACAGCACTCTCCAGAAAGCCCTTTTAAAGATGTCATGTAATGGCATCATTTTTCCTAGAGCATCTGGAGCTATAGCAAATGAGCAGTTAGAAAACTGTTAGAGCGGTAGGGAAATCAGGGTCAAAAAGGTTTCCTGTGGAGGACTGTGTGCCTGCAGAGTGGATGTGCAGGACCCATTGCTTGGATTTTGTGTATATAGGAAGGATTAAAGGAAAATTATGGGAAGAAGGCAAACTACAGCAAACAACTTTGAAAGCCCCTGTTCTCAAAGGAGAAACATCCAGGGGGAAAGGACTGGTGTTGCCCCTTGTTATTGTCCTCCTATACCAGATGTTTACAGGAAACAGTTTTACCTGTGGGATGATTCCTCCAAGCTTTTGTTCATGAACACTTCCGGTGGCTGCGCTGCAAGACATAAAAGTTTTTTTTCCATGTAGAAGACTATATTTTGGTCCAAAATTGTTAGACTAAAATTGAGGATAGTCTTATACATGGAAGTAAGCCCAGGAGAGTTGTGAAACTATCATTTTAGCCTAGAAAAGTGGGAGAGTCTTATACATGGTGGTGTCTTATACAGTGTATCACAGAAGTGACTACGCCTCCTCGCATTTTGTAATATTTTAGTATATCTTTTCTTGTGACAACACCGAAGAAATGACATTTGGGTACAATGTAAAGACACACATGTCTTTGTATTTATGCTTAACATGCTGAACCAAATACGTTTCTCTTGGTCTCACTGGACCACAGGACATGGGTCCAGAAATCCATGTCCTTAGTCTGCATGTCTGCAGCAAACCCTATGTGGGCTTTCATGTGCATCATCTTTAGAAGAGGCTTCCTTCTGGGATGACAGCCGTGAAGACCAATTGAATGTGTTGTGCAGTGTATGGTCTGAGCACTGACAGGCTGACCCCCACCCCAACCCTTCAACCTCTGCAGCAATGCTGGCAGCACTCATGCATCTATTTCCCAAAGCCAACCTCTGGATATGACGCTGAGCACGGGCACCCATCTTCTTGGGTCGATCATGGCGAGGCCTGTTTTGAGTGGAACCCGTCCTGTTCAACCACTGTATGGCCTTGGCCACTGTGCTGCAGCTCAATTTCAGGGTCTTGGCAATCTGTTTATAGCCTAGGCCATCTTTATGTAGAGCAACATTTTTTTCACATCCTCAGGTAGTTCGTTACCATAAGGTGCCATGTAGACCTTCAAGTGACTAGTATGAGAGAGTGAGAATGATGACACTAAATGTGAGTGAGTGCAATAATGCCTGCTCCCCCTTCACACCTGAGACCTTGTGACACTAACAGGTCTCATGACACCAGGGAGGGGGAACACCTCTTTGGACCCAATTTGGACATTGCCACTTAGGGGTGTACTCACTTCTGTTGCCAGTGGTTTAGACATTAATGGCTGTGTGTTGTGCTATTTTGAGGGGACAGCACATTGACAGTTATACAAGCTGTATACTCACTGCTTCACATTGTAGCCAAGTATCATTTCTTCAGTGTAGTCATATGACAAGATATACTAAAATATTTATGAAATGTGTGTGGGGGGGTGTACTCACTTCTGTCATATACTGTAGATGGGAAATACGGTAACTGTTTTGTTATTTTCCGTGCATTTCTCTCAGGTTCTCTTTCCCTGTGAGCTGTATTTGTTTGATCTTTTGAAATATTTGTATACCCCTTGTTTTTAGTGTTGTCGTTTAATGATGTAAGCTGCCTCGGGTCCTTTTTAGGGAGAAAAGTGGTGTAAAACTATCAGAAGTCTCAAGCCAGAAGGGTCCTTGGATGAAGAGTGCATGACAGACTGACTGCTGGAAAGGGGAAGGCAGCTTAAAACTCTGTCAACACTACAATCTCTCTAACCTTGGTGCTCTAATCTGTCCCATAAGAAAGCAGTAGGCGGAGCTAGATTTGGATTGGTATTCTTTTTGCATACCAGCTTGCTTTGGGAATGAGCCTATGTGGATGATGCAACCTATGCGATAACCATCCTAAATGAACATGTAGATCGCTTTGCTTCATTAATATTTAGGATAAAAAAAAACAGATGAATTGTGAAGGTAAAAACAGCAAAGAATCTTGTGACACCTTTAAGGCTAGCACATCTTATTTGGCCTGAGATTTCAAGGACTTCTTTATCTGCATGGGACTGCAGTGTTTAAGGCACAGGCTGGTATGCATATTGTTGCAGGTTAAAGGGATGGGGCAGGTCACTTCTCCCATTAGCTAAAATAGGCATTTCATGATGTATCCCTAGTGTAACCATAGTTTAAAACTTCAGGGGTTAACTGGCATGTGTAACTGCCGTGATATTTATGCCACTAGCCCTTGGAAAGTTTATGAGCAGTGTTAATTATATAATTATTTCTCTTATATTTGTTTATTTTTTGTCACACCCCATATCCAGGGCCCATAAAACCCTGTGGCTTGTATATTGTGCCCTGTGAAGGGCTAGTAACTGGTTCCAAAGAAAACAGTCTGGTTTTAAGGAGCCACCAGAGCATTCACTGTCCCCCATTCCCGCAAGAGACCAACACAACTTCATCTTGGGGAAAGTTCTAGTAGCATATGATTTTTCTCTTTAGTGGGAGATTGCTTTGCACATGTAATATGTCAGGTGTATCAATTAGGACAGCAGCAAAGTATTTGCGCATGTAAGCCACATGGTTCTTGTAATTTTGCTTGTGAATACAAGCTGTGTGTTTTGTCCTCTCTTCGGTACCTGGGGGTTGGGTCCAGGTATGGATGAGCATAACCCTGTTTGCATAACAGAGTTTTCTTGGCTCATTCCCCTTGAATGATCCCAAGGATCAGTGAACCCCTCTGGACTGGCATGAGATGGTGCCTGTGAGTGTTCAGGAAGATAAGGCAGCCTGTTGGGCGCCATCATGGAAGTGACAGTGGTGTTCCACTTGCCCAAGGTACCTCTGGTTGGTAGTGCTTTGTTTCTAATAACATTCACTCCTGCTTAGGTTCAGCAAAGTGACTCTACTGGAGGGGTGTGTTTCCCTCATTGGTGTTTTTGTGCCTCCTGGTCCCATGAGACTTGCCTGATCCTGCAGACAATAGAAAATAGTTGCCTAGTACAATAAATGCTCTGCATTTGGGGTGGAAATGAATGCACATGGTTGGAATTGGTTGAATTGATCAGGAAATTAAGGCCAAATACAATTTGATAGTCACAATCAGAGTGAATCTATACAGTCACTACAGAATTGCCAACCAATTGCTAAAGGATAATTTAACATGTGTAAATCCTTTTTGTTCAGTGGATCTACGCTATTGGGGCCTACAAATGGATTTAGATCAACATCTCTTTTAAGGCAGCTGTTAAACTGTGAGGTAAAAGGCTAGTGTAGCCCCTTTTCAGTTCAATTAATGATAATCATGACTTGAAGTCAGTTCTGCCTATGACAATGTTTTTGCAGTGTTTGCTAGGTAGAATTGTCAGAAGTGCTTTAACATTTCCTTCTTCTGGGAATGCCCTTGGAGTGTGAAACGTGCCCAAGGCCACACAGTCTGGTTCTTCTTTCAGGAACCACAGTGGGGAGTTGAACTCCCAAACTCTAGCTTCCGAATCAGATGCCTAAAGCTCTGAGCTATCCAGTCAGCTTTTCAGTTTTATTAGGCACTTAAACCTTGATGCCTCGGAAGTGGCTTCACCTCCTGGTATGCACTCGGGCCACTGCTCTTGTAGATGTGTTCACCTTTCTTGTTTAGGGTTCTATAGCTTTGGGTGTGTTTGAATACTCCAAAGTATTGACATAGTCTTCTTTTCTATTTGTGTAGCTTTGGAAACTAAGAGCAGTGATTCAGGTGTTCCGTGTCGTTTAATGTGCTATGGATATCAGTGCATGATTGGAGAGATGCTCATTATTGGTGTATAAGGAAAAAAAGTCTTAAGAGGTATTCTCTTGAGCTACAGAGCTTTTAAGCACTTTTACTTGGACACTTTAACCTTGGTTTTTCCCCCTCTTGACTTTTCAGTAGAAGGTGCTGCTGAGATCTGTAAAGCTTCTAGACTTTTACTACTGAAATCATAACTGCAAGATAACATGGCAATGTGTTTCCTGCTTGTCAAATCTTTTCTCATTGTGTGGGTGTCCAGCTCATAGAGGCAGAGCTCAGAGGCTTGCCAAACCTGTTGACTATCTCAAAAGAGCTGAGAGCAGTTTGTTTTTCAGTGTTGTATTATTGCAGAATAGGTTAACACTTCTTGAAACTAGTTTTCTTTCTGTTGCTCCACCTAATGTGGTTCGCTTGGAAATGCCAGCTCAGGCTGACAGAAGAGCCATTTTTGCACTGCTTGATTTAAGCTTAGTACTGTAATTAGTTAAGGGTTTGGTCCTTGTCTCTGAAGCGTATGAGCTATTCAGATAGTAAATAATATTTAATCATTTTCTTCAAGGAAAACCCTCCATGTTAAGAAAGGTTTGTAAATTAATATAGTTCTGTAGATGTGCCCCAAATGAGTGACAGAAATCTATGCGGGCCCTAGACCTGCCCTGCTGTTAGGCAGAATGTGGAAAATACCTCATGCATCTGCTATCAGGAACACTTCCTCTGCCTGTTCATTCTGAATCTCTGATAGTTATGGATTGATAGAGAGAGAGGTTGTGTATGCCATAAAGTTTTCAGTGCCCCCAAGACTCTTAGGTTAGCCTTTTGTCTTGTGTGGCTACCGATACTTGACTATCCTGTTACTTGTGTTGAAATAAGATGCAGCTGTTGATCTGTTCAGCTTCTTTGGCGAGATGGGGTGCCATCTTGTCCCTTGTCTCAGGCAAAATGCTCTTGGCTGGGCTGTCCTCAATGGACAGGGCTAGTCATAATTTTTTTGGAAAAGTAGGCTATCAAGGTATGTTACACTGGCTTTTCTGGTTTAGCACTACATTTGAAAGAGAAGGTTTTTTAAAGGAAAAGGAGAAACATGTATAATGGAAGGCATGTTTTACACTGACAGCAACAAGGAGGCAGGTTGTACTTCCTGTCTCAGATGGGGCATGACTGGTGTCATACACTCTGAATAGTCAAGCTTAGTCATTGGACAAGCTTCTGTTCATAAAAGCAGCCTAAGGTTTCAAATTGAGGACCAGAAGCCACAGCCAAGGAGAAAGAAGACTCGGAACCTGTTTGTCTTGATTAGGCAGTGGAGAATGACTTAGTTTTGTTTCGTGTTGTCCTTTCCTTTGGGTGTACTGTATGAAGAAGCTATTGAAGATCTATGCAGTTATACTCTGTTTTCTTAACAGTGCTTCCACAAAAGAGCTTTGGGCACTGAACTGATTTGCTGTCTTTTCCCTGTACAGTTGCACAATTCATCCTCCAGATGGCACTCTTCTTTTTCTTTACTAAAGGTAAAGGTTCCCCCCCCCACATGCGTGCTAGTCGTGTCCAACTCTAGGGGCGGTACTCATCTCCGTATTCAAGCCGAAGAGCCAGTGTTGTGCAAGTCCATGGCCATGTGGCCGGCATGGCTGGAAGGAAACACTGTTTTACTTTCCTGCTTTTTACGCCGGTACCTATTTATCTACTTACATTTACATGCTTTCAAACTGCTAGGTTGGCAGGAGATGGAGTTTTTAGCGGAAGCTCGCTCCGCTGCGTGGCACCCGGGATTCGAACCGCCCAGCTGCCAACTTTGCAGCCAGCAGTTCATTGCATTTTTTATTTGGTATGTAAACAAGAGAAATGAATTGGCTAGTGATTTTCCTTGGGAAAGGACATGGTACCTACCTATGAAGCAAAAAAAAAAAAAAGTGCCACTCTTGGCTGTTTTGGTCAGAGCTCACCTAGAACACTGTGTTCAGTTCTTGGCTCAACACTTAAAGAAGGAGATTGAGAAGCTGCAACATGTCGAGAGGAAGGCAGCCAGAGTGACAAAAACTGTGGAAAGCAGGCCTCTTGAGGGAACTGAGTATGTCCAGGCTGGAGGCGAGGAGAGAAGACTGAGAGGTGGATAGATAGCGATCCTCATATATCTGAAGGACTGACATGTGGAAGGCGGACAGAGCTGTCCTCTGTTTCTATAGTAACAGAGGACAGGGGTCAAAGTAATGGATTCAGATGGCAAACATAGAATACCTAAACCCTAAGAAGAATGGCTTATTTGCTTATTTTTATTCTTTAATTATTAATCATTATTTATTTTCGACAATAAGAGTGGAATGGACTGCCTTGGAAGATGGTGGGCATCCCTTCCTTCGTTAATGTTCTCAAACAGAGGTTAGATAGTCTGGAGGAAATACACTCTATATCTAAAGTAATCAGTTAACTGTGTGACCTAATATACTAATCAACTATTAAAATTACCCAGTTTCCCATTGCAGTCAATCAGTTCTGTTTTTTTGGAGCAGCCTTAATTCATAATTGCCTCCTGAATTCTGTGTTTATACAGTCTTTGCCTTATGGAAGATAGGGATGGAAGTATATGAATGGATAGGTTTACCTGGATCCTACATTATGGGTAGAGTGAGAACAGGATATGCAAGACAGTCTTGCATCAAATTGTTTGTTTCTCAAACAAATAAGAGAAAGTCCCTATTCACCCAGAGGATCACCGGTTTATGGAACCCTCTGCCAGAAGAAGTGGTGACAGATGTGAGCCTTGACAGCTTTAAGAAAGGATTGGGCAAGTTCATGGAGAACAAGGGTATCAATGGCTATCATGATGGATGCCTAAGGACAACCTCTGGGTTGGAGAGATAGGCAGGATATCTCTCAGTGCCATTTGCAGGGAATCCTAAGCAGGTGAAGACATCTGCTTGGGAATACCCTGAAGCAAATGGTGAGCCACTGTGTGAGACAGAATGCTGGACTGGGTGGGCTGTGGCCTGTTCCAGCAAGGCTTTTCTGATGTTCTTATGAATGAGGTACTACTTGCATGCCCCGTGTGCTGCGTACTGCCAGCTTTCAATCAATACTTACTGGTATTTTAGGAAAGAACCACTTCCTGCTGTTTGGGATCTACTTTCTGTGGGTTTAGGTTGCATCTGTCAAGATGGCCAGCAGGTGGCACTCATTCAAAAGAAGTGCTAGTCGGGATGAATGACTTCAATGAAGGCACTGCAGGGAGCAGATGTTGAAGAAGATGGGCTGAAACCTGATAGTGCCTGAATAAATAACTTCTGCATGTTACTGTCCACTGATCTGATTTTTATATTTTAATTCTTTGATACCCACGCTTTGCAGTAAAAAACTTACTGCTCAGTTTGGCACCTTCTTAAACTAGATACAACCGAGAATTTACAACTAGAGATGGGCACGACTTAGCGGAATTCCTGTTTCCGTTTCCGTTCCTCGTTTCCGTTCCGGAACGGAAAAGGAAATGGGAATTACTCCGCCAGAACTCGAACTCGAACCGACTAAAGAATAATTGGGTCTGATTTGTCGTGGTCGTTCCTGGCATCGCGGCGATCCCGCGATGCCAAGCGGCACAGAAAAAAAGTTTTTAAAAGTTAAAAAAAACCCCTGATTCCCGGCCAAAAAGCAGGCGGAAATATGCCTACCTGAGTGAGGGCACCTACCAGAGGGGTGGTTTCTGGGGGGGTCCCCGGCCTCCCCCCTCTCCTGTCCTCCTGGGCTGCTCTGGTGGTGGTGGGGGAATCCTTGTCGTACTCACTCGCCGCAAGTTCGCAACAGCACCGGACTCGCCGCCAGCCACCGCAATTCAAGCGGAAGCGGCACAGAAAAAAAGTTTTAAACTCCCCCCCCATTCCCGGCCAAAAAGCTGGTGAAAATATGCCTGCCTGAGTGAGGGCACAGGGCACCTACCAGAGGGGTGGTTTCTGGAGGGGGGTCCCCGGCCTCCCCCCCTCTCCTCCTGTCCTGTCCTGGGCAGCCGGACTCGAGTCGCCATGCCATGCGGTGCGGGCGGGGGATCCAAAATGGGGCGGCAACCGCAATATTTTTTTTGAAATCGTGGTCCAAAAACACACAAGCACCACAGAAACATGCGAAAATTGCTAATGCTATTGCTAAAACTGCCAGAATTTTTACAGTAGCAGTGGGTTTTTCTTGCAACAAAATGTCTCCTCCCCTGTCCTCTCTCCATTGATTTTATTTTATTTTATTTTATTTACACCTGCGCAATGATGGGCTGGCTAAGTGGCCATGTGGGAGTGGACCATGCAAATTTTTGGAGCCATTCCACCAATCGCATGGCCACTTGGCCACTGAGACTTCTGGGATGTGCCAAAAAGCCCACTAAACCCTGCCCTAGACCCCTAACCCTAACCCTAATACTTGATTCCTTACCCATACGCCACAGTACACTGTCCTCTTAGTGGGTCAGAGAGGCACCCAGAGGTGCACCCCACTACCCCACCCTAACCTCACCAGTAACTAGCCTAACCCTAGCCCTTGCGCTAACCCGTCTTAACCCTAAGCCAGATCTACTTGCATTGCACTACGCAAGTACGATTCCCTTCTTTGTGAGACACAGCAGGTGCGAGAGCCTTAGGCATCACCCTATGGCTTTGGCTTCTGCCAGTCCACTGGTCTCATAGTCTGCAACTGGTATGCATATCCATATGGCTATGCATGCCCCTTTGCAGCAGCAGGTGAGGAGAGGAGACCCCCATGCCATGAGGGGTCTCCAGGAGCCTGCTTTCCCTTTCTAGCGCATGAGGATAGGAGGCACCCCCCCCAAAAAAGAGGTGCCTCCAGAAGCCCACTACCCCCCCCTAAACCAGTTTAACAACAGACGAAAAAACAAAAAACGAAACGACTATTTTTTGCGAAGTTTCGTGAAAAACGGAAACGAGCCGACACGGGCCGCCTCCGACACACGACAACTCGAAAACGTCATTTTCCCTAGTCGTGTCCATCTCTATTTACAACAATACCTCTGTGCAGACTTTTAAAGCTTGCTTAGATGAATGTCAGCTAAGCTAATGCAAGCTTTAGAGAACAAGATCAATTTCATAATCTTGAGAGGATTTTAGACTGGCATTTTCTAGTGTAATAAAGATGGCTGAGCATCAAATAATCTGTGAATATTCAGTGTAATATTCCTGAATATACATCATCATCTTCTTCAAGTGCCATGTCCTTGTAGAACGCTGGCAGTCAGGAGCCTGAACTGGTTTCTATCTAAGGCTATTCTAAACAGAGCACCTGTGCTCACTGTGGACATTGGCTTAAGTTCTTAAGCCAAAATGTTCTTCTACGCCCCGGGCCATGTTTCCCGTCTATTTTTCCTTGAAGGATAAATTGCAGCAGATGGTATTTCTTATTCTTATCCACCCCACCCCCCACAGCAAACTCATTGAGCTCCAGGGCATGCTGTCTCAACCTGGTATTTTCCAGATGTGTTGGACTGCAGCAGTCACCAGCCTGGCCCATAATGAAGGCTGGGCTGATACAATAGTAGATGTTCAAAGCCAAATATTCAAATTGCCCTCTGCTGTCAAGTTTCCTTGGTTTAAAATGGTTTAATATTGATTTATGACTTGTGACATTGGTATCTAATTGCAGTTGTGTCATAAGCCAAGATGGACAGAGGGGACTTGCATGATTGTTTCTCTTTGTTTACTCTGATGCACCCAACTGTGAAGTAATGCACCAGACAGACAGAGTTGTGCAAAGATTTAAGATACAGTGTGCTATTTACTATATTTTATAGGCATAAAGCTCTAGCTTGAATGCCTTTTAACACATAAATATCATCCTAGTTCTACAAGTATTCCTCTTCAGTGTCTTAATGAGGGTGAGTGGGTAGCACCTCTGATGATTGTTTTTCTTAGTTGGTTGGGTGCCACTCTTTGTTTATTTATTTTTGAGTATTTTTACCCCATCTTTCTAGTTGGAAAAGGACCCAAGGTGGCTTATGGTAATGAGGGATAATATACAGTTCAGTACAATTAAGACATGTTCAAGTATTGAGAACATGGAATTGAGGAACATCTTACAGCATTAAAAAACATTACATTAAAGCTACAAGAGGACTCAAGCAGTTAAGAGTAAAATTCCATGTAAAGTTATGAGTAATGGAAACTAACATTGAAAATATACTGTAAATGTAAACCCATAAGATTATAAGTGGGTTATAAACACAAAGTCTATGTGATCCAATAGATTCATATGAAAGACACTTAATAGGTAGTCCATCATTCAGGGAAAGCTTGCCTAAAGAGAAAGGTCTTTGCCTGTTTCTGGAAAGAAATCAGAGATGGGGCATTCTTGGCCTCTAGTTGGAGGGAGTTCCAGAGTCTGGGCACCACAGCTGAGAAGGGCCTTTCATGTGTTCCCACGTACCTGTGAAGGAGGCCAGATGGAGAGAAAGGTCTCTCCTGATGACCTTAACACCCGAGCCAGTTCTTACTGTGAGATTCAATCTTTGAGGTAGTTACTAGGGCATGTGTCACTGTGGCCAGAGCTGGTTTCTCAATAAAGGGACGTAACCTGCGTACTAGCCTTAATTGTGCAAATGTGCTCCTGACCTATTTCTGACTCTGTTTCTAATCTCTCTGCCAGTCTCACTCTACCCTCTTCCCTCCTTTGTAAAATGTCTGGGTAACATAAGAGGTACAATGTTAAGGTTTTATTGACTACACTAGGCCTGATTATCTTGTTTTGCTTCTATATCAACAGCATTTCTGCCTAGGAATAAATGCATTGGCCTGGTTTCCAGGTTTTAAAAGCTGAACTAGTGCACCCACCCTTTCAGAAAACTTGTATAAAATTGCCTTCCTGTTGTATTTTTTGTGGAAGAAATGGTGTTCTGAAGAGTAAATTGCACTCAAAATGTCTTGTAAATTCTTGCTTATGAAATAAAAAACTCTGTACATTTTGCAGCATGTTGCCATGTACAGCAGCATAGCTGTAGATTTAAATATAGCCCTAACAGGTATTTAGGCAGCGGTTATATTGCCTTAGAGCGTTAAGCTTTCAACATGTCAACTGAAAGGCTTTGACTTGAGAGAATGTAGCTATACCATGAACTGTTTTCTGATATGTGTTGTGATAGTAAGCTGCAGTTGATGTATCCTAGTTATGTCAATTGGTAAACATTTTTTAAATTGCCAATTAGAATTGCCTGAAATTGTGGTGTAAATGTATCACTTACAGAAACTCTCTTCCCCTTTTCCTGCCAACAGCTGCAGAAATACAAAGAGCACTGAATCAGCTTGGGACACCACAAGATACGCATGAATTGCGGCAACAGCTGTAAGTGCTTCATGAAATGACCTTTCATTTGAGTACATTGTCAATATCTTCTGAATCTTGTGTTGTGGCCTTATCCAAGTACTCAGCATCTTTAAAAGTGCAGGAGAAGAAAAAAGAAGGGAATAAACCAAGTTCTGTTTGTATGTTGACTTGTTAATTCTCCAAGTGCCATTGTTGGTGCTGTGAAGCACCAGGTAGTGCTGGGAACGAGAATGTACCCAACTAACAAAGGCTACTGAGTGGTCTTGGAAAATTCCCGTAACTTTCATGTTTGCACCTCCAAGTGTTTTAGAAATGGCTATCATTAGATTTTTTTAAACAATTCTGATAGATGGTATAAATGTGTAGAATGACTTCAAAAGGAGGCAAGTATGCTAAAGTAGTACTGTACAGTGACATAAGGGCATGGGTGGCCACAAAAAGTAGAAATTCATTGTTCCTCTTACATTATCTCAACAGGTATCCCTAGGCCATCTGGAGACCGTTTGTGAGATTTTAAAGGTCTCTGTTCATATATGCTTGCTGTTGATGTATTCTGAAAACACAATTTCATAAAATAAGTCTAGTCTTATTGGCAGTCATATAATAGGCAAAAATGAACAATTATAACAACAAAATACTACAGTTTGTATACCCGTACAGAAGATGCTTGTAGAATATTTTAAGTTCAAGTATCCCTTTTTAAATTTTCTGTATGTGTGTGTTGTGTTGTGTCATTACAGTCGTGACCGACTCTTTGTGACCCCATGTCCATGGAGTTTTCTTGGCAGGAATACTGGAGTGGCTTGCCAGTTCCTACTCCATTTTAAATTTTCTACACTTAACAAAATAAAACAAATATGTTGCTCATCTCCTGTCATGTTACAAATTCAATCACAATTCCCCCCCCAACATTTCAGCCCAATCTAATTCATATCTTTTTTCCCAATTTAAAAGAACATACTTTCATACTTAATTTCCTTTTTATCCCATTCATATTCTGTCTTTACACACATACATCTATTTCCATCTAATACAAAAGATAGCGTTAGCAAAAGACAATATTGAACAATCCTGTCTGATCTTAACAATAGACTCAATCGTAATATTTAATTATTCAACTAGCTAAACAACTTAGGATATATTTTAGTTGAATTAATATATAAAAGATGTCATCAACAAGGTATATTTACCTATTCTTCTATGAGATACCTAATTTCAAAAGTCTTCTATAACTTGAGTTAGTACTTTATGGGCTATTATAAAAGAGTTACAGTTTGGTCTACAGATTTCACTTTATGTATAAAAGTTCTTATCTATACCTAACTACCACAGTTCTTTTAACGTTCTAAAAGATTAACATTTATATGTCAGGTTGGTCTTCATGATTCCATTTTCCATTTCCAATATCATGGCAATCCATTAATAGCTTTAGACCATCAAAATACAGAGAACAAACTTTTTATGTAATCGATTCACTAAGCCAAAATATCCCTTTCTGGATTTTCTCTTTTTCTGCTAGGCCCATTATCTTCATAAGTTGTTTTTCTATTTTGATAGTTGCTTTGCTGCTGGAAAGTTTCCAGACTCTTCTCTTCTCTGTATCCCTATCCAATAGAACAAAGGCACTTATCCACAGATTTATCCTGCACAGATCTTATTGTATTTGCAGATTAAGATCAGCTCTCTCCTCATCAAGACTAAATTCAGTTCTCTTCACAAGTTCATCCTGAACTGTTCTTATTGTAGTTATCTGTAGACTAAAATCAGCCCTCTGCTCTGGCTATGTGTCCTGTTCAAAATTTAAAAAACAACAACACTTTTTTCTTGTCTTCCATGGGACAGAAGCCACAAGGCTTTTCGCAAGTGTTCAATAGTATACATCCCTTTCCTGAAGATCTGTGCCTAAAGTTAGTGAGCAGCAATATTAGTGAATGGTGTCCACTAACTAAACTGTGTCTTTTTGGCTTAGGCAACAGAAGCAGCAGTATACCAACCAACTTGCCAAAGAAACAGACAAGTACATTAAAGAGTTTGGTTCTCTGCCTTCGATAACTGAGCAGGTATGAAAAACATGAAAGCAGGACGTGGGTTTTTTGTGCAAGTGCTCTTATTTCAAAATTGCTCTTTCGTTTGTACAGGACAGTTGTTTGCGAACGTTTACTCCAGAGGCATACGAAATGAAAAGCTCCAGTGGAACGTGGCAATATTTGATATTTATTTATTTAGTTATTTACTTTAGAGTATTTTTACCCCACCTTTCTCCTTGGAAAAGGACCCAAGGTGGCTTACATTAAGGAGGGATAATATACAGTCCAGTACAACTAAGACATGTTCAAGTATTGAGAACAGGGAATCGAGGGGCATCTTACAGCATTAAAATACAACATTACATTAAAATGAGCAGTTAAAAAGAGTGTCAAATTTCATGTAAAAATTATGAAGGATGGAAACTAACAGTGAAAACATAGTGTCAATGAAATCACACAAGGTTTATAAGTGGTTTAAATACAAAGTCTATCTTATCATATAGATTCATCCTTCAGGGAAAGCTTGCCTGAAAAGAAAGGTCTTTGCCTGTTTCTGGAAAAACATCAGAGATGGGGCAGTCCTGGCCTCTAGTGGGAGGGAGTTCCAGAGTCTGGGCGCTGCAGCCGAGAAGGCCCTTTCATGTGTTCCCATGAGACATACCTGTGAGGATGGAGAGAAAGTTCTCTCCTGATGACCTTAACACCCAAGTTGCTTCATACTGTGAGATTTGATCTTTGAGGTAGCTAGGACCCAGGTCATACAGTGCTTTGTAGATTAAGGTCAGCACTTTGAATTGTGCCCAATAGCTAATTGGTAGCCAGTGGAGCTGCTTTAATAGGGGTGTAACATGACCTCTGTACCCTGCCCCAGTCATCAATCTGGCTGCTTCATTTTGCACCAATTGAAGTTTCCTGAGACTTTTCATCAGATGTCCCACATAGAGTGCATTACAGTAGTCTAGCCAGGACATCACTAAGGGCATGTGTCACCATGGCCAGAGCTGGTTTCTCAAGAAATGGGCGTAACTTGCATACTAGCCTTCATAGTGCATATGCGCTCCTGGCCACAGCATCCAGGTTCAAGGATGAGTCCAAGAGCAACCCCAAGCTGTGCACCTCTTTTTTCAATTATAGAGTGATCCCATCCAGTACAGGTTGCATCTTTATCTCTTGTTCTGCCTTTCAGCTGATCAGAAGCACCTCTGTCTTGTCTGGGTTCAGATTCATTTTGTTCATCCTCATCCAATTAAGAGGCCAAATGTTTTTGAACTACTGGTATTATGGGATTTATTTTTGTGCACACCCTTGGATTATGATCAGTTTAATCACATTGAATGCAGTTCCGTGTACAGTTAGGCTGCTTAACTTCAGTTGACATTAATAAGTTTTTTAAGCAGTGTGAATAGGTGTAGAATTGTAACCCTTTAGAGATGATATTGTGCATGTGCACTGCATACAAAATGAAATTAATTTAACAGGCCAGGTATTTCTTCAAGGGGCAATTTTGCTTATTCAGAGATTATAATTCCGCATGTGTTTGGGTGTGAGAAGAAATATATATATTAATTCTGGGAGAAATCAAAAAGTTGCTGCAAATCGACCTTCTTGGAGCATGCTCTGCTCTGCGTTGCTAGCTTTTGTAGCCTTGTGACTCTCTCTGTGGAAGGAACTTACATGCTCATCTGTTCAGTTTCAGATGGGATTTTTAATAAGATTACATTGAGGTCCCCTAAACACACTCCCTGTGTGCCCCCTCGTGTTCTTCCCACATCCAGTTTAAAGAGTTTGCGAGTGGCTTTCTTAGAAGGATATTGAGACTGGCCTGTGTTTGGAGAAATGCAGAGCTTGTTTACATTTCCAGATTAAACTGAGTCAGCAAGTCAGTGTGATACTACTTGGTAGAAGCTGGTGCAATTAGGAGGAGATTGTTCCCTTTCTTGAAGTTTTTGATTCACCCAAGAGACATAGTGGGGCAGGACCTTGCATGTATCTGAGAGAGAAGGAGAAAACGGACGAGCATGCGGTGGTATTTTAAATTGTTCAGCCACAAACCCAATCATAGAATGCCTAATGCATACTGGAGCATTGTTATGAAACACACTTAGGGGCTCCAAACATACAGGAGTTTACTTATCTTTCCAATAAATCCGGCCACAGACTGTTTAAACTGGATGTGTGGAGAGTGGTCCCCTGCAGCGCTCTTTGGGGACTTGCATTTTATCCTTTATAGCTCTGAGGAGAAGAATCCCATCTGGCACTGGACAGAAAAGTGGGGCCCGGGCAGACAAAATATATACCTGCTTGCTTTAGTGTGGTGGAATTTAGAGATGGGCACGACTCAGAAAAATTGTTCGTTTTCGTTTTCGTCTAGGGGTCCGTTTCGGCTTGTTTCCGTTTTCGTGAGCTAATTTTCAAAAATTTTCATTTTCGTTTCGTTGTGTAATGAAAACGACTAACGAAAACGAAAACAAATTTTTTTTCGTTTCTTCCCATTTAGCTCCATTAAGTGCTTTTCCAGTAACGAAAAATGAAAATTGGCTCGAAATTAGTCGTTTCGTTTCCGTTTTCGTTCCAGTTTTGAGCCGTTTTTCGTTTTTCGTTTCGTTACGTAACGGAAACGAAAAACGGAAACGAAAATTCCGCTAAGTCGTGCCCATCTCTAGAATTTTATCCATGCCCACCTCTTTGTACAAGCGCAGAACATTTGCCACAATCTATTCAGGGTTTCAGGGGGGAAAGATCATTGATAACTCAAGGCTTCCGCAGAAGAATAAACAAGACACCTTGCACCTTTCAGGTGTTTTCAACTACAATATCTATCAGCCCCCATTAACAAACTTGGGATTGTGTGGGTTGTAGCCCAGAATGTACTTTTGCTTCTTTGGCCTTACTGTAACAAACAATAATATGTACGCAGATCTGATTGATCCTGAGCAGATTGTATATTTCAAGAAAGAAAGGGGAATGGGTGTTTGTGAGACACCGTGTCCAAATGACAAAAGTTTTTGCCTGCATGATTCATGGCTTAAAGTTGTAAGATGGTCACCAGTGCAATTAAACACAGAGTAAGAGCTTTTCCCCTTCTTTCTCCTTAGCGGCAAAGAAAACTACAGAAAGACCGGCTGGTGAACGAGTTCACCACAGCACTTACAAACTTCCAACGGGTCCAACGGCAAGCTGCTGAGAAAGAGAGGGAATTTGTAGCACGAGTACGAGCCAGCTCTAGGGTATCTGTAAGTATGAACCTGCGGTGTTAACTGTGACAGAAGGCAGTGGCATTGTTGAGACAGAACCGTGTACATTTTTTGGGGGGGTGGGGTGGATGAAGCGTGGTGTTCTAGCAATGACATGATCCACATGGTGTCAGTCACTTAAGTGCCATTTTTGAGAAGAAGGGGTATTTCACTTCCTGCCAAAATTATGAGTTCTCTGTCAAGCCCTAGGCTTGGTTCTACCATGTAGCATGCAGTTATTCTGCATGGTTACAGGGCGGGTTTCCCATATACTACAATAAAAGAGAGAGAATCATTTATAATGTAGATTTATTATGAGATTCCAGGAATTTCTTAGGTCAAGAGAATGATCACTGAAGTAGTAATGAGATAAATGATTATCCTTATCATTCTTTCTGTTTATTATCGTTAAACTCGACATTTTCATTACTGAATGGTGCTCAAGGCATCATATAATCTTGGTAAAACAATAAAAAAACAAGGAATAATACAGGTAATATCATAACATCACTAAAATAAAATAGAAGTATCATAAAACCAGTCAGGTATGAACACCTTTAAAAACTTAAATAAAGACCAATAATTCATAAAATTCAGAGAGCAGGGAAAGCTGGAATACTTCATACACATAAGGAGAAGTGAAACATAGAGAAGGTTGTGGCGGATCATTCAAGGTAAAATAAAAGACGTAGTACAGGAATGAGAATAGATGAGTGGCGAAAACCAGGGAGACTCTGATGGGCTTCTCTGTTTCAAGCTGCTGTACCTAAAGCTCCTTATAGTTGCGATGATGTCCAGTGCCCAGTACAAGAGTAGCAATGGGAAGAGGTTAAATTGCTGATGATCTCTCAGTGTTCTGAGTATGTAAAACGGATGGAATGAATAAGCATGAAGACAAGGGTGTGTTGGATCAGCTATAACACCCAGGGGCAAGCTTGTATTCAAGAGAATGCCATGTTAAAGGCATTCTATTGATTTCAGTTGACTTGATCTTGAATATTTCTACATTACAATTGTGTCCTGCCTTGCTTCCATTGAGCCCAGTACTTCATACAAAGCTCCTTACAACAAAACCCATAAGGAAGGTCAGGCTCAGCGTGAACGGCAAATTTCATAACTCCGGAGGGTTGTCTGTCCGTTACATTACACTGGAATGAGTCAATGCATGATTTGTTGATTTGGTGATGCACAAGAGTAGAGAGGTGTTGTTTAGCTCTCCACTTTAGTCCCCAAGAAGGTATAAATATAATCATTATTTCTTTCTTCATTCCGAGCACATCATAGTCATCCCCCTTTCATTATACACAAGTAAAAAGCTGGATGTGCATCTTTATTTCGTTACAGTGGACCCTTGTATAACAGTTTGTATAACATAAAATCTGTACAGCATAAAAAATTCCAGAGACAGGGGAAATTTGCTTAACATAATTGCCTTTGGGGCAAATCTGTACAACATAAAAATGGGATTACTCCATGTTCAATGCATTCCTATGGGAAATTTGTATAAAGGAAAATTTGCTTAACATAATTTCATTTGGAACGAATTAATTCCTTTATACAAGGTACCACTGTAGTTCTTAATTTAAGCTACAGAAAAAGTTAGCTTTATTATGCTTTGCTTGTGGTATCATGGATGGAGTGCAAGGAATCCAGCGTCCGTCACTAATTTCTTTGACACAGATTATTTTCACTAGTGTAGCATTTTCCATGCTGTTTCAAGAGTTAACTCTGCCCATCTTCACACCATACAGCCTCATTTGTTGAGGAAGTGATGATCAATGAGATATGCTTGACATCATAGCCTCAGGATAAATGTGATATTTTTCCCCACCCCCAAATTTTGCAGGGTGGTGTGACAGAGGACTCCTATAAAGAAGGAACACTTGTCTCCTGGGACAGGTAAGAAGTCCTATAAAATATATAACCGTGCCTGGTAGTATTCAAGAAATGAAACTTTAAAAATCCATTCAAATCCATTGCAATTTTGTATTGCAAATGTACATAACATTACCGAGTTTCCAAAGGGTATAACAAAAGTTAATGCCTGGGTCATTGATCTATGCCAGTGTTGGCGAACCTATGGCACGGTTGCCAAAGGTGGCACTTGGAGCCCTTTCTGTGGGCACTCGACATCACCCCTTCACAGCCGCCTGTATTCAGGTTAAATTGCTGTACAGTCACCCCCCCCCGACAATCGCGGGGGTTAGGGACCCAGCCCACACGCAATGCATGATAATCCACGATATGCGGAAGCAGGCGGGGTGGGGGCGGGGGGTGCCTGTCCAAAGCTTCTTGGAGAAGTGCGGGGGGGGCGGCACGGAACGACCGGATCGCCCCCCCCCATGTGGCCTCGAGGTGCAGGTACTGCAGCGGCTACAGGGAATGTATAACTCCTCAGTTATAGCAGCTCCATTGCCTGATGATCTGTTTCCAGGCATAATCCAAAGTGCCTTTTTTAAAAAACCTGTAAAGCCCTAAACAGCTTAGGTTCAAGCTATCTAAAAGATTGCATCTCTCTTTATGAGCCTCCCTGGGTATTAAGATAATCAGGAAAGAAGACGTTTCTCTTGGCTCCACAACCTTAACAGGCACACTTTGGGGGGGGGGGACACATGAAAGGCCTTCTCTGCTGCTGCTCTCAGACTCTGGAACTCCCTCCCACAGGAAGGCAGGCTGGCTCCATCTTTACAGTTCTTCTGCAAGCTAGCAAAGACCTTTCGGTTCAGGCAGACTTTCCTTAGTGATTGGCTGTCAGAGGGGTTTTTAAATGGATTGTTTTGCTCCTCGTTACATGGTAAGCATTCATAGGTTACTGCTGGTGCATTCTTCAAAGGTCTGGTTGCCAAAAAGATTCACCAATATGGTAGCCATGTCTAACAACCTAAAGCAAATTCTTGTTCTCACCAGTGTTGTCTGTGAGGGGTGCTTCAAAAGTGTGTGTGACATGAGGGTAACTGTGGCAAGCCAACAGATTCTCTCTCATGCACATAAAGAAGTCATGGTTTCCCTGTACCAATGGATCAGTGATGGCCACGGAGAAAACTGAAATGTTTGGCACTGATTGTTGTTTTCAAATATTGGTGTTCCCATTTTGATGTTCTGCTTTATATGTTTTTGTGCAGCAAAAATTAGCTTCTTGGGGTGTAGTAATCCCCACTCCATCTCTGTTAAAAACCTAACATGTTGAGGCAAGAACGCATTTTCTAGAATACTTTGTCTTTGCCTGTGCCGCAGAGCCACCTCTAACGTGTTTTGGGGCATCTTGTGTGTATTTGCACTTGCAGCCAACCTCAGACCCAAGTACTAGATGAAGAAATCACAGAAGATGACCTCCGCCTTATTGAGGAGAGGGAGTCTGCCATCCGGCAGCTTGAGGTGAGCACCGAGCCGTTTTCAGAGCTGGCCTTCCAGATGGTTGCAACTGGTGAGCCTATCATTGCTCACCATTCCCTGTGCTGGCTCAGGCTTATGGGTGTTGTTGTCTAAAATATCCAAAGGGCATCAAGTTGTCTATTCTGAGTATGCAAACACACTGAGAGCAAGAGCAGGTCTCTTATTTCCTTAAGTTACACGTCTACTAAGAATTGTATGCTTTGTACGCTTTTCTGATGGGGATTCCCACAAATGTCTTCATTGGTGTGCAGACCACACTGGAGACAGCAGGTGGCGCTGTCCTATCTGCCAGCATGTGTAAACTGATCCTCCACTGAAGTGCAGGTGCTCAGTGTGGCACTGCTTTAGAATGCTGTTTCCAGAGGGAACTTAGCCACAATATCTTGCCTCATTATAACACCCCATCTTCCCATAATTCACATCTTTTGCCTCTGTTTTCTCCTGGGTGAAAACCAGTAGTTGGGCTTTTAGTGACTCCACAGAAGAGACCTAACATGTGCCCAATTATTAGAAACTTCTGTACTTAGTGAGATGTTTCTAGTGCCCAGAGCGGCAGAAAATATCTGTATTTCAGAACTCAAAGTTTGTTCCTAAACTCTTTAATTATCTTTTGTTTCCATTTCATCCTAGAGATTTTTCTGAAAGAACTCTGCCCCCTCCACTAAAAGGAAAACATCGAGCTTGCCTCGTGTCTTAAACACAGGCATAAAAGTTCCCCCTGCACATGCTTACTAGTGTCGTCTGACTCTAGGGGCAGTGCTCATCTATGTTTTTAAGCCAAAGAGCCAGTGTTGTGCAAGTCCGTGGCCATGTGGCCAGCATGGCTGCACAGAACACTGCTTACCTTCCCGGTTTTAACAGCGGTACCTATTTATCTACTTGCATTTACATGCTTTCGAACTGCTAGGTTGGCAGGAGCTGGGGTTAACAGCAGGAGCTTACTCCACTGTGTGGCACCCAGGATTCGAACCGCCAAACTGCCGACTTTGCAGCAGACTGTTTCAGTACTCTAGTCCACTGAGCCACCACAAGCATAGGATCTGGTAGAAGTGAATACTTTTCATTGGTTCTGAAATTTGTGTACTGTTGGCCAATGAGCTCTGCACATGGGAGGCATCTCGATCCAGTTTTGGGGTCTCCTGCCTTCCTCCTTGTACCTCTCTCTACTCACTCCTTTGTGAAGAGCCCTCAACCTTCTCCAAAATGCTCATCAGGAGCTGGGAAATCTTCTTTCCTGGCTCAGTTGCTTACACCATAACCTGGATCCCACCAAGTGCTCCACCTACCCACTGCCTAACTCATCTGAACTTTGAAGTTTGTACATACACATGTGCACACACGTCCATATACAAAGCACATAGCATCCAATTATCTTTTCAAGCATGATAGAATTAGTATGACAAAAATAATGTGTGTTTTACTGTTTCCTGTGGTTTTATAGCAGTTTCTTGTCTCTTCTTTCATTGTCATGGTTTATATAAATGCCTATTTCTATATGTACAGGCAGACATTTTGGATATCAATGAAATATTCAAAGATTTGGGGATGATGATCCATGAACAAGGAGATGTGATAGGTAAGCAGAGATCAGTGTTTTAAGAGAGATTCTTTTAAGTCACGTTTTGAAACCACAGCCATGTTGAATAAACTTGTTTAAATCTCACGGAAGCAACTGGGTACAAGTCTGAAGTTCGTTACTTTCTATTGATTTGGTAAAACAAGCTGGAATTTACCAACAATCAAAATAATCATCTTCATTTTTTAGATTTTGTCAGTTGACTTGCAAATGTCTAGCCTAGCCAGAAACACATGATAAGAAATATCTGTTGGCATGCTTAGTTTTTTAATGTAAGTGTATTTTAAGTGAGTTCTTCTGTTAGGGTGGCTTAGTAACATAAGAAGAGCCATGCTGGATCAGGCCAAAGGCCCATCTAATCCAGCTTCCTGTATCTCACAGTGGCCCCACCAGATGCATCTGGGAATGCACAACACCAGATATCTGTCTCCTGATACCACTCCCCTGCATCTGGTCCTTGAAGTACCCCGGTTTTAAGCCTGGAGATGACACATCTCCATCATGGTTTGTAACCTGTGATGGACATTTCCTCCAGGAATCTGTCCAATCCCCTTTTGAAGGCATCCAGGCCAGATGCCATCACCACATCCTGTGGCAGGGAGTTCCACAGACTAACAACGTGCTGGGTTAAAAATGCACTGGTTAAAAATGCACTGGGTACTTTCAGACTGGGTCCACATAGGCTTCTGTTTGTTATGCATCTAGAATGAAAAACAAAGGATCTCTGAGGAATAATTAAAATAAACATTTTGAGAGTCCCTTCTGAGAAATTCTGGGGGGAGGTGCAGCTATAATCTTATTTTTATTTTTATATTATTTATTTATTTTAGAAGTTGCCATATTAGCACACAATAGTGACCGGAGATCACTGTGGCACTCCTAATAGTACTTAGCTTTATTGAGATGTTAATCCTTCTTCACAAACCATCTTGGGCAGTTTCTATCACTTCTTGGCATGTCTGGGTGAAGAAAGCAGCCTTTCAAATGCTAATGTATATTTATATGGAATTGGACTGAGCATTTAAAAAGCAAAGGGGTGCCACAAAAAAGGCAGTCCTGTCCTGTGCTCCCCGTCTGGCCCCATCTAACCTCAAATCTCATTTACTTGGTGTTCTGATGCCCGTAACAGCATATGTCCCATTTCCTTGATGGTTTATTTTTTTTTACTGTTTTTTAATAAAGCAGTTTCCCCTGCCATGCTATCCTGTCTGGATATTTTGAAGTTGCCACCCATAGTCCCTATGGATGGGATAGTTGAGGATCCAGAACACGTGAAAGAGGAGAAGGCTGAGGAAGGAAGAACTTGGTACGGAACCAAGTTCTGTTAGGTTGTAATATAATTTGGCCTGTTTGCTGTCTGTTAGGTTGTACAGTGGTCCCCCTCCCTTTTGCAGTTCATATACTGCGGTCCCGGTATATCGTAGGTCCGCAGTATATGAAGAAAAGGCTCCCTGGGGTAAGGAGGAAAGGCCTTCCCAGGCCCATCGGAGGCCCCAAAAGTGCTTCCCCACAAACCGGAAGTAACTTCCAGTAAGCCAGAAGTGACCTCCAGAACACTAGAAAGCACTTTGGGGGCTTCTGGGGGACTGGAAAGCCCTTGTTTGGGGCAGCACCAGGCCTGGGGTAAGTACAAGAGCCCCCAGAGAGCCCCCCGCAGTCCCGAACTGACCCATCATTCGCATATTGTAGATTTTCAATTATTGCGGGTGGGACGGGTCCATAACGCCTGTGATAGGTGGGGGTTTACTGTAATATAATTTGGCCTGTTTCTAATAAGTGTATTTTGGATTGCTCCCTTTTTCAGTGCTATGATCACAAAATACAGCTTTAAAGAGTCCCAGGCCTGTAGGTACTGGTTATGGCTTTCGAATGGTAAATTTTGAACATTTGCTTTTCCTTCCTAAAGATAGCATAGAAGCCAATGTAGAAACAACTGAAGTCCACGTTCAGCAAGCAAACCAGCAGTTGTCCAGAGCAGCAGACTACCAGGTAAATATGGTCATGATCAGAAAGATTTCATGGGAATGTTTTCCCCTACTGGATTAAGAACTGAAGTCGTTTGGGTTTCATCGGTACATGGAAATGTGACCTGCAAGAGACTGTTTCTTTTCCACTGTCATCTTTCTGTCTACTTGAGCGGGTTGGGATGGTTCCCAGGACCAAGTTCCTCTTTTAAGACCCACTGCAGGCAGCATCCCCTGCCCCCAGAGGCTCTGGAGTGGTTTCTAGTTGAGTAAAAACACCAGCCAGGGATGGCAGTGGCCCCTCATTTCAACACAAAAAAAACTGTTGCTCCCGGAGACAGGCCACAAATTGCGGGCACATTTGTAACATCTTTCCTAGGACCTGAGGGGAGGGGAGAGGAAAAGAAAGGAAAGGCGGATTGGATGTGTGAAACAGACAAGGGCCCATATGCAGTGGCCTTCCAAATACTCTAGGCTTGGCCATCCAGTTGAGTCAAAACTAGTCCAAGAAGGCAACAGAAATTTCACACAAGATCTGCATAATATATTCGTTGCACACAATCCTCCTAACCAATTTGCCATATATTTTGGACCTCCTGACATTTGTAAATATTGGGACAAGAGTGTCCAGATGTCTGGTTCATTACATAATTTAGTTTGGCGTCCACCACAAAATGTATAAGTACAGCAAGAACACTGGAGTGCTGCCAATTGGAACTTTCCGTGGACAGCAAGGTTTACCAAGTCTGCTTTGATCAACAGATGTCACTTGGTCCTCCAAGGGTACAGCCAGGTCTAAAAGCATCCCCCAACATGAGCCTCAAAGGGTAGGTAGAACGACTGAGGAGCCACTCTCTGTGGAAGGTTTAACCCCGGCTTCACCTCTGCCTTGCCTGGACTGATCTTCAGTTTATGTATCCTAGCCCACCCAAGATTCTGTTGAGTCATTTGTCCCAGATGAAACGTAGTGGATCTAAAAGCTGCAAGCATATTGGAAACATCTCTGCCCAGATCCCTGGATGACGGGCCCATAGTTTCAAGTAGGCAAAATTAGCAGGGGGTGGTAGTAAAGTACTTCCTTGAAAAGGTAGCATAAATGTCAAAGTACAGACCTCAAATCCCCAGCCTTTCCTTCAGGACCCTACTCTTCATATAAAGAAGGACCCCAGGACGTGATGCCCGCCACTTACCAGTAATTCCAGAAAGTTACAGTGGTTAATACCATGGAAAGCTGCATTCTAGTAGCAATGCTGCATTTAATATAAAACTCCATTCAGTATGTATCTTCTTGCCAAACATCAGCTTAGTCTAAAAAAGGCTCACTTTCTGTTCCCAGTGTCTGACACTGTATTTAACTCTGTGTTGTTTGCTTGATCACTGCAGATGATAGCACAACAGGCTGATGCCATTTTATTTTCTAAGGAAGAAAAATGTTTCTGTAGCCAGTAAATGAGTGTTGCAAGTATTCCGGATGTTCAGTAGGAGTGTATATCTAATTTTGCTGATATTATACAGAAAGCAGTGTTGTTGAAATGAACACGCAGCATATTTGATAAATGCTCTAGTACCTTTTAAGTATCAATCACCCCAAAATTTAATTGTGCCTCTTCTAGAACAAGGAACATCCCAAAATATTTTTGAATGTATTTAATCCAGGCGACAGAAAGGAAAGGAAATAGTTTGTAAGAGGAAATATTCCATATTTATTGCACTGTCTGGTGATGGCCGTCATATTTACAAAACCGACAGTGTATGACTGTGAATCTCATCAGCCTCACTGAGCCTCATGACGCAGTGGTTAAATGGCTGTACTGCAGCTAAAACTGTGCTGACAACCTGGGGTTCAATCCCAATTAGCCAGCTCAAGGTTCACTCAGCCCTCCATCCTTCTGGAGTCAGTAAATTGAATATCCAGCTTGCTGGAGGGGCGGTGTGTAAGCTGCATAAATAAATTGTAAACCACCCAAAGAGTGGTTTAAATACTATGGGGCAGTATATAAGCAGAACACTTTGCTTTGCTTCACTTCACTTGATTTCACAATACTGATGGAAGAACAAAACAAAGTAAAATTTAAATACTCAGGGAGTGTTTGTAAGTACAGTACCATAAATTTAAATAGTGTTCCCATTAGCAGGTTTTCTTGAGGTCACTCCATTTGTCTAAGTCACAACAAAGAGAAAAAAACAAAAGTACTCAGCAACTTCAAGACTGGTGAATTTAATTCCTTGTTAGTCTTTGTGGATTACATCAGGTGTCAGAAGAAGTGGATTAAAATTCACAAAGCTTCGCATAGTGAGAGAACTATGTTATCTTAAATACCCCACAATAAACTGTGGTTCAAATACCAGCTATAATGGAGTCAACTTTGCACTTGAATTCCACCATGGCTCTGACGTGATTATATTATTTCTCAGCCTGGTGAGCTGAGCGAACTTGTCAAGACAAGACTTCCTTGCCTTGAAGGCTAGTAATTTGCGGAAGGCAACAGAGTTGTAATCTGTGTTGTGCTTTCGTCCTGTTCTTTTTTCCTTCTTGCCTTCTCAGCTAGAGCACTGTGCACCAGTTCCTACTTTAATATCAGGAGTACTTGGGTTTTAGGTAATCAGCCATAATTTAGGCATTGCTTTCAAGAGCTGCCTCATGGTCCACAGATAGGACATCGTCCCTTGCACCTGTCACAACCTGTCCTTCACTGGGAGCCTTCAGAATCCCATTGGAGTAGCAGCAAGGATCTGTCTCAGAGCCTAGCGCGTTGCTTCTCAAAACGAACTTGCTGTTTACCTCGGCCTTGCCATGGAGCCATTGCCTGCATTTCAGAGGTTTCTTTCATGGGGGTATTGTTGTGTGACCTCTGATGTCTTGATTGCTTCATCCAAATAATTAAAAGTGCATGATCTATTCTATTTTATCCTGCCAATAATAATATAGTGTTTTATGTCACTTTAATATTATTTTTATTTTTATTTTATTGTGTTACTGTTTTATGGTTTTATTCTATAAATTGTTTTAATCTGTTAATTGTTGTAAACCGCCCAGAGTGACCTTGCTGCCAGATGGGCGTTATAGAAATCCAATAAATAAATAAATAAATAAATAAATAAATAAATAAATAAATAAATAAATAAATATCTTGACACTCCTCAGAAAAGCTGAAGATTCCCTTTCTTCTTTCCCTAACTACATCAGCATCTACAAATACAGGTTGCAGGTGACCAAAACTTCTTGGAGAGCCTAGAGCAGGGGTGCCCAAACTTTTTGTAAGGAGGGCCAGATTTGGTGGCTGAGAATGTGTCAGGGGCCGGTTGCTCCCCGACCCTGCCACCCCACTGCAAGCCCCACCCACTGACCCCTTGCAACCCCCACCCGCAGGAAGGAAGGCAGGGACCAAGGGAGGGAGGGAGGAAGGTGGAAAACAAGAGAGGAAGGAAGGAAGGTGGGGAACAAGGAAGAGAGGGAGGGAGGTGGGGACCAAAGGAAGCACAGGGAGCCGTGCTTGGAAGAGGCAATCTGTGTGACCTTGCACTCCCCCCGGCTCCCCAGCATTTAAAAAAAAAACATGTGGCGAAGGAAGGCGAGGGAGGGGCGGGCCACTCAGAATGGCCTGACGGGCCGGATTTGCCCCCCCTGGGGCGGACTTTGGACAGGCCTGGCCTAGAGTATGCCATTGATTGTGCGGGGGGGGGGTGCTCTCAGCTTTACAGGACATTTAGCGGCTGCTTTCCGCACTTCCAGAGCTCTGTAGCTGTTGACGATGGAAGAGAGACCCACACTATTCTGACAGGAGTAG
Source organism: Phrynocephalus versicolor (assembly GCA_023846285.1). NCBI lineage: Eukaryota > Metazoa > Chordata > Lepidosauria > Squamata > Agamidae > Phrynocephalus > Phrynocephalus versicolor. Next base: position 8,076,551 of record JAHTLZ010000114.1, on the reverse strand, counting down.
GGGCCTTAATTTAAAGTTAAAATGTAGGACAGTATCATAGCGAACAATAATAATGTTATACTTTAACACTTTCTTTGCAAACTTCTGAACCCTCCCAGTTTGTTCAGGCCATGCAGCAGTAGAAGTATCAGGTTTCTTATAGACAGCATTGTATTTTCAAGAATGTTGGCAAATGACAACTGCTTGGTGATGGTGGCTCTGCAGCAGCTGTTTCCTACTTGACAATATATTGTTGCCCCCCCCACATGAGAATGGGGGGTGGGGGGGGGCCTTCAAGTACAATTTCACACTCCAGGTAGAGGCTACATTAAAAACATTTTAAAAAAAAAACCTTAGCATGTTATATTCTGGAACTGGTTTGGTGACAACATATTTTTTTGTATGGAGGGAATCCCTGTCCTAAAATCATACCTTGGAAAAATCTATTTTGTTGAATGAATGAACCCTCCGCTGGGGTTTCTGTTGGCTGGGGGAATTGGGGGGGGCACCACAGAGTGACTCGTCCAGATGCTGGGAAGAATGTTCACTTGCAGCATTCTTATCAAACGTGCAAGCCCAGGTTTACGGTTTCGCTTGTCAGAACTAAACGAAACATTATTTACAGATGGAAGAGCCAGCCTTTACGCACTAACCATGTCCCGTTTTCTCCTCCACAGCGCAAGTCCCGTAAGAAGATATGTATCCTCATTGTTGTGCTGGTTGTAGGTATCACCATCCTGGGCTTAATTATTTGGGGAGTATCAGCAAAATAAACCATAAAGGAGGGGTTCCGGTCATGTCTTATGAAAACTCTTCAGTTAGTGACATGGTCACCTTTGTCTTTTTTTTCGCTCTGTCACAAAATGCATTTTTAATCCAAGAGTGTGCTTTCCGCGGCTTGTGTAGTAAGGTTAATTTGAATCTTCTGCAATGATCTCCTTTGCTGGTAACTTAATCCAGGTTTAGGCAACTTCTTCTAGGATGATGTCTGTTTCTTTGGTCTTGACGGATAGGCTGGGTTACACTGGCTAGATAGCACAAGGCTCACTGTGCCTGTTATGGTGCATTGAGGTCCTCCTTTTTCAGTGGACCAAGCATTTGCACACATCTGCAGAGTCAGTCTGGCAAGGCCATTCAAGTGCTCCCCTTGACGGCCTAGCAGAGGGGCTTGTGGGTGGGCAGTAAACCACACAATCCAATTTAATCTGTGAGGTTAACCCACCAGCATTATAGGAGCAAGTTTGATTCACTGACATATATCAGGTTTCCATTTCAGAATCTGTAACTCTCTCACTGCCTCTGGTCTAAGTGAAAGTTTATGTTGCTTCTCAACCGTGAGAATGCAGCTTGTCTTGTGAATTCTTTTTCTAAACCTGTGGAAGGATCTGTCTATTTATTCTGCTGGTTGGTCAGATTGCATAGTCTGGTTGCTTGCATTTGGACCCTAGTTCATTTGTAATCTCTGCTAAACTTTTTGATTAATTCTGCTGTCCCTCTTTTTCTTAAGAACTGTATTTATCTCGGTGTGTTTTGATACAAAAACCTGATGCTAGGTATTAGTCAAGATGGCAAGGCCTCATCTAGCAAGAAACATTTGATTATAAGTAGCCTATATGTGTGTTCATGTGGACTTTTAAAGATAAAACTTTGAGGGACACTTTAAATTAGCCAAAGTTTGCACCTTAATTGATAAACTTGTCATGTACTTGAAAATTAAAATATATGAAAAAAATGTATAGTTGCTTCACTGCAAACTTGTTTCTCCCATCCTTTCTGATCTGCATCTCCATTGATACCTAGCTGAAAGCTGTTTCAGTTGTACTGTGGAGCCAACAGCTTGATAACATAGTGAGGGAGAGGCATGAGTGACCTGGATCACTGTACTGAATAATCATAGGTTGCTATGAGTATGCCCCTGCTCAGGGCTCCTATAGCAGTTTGGGACTGGGAAGCAATTTAGATTGGGGATATGGCACCCCAAATTCTTGTTCCATAGCCATGATCTGCAGAGAAGATGGAACCATTACATTCATCCTTTTTAAAAACATCAACAAAGTAGGCAGTTCCATCATAAATCTGCTGTTGTCTGAAGAACTCTTTGCATATTGTGGTCAACATCAAAGAATCACACAGTTTATTCTACTTGAATTTTGGTAAAAGCCAATATGAACAATGAACCCCATATTTCGTTTTTAACAAAGGGAGCAGATCTCTTTCCCTCAGTGTGCAATGACTTCGGGCTTTGAGCAGCTTTTTGAAAGTTCTGAGTTCAAGTCTTAAGATTTGTCAAAACTGTTTTTTTGTGCCATTTAGAGTTAACACATTTAAAAAGTGATAACTATGTTATTTGCCAACTAATCAGTTTTGCTTTTTTTAAAATGGGGCACATGACTGAATTTATTAAATTGTACTGTATAAATGTTTTTCCGTCGTATACTTTTTTTGTATAGCAGTTTGATAAAGAAGCAATGTTATAAGTTCTTGAGACATTATAAGTTCTTGAGACTTGTGATGGGGTGAATAACTAGAAGTATTTGCAAGCTAATCTTGGATTGTACCGTCTAAATAAAGGTAATTTCAATAAATGAATATTTTGCAGATTGTCTTTTACTTCCACTGTTAGGTCATCCTGATAATGTTAAAAGTAAATTGTTTTAGAAACACGTAGATGTCATATTGGAGCATCATATACAAGAACACCCAGACTACAATCCTGCACCCTGTGTATTTGCAGTAGATCACAGAAGTGAGTACATCCTCTCACATTTCGTTAATGTTTTAGTATATCTTTTCATGTGACCCATTGCCCATTGACACCTACCCTTTGTTTCCTGGATCTCAACCAGTTCTCAGTCCATAAGAGGACCTGCCATATTATCCCCCCATTGTGCAATTTTCTCAGCAACCTTTGGGGAGGGACTGTATCAAAAGCCTTATGAAAATCAAGATAGACAATATCCACTGGTTCACCGAAATCCACATGCCTATTGACCTTTTCAAAGAATTCTAAAAAGTTTGTCAGGCAAGACTTACCCTTACAGAAACCATGCTGATTTTCTCTCAGCAAGGTTTGTTCTTCTATGTGTTTTAAGATTTTCTCTTGGATGAAGCTTTCCACCATCTTCCCTGGGACAGACATAAGGCTAACCAGCCTGTAGTTTCCCGGGTCCCCCCTCCTTTGGTGTGACATCTGCTATCCTCCAGTCCTCCGGCACTGTAGCCTTTTAAGAGACAAGTTGCATATTAGTGTTAAGAAATCTGCAATTTCATTTCTCAGTTCCCTAATAACCCTTGGGTGGTAGGTAGGTAGGTAATAGTTTATTGCTAAAAACCATTAGTCACCGCAATCTTGATTTACAACAGAGAAAAAAAAACTTATGAGGTTACATCTACATCTACGACAAATATAATTAAAACTTTTTAAAAAAAAACTGTGACACTTGCAGAGCAATACAGTCCTCCCAAAGTTAGAGATTGACCCGGATTTTCATAGCTGCCAGGGCAAACTTTGCAACTTGCTGTGTAACAAACCTGTCTGTACCAACAAGTAGCATACTAAGTTGGGCTCCAGGGGACCTGTTGGCCAGTGAACCAATAATCCCACCAAGAAATCTGCCTCTGGGTTGGTCATGAAGGGGGCATGTGAGCAAGTAGTGGAGCACGTCATCGACTTCACCTGAGCCACAAGGGCAAAGTCTGTCCGAAACAGGGATGTTGTCACATCTCCCCTCTATCCCTTCTATAGATTTTACCCTTTCTTTGTCATAGATGACAACTCCACCTCCAACCCACCCCCCTCTATCCCTTCTATAGATTTTATAGCCTGGGACTGCTGTATCCCACTGGTTCTCTGCATTCCACCAGGTTTCTGTTATGGCTATTATATTAATGTTAACCCTAGCTGCCAAATGTTCAAGTTCTCCCATCTTTGATTGGAGGCTTCCAGCATTTGCATAGAAGCACCTGTACAGTGGGTCCCCCAAGATCGGCTGCTTCTTTGTTCTCCCCTCCCCCCGCAGCTTTTAATTCCAGTAGACAAACTACCACATCCCATTATTATCCCAGTGCTAATACCTAGTATGTCATCACTTTGAGGTTCTCTACCCTCTCCAGCAGTCTGGTTCCATGATGGTTCAAGTGCAACCCATCCCTCCTGAACAGGTTTGACTTGTCCCAAAATGTTCTCCAGTTCCTGACAAATCTGAAGCCCTCCTCTTGACACCATTGCCTCATCCACACATTGAGGCTTCTGAGCTCTGCCTGCCTGGCAGGTCCTGCACAAGGAACAGGCAGCACTTCTGAAAATGCTACGTTGGAAGCCCAGGACTTCAATCTTCTTCCTAACAACTTGAATTTGACTTCCAGGACTGACCACTTTGCCTTCCCAACATCATTGGTACCAATGTGTACCATGACAACTGACTCCTTCCCAGTTCTCTCTAACAAACTATCTAGATGTCTGGTTATATCTGCAACCTTTGCACCTGGCAGGCAAGTCACCATAGCATTATCATGTGCATTACAAATCCCACCCTCTGTATTTCTAAGTACATTACAAGGAGCCTCTCTCCTGCAACCTGTTCATCTACATGCACCTGGCCAACTATATTAAGATAGTGGTCTTCAGTCTGTTTCTGTTGTTTGTCTTCCTGTATCTCATCAAGTGTGATGAGGGAGAGATCTTCAGGTGGAACCAGTTGTTCCTCCGTGTATTCCTCATGAGGTGTGATGAGGGAAAGAGTCTCAAATTGATTGTGTAATTTGAGACCTCCTAAGCAATCCCTTAGCCTTCTACTACACTGAGTCACTTTCCTCCACACATCTACCTCCTGAGTTAATGACGTGACTTCTTCCTCAGAGGTGTGCCCTGTCTCTTCTTTGTCCAGGATAGTCTGCTCTGCTCTATCCAAGAACAGAACAAGCTCCTTAATTTGTTGCTGGTTAAATATGTGGGCCTCTAGCTGCTGGACCTTCTCTTCTAGTAGTGCAACCAGCTTGCACTTGCTGCAGCTGTAGTTATCCACGCGCTTTGGCAAGATGACAAACATAGCACAAGTGTTGCAGGTAACTACAGCTGCTCCCACTGAATTCATTTTAATGAGTGCAATATTCTGGTCCTCAAAAATGTACACTTTTACTACCTTTGTATCTAGTAAGACTGTTTTCTTCCTTTGTTGTTTATTCAAAATCTAATGGTGTGTGAGCCTGTAAAGCACCTCTACTCCAACTGCAAGCACCTCGGAACCTTACCAGTGCTAACTTGCTCCTGTTTCTTAGGATCTCCTCAGCAGTAGCTATGCTTGGGAACACACCCAGAAGAAATTAGCATGATAGATTTTTAGTTTTAGTTTTAGTTTTCATGTGCCATTAGGCGTGTGCTGCTGGGAGCAGGTATTTAAAGGTAAAACTCCACTCCCTCAATCACTGTAAGCACAGGAAGAAGTCAAAAGCTCCACACCCTTTGGCCATGTTCTCGCTCTATTGTTCAGCAAGCCTCCTCTCTCTCTCTCTGATGCCCTGCAAGAAAAGAACTTGGAAGATGCTGGGAGCAGGTATTTAAAGGTAAAACTCCACCCCCTCAATCACTGTAAGCACAGGAAGTAGTCAGAAGCTCCACACCCTCTGGCCGTGTGCTCGCTCTGTTGTTCAGCAAGCCTCCTCTCTCTGTGTTGCTCTGCAAGAAAAGCTTTAAAACCATGTAAATGCGGTGCCTTCTTGAAATATCGCAACACACTGCCATTAATGTTTAAACCCTCCACCCCCCTGACATACAAGCTATGCAATACTCAGGATATACCAGTAAGTCATGTATGGCAATTATAGAGCCATTCTCTAATGTTTTTCCATCACCCAAGAGAGAGAGGAATCTTCCCTTGTTATTCTACTTGTTTTTTGTTTGCTTGTTTTTTTTATCAGTGCCTTAAATAATTTCAGTCTACCCTTCCGCTGGGGCCACAGTACAGAATGCTCACCCTCTCTCCAGTGACTTTGTTTCCATATGGTGAAGGCTGGGATTTTAAGAGGAGGATCCAAAATGTTGACTTCCACTGCTAGAATGTCAGGGGTGATTTCCCCCTGCAGCTGCCGCCCTTCTCATTCTTCCCTTTCGAAAGTAGCTTCGAAGGGCAGGAAAACCTTCTGAAGCTGCTTTTCAAGTGCTATGCAAGGCTGCAGAGTAGACGTGTAGAAGAAAATCTTGTATAGTTACCATTGCAGGAGGCCAAAGCATTCGTCTCAGCTTTTGCATGGATGAAGGGTCAGTTGACTTGGGTCAAAATCCTGTTGCGTAGTTACGTGTGCGTACCTGTAACTCGAATTATGGAAATGGTAGGGAAAATCCTGTCAGAACACAAAACACACAACTGATTGCATAGTCCAATTGCACTATCATTTCTATTGGACAACCTCAGCCATGGCTGACATTTGTTTTGAAACAAGATAGAATCATGCCAATTAACTGTGCCAGGCAGTGGCATGATTCTATATTATTTCAAAACAAATGTCAGCCATGACTGAGGTTGTCCAATAGAAATGATTATTGCACTATACACTACTGTTTCTTCTTACTAATTGCTGGAGAACCAGGGGAATTATGCTTTTCTACTCTAGGCAAGTTGGATTTATTAATGGCAGGTTTGTTGCTAATTTTATGTCTTGAGCCAGTCTTTGGCCAAAATGGCCAAGCCAGAAATGTTTCCTTTCAGCCTCTCGCTGGCTTTCTAATTTGAGACCATATAAGGTGTTACCCAACATCCTTGATGCTTTTTTTCAAAAAAAAAATCCATTTGCTAAAGGTTAACTGGGTACTTGAAGGTGTGCTCTTTTGCTGACCTACTTAATGAATAGGTTTGCCATCACAGCGCTTCACTCCATGCAATCAATATCCCTTCCTCCACATATGGAAAAGTGGCCTGAGCTAAAAAAAAAAAAAAAGAAAAAAGAAAAGAAAGGAAGCATGTGTTTCGCACACTTCTTTCAGTGACCTGTGCGGTTCAAGGAGAACTCCTGTCAATATGATGCATCATACAACACACCAGAGGCTTGTTACGGCCTGGTATTGTCATTATTGTGCCCTCCCAAGGGTGAATGTTGTTTGCACACCTTTCAGCCATCTCTGGAAGAAACATCCTATGTACGGCTGGGTGGGTTTTATGAAGAAATACTTCCAGATCATTGGGGGGGGGGGAGGCTTAAAGGATTGAAGGCCTCATAAAGGCTTATAGTTGGTCCTACCTGTTTCTTGTGTTTTCAGAAGCTTTATATCTCAGAGGAGATTTGAATCCAGATCTTCTAATAATAGCCAGCAGTAATAACATCATCATATGCTGGTTTGGGTCTTCTGTCCCAATACCTTTGGTCTTCTGTGCAAATATCTTGGTTTTTTAAATTTCTACTGGTAAAATAACTTTTTTTAGCCTTATTCTTTCTTTTTATTTGGTTTCCTTAGTAAAAGGATTAGTAGATTAGAACATTAATTAATGTTCAGTGATAGGTCCCATTTTGTACAACAAAGTACTAGTTGAGATGTGATGGGCTCTCTCCTCAGTATTCAGGAAATTGCTACAAACAGAATTATATAAGTCAGCCTTTAAGAAAATGATACAATACCCTCAAATGATGTTAATTTCAATGTTTGGTTTTTAAGTTTTCTGTAAATTACTATATTTGAGTCAGTTATAGAGCCATTTTGATTATGTTATGATGGGAATGAAGTGAGAGGTGGTTGGGGAGTTTTGTTTGTTTGTACACTCCCTCCCCAGACTAGTATAACTTCAATAATCTGGTAATACTGTATATAAATTAAATTAAGCTATCTATTTATCTATTTATACATTTATATATCGCCCGTCTTCCAAAAGGAACTCTGGGTAGTTTACATTGATACAATGGAAAAGAATCAATAATACAACAATAAGTAAAGAACAACATTAAATAACACAATTAAATAAAAACAAACATAAAACAGCATGAGCCGGCCAGGCAGTCTTATTCTACTAGTCCCAATAAACTTTTTTTTAAAAATTAAGTTAATGGTCACCAAACCCCTCTTTAAAGAGCAAGGTTTTAACAGCTCTCTTTAAAAGCAGGCAGGGACTCTGCAAGGCAAATCTCAGGAGTTATCTCAGGAGTTTATTCCATAATGACGGGGCAGCCACCGAGAATGCCCAGTTTCTGGTGACCATTTTCCGGGCCTCTCTCCACGTGGCCACCCGGAGTGAGAATGCCTGAGACACTCCAGTAGGTCAAGGCACAGCTGATCTTAAAGAGATTTGCTCCACCAGGTATTCCCTTGAATATATTTAAATATGTCTTAATTGTACTGGACTGCATATTATCCCTCATTACTGTAAGTTGCCTTGGGTCTTGTATATTATCCCTCATTACTGTAAGTTGCCTTGGGTCCTTTTCCAAGGAGAAATGCAGGGTAAAAATACTCTAAAATAAATAAAATAAATATTCAGGTCCCAAGCCGTGGATGGTTTTGAAAGTGAAAACCAATACCTTGAACCTCATTCCGAAGGCAACGGGCAACCAGTGCAAGGAAGCCAACACTGTGGTGATGTGGTCATACCTTACCGCACCCACCACCAGTCTGGCCGCCACATTCTGTACCCACTGCAGTCTCCGAATAAGGGTCAAGAGAAGCCCCACATAGAGGGCGTTGCAATAATCGATCCTCTAGATCATGAGAGCTTACATGACTGTTCTCAGTGAAGCTTCATCAAGGTATGGGCGAATCTGGGCAATCAGCTGAAGATGGAAAAAGGCTGACTTGGAAACGGCTGCCAGGTGCACTTCCAGGGACAAAGCTGAATCCAAGATCACACCCAGACTTCCCACTCTATCTGCCCGCTGGAGGGAAGAAGTTGGAGAGAGGGCCAATATACCCAGCAGAGGATGCCCCAAAGAATAGAACCTTGGTCTTGTCCAGATTCAGTCTGAGACTCTTAGTCCTGGTCCATTCCATGACCACATCCAGGCAGCAGTCAAGGGTCTGCATCACCTCCGCTGCAGAAATGGAAAAGGAGAGATAGAGCTGTGTGTCATCAACATACTGATATAGCAAGCCCCAAATCCCCTAATGACCTCAGCCAGTGGCCTCATATGGATGTTAAATAGCATTAGGGAGATTGCCGACCATTGGTACACCCCACAAGAGAGAGTCCAAGGGGCCAACTATTCTTTCCTGAGCTTAACACGTGGACTAAAGCTGGACCTCTGATCCCCACCTCATCAAGCCTACCCAGCAATATACCGTGGTCGATGGTATCAAAGGCTGCAGACGTGCCAAGAAGGACTAACAAGGTAGAGCAACCCGTTGGCCCCCTTGAGGAGATCATTTTGCAGCACAACCAGGGCAGTTGCAGTCCCATGACACGGACTGAACCCAGACAGGAATGGATCCAGGACCCGATCCTCCTCCAGGAACGACTGGAGCTGCTCAACTGATTGGACAATTTCTGAACTTGCTGAATGGGTAACTGTAAGGATCTTTGCATTTTCAAGAGCCTGTGATGAAGACAAAACTTAAGTGTTGTAGATCCAACTAGAACAGACCCATTGAATCATCTAGATTTACATATTTGTTGATTTACCAAAGTACCTTGGACTTGACAGAGTTTACAGAGTTTGTGTTATACATAATTTGCATTTAATTGATTTTTTTTAAAAAAACACCACACATTGCAGTTTTAATATCTAAAAGCCTGGTCCTACATATTTAAAATTAGCAGTAAGTTTCAAATTTGTATAAGATTACTGTTTTAACAGGCATTTCTACCATTTTGCTATATTCAATATAAAGCATATGAGCTTCAGTGTCAGAATGTGGGACTTGATACATTTCTTAGCAGCACACACCGTAGTAGGAAACAAAATATAGGCTATAAGCCATTTTACATTTCTATTTTAGACTTGGGGGGCACCAAGTCTTTCTAAGCTATAGTCTTAAAAACATCTGTTAGCAAATACTTTCACAGTTGCTTGGAGATACTTCTGGATAAAACGTTGAGACTAATGGTATTGATTAAAGAGAAGTCAGGGCATCTAATCCACCTGATGCTGTAGCATCGCTGCTATGTAACATACATTTACTGGTGCATTCTTTTAGACAAAAGTCTTTTAAAATTGCATAAAATATCTTTTTTCTACTGCAGCAAAAAATGTTTCAAAGAAAGTTGCATAGATAGGCCTTAGCTGGGCATGCACAAAGATTCCTTGCATTGCGACTAGGGTGGAGTTAGCATGAGGATTCTACAACAAGCCCAGGCTGCTTCTCTTTAGGGCACATTGCCAGGCAAATCACAATATGAAAGCTGACCTAAAAGCAACATACGTCAAGGTGATGCTAAGGAAGGAATACTAATTCTTCATATCCATCAGCATTTTATGTGGGGGGTAACAACACCTGGGTTCAGTGCACACCAGTTGAGCAACACAATTCAGGGCTAAGCTGGAAATGCATCAACAAAGGGGATAAACTGCCTTTCAAAGTTACGGCTGTACCTTCCCTGGAGATTATTGAAGTCACAAGATCAAAAAGGCATCTGATCCAGATATGGTTAGATCTCTGCTCTTTTCTTCCAGACATACAAATGTATCCCAATTATAGATCCTCATATTCTGGGGTGAAGCAGCCAAGTGCACAGTACAGATGAGAAGCAGAAAATCGTTTCGTCCACAAACTATTCCCTGTGTGTTTTAAAAGTGCAGGCAATTTTAAAAACATGACGAGTTGTGTTACTTCTGGCTGGAGCTGAGCTATGTTATTTACAAGGTTTGACGATTCAACGTGCCCATATTCTCAGTGGTTGCAATGGCTAGAATAGGATGCACTTTGGATGTACCAAATTTTATAAAAAGCAACAACGGTTCTATTGTTCAGAAATGGGTCATGAAAGGATTGAATCCTGATTGGTAGTTTAGAAGCAAGACTGATAAGTTAGAAATGGCCATGCGTGGAAGCTTCAAAACCACTGTCTGCTCAGATAAGGAGGAACATATTGGGGTTGGCCTGCCTTCTTCTCCCACAATGTTATAGGAGTATCTCAAGGTTACTTTTCTAAAATTCACATGAATCAGGAGATGCTATGGCTTGGGGTAGCTTGCAATGCCATCAACTTTGGAGACCTGTTGTAATATATTCATGCCAGCCCATACAAAATCATTCTTCTACAGTCACAAACACACACACAATCCCAACAGTATGATGGTTTATATGGTAACACATTTAGCGAGGAGGTGTTTTACCAGCCTTCCACACCAATACTTTTTCTCAAACCACATGCTGCTTGAACGCACCCGATCTTCCCAGCCTGAAAACATTATATGCTGCTTCTAGTGATGGCACTGGGCTAAAATGGTCTGATTCGACGTAAGGCGGTTTCTGGTGTTCTTTTTTAAAAAGCAAATGTGCTTTAATTGGAAGCAGAAGAAAGGCATTGGGAGGGAGCACAGAGCTCACATTTCCCTCTTTCTATGTGCTGCTATGATTCTTTGTTATAGCTGCTGCTGATCACAATCTCATAGTTATTTACTGTTCCATTTTTTAAAGCGGGATGCTACAGCACACCACTTGTCATATGACGTCTACTTGAACTCTCCAAGTGTACAGATCTGCAATTTATTTTTGCAATAGTTTCCAAACAGCCTACTTAATCTAAACAGAGTATCACAGGAACTTCCTTGGGGCATAAAATTACATATACATTAAATTACTACTGTTGATAGTTGTGATACATCACGCTGGAAAAATTGGAGGCCCTCCTTGCCTCTAGGGCAGGCGGTGAATCGTGTCTTTTTTTGCCACTCATCATCTTGATGAGTGAGAAGCACAAAGCTTGGATTTTTGGGGGGTGAAGAAAGGTATCACAATTATGATTATAACTTCTTTTGCTGAGTTAACTAACAATTGATTTACTCTTAGAGTTGCAAGCTGGACTCACTAAATGGTTATATTCCATGTTGGAAGGGCTGGCTTATGCCTCATAGCATTGCCTTGTACTCTGTCAGGAGTCTAGAGGCATCAGTTTGGAACATGGAAGGAGGCTGTGGTTTGTTGTAGCACAGGCCATTGTAGGGGTAGGGGTAGGTATAGGTCCTGAGCCTTGTGGCACAGTGGTTAAATGCCTGTACTGTAGATAAAACTGTGCTCACAACCTGGGGTTCAGCCCCAGGTAGCAGGCTCAAGGTTCACTCAGCCTTCCATCCTTCCAAGGGCGGTAAAATGAGTACCCAGCTTGCTGGGTGGGTGGGGGGCAATGTGTAGTCTGCATACTATAATTAAAACTGTAAACTGCCCAGAGACTACTTGAAGTGTTGTGGGCGGTATATAAGCAGAACACTTTGCTTTGCTTTGAGGAAAGGGAAAGTTTAAAAAAAAATGCATTTATAAACAGCAACTAGTACTGCTTTGATGGCACTGAAGCCATAACTGCAAAGAGCTACTTAAAAGTTGGATAAGAAATGTTTTCTGAACAAATGACCAGAATGAAGAATGAGAAGGGAAGGTCTTGGACAATGGAGGGAGAATCAGTGGATGAAGATGAAAGTTCAGCAGCGTTACTTCTCCACACTCTTCACTGAGGTGGGAAATGTCTGGGTTTTTTTCAGGTGATGCTAGCTCTCACCACTTCTCTCTATGGCTCTACTCAGGCCTAGGTCTAATGGGAGCTGCACTTTCAAATATGTGGAGCGCTACACATTGCCACACTGGCTGTAAATTCTGCACTTGGAATCCAGGGTTTACTGTAGCTACAGTAACGTAAGAGTATCTACAGCTACATTTAATGTCTTTGGGAACTACTGTATCTGGAATCCAGCACCTCAGAGGATCACTTCTCATCCCTGGTGGGCATGGCTATAAAAAGGAGAAGGAGATGCAAGTGGATTTCCAAACTAAAGAAGACAAGTCATTGTCCCATTTTGGGATGCACACATTGGCACCATACAGCTCACTACATCAGTGCATGGTTGTAATTAGGGCTGGACACTAGATTTGGATAAATCACAATATTTGAACCCAATCAACCTGATCTGGATTGATATGTCTGAAATCAAAATGAAAGCAAAGGTTAAGTTCTAGGTTGAATCAAACCTACAAATGGATTTGGACAGAGGGAATAAATTGTTTTGGCCTGGTTTTGATTTTGGGATTTTTTTGGGGAGGGGGGGAGGAAAACCCATAAAGGTGCACATAAGCAAATCCCTGAACCTAGCTTTCTGAAATCTGACTGGTTAACCCAGCTGTATATGTAATTAAGGTCCATCATGAAATAGCAGATATCAGTACAAAAATGAAAATAATATAGTCATTATGGTTTGCCTATGCATTGATTTCATTGAAATCTTCCTTCAAAAAGCTTTTATAGACCACTCCACAAGCGAACCAGAATGTGATCTATTTCTCAGTGTGATCAGATCCTTAATTATCCACATTGATAATTAGGGGCCTTATGTGGTGGAGGGACTATTCTTTGTGAATAGATCTCGATGGTCATTTTCTGGCTTGGAGGTTCTTTTCCTATGCAGTGATTATCTTGAGGAAGTGCTTTCAGTCATTAATCTGCAGCATATAATTATTTTGGAATTGTTATTTATCACATTTTGAATCACCTACCCATGTTCTACCTATCCAAACACATTGGTAGGTTAATTTGAGAACATATACCTGCAGTTACTTTTCCAAGATGTCTTGATGAGCAAATGTAACAAGTCTACAAAATCACTGAAATTTTCCACAGATGTGTCCTGTTTATTCTAAATCTACATTAAGTTCAAACAAAAAGGAGTGTTACAACTCAGCTGTTGCTTTGGAACATGTGGCCTAGGGAAATCTGACTTACGGTAATCCCTCTGTTTGGTTGCCTACCCTCAAGGTCTTCTTCCTTCTCCTGTTGGTTAAAGCTGCTGGATCTAGAGGGGCATGGTGGCTCAGCAGACTAGTGCACTGAAACAGGGCAGCTCCGCGGTTCAAATCCCAGGTGCCACACAGTGGAGTGAGCTCCCGCTGTTAACCCCAGCTCCTGCCAACCTAGCAGTTCGAAAGCATGAAAATGCAAGTAGATAAATAGGTTCTGCCATAAAAAGTGGGAAGGTAAACAGTGTTTCCTTGTATCCATGCTAGCCATATGACCACCGACTTGCACAACACTGGCTCTTTGGCTTGAATATGGAGATGAGCACCGCCCCTAGAGTCAGACACAACTAGCACGCATGTGTACAGGACGGGGGGGGGGGACTTTTACCTTTACTTTTTTACTGCTGGATATACAAGTAGATTGTCCAATTCAAAGCTCTCCTATCAAGCCTGACTGGTGACTACACCAGCTACAGCACTCCAGATGAAAACAACTGAATAGGGACAATTGGACAATTGTTGCATATAAAATTCCTGATAAAAATGGCTCACTCTCACACTCTCACATATGTCTAGTAAATACACACTGCTGCTGCATTTAATTGTTTTTTCCTTACTAGTTGATCATTTTTATTTACATTTTTAATTTATTTCCACTTTATAGCATTTTTCTTTTCGTATGCTTCAACTGTACATAAAAATTGGTGCAGTGGTTAAATTGCTGTATTGCAGCTACAACTGTGCTCATGACCCAGGGTTCAATTCAGCTTTCCATCCTTCTGAAGTTGGTACAGTAACCCCCCACCAATCACAGGGGTTAGGGACCCACCCCACCCATGATGCAGGAAAATCTGCGATATGCAGAAGCGGGTGGGGGGGCAGGGGGCGGGGGCGATTGTGCAGCGTGCTGCCGGCGGCAGGGGGATCTTACCTCCTGCCGCCGCCTCCGCCGCCGCCTGCCAGTGCAGCCCCGAGGCTTCTTGGGGGTGTGTGGGAGGGCTGCGTGGAGTGACCGGATCACCCGCCGTCGCCGCCCCGCCACGCACCCCGGAGGCTTCTTGGGGTGTGTGTGGGAGGGCCACACGGAGCGAACAGATTGCCCACCGCCGCCCGCCCACGCATCCTAGAGGCTTCTCGGGGGGTGCGTGGGAGGGCGGCACGGAGCAACCTGGCCACCCCGCCGCCACCCGCCCCCATGGTTCCGGTACTGCGGTCCCGTGATGTAGTGGGACCGCAATACCGGAACCGCGAAATGGTGGGAGGTCACTGTAAAATTAGTACTCAGCTTGCTGGGGGGGGGGAGGCAATATGTAGTCTGTGTTATTACGTGTAAACTGCCTAGAGAGTGTTTAAAGCGCTATGGGGTGGAATATAAGCTTATTTGCTTTGCATATGTTTTAAAAAACACAGGCTTTTGGTACTATCATGTCCTCACTTGAACATCTAAACTTTCAAAGCCTCACTAGTTAAATGTATTCCTATCACCTCTCCCCTTCGTTTCTGTGAGGGTTCATCTTCTATTCCTGGTGGTTACAAAGAGAAATAAGGATTGTCCATGCATTCCGGGAAACGATCCAATAAACTTTTATTTTCATAACAAAACTCTTGTGCATCCATGCTCTCTTGGGGTACATATTCATTTTCTGTTACAATAACTTTTGACTGAAACAAAGTGCCAAACTGGCTCAAACTTGGGGGATTTAATCTCTCTTCAGGGGCAGTAGTTATTGAGGGGTTCCCCGACCCAGGCACTGACTGCCACAACAGGGGTGGCAAGCCCACTGGGCAACTGGATTCTCTCTCGGAGTGGCTCTGCCCCTCCCCCTCATTGCCAACACGTTGGCTGGCCATCGTAGAGGTCGGACATCAATCACCCATGTCCAGTCTTTCTCGACTTCTACCTCGAATGTCCCCCTTTGATCTTCTCTCCGTCGTCTCTCCTCCCTAACGTCCGTTTCCAACTGCCTCTTTTTCTCTCCTGTCTCGTGCTTCACACCCTCGCTAACCCCCTTGCCATCCCATCTCGTGCCTTCCCTGTCACTCACACTCCTTACTTCCTCCAACCCCGCTCGCATGTCTCCCACCCTGAAGACATCCTGCGCTCTTTCTCCTTCATGTTCTCCCCTCACTCCTCCTTCAGCTCCTTTCACTAATTCTTTCTCTTCTGGTTCCTTTCGGGTGACTCCCTCTTTGTTTAAACCGGGGTACTTCAAGGGCCAGATGTAGGGGAGTGGTATCAGGAGACAGATATCTAGTCTCATGCGCTCCCAAACGCATCTGGTGGGGCCGCTGTGAGATACAGGAAGCTGGACTAGATGGGCCTTTGGCCTGATCCAGCATGGCTCTTCTTATGTTGTTATGTTCTTATGGCACACGCTCCTCTCTAGCTTTCTCCTTCTCCTCTTTCTCACAGGTTCCTAAGAACCTAGACTTTTTCAGGACTAGGGTTTATAAAATAGCTTTTCTGGTACAACAAAGCTAACCATATATCTTTCTTTTGAATCACTAGTGCTGCCAGTGGTTCAGACTCATAAAACATTAGAGAAAGGTACTCCTGAGCCTTAAGAGAAAAATATTTGCCTTTGGACATTGTCATGAAAGCATCACATTACTCCCTTTCTATATGGTATATGAATCTGCATGTGCTTGTTCTCTTTCAAATAAAGGCCAGCAAAGATCTTGGATTTACTCAAGTACAAGAACTGAACCATGCAAGGAAAGGTTTGTTCTCTTGATATCCAGGGGACTGTTCCCTTTTTTTAAAAAGGGTAATTTGTGGGGTATACAGGACAGAAATGTATCCAGTTATGGGTGTTTTCCTAATACTAGAACCTGAGGCCAACTATTGAACCTGAACAGTAGTTGGTTCAGGGAAATAAAAAGAACCACTTACTGCAGTGGTGTCCAAACTTCAGTCATCCAGATGTTTTAGACCACAACTCCCATAGTCCTTTGTCATTTGCAATCTAGGCTTGGAATTCCGGGTGTTGTGGTCCAAAACATATGGAGGGCTGAAGTTTGGATGCCCCTGACTTACTGAGTGTGTATGATTATCAACTACAGAAAAAGGTCTCTCGATATGTAGCAATGGCCACCAAGATTGTTGGTTTTTAAAAGGGATTAGAATGTAAGGCTATCTGTGGTTACTGGTCACGCTGGTTATACACAAATCTTCAATATCTTTTTGTATCCCAGTAGTTGGGAACATACTGTAAGTGGATGGGTGATACACTCTCACATCCTGCTCATGGGCTTCTTATGGGCATCTGGTTTGCCACGGTGGGAACATGAGATAGAGCTTTCAGTCTGATCCAACACAGCTGCTGGTATTTTTTTCAACAGGGAAATGTTTTGCTTAAGAATGCGCTTTGCTGGTTTTTAGATGGAAGAATTTTGGTGCCTGAAAGTTAGAAGCAAACTCGGGCTTGGGAAGAGAAGGTGCTTTCCCAGTGCTTGAAAGGAGGCTTGACATAAGGGGATCTATGTATGTTTTAACTATAATGACTGACACAGAGAAAGGGGTGGGGAGGACTACCATTGCAATCACAACAGGAGGCATAGTCAGGTTACCTCTCCCTGACCTCTCATTCCTTCCCACAGTTGACATTGGGGAATGATTCCTCTGAAGGGCTCAGTCCTAATTACCTCTTCCAAGAAGGATTAGATCTTATTTCAGACGTGCAGCTCCAGCTCATGTGCACCCATCTGTTCCCACACTGATCCCAAGACAGATCCTGCATGCATTTACCTGCAAAGGCATTATTTGTGTTTTTCAAAGTGGTTTCACACAATTGGATCTCAGTGGAATGGTTTTCCTCATGCCAGTCCAAAGAAAAAACAAACAAACCCCTTCTCTCTCTGTCACTCCCCCACATCCTCCCCCCACATTCTGCAGACTGTGTTATGGCTTTACAAGTAACAATTTATTTAATTTCATCTGGAAAACATTTTGTCCCTCTTTCCCAGAATTCGGGGGGGGGGGGGAGAATGCAATTTAAAAGCTGCCAGTTGAGACAACTTTTGTACATAGTGTGGAAAAAGATGGCCCTTTGTGTTGCAATGTCGCAGTTGGAAACCTTGAGCATAAATGTACACTGCACATTCCTCTCTCTCTCTCTCTCTCTCTCTCTCTCTGTATGTGTGTGTGTTTGTGTTTGTGTTTAATGTAACTGAAATGAAAATATAAGTGGGTGGGATCATATTTTATACTCCATTGAATCTGAGATACTAGTTTATTGCACGGTCAATGAACATAAATTTGACTTTCAGCCTGGATTAAAATCCAGTGATGAGCCTGTTGGCATAAAAAAAGAAAGGTTTCAAATGTATTGTGCTAGCAAAACTCTGCTCTTCAAAGGAAAACCTTAGAGGCTAGACAACATATGAGAAGCTTTAGGGACCTCTCTTTCTTTCTTGATCTGGTGGCCCTGTCGTCTCTTAATGATCTCAAGAAATTTAATGTTTTATTCCCTCTCATCTGCAGAGGACAAGGAAGTTTTCAATTTCTGTTTTGTTGTTGATAACTTACCAGCAATGCTTTGAAATAACTTTTTTGAAAAACCCTTAACATTAATCATTGATGCACTGTATCAGTCAGCACTGCAGCAATTAAAAAGAAATTGAAAACTTCCTGTCCCTTACCCTCTGCAGGCAAGCATTGAGGAAGCTTTCCATTTCTCATAATCATTAAGCAGCTTAAGCAAGGCACAGAGGAAATAGGACAGGGATTGTCTTGTGTGCTTTCCCTTCACCTTTAAAGAGAAAGAAGATAGGTCTAGAACAGTGATGTGAACCTATGGCACGGGTGCCAAAGGTGGCACTCGGAGCCCTTTCTGTGGGCACCCGACATCGACCCTTCATAGCCACCTGTATACAGGTTAAATTACTATATTTGGCAATTTGCAAAAAAAAAAAATAGTGTGTTTTGAATTGCAGGTTGGGCACTCGGTCTCTAAAAGGTTCGCCATCACTGGGCTATAACATGCTAAA
Organism: Phrynocephalus versicolor; assembly: GCA_023846285.1. Classification (NCBI taxonomy): domain Eukaryota; kingdom Metazoa; phylum Chordata; class Lepidosauria; order Squamata; family Agamidae; genus Phrynocephalus; species Phrynocephalus versicolor. The sequence goes on along the minus strand of JAHTLZ010000114.1, from coordinate 8,057,725 downwards.
TAGAGTCGTTTAAGGTGCTCTGTGATTGATCCATTTGCATGCATGTATTGCCCCAAGTAACATACCACACCTCAAACTGACCATGTTAAGCACAATCTAGACATACTCAGGTTTGGATGATTGGGTCATTTAGTTGTGCCATTAATCTTTTTTCAACAAGGCATGTTTCTATCATGTCATGTATTTATGCATATATTTGCTTTATTTTTATCTGACTTTTTGTTTCAGAAATAGCAGTACAGTGGACCCTTGTATAACAAACAGCTTGTATAACATAACATTAGTACAACATTAAAAAATCCAGAGATAGGGGAAATTTGTTTAACATAATCGCCTATGGGGAAAATCCGTACAACATAAAAATGGGATTCCTCCATTTTCAATGCATTCCTATGGGAATTTGTATAAAGGAAAAATTGCTTAACATAATTTCATTTGGAACGAATTAATTCCTTTATACAAGGTACCACTGTATGTTTAAAATATACAAGGATGCAATTAGAAATTCAGTAGGACCCCCATATCCACTGATTCCGTTTTCCATGGTTGGCAGAGGAAAAAAATTAAATAATTTGAAGCCGCAAAGCAACTTATTGTCACAAACAACAGCTGTAAAGCAACCTACTGTCACAAACAGCAGTTGTAAAGCAAGCTGCTGTCACAAAACAGCAGTCATAAAGCAAGCTACTGTCACAAAACAGCAGTTTGGGGGACTTTTGGTGTTCTTTCTTATCCATGATTTCCATTATCCACAGGAAGGCCTGCAACTAATCCCCAGTGGATACTGGGGTCCTACTGTAGTTTTATCTGGCTCCTTACTATCAGCCTTACAAAGATAAGACACATGAAAGAAGGGGAATGGAGGGAAAAGGTAGAGGTGAGTGATCAGTTCTTCAAGGGAAAAACAAAATCGTGAGTGACAAGTGGGCCTTTATATCTGAACTTTTTAAAGGTAATTCTTAGGACTACAACTCTCAGAATTCCCCAGCCACCATATCCAGACGTTTCCAGCCAGTGTGCTCCATCATGCTCTGAATCCATCTTGAGCCAGACAGGTATTCCATTGCCGATGATCCTGCACTGAATACCATTTGATAGCTCTTGTTCCTTTGGACCTTTCCTCTGTGCTTTCCTCCAGTGCCATGGCAATCATCAGTGGGAGCAGGGCGTTCTTTCTTGCAGATATGGTTACATTGTACAGAGGCTAAGGATTTATCACATTGGTGGCATATGTTAAAAACAGATGGGCCTCCCAAATTGCAGAGAGATGGCTCATCAAAACTAAGTGGAATAGGATACAATTCTGCTAATCAGTCACCCATGATTCCTTTCTTCCTCTCACCCATGTGTTCAAGATATCACCAAAATATTTTTCTAAAAAATATTATACTAGGTAAGACAATATGCCACAGGCTTCCTTCCTGCAACTCTTGAAGAATGCACCATTATTCTTGATCGAGGCAAAACTGATCAACCTGATGTTGAAATATTCTGGATAATTTTATATGACAGAATAATTATATGTTGGTCTTCCTAATCTGTCAGCAAGACAGCATTTGCCGTTGCTGTCTCTGAGATGCAGTGTTTATGCAGCTGTCTTTTAAATGTTACACATTTTTATTAACAGACATAGCCTGGAAAAAGGGGGTTTCTTGTAAGCAACCTAAATGGTATAACTGTCATAAAGACATATGAGATCCTTTCATTACATAATGATTTGGGAGCACAAGTTTTTTTACAATATGGTGTACTTGTATCATGCCTCCTAAATTTAATGCCCTTATAAATTTAGAGGTTTAAGACTTTTATGAGTTTGTTTTCATGTGGAGGTTGAATGTTTAACAAAGAATGATAGGAAATTCAACACCTAGAGGAAATATCTCCATGTGGATTTTGTAAATGAAGAATAGGAGAATCTAGTTGACATTAGAAAAGAGAGAACTCCAGAGTGTCAGTGTGACTGTGTGATGGCAACATGTGTAATAGGCAGGGTCTAATTTACAATTGAGAGCTTTTATAGCTAAAGAGCTTACCAGTCTCTAGATTCTGTACAATTCTGGAAGACCTTTTAGTGCTTTTTACAAGAGGAGCCTGCAATGCTGGGTTTCTTTGGAATAAAGTTTAGCAGGTGCTTAACAGCTCTTCTGCCAGCGACCCTTCTCTCTTGACCTCTGCAACCCCATTTCTCAAACTCCCGTTAGCCTCCCGTTAGCCCATCAGAATGTACAGTGCTCGGAATCTAGGAATCCAGGGAGCTGCCAGAATCACAGCTAAAGCCTATATTGCAAATCAATGGCCAGTGTCTTATTGTTGGCTCCAACTAGAGTAAACCCAGGTTCAACAGTACAGACATGCCTGCTGATTTACTATTCAGCAATCAATTCAATGTTTCTTCTCTCCAGTTGGGACTCTCTATAAGATACTAAACACTGGTTTTTTAAATGCACCAAATTTTCAGGCATACAAGGCGGCTGCAATACAAAGTGGGGTGGAGTAACAAGTCAACATAATCATTCTTTTTAAGCCTAAGATATTAATGGTTAAGATCATTTTGAAAATTCATTTGCTGCTTTAGTTGCCTACAGCTACACCATCCTCTCAATCCTTCGGTGCTTCATTTTGTGTACATTGCTGCGGCTCCTCCTGCTGTCTCTTTCTTCCTACTTCCTCTACTTGCCTTCTCTCCTCACACCACTGCCTGCTCACTTTCCTCTCTAGATGAAGACAAAGAGCAAGGGCAGAAGAAGCAAGATCACCAGGAGTGAGAAGACAAGATGGAGTGGGCTTGTAAGCACCAATAATGAGTGTGTCTGTGACAGTGGCTTTCCCTCTTTGTTTCAGGCAGCAAGAAAGCCTGGGTCATTTCAGATTAATTCACTTTTGATGAATCCTCAGTAGGTCCAAATCTATTCAGTTCAGCTCAGGATTTGTGCATAGCTGATGCAGAAGCCCATGGTGCCACTTTAAAATTAGCATGGGCGGACGGACAGACGGACGGACTGACGGATTGACTGAATAAATATTCTGGCTGTCTCCCAGAACTTGGTCCTAAGGCACCTTAGAATACAGTAAAAACAGAAGAAAAGTAAAATATTGTACAATAAAATTACAAACATTAAAATAAATTCTTTTTTCATTAAAATGCAGTTTAAAACCAGCACATTAAAAGGAATAATTTACATAATTTACATATCAATTATATGGGGTGGGGTGGGGGTTGAGGACCATAGCCTGTAAAGGGTTTAGTGCAATGCTTTCCATGTTTGAGTATTTATTGTTGTGTTTGATTTGAAAATGTTTTAAATATTTATGTTTTAGAATTTCTTTATACAGTATATACAGCTTTGGAAGAACCCATCTTGATATAGAGTGGGCTATTGATGGTGAAAGAAAGAAAGAAAGAAAGAAAGAAAGAAAGAAAGAAAGAAAGAA
>JAHTLZ010000114.1:8024094-8054283 GCA_023846285.1 Phrynocephalus versicolor | reverse complement strand
GAAAGAAAGAAAGAAAGAAAGAAAGAAAGAAAGAAAGAAAGAAAGAAAATCTCAAGGGCCACATGGTTAGCAAAAGAGAAGATAAAGACATTGCCCCAAAATAAAATAGAAAGACTCTATTGTTAACTTTCAGAAAGCAAGATAGAAGACAGACAGGTCTGGACAATAGTATCTAGCCCCTTTTATCTGCATACCTGCTCTCCCTAACCTTTATGCTAAACCCATTTTTAGGATTTTTTCTAATTCATGCAAAAGAAAAGCAACATTAATTTGGCTGTCATAGTAGAATATGTGATCACACATGCTCACATAGTCATTCCAATGAATGTGAGAAATCAAAGGCAGGAACAAGATCATGTTCAGTCTTGTTCCTTGTTTCTACACACTAAATATGAACTGTTTTGGATACAGAAAAATAGCCAAGTACTGTATCCACACAAGTGTGTTTTGTGTGATTTACTATTGTAGATTTGCCCAGTATTTAAAAACTACTAATGTTATTTATGTACTTAAAGTTTCCTTGTTTTTCATGCCATCCTTTTAAACTCTCATATCAGAATATGCTAACTATGCCAACATTTTAAAGTTCATATATTAGAACACACTCAGTTGCTCAACTATGCCAAAATGTTTCAGTTTTCTCAAATGTAATAACATTATTTGCAGCTGCTCTGTAGGTAAATTAAAAGTTGACAGATATTCTATACGCTTGTAAGAAACACTTCCAGAAATGCTTCAATTTAGATTATAATCGTTGATATCAAGCCTGAGGTCGGTGGATAATTAGACCTCACAAATTTTTGATTTTGGCAAAAGACAGGATCTGACTTCTACTGCTAGAGGAGAGATTGAGAACTGAGCAGGATAGAAATAGGAATCACAATTAATGCAAAGAAGATTAAATGTTGGGCTTATTTCAGCTAAGGAATATCCTTCAAGGCTCTTGAGAGCTATTTTTTCCTCATATGTGGAGAGATCCTTAGACCACCAACCAGATCAGGACAATGGGAATGGTTAAGGGCAGCTGAAGTACCTGGGAGGTTATGGTTTTGGAAAGTGATGCCTAAAATTCTTTAGCTAGTAGGGTCATGCTGCACCTAAGAACTCAAAAAACAAAACAAAGCAAAACCATGCACCCAGTAACATCCCCAAACTCTGTGGCAGCTAACATTTGTCTTGTGGCCTTTCGGAAATGAAACCACCTACTTCAGGATGCTTCACATATGACCAGAGGGATGGTGAAGAGGAACAGCTGCTTAACCCTTCATTTGCCTCCTGTTTTCTACCCTGGAATATAATGATTTATATCGGAAAAAAGAAAAGCAGCTTATATGTGTGTACCTAACTTCTCTCCTGGATTTACATTAAAATGTTTTTAATACATACCAAACATCACAGCAGGATACTGGGTTCAAGCCAAAATCAGTTGGATTCAGACATATTTGTACGAGGTCCAAATCAAGACAGAATACCCAGATTTAGTTACCAGGTGAAACAAAGCAAAACTAGCAACTGAGTCAGATCTGCTGCAGAGATTGAATGGGACAAGGCTCATATTTCTTCAGCCATTAAAAAAAAAGATGAAACAACAAATATTAAAGGGGTTGCCATTACAATACTGTATACCTGTAATATGCATGCATGCATCAGTTCTCAGATTTTTAAGGGGTAAAAGCTGAAAGCCAGCTGAAGAATATATCAATCTTAATTCAGCAGAATATTGGTTAAGGTAGAAATATCATAAAGCTTTAAATTAGAGATAGGGCTGAATTGAAAAACAAATGTCATTTTCTGATTAAAATTCTTCAATGTTTGTTTATTCATATTTGTTGTAAATGGGGTCCTCTGACAGATATGAATCAATGGCATTTTAGCATTTTTATCAATTCACTGGGAAATTAAAGGTCCCCTAAATCACCAACATTGGAGGGAAGCATACCCTGATCCTCCTCTACAACCCCTCCAAGTTTGGTGGAGATTGGATTTTTGATGTCTGAGTTATGTACCCCCAAGGAGGACACTCCAGGAAAGTTCTCCCTGGGCCCCCAAAGACTCCAAACTTGCAGGGAAGATTCCTCTTTCTCTCCTCTACAATCCCTCCAAGTTTAGTGAAGATTAGGTTTCCCCAAGCCAGTTGCTAAAGGACACTTTCCTAGGGGCCTCCACTTTGTGGGTGTATAATGTAGATGTCTGAAACCCAGTTTTCACCAAACTTAGAGGGTTTGGGGAGGAGAGTTGGGAAAAGCGTCTCTGCAAGTTTGATGTCTCTAGGTACTTACTTGGGGGCACTCTCATGAAGGGTAGTTCGTGGTACATAGTTTGGACATCAGAACCCCAATATTCACCAGACTTGCAGACAGGGCCGGCGCTAGGTTTTTTTTTTGCGCCTTAGGTGACAGGCGGGGGGTGGGGCGGGTGGGCGGCGGGTGGGCGATGGCAGCAGTGGACGGATGACGGGGGATGGCGTGGGAGGCGGACGGCGATGGGCGGCGGGGGGATGGACGGCAGTGGCCAGCAGCGGGGCAGCAGGCTGGCCAGCGCCCCCTCTCTATTTTGGCGCCCTAGGCAACTGCCTAGTTCGCCTTAATGGATGCGCTGGCCCTGCTTGCAGAGCTTGTAGAAGAGAGTGAGAGGAAGCAAATTTGGGGGCTCTAGCTGTGTGTGTGTGGGGAGGGGGTTATAACATTTTAAAAGTATCAATTCATTGATTAATCAATTTGTCAGTCCCAACTCCCGACAAATAATGATGAATTGCCACTTTAATACAATAATAATAATAATCTTTATTGCCAGTGTACAACCTGTGTACAGTGAAATATATAGTGAAGACCTCCCCAACACCATCCCACTAAAAAGCCACTCAATCTCATTTCACTCTGTGTGCTTGCTGCACAACTCACCAGCCCCACGAGTCTATCATGCATTGTTACTTCTCATTCAACAGTCTAACAGCCCACTAATTAAAACTATTTTTTTAGCCTGTTGGTACGGCTGGCTATACTTCTGTATCTCCTACCTGAGGGTAGGAGAGTAAAGAAGTGCTGACTGGGGTGTGAATCGTCCCCTGTTTCCTCGCGATGTCATCCAGTGGACTCAGGGGACAGCCCATGAAGTTTTGTGCTGTGTTCACTACTCTCTGTAAAGTCTTTCTGTATGCGTCTGTCAAACCAGCATACCAGACTCTAATGCAGTAGCCCTGCAGAAGAAGAAGAGCATCAATTGCTTTTCCACATTGTTCTTCCACAAGAGCCTGAGAAAATGGAGTCTGTTGGGCCTTCCTGGCCACCTGGATTGTATTAATTTTCCTGGTGAGATCTTCACTAAAATGAAAACGAAAATTTTCAGTCACTTCAGGAAAACAGCAGCATAACAGTGCTAGCTCCTAGTCACATTCCATATGTGTTGTATGCCATTGAGTCATTTCCAACCTATGGAAACCTCAATAGAGTTTTTTAGGTACACGAGATGTTCAAGGAGTGCCATCTCCACAATAGGTTTCCATGGTCAAGCAGGTATTTCAACAAAGGCCTCCTGAGTCCCATGCAACTCTCCATTCTCCACACCACTATGGCTCCCCACATTTTTGTGCACCTGCACAATGCCCCAAAGCTTGTGATGGTTAAAAATCTTGGCAATGTAATTGTTGCCTTTATAAATGCAAAAACTAAATCTTGATTATCTGAATTAGAACACAGAGGGCATAAGTTTGTGGGATAGGATGGATATGATTTGATGTCATACATGAATGATGGTCATTTATTGGAACAGTAGGCTTTGATTTGAAACTTAACAATAAATGTCAGATAATTGTATCACAACTCTTGTCACACCAGTGCACAAACCAGCTATGATGGATTTTGTTCTTTAATATTAGCTGATGGAAACCAGGGTCAAACTAATTGAGAATGGTTGAGCAAATCATGGAATTTACTAAATTAAAATGAGGAGTGTGCTGAATCAATACTGTGTGTTTCTGGATGGGTGGAAGGAGGGGGAGAGGGATGAAAAAGAGAGAGGGGCTGAGAGAATGTGGGGTGGTGTCGCCTTAAGAATGGTAGAAGAAGAGTATGGGAAAGCTCTGGTCCTGCCTAGACAGACAGACAGACAGACAGACAGACAGACACACACACACACACACACACACACACACACAGAGAGAGAGAGAGAGAGAGAGTACGTTTATGTCTTGTAAATCTGAAAATCACCAAAAAGTGATTTAGAAATTTGAAAAATAAACTAAAATAAAGCATCATTCAAAAATTTACATGTTTACCTGTCTGACAAGTCTTCCTCTTCCTCTTCATCATTTAGGTTTAACCAATGGGTTAATACTGTGCAGTGAAATCAGGTGAGCAAGTGAGAAGTGATTTCGTGGCTCGAGTTCAAATCCCAGCTTTGACATGAGAGTTACTGTATCATGCTGAATAAATAATGTAGACCTCACTTTGCTTCATCTGAGCAATAGGCATAGTTATGATGGAACATTTTTCAGACAATCAGTGGAAGGTAACTTAATGCATGTCAGGACAGAGAGAGAGAGAGAGAGAGAGAGAAGCATCAGCATCAGCCCCTCAAGTCAATGCACATTCAGATCACATAAACAGAAACGAGGCTTATACGAACTGTACATGCAAAGATTTTGCACCTGAAATAAGATCCTGTAAAAAAACAAAAAACAGTCTGACTGGAGAATGTTTAGATCGAAGATCTGAAAAAAAAATGATAACCTTGGATGTACAGTATTAGAACAGCAGTACAGGAATTGTGACTACTGAGAATTAATGCACTGAGTAGATCCTTCTATAATCCAGGCTTAATTTTAAAACCCTTGGATATCCATTCTGCATATCCTCTTATAGCCTCAAGTCAGTTTTAACTGTGAAATTCATTGTAAACCGCACTTCCAGCGTTAAGACCTACTGATATTAACAGCAATCCAATTTGGGCTATATTTATTTAAAGCTTTCCCCCGTCTCCTACATAAAATTGCCCCACTATGCTTTTATCCAGAAGTTCTTTCCTGCTTCTTTGGATCTAATTCTGTAATGCTTGCTGGCTTCCAAACAAATTAGTACACAGGCCACTGATGGATACATGAGTTTTAAACTAGGGACACAAGTGTGTGAAAGAGCCTGATAGCTTGGAGGCAATGCTCTTTGAAGGCTCAGGGGACACTCGTGTTTCAGAGACATTTTCAGAACATCTGCCCCATTGAACTATAAGCTACGGAGGAAAGGTGTTTGAAAGGAAGCAGGAACCACTTCAGCTGAAAATATCTGTATGGCACAGCTTACAGAGAAGATTTCAAAGAGCGGGTTTAAAAGGCTAGGTGGAAACATGTGATCTCATATCTTATTTTAGCAAAATGGCACATGTAGTTCTCTTTGCAAACTCCATACCACACACATGGCATAGAAAAATATCTCCTGATGTGATTTCTAAAAATTAGCAACGGTACCTATGTTCTTAATTCTTTGATGACATCATTTTGTTTGCAAAACGAATTGTGAAAAGTGTACTTTGTGGCAGAAAGTGGCACATCATTTTCCTTTCACACAAGGTCATGCCCTTATGTCGGCTTCCTTCTTGTGGGTTAGATCAATGCGCCCATAATTACCTAGTTTTATTTTGATCTCTAAATACACAAACAGAAGTAACATATAAACTGGCCTTTTTGGAATTTCCCTGCTCTCCCTTTATGGTGTGCAGTATGTTGTTCAAGCTATTCACAAGTGACCATAAGCTTATTCAGCCTCTCAGAATGATTTCGCTTTACAGTAAGTGGTCTCTTTGTTGTTTTCAGAAATATGGGTTCATTCAAGACAGCACCTTCTACCACAACTGTCCCAGAAGCAAAGTGGAAGGGGCAAAAGGTAGTAATTAGTATATTGGAGATCAGAGTAGGCTTTTTTTTGGGGGGGTGCAACCTCTGCTAACTAGAAGTAGTTACCTAGATTGCTATTTATATACAGCAATCAGCACAATGATTATCACAGTCCAGTCCCTCTATTACTTATGAGTGTTAAACATTTTGAGGCATTATGCCCAGCACTTGAAACACCTTCCATGAAACACCCTTTTCTATAAGGATGTATCACTTTGAAAGCACTTCAGACAAAGAACCCCCTAAATATATGTACCTGGGACTCTGAAAACATCACAGATGAATTTAAAAGAGATATGTTATAGCACAGTATACTGTGACTACAAGATTCAGTTCAGACTCCTACTTAGCACTTCTGATGGCACTTGGATAGATCCGGAGGCTGTGCAGTTTGGCCAAGAGCTAAGTCCACAGAAAGATTCAGAATTCTGTTGCAGATGCTCATTGGAACTCTACAGTCAACTAAAACGTAAAATAAACCTTTTAAATTAAATGGGATGGATTTTGTGTTTGTAGCAAATCTTTCTGAGATTTAAAAATATAGACAAATTTTGATACTAGGAGTCTTTAAATACTGGCTTTTCAACGGGGACAAATTGCCTGTAACCCCCTCCCCCCTTTTGGGGGGGGCAGGTTTTATTTGCAGACACAGTTTCCCTTCTTTTGGGGGATAAAAATACACCACGTTTGAGAAAGAGAGAGAGAGAGAGAGAGAGAGAGAGAGGCAGTACAAACCAATATTTTCCCATCTCTGTCACGAGTATGATAAGGAGGCTAAAAGGTGATTAAGGATTATTTGAGCATGCATGGTCAATGTTTTTTTCCATGTGTCTTTTGGAAAAAAAAAAACCCTTTTGGGATGTAGTTTTCACTGTGTCGTGACCTGCCCTTTAGCCCTCAAGATATAACAGTATAAAACATCCTAACAACTAATGTTCCCACCCTGCTGATTGCATGATGTGCTGACTCATTCGAAGGCTGTAACTTACCCCTCGGCTAGTTCTGTGCTGTACTAAACTACCTGGGTGGCTTTGGCAGCTTGGGATGGAGCAGTAGCAAATAAAAGACACTGACAAGAGAAATATGGCCAGTCTTTTGGCCATCATTGACACTGCCCAAAGATGCTGGTCATGCTGGTATAGGAAGGGCTCAGTTACAATATACAGTATTCCCGTATATCAGATGTGCCAGACCAGTGCATGTGACATGTGGAAAACTCAGCACAGAAACATCACAGAGATTAGGACATCATAACATTTTGGTGTAACTGTCAGCATTGTTGTACCCGCCAGCTGGGAAACAGCAAGTCAACTAGCATCCTGTCCTCATGAGACATTGAATCTTGGAAAACTAAAAACGGGCTGATAAAGTGGGTTGAGGTCCACTAGGTCAATCTAGAGCAGTGATGGCAAACCTTTTAGAGACGGAGTGCCCAAACTGCAGTTCAAAACCCACTAAGTTTTTTTTTTTTGCAAAGTGCCAATACAGTAATTTACCCTGTATACAAGTGGCTATGAAGGGGCGATGTCGGGTGCCCACAGAAAGGGCTCCGAGTGCCACCTTTGGCACCTGTGCCATAGGTTCGCCATCACTGATCTAGAGGCTCCAGGTATGCACAACAAAACCTGCTGTTTTTTTCAAGATGGGGTGTGGGTAAAGATATGTGTGATTTGATGGTGATTTGGGAAGGATCCTATGTAAAAATCATATGAAATCAAGAGGATCCATCAAGATCCGCCTTTTACTTTCTTCCTTCAAGATGCCACAAGACGCGGTGTAGTCACTGGCCAACCTGGTGGCTGAAGCTTCCCAACCCCCTTTGTTAAGCCTGGGCGACATGAAACTGACATATGTCGAGAGAGAGAACAGAGGAAGAAGAGAAGAGCAACGATGTGTTTTCACAGAACCGCTATTTGGGTGACGGTGACGGAGCCCATTTCTTCTGTTCGTTCCAGCAAGAAACTTGCGTGCCCTCTCAGTCTCGGTGCGCACGGCCACTTTACTCTGCCGGCGGCATTTTTGGTTAAGTCTCCCCCATTTTTTTTTTAACCTAGGGGCGCTACACCTCCTGGCAGTCCTACCCCTGCCTGGTTTGTGGACTACAGGCGCAAGTTTTGAATTTCTGCCTTTCTCGTTCTGAGGCACTCGCCTTCTCCCGGGACACCAGCCTGCCTTGGACCCCCCACGCACCCCGGCCCGCCTTCCTGAGAAGCGGCGCGCTCTTATCGCTCCCCCCCCGTCTCCCGCCCTTTTCCTTTCTCCCCTTTCGTCCCCTCGAGGCTGCTGGTGCCGGCGTGCACCGACCCCACCCTCATCCCCTTCTCGCCGCTCCGGCCTGGAGGCCACAGGGGCGGGGTGACCGGCTCCCGCCTCCTCCCATTAGCAGGCACAGCTCCTGGCGGAGGCGCCAAGAGCCGGTAGCGGCGGCGGCAACAACAGCGCCGCTGCCGCGGACGCGGACGCCACCATCAGCACCACCAGCCAGGCACCGTCCAAAGCGCTGCCTCAGCCAACTTGCGCGCCGGCGCCAATTCCGCCGCGGTGTCCCGGAGAGCGCGTAGGGTCGCTGAGGAGGAGGAGGAGGAGGAGGAGAAGGAAGATGCGCCCTCGGCCGCCGCTCTGGCTGCTCTTCTTCGCGGCGCTGCCCGCGGTGGGCGGGCGGCGCTATCCGCACAGCGCCGTGCTGGACGGGGCGTCCCGCTACCGGCTCTCGTGGGCGCCGGAGTTGGAGAGCGGGGCCGTGGCTTTCCGCCTGGAGGTGCGCACGCGGGGCTACGTGGGCTTCGGCTTCTCTCCCACAGGAGCCATGGCTTCGGCTGACCTCGTGGTGGGCGGCCTCGACCGGGGCAAGCCTTACCTGCAGGTGAGAGGGGTGACCTCCGTCCAGCGGAAGGTCCCGGGGCGGGGGGCGAGCCTTTGCCTGGAGGGACGACGACGACGAGGGGAACTTAGGCGACCTGCCTCATCCCCGCCCGCAAAGGCAAGGAGGCCTGCCGAGCGGCAGAGCCCTTTGTGCATGCTCAGAGGCACTGCCCGTTTCACAGGAAGAAAATAAAATAGGGCATGCATTCGAAAGGGCGGCGGGACAAGACAGCTTTTCTCGACACACGGCATTCTGTTAAACTCGAGTTTACCTTTTCAGCTATTCTCGTTTCCTACTTCGTTTTATTACTTAGTGCCAGTAATTCGTAACGGGTAGATTTCTGAAGAGTAAAAACGTTAGAAACGCGATGCCTGTCTTCAGGAGATTTTCGATATTCAAAAGTGATACACTAAGACAGTTGTGGTCCTGTGTACCTTACAGGGTAGGGAAGGGCAATCTGACAAAGAGCTGGCAAGTTAAATGGTTTTTCATGTGCCACATCCTTTTCTTCAAAGCTTTTTATCCCACGTTTGTATTCTGGTACTGGAACAGATTCTGAATTTGTAAGTTTTTGGGTTGAACCATGGCAAGATGAGGGGGTATTTTGGTCCTACACAGGATGAGAACCTCCATGCTCTGAAGTGGCCCACATAGATTGAAGGAAAAAGAAAAATCACACTTAAGTCCTTCTATGCAGATCTACTGATGTCTTCTCTCACACTGTCAGAGCAACCTGTGGTTGATTGTTATGTTAATCTGACTGCCTTCAATGCCACTTAGTCCCAGGTAAGTTGGACAGCATGGCCACCTAAATACAGGAGCCATTAAGGAGCCATTAGTGTGCATTTGAATACCTTCAGACTTCACATGTACAGATTCTCAAAGTAGGAGGAATTAATTCTGCTAGTGCTGTCAGAAATGTAGCAAACAATCCTAGATCTCCAGCTCTTTAACAACATCTTTAAATATCCCCCTTTGCCAAATCTCTTTTGGTTCTTGTTCATTTCTATGGGAAGGTCTTCCCTCTGATGGTCTCTGGCATGGTAGATTAATACAACAATGCCAGTAATATTGCATGGCTGATGGACAAACACATTGATGTCTGAAACCAATTAAAAGCAGGAACTCGGCGATCTGAATTGACCGTGACTCATATTTTTAGCTGTGTAACTTATGCAAGTCCTGAGATTTTTGTACTGAAACCCTTAGATCTAGAGAGAAGCAGGACTTGTCTGAGACACAGAAGTGGCATCTATTACTTCTATCTACTATATATGTTGACAAGTCGATTCTGATTTATGCTCACCCTTCCTATGGCTTTTTAAGGATGGAGTACAAAGAAGTGGTTTGTTGTTTCCTTCTTCTGGGGTTGCCCTGGGAATGTGCAGTTTGCCCAAAAGCCACAGCAAGGAATCAAACTCTCAACTCTAACTCTGCTTACTTGTCCCTGGTTATCCCTGTTCATTGCATTTATGAAGGCAGCAGCTGTCTGACCGAGAGCAGTCCCAAGATGGGCAGGTTCACAGTAATATGATGCTGTCTGAAAGAACACTGGACAGTTCCCATGCTTATCAAAGCCTAGGCTGCTTTTGCTTAGGTCCTCATGTTTCTTGCAAGGCAGCAACACATAATTTTTCTTCGTATTTTTCAGTGATGAATTGACAGCCACTCATCTATAATGTGAACGTGACTTAAACATCGGGGGGTGGGGTGGGGATGACAACACAACTAAAAGCCTTTTACTGAGAGTTAGATGATCCAACAATCTACAAACCTGATAGTTGTTGTGAGATTTTCGGGCTGTTTGGCCGTGTTCTAGAAGTTTTTCTTCTGATGTTTCACCAGACTCTGTGGCTTGGCATCTTCAGAGGGCAAGTTGCTCAGGGAACTAGGAGTTCTCTCTGCACTCTAGGGTATAGAATGAGTGAGGGGGGGGGGTTAAGTTTTGGGAAAGAGGAAACTTGTCCTATGCAGGACAATAGGTGTTAGTCATTGTATTGTGATGAAGGGATTAAGAAGTTTAAAAACTCACAACTATCAGATCCCAGCTGTGAAAGCCTTCAAGAATATAATCTACAAACCTGTTCCTCTCAATAATTTCAATCAAAAATTGGTCATGCTGTCATGGTGGGGGTTGCAGGCCTTTCCATCTGGATGGCACTTTGTTGAAGAACACCACTACAGACACTTATGCAGGTATAAGTCTCACTGGATGCAGTGGAAATTAATCTTTGAATAGATATTTGCAAGGTTGCATGTTAAAAACATAAAACATGTAGGTTCTGTATTCTGAATGATAGCAGGGCAAGCTTTGATGAGAATGAATGATAGGGTCTTATGGAACAGGAGGTCTTGTCTTACTTGCCTGAAGATGAAAGCATCAACAAGCATGCAGATACAAGACATAAGAGATCTATTTGAGAAGGCTTTCCCCCCCTGTAACTCCAACTGCTTGGTAGTCATCATCAGTAGTAAAGTTTCATAGCCATTAACACTGAAATTTGAGATACTCAAGGAATTGTGTATATTTTAGATGTTTAGCTTTAGTGAATACATAAATGACCTCACAGTACTTGATTGCAACATCACACAAAATTGTGTGCCCATTTATTTGAGCGTGAACTGGTGTGATATAGTGAATAGAGCTGGATTAGGACTCAGGAGATCTGAGCTGAAATCACTGTCTGTCCACGGAAAGTCACTGGACACTGCCATGAACATTTCACACCCTCCAAAAATCAATGAAAGTTGCCACAAATTGGGAGTAACTTGGTAGCACATAACAAATTTATTTCAATGTGACTTAAACCTGCACATATACTTAGCATGGATGTGGCTGCTTACAATATAAGCTCTAAGGAAACATTTTCAAATGAAACATATTATCATGTTTTTATTTTAGTTAAGCCTTTAACCCTTTATGTCTATGTTGTAATCTTGTGGTTCCAATTTGTAAGCATTTTAAAATAAAACTGCTTTGCTTTCTCCAGTGTGATGTTAGATCAGCTCTGTGAAACAAACACACACAGAAACAAAGAAGAAAACCCTTGCATTTCTTTTTCTAAAAAGGTAATTACGACCTGAAAAGACGACTAGTTTAGCCCAAAGTTTCTCAATCTTTTTCAAGTTATGACCTCTTTTTTTATATAACAGCAAAGTATCCCATGACTTCCCTTGCTATGTTTGCATAAAAATGCATTTTAATGGGGGCAAAGTCATTCCTTCTGAGAAAATAGAGGCTTCTTTCTAAAGGGCCTATTTCTCATGCATACACATGCACACTAACTTTAATATCCCATTCTGAAAGGTCAAGGAAGAAATTATTCAACAAGAGCTGCAGCATATAGAAGATGATCCATACCCGCCGCAGGAAAACATATTGTGGCACACACACACTGGGTTAGGAAACACACTGGTTATGTTGGAACAGAACCCTTACCAAGCTGGTAAAAATAGGATTTCTACCAAGTGCAATAACAAAATGGGTAGATCACTTTGTTTTTCCTCAGCCCTACCTTGAATCCTGTGTTATTTTGGAGGAAGAGATTTAGTCCATAGAAACAAATTGGGCTTATGAGGATAAAATGAAGTGATCCAGCCCTCTGTCTCTAGCTCACTCACTCGCCTGTATGGAATTCTTGGCCACCTGTGGCTGCCAGGCACATTGTTAAAGACAAGGCTGGTGCAGAAGAAAAATCTGACCCTGCTATGAAAGGATTGTACCGGTGGACTTGGGTTGGAAGCTCAGTCACTGGTTTATGTAAGAAATACACATGTCAATAAGCAGACACCCAATCAAACAAAAACTTTATCTTGTTATCTAAAAAGCAGCAACCAGGAATTGATATCCTACACCCCCCTCCCATAACAATTCTTATCCTCCACCCTGTTCTGGAGAGAAGGGCAATTTTTAATAAAACATAAATCAAATTAATATTTTTCTACTGGCCTATTGGACTTACTATGATGTTTCACGTGGTGCTTTTGCTTCAGTATCTAATATGGTGTAATAGAACTTGAAAGACGATTCTATTACCTCCTTGTAAATAGATTAATCAGGCTGAAGGGTGCAATTATGTTAGGGAGACAGAAAGACAAAAAAAACTCACAAAGGGGTTGCCACGTTCTTTAAAAGCATGGCTGAAAGGAGACCAAATGGGGAATAATGCATTAGTAGTCAAGCATTCAAGGAGTTCAGAGATTAGAGTGGGAACCCAGCACTAACTATTTAGAAGTGCAAGACTCATGTCTAAATAAGAGAGGTCTCTCAAGCATGCTTAATTGTTCTTCTGTGAAGGGTGGGAATAGAGTGAGAGTTGAGCTAAAGAGGGAACGCTTATAGAACTGTGGAGTGTTGCTACATAGTTAATCACAGGCACTTCTTTAGGCCATTGGTACTAAATGTAACTGCAAACGGGTGAGGCTGTTATGAGTATGTTGAAGCCTGGGGACCCCCCCCCCCCAGATCTTAGTGCAGTGAAGCAGAGATGCTTGGGAGAATAAAGATGGGTGCTGCCTCAGAGAAATTGCTCAATCCATTCATGTTTGCAGTTATTTTACCCTTGCAATATTGCCAAAGTAAAGTTTTCATGAGATTACTTTGCCACAAGAGTGCTCAAGGCAGCTCCGACTTTTGCTTCTAACTCAAAACAAAAACAAAAACCTCAACCCCTTTATTTGGTGCTTATGAATTGACACAGATTTCTTGCTCAGTTGTAGCTTCCTCATTGCTACACACACACACACACACACACACACACACACACACACACAAAGTCTGAAATTGTGCACCCCCCCACCCACAACATGTAGTAGCTGAGAGGTCCATTTTGCAGGGAGTAATCCTTTTTTATGAATGCCTGTTTTGTGCAAGTTATACAAGAAGGTTGCATTGTAAAATCCTTCTGTTGAACTCTTGCACAAAAATAGTCCCAGTTGAGGCACAAATCCATTTGTGAGTAGCTCATCATTAGTAGTTGAAACTGCTGTATTCTTTACACTGCTTAGTCATTAGCTGAAACCCCAAATAAAGAATTACTTTCTTTTCTTGTGTTTATCTGGACACTGTGTCACATGATGTTGGTAAAATGCAAAAATAATTGCATCTTTCAGAAACTCCTTAGGTGTGTTTGCTCATGGAATAATGCTTGTATAGATTTCACTTTTGAATGGAAATCCCTATTCTGCAATTTAGTACTGCCACTGGGATGGCAGTATAGGGAAAATTCTAATTTTCAAGAGCAATTTTCGCATGAAATAATTCATTTTTTTTAAATGGATGAGTTAAATATATGAATGGGATGCACATTGCTGTGCAGTGGAGAGAGTAACAGAAAGGGCCTCAGAAGGCTTGGGTTAGGACCCTTGCTCAGCCATGGAAACTCACTGGGGTTGTAGAACTGGTAAAACCATTCCTTAAATATCTAATTTACTGTATATTGAAAGCCCTTCCAGGGTTGCTATAAGTCACAGTCATATTTGACTTATACCTTGGTTTAAGAGCATAATTTGTTCTGGAAACATGCTTGTAGACCAAAACACTCTTATATCAAAGCAATTTTCTTTCATTCTGTGGTCCCATAGATCACATACTGTGTGCATAAAACTCACAAAAGAAGTTGGCTAGAAGTCGACATCCACACCATGGTTTAGGTACCTGGCTGCAGAATTTGATCTGTTTGAGACTAACAACTAGATTTTAATCTGTTTTTAATGGGAAAATAATAAAATGACATTTGTAGCCATATACACACTTGACTGGCTGCTCCATGATAGAAATGGTTTGAAAAATAAGAAAGGATGTGGAAAGAAATTAACTAAAAATATAAATATAACGTAAAATAAAACCCTAACCTGCACTCACCTTTGAAAACGTTCCTGGCTGTGGTGCAAGGGAAACCTGTTTTCCTCTCATCTCCATCTGTTTGAAGGTGTGCCTGAGATGGAACATTCCTGACATTCAACCACAATCCAGTAGTGGGAGGGAGGGGGAGAGAGCCACCACTGGCTCACCTGTGATCATGTGACCTGCTCCAGTGCTTGTATTGCAAGACATTGCTTGTTGATCAAGGCAAAATTCAGAAGAAATGTTTGCTTGTCTTGCAAAACACTCTTAAATAAAAGTACTCATAAACCAACTCATTACTGTATTTGGAGAGTTTCTTCCCCATAGAAACACCTGTTAAAGGATACAATGACAGCTGTGATTTCTTCCTCCCCGAAACTTCCCTGTGCAGCTGTGCTTACATTCTTCAAGATTAAAACAGGGCCTATTTACATCTTTTTACTACATCCATAAGAAATTACTTTCCCTCCCATTTTGTATAGCATCAATCAGGAGCCACATAAACTGCAAATCCTCTTTTTAGAGAGCAAAAGCTGGGTCAAGAGCATGTGAGGAGCAATTCATCATCAGTGCCTTCATCTGTGGGAAATTATATACCACATCTTTTATGCTGTGTAAAATCAACTTACCCTCTGTTGCTTCAATTTTCAAATGGCTTCCTGTGAATGAAAGGCAACTAATTGTTTGACTCCACCCACCAGCCTATAATTGCTTATGGGGATTTTTAAAAAATGCTTATTTCAGTCATAATAATAATATGCTACAGTTTGTCATAGTATCTACATAGCACAAATCCATGGGAAGCAATACATCACTCACCTTCTTTCTCAGTGGTCAGCAAGAATTTAAGTTCCTGTTCATAAACTCGCTTTATATTACATCATTACCCTGGTTTATTCACTCATTATCAAGGCGTCTAGAATAGATATGGGTGGTTTGTGCTTGGTGCAAAGCATAAAGTGCTGCTGGCCAGATGTGCAAATCATCCTCAACAAGCTACCCCGGGATAATTACTGAGTTCCACATTCCACTGGGGTCCATTGGCTGTGGTGGCACACCAATCCACGTTGGAACCCAGCTTGGTCCTTCATACCTCTTTATGGAGCCGATCATTCCTGTGAGGTGACAGGAGGGAGAGTCTCCCAGCACAGCCAATGAGTGGTTGGCTGCACGCAGTGAGAGGAAAGGCCATCCAGGCTCCAATGTGGATTGGTGCACTGCCACAGCTGAAGGACCTCGGTAGTCTTCAGAGCCTGGTAGGTTGTCTGGGCAGCTGAGGGGAGGGAAATTAGCCACAGCTCTCTAGCAGTGTTTCATACGAAGGACAAAGCACCCATGTCTGATCTAGAACAGAACTGCATGCTTATGTCCAATGCTGTGTGATGTAGAGTGATATTAAGTCACATAAGTGCTCTCTCAATGACAGCACATGTTGTACCATATCTAGAGCAGCTTTGGTGGCAATGACAACCATGGACATGTCAGCCAAGCTTGATTTTGCCTCATAGCAGGTGAAGCAACTGATAATTAAAGTTTTATTATTTGTCACATTTTTATCCTGCTACTTGGAGGGTCTTTTCTACTGATATTAATGTTTGATTTCTTGCAATTATATATCCTGGTTTTACCTTCTTTTTAAAATATATGTGTGTGCAGTGCACTCATGCAGAGGTGATCCAGCACTAAACTCAAATAGAGGATGATCAGCAAGGGCAGAGAATGATGTGTGTGTTTGCTGGATCACCTCGGTAATCTAGCACGCACGCACGCACGCACGCGTGCGCGCGCGCGCACACACACACACACACACACACAGAGAGAGAGAGAGAGAATGAGAGAGGGGGGGATGTAAAAAGAATCAAGAGTCAAGACAAACAGAAAGGTAATGCCTTGGAATGTCTGTATTTGAAAATCAATCTGCTTTGTGACAAACCACGAAAGGAAAGCCAGAGGTGGGACTAGAGGAAGGGAGGGAGGGAGGGAGGGAGGAAGGGAAGGGGACTGTGGGCTAGAACATCAATCACATTGATTCCATTGAACTGTTCCTTTACAAGCACTGATTATGATTTTAAATGTAATATAAACATTGAAGCATACTGAAGCAAAGGCCATTCCTTCTGATGTAGCATTCCAGCATGGTTGCATCCCAAGTCAACAGTATTGTAGCTTGTTACTAGTGCTGTGGTATTGCAAAGGAATGAGACTATATTCTTACTGGAAAGTGAAACTCACAGAAGTCAATGGGACAATTTTTTAATAACTATGAATACTGTGATGAAGAAAGTGAGATCCAGCACATTTTATTATACTGTACTGCTTCTTCCAGCATCCTTTACCACTGGCTTCATTGGTTAAGGCTGATGAAAGCTGTGGTTCAATAACATTTTAATGGCCCACATGTTCCTCTGTCCTGATGTATATGTTTGCTCCACTGGAGGTATGGGTGCAAAAAAGAGCAACTAAAATGATTACTGAGCTGGGGGTCTCCCTTATGAGGAAAGGCTAAAACATTTGGTGCTCTTTAGTTTGGGAAAAAAAGGCACCTGAGGGGGGATATGATTGAGACATACAAAATAATGCAGGACATGAGTAATATGGATAGAGGGATGCACATCACTCTCACACAAAATACCAGAACTAGGGGACATCCAGTCAAACTGAGAGCTGGGAGAGTGAGAACAGACAAAAGTATTTTTTTTACCCAGCTTGTTGTTTGTCTGTGGAACTCCCTGCCACAGGATGTGATGGCATCTGGCCTGGATGCTTTCAAAAGGAGATTGGACAGGTTCTTGGAGAAAAAGTCCATCACAGGTTACAAACCATGATGGAGATGTGTAATCTCCAGACTTAAAACCAAGGGCTAGATGCAGGGGAGTGGTATCAGGAGACAGATATCTAGCCTTGTGCGCTCCTAGATGCATTTGGTGGGGCCACTGTGAGATACAGGAAGCTGGACTTTGGCCTGATCCAGCATGGCTCTTATGTTTTTATGTTCTTATGTGTCATCTCTTCATAGAATCATAGAATCATAGTGTTGGAAGAGAGCTCATGGGCCATCTAGTCCAACCCCCTGCCATGCAGGAACCCCTTCACAATATTTCCGACAGATGGCCATCCAGCCTCTGCTTAAAAACCACCAAAGAAGGAGACTCCACCACCCTCCGTGGCAGCATATTCCACTGCCGAACAGCTCTAACTGTCATGAAGTTCTTCTGAATGTTCAAATGGAATCTCTTTTCCTGTAGTTTGAAACCATTGCCCCGAGTCCTAGTCTCTGAAGCCATGGAAAACAAACCTGTTCCCTCTTCAATATGACATCCTTTCAAATATTTAAACATAGCTATCATATCCCCTCTCAGTCTTCTTTTTGAAAGGCTAAACATTCTCAGTTCCCTAAGCCGTTCCTCATAAGACATTTCCTCCAGATCCTCAACCATCCTGGTCGCCCTCCTCTGCACCCACTCAAGGTTGTCAACATCCTTTTTAAACTGAGGTGCACAGAACTGGACACAGTACTCCAGGTGGGGTCTGACCAGAGCAGAATAGAGTGGCACTATCACTTCCCTTGATCTAGACACTATGGTTCTGTTGATGCAACCAAGAATCGCATTGGCTTTCCTGGCCGCTGCATCACACTGCTGGCTCATGTTCAATTTGTGGTCCACCAAGACCCCCAAATCCCTTTCACAGGTACTATTCTCTAGCCAAGTGTCCCCCATCCTATATCTGTGCAATTCATTCTTTTTACCTAGATGTAGCACCCTACATTTCCCTCTGTTGAAATCCATTCCATTAGCTTTGGCCCAGCATTCTAATCTGTCAAGGTCCTTTTGGATTTTCATCCGATCCTCTAGGGAATTAGCAACCCCTCCCAATTTGGTATCATCTGCAAATTTAATTAGCATACTCTCTATTCCTTCCTCCAAGTCATTAATAAAGATATTGAACAGCACTGGACCCAGAACAGAACCCTGGGGCACCCCACTGGTCACGTCTCTCCAAGATGATGAGAGACCATTTATAATCACCCTTTGGGTGCGATCAGTCAACCAATTACAAATCCACCTAACAGTAGCACTATCTATCCCACTTCCTACTAACTTCTTAGCAAAAATACCATGGGGAACCTTATTGAAGGCCTTGCTAAAGTCCAGATAAGCAATATCCAGAGCATTCCCCTCATCCACCAGGCCTGTAATTCTATCAAAGAAAGAGATCAAATTAGTCTGGCATGACTTGTTTTTAAGAAACCCATGTTGACTTCTTGTAATGACAGCATTGTTTGTTAGATAATTGCAGACTGATTGCTTAATAATCTGCTCTAGGATCTTTCCGGGAATTGAAGTCAAGCTGACTGGGCGGTAATTATTTGGGTCCTCTTTTTCCCCCTTTTTGAAGATGGGGACAACATTAGCCCTCCTCCAATCGATGGGGACTTCTCCTGTCTTCCAGGACTTCTCAAAGATTATTGCCAATGGTTCTGAAATTACTTCTGCCAGTTCTTTTAATATCCTTGGGTGTAATTCATCTGGCCCAGGAGACTTAAATTCATTTAATGTTTCCAGATGTTCCTGTACTACCTCCCTACCTATTCTATGTTGCAATTCCCATCCTACCTCATCTACTCTTTGTCCCAGCGGATCCCTTTCTTCCTTTTGGGAGAAAACAGAGGCAAAAAAGGTGTTGAGTAGTTCTGCCTTTTCCTTGTCTCCTGTTAGTAACTGGTTATCATTGCCACGCAGAGAGCCTATCATTTCCTTATTTTTCCTTTTGCTGCGGACATAACTAAAGAAACCCTTTTTACTATCTTTAATCTTCCTGGCAAGTCTAAGTTCGTTTTGCGCTTTAGCTTTTTTTTACCATCCCCCTGCATATATTAGCTGTTTGTTTATATTCCTCTTTGGTGCATTTCCCATTTTTCCATTCCTTGTACTTGTTTTTCTTTATAGTTAGCTGAGTTGAAAGTTCTTTAGTAAACCACTGTGGTTTCTTTAGACCTCTTCCATTTTTTCTTCTTGTTGGAACAGTTTTAAATTGTGCCTTTAATATCTCGCTTTTCAGGAACTCCCATCCATCTTGGACTCCCTTCTCTTTCAGTGTTTCAGTCCATGAAATCACAGCCAATAATTCCCTAAGTTTACAAAATTGGCTTTATTAAAGTCCAGGATTCTTGTCTGACTATGCTTAGCTTCACCTTCCAACTGTATAACAAATTCCAAGAGGGCATGGTCACTTTTACCTAATGATCCCACCACTTTGACCCCGTTTACAAGGTCCTCCTTATTGGTTAAGACCAGATCTAAAATGGTTTTGCCTCTGGTTGCCTCCTCTACCTTCTGGACCATGAAATTGTCTGCAAGGGCAGTAAGGAATTTGTTAGACCTTGCATTCCTAGCTGAGTAGGACTGCCAGCATATATCAGGATAGTTAAAATCCCCCATTACTACTACATCAAAAGGGAGAGATGTAGTAGTAATGGGGGATTTTAACTATCCTGATATATGCTGGCAGTCCTACTCTTTGTGTGTAACTGGAAATCTTATTACAAGTAAAATACAAAACAAACTCAAGATGAATCTTAGAAAGTTAATTGGATAAAATTAGAATATATTATTCACTGGTCATTAAACCAATGGAAACTCTTTTATTTACCATCACAAAAGTTTCTCAGACAATACAGTATTCTAACATAGTAGAAGGAGGAGCAGAGACAGAAAGCCAGCTGCACAATATGAAAAATAATTCAAAGGTGAAGAGGTTAATAATACTACGTTACTGCTACAGTGTATGCATTATATCATACTTTGCTATGGTGAGAACTAAGATAATCTTTCTTCTGAAAAGCACTAAAACATTCCTTCAGTGTGCTATGTGAGAAGTATATACAAGAGTATTGTATTTCTGCATAATATTTCTCCTGAGAAAATAAAATAAATAGTGGTAGACTAAGTTTCCTTACTCCCTGGTGACTAGGGAGTACATTCTATGGGAACTAAGAAACTCATATTTCTAAGGGTAGAAATCTTATGTTTCTTGATTGTAATAAATTGGGTGCAAGAAGGACAGAAGAAAGATGTGCAGTTTTCAAAACTGTCTTTAAAAATTGATTGCTGCATGCTCTAATGATTGCAGCCAAATAATTTTACCTACTTCTAATACATGAATGAAGTGCAACCCCCATGCTATGCATATAATATATCGCTTTTTAAGTTTCTTTTTATGTTACTTGATTCGAAACATATTGTGTATATGTTCACAGGTATTACTGTGATTGCATGTAGGTAGATGTAATCTGTTTTTTTACACTTCCCTCTGTCTTTTTGAAAAATGCTCAAATAAATAGTACATATGGAGTGAGAAGAAATTGTACTAACATTTTGTTCCCCCACTACCTGCAATTGACTTGCTTAGAAAAATCCAATGTATCCTTTTATAACCACCTTACAGTAGCAAATCCACCTAACAGTAGCACTATCTATCCCACATTCTACTAAATCGTTTGCAAGTATATCATGGGAAACCTTATCGAAAGCCTTACTAAAATCTAGATAAGCAACATCCACAGTGTTGCCCTCATCTACCAGGCCTGTAACTGTATCAAAGTTACAGGCCTGGTACATGAGGGGAACACTGTAGATGTTGCTTATCTTGATTTCAGTAAGGCTTCAATAAGGTTTCCCATGATATACAGGTACTTGCAGAAGTTAGTAGAATGTGGGATCGATAGTGCTACTGTTAGGTGGATTTGTAATTGATTGTTTATAATATCCAAAGGGTGACCATGAATGGTTTCTCTTCAATATGGAGAGATGTGACCAGTGTGGTGCCCCACGCTTCTCTTCTGGGTCCTGTGCTATTTGATATCTTTATTAATGACTTGGATGAAGGAATAGATAGTAGGCTGATTAAATTTGCAGATGATACCAAATTAGGAGGGGTGGTTAATTCCCTTGAGGATAGGATGAAAATCCAAAATGACCTTGACACATTAGAGTGCTGGGCCAAAGCTAGCAGAATGAGTTTCAAGAGAGAGAAATATAGAGTCTTACACCTATGCACAAAAAATGAATTGCACAGATATAGGATGGGAGACACCTGGCTAGAAAAGAGTACACGTGACAGGGATCTGGGAGTCTGGGTGGACCACAGATTGAACATGAGTCAGCAGTATGACGTGGTGGCTGAGAAAGCCAATGTGATTCTTAGTTGCATCAACAGAACCATAGTGTCTAGATCAAGGAAAGTGATAGTATCACTCTATTCTGCTCTGGTCAGACCCCACCTGGAGTACTGTGTCCAGCCCTGTGCACCTCAGTTTTTAAAGGATGTTGACAACCTTGAATGGGTCATTTTCTTGGGGCTGGAGAGGCGCTGTGGGCTCTCGGAAGGGGGCGGGGGCAAAGAGTGAGAGGTTAGGGTTAGATACTGCTTTCTCTCTCACACACATCACACTCCCCCCTCCCTTCTTTCCCTATCATTTGCTCACAGTGCACGAAATGGCCTTTCTCACTCTGCTTGGCAGAGGACACAAGCCGCTTCTGACCAGGGGCAAAAAAAGTACTACCCCCAGAGGTGGTTCCAACAAAACGCTTTAGGGGGCGTGGACGAGTTTTCTCTGCAACAAAGGCGGCTCTTCATGGGAACAGGATTTTAGGAGGTGGTTCATCCTGAATTTAGAAGCGTATTTTAGTGGGCATGAGATACCACTGCAGGATTGTTAAAAATGTGGAAGAAGTGTCTTATGAGGAGCAGCTTAGGGAGCTGGAAATGTTTAGTCTTACAAAAAGGTAGAGATGGGATGTGATAGCCAATGCCATGTTTAAATATTTGAAAGGATGTCATATGGAAGAGGGGACAGGTTTGTTTTCCATGGCTCCAAAAACTAGAACTCAGAGCAATGGTTTCAAACTACAGGAAAAGAGATTCCATTTGAACATTAGGAAGAACTTCCTGATGGTGAGAGCTGTTCAGCAGTGGAATATGCTGCCACAGAGGGTGGTGGAGTCTCCTTCTTTGGAGGGTTTTAAGCAGAGGCTGGATGGCCATCTGTTGGAAGTACTTTGATAGGAGGTGGTTTCTGCATGGCAGGAGGGTGGTGCCTTGTGGTTTCTTCCAACTCTATGATTCTATATCTTTTTAAAAATGTTAATGAATTGAGATTTTTTGAAAATGTTAATGAATTGAGATTTTTTGAAGAGAAAGAGTGTAACAGCAGAATAATATTTCGGTATTTATCTTGAACAGGACTATTTTACAACTGCAGACAGAACACTGGAAAAAGATCCACAGCAGGACTACTATTTGGAATATGCCATGGAAAATAGCACCCATACGATACTAGGTTTTAGTCGGAAGCTTCACACATGTGACCCTAATGACAAGAGTATAACGGTAAAGTAGTTCTAAGATTCTAATTCAGCAAAGGAGAGGGGACTTGTGTGTGTGTGTGTGTGTGTGTGTGTGTGTGTGTGTGTGTGTGTGTGTGTGTGTGTGTGTGTGTGTGTGTGTGAGAGAGAGAGAGAGAGAGAGATCTGAAGTCCAAAAATAAAATAATTTGGCAAAACAAAAGTTACCATTGAGTGACTCATTCTCCGAGTGGGTGAGATATTGTGCTACTTACTGTACCCATGATGCGAGTACATCTGATGATCTGAGCATCTGATGATCTGTAATTCACTAGGTGCAGTATCTACTTATGTCCTGCAGAGGAAGAGACATTGTGGGCAACAGAGATTCTCCTGTGAATTCCCCCTCCCCCCTCCCAGACCACAGAGTTTACAATAAGCATATGAGTTTTGAGGGGAGAGTAGAGCTTGGATTATTGGTCGAGTTTGATCTCATGGAGGTTCTTTTTCAATTTCTAAAATTTCTACATTTTCTATGGCCATGTTTATTCTAGCCCTGATGCTTTATGTATTATTTCTGTTTTCAGAACATATCATTAGCATCAAAATGCATGCACTGGATTTCCAACTTCAAATTATATTTGTTTTAATGTTCAAACTTAAGTGGGGCCAGTTGGGTAAATCCATTTTTAAAACCTTGAGGGAGCAAAGGATAATGAGAAGTCTCAGTACAGAACTGAAAATTTTCCTATGTGATATTTTAGGTAGCCTTGTACACTGAACTCTTAGGACTATGGAAAGAATTTCCTTGAATATTTTTGTCTGTGACAAAATAAATGAAAATATAGTATATACCGATGTCTGTAGTGCAAATTAGGTTGCAGTCTCATTTGGTTAAGACTCTGCTAACATCACTCAGAGAATCTGATCAGAATCTGACTAATGACCCTTCAGAAACATGGAGGAAGACATTTTCCTCTGGTGCGCTGTGATTATAGACTTAGGCAGAGAGCCTTAGATCATAGCCTGATTTCTTCCCTATGTTACCCATCTGCAACATTTTGCTTTTTTAGGAAAGTACAGTAAGGGTGATATGGGCATATCATGACAAAGACTTCAGAGAAGGAAGTCAAAACTACCATGGTTCAAACAGAGGAACAAAGAGTCTTCGCTTACTGAACCCTGAAAAGGAGGCTGCCATCCCTTCCTCTCTACCATATTTTGATTTGACAAACCAAAACGTAAGTTACTTTGGTCTTTGTTTTCACTGAAAGTTAGTGAACTTTGGGTACAATTGTTGGCTGAAAGTACATGGAAGACAAATTAAATGTTTATATTATATTAGCCTCTTCTTTTCCTTTTAAGACAGGTGCCTATACCAGACAAAGACACAACCTATTGGTGTCAAATGTTTAAAATACCTGTACTTCATGAAAAGCATCATGTTATAAAGGTAGGTCTTTTAGCTAAACATAGATTCTAAGAATTCCTATATTCTTTTCAAGAGGGCCAAGATTTTTGTTGTATTTTGTTATCCAATTATTTATATTATAATGTTCCAGAACTAGCAAAGATCCTTGAAATATAGGAATATATTGTCAGTTATCAAATTTCAGCATGCTAATGTTTTCAAGGCCAGAATTCCTTCAAGTCACACTGGCTTCTGTGTTCCTGATTAGTACAGAGGTAGAAGATACCAGAACAAGTTCTTGCCAGTTTGAGAACACTGGAACATTGTCCCATGTCCCCCAAAGTAAGAGGCATTTGGATAATTCCCAAGAAAACCATAAATTATGAAAATGGCTTATTTGACTGCTACTTCTAGATTTATTGATTCTTCCGTTAATAAAATTAAATTAGAAAAGAGTAATTGTTGGCCATGTCCTGATACTTGCTGGGTCAGGCACATATCCATTGATGCCCCTTCTCTGGTTGAAGGCTGTTTGGTCCAGCAAAGGCTTTCATTGGTAAAGTGTGAAGGGAAGTTATTTTTACCAATGTGCCTTCCACCATGACCTGAAAACTTTCACATTGTTCCATCGCCTTCCAGTCTTCTGGAGCAGACATTTTTGGAGTGGTAGGGCTCCAAGAGGATATGAAGAGCCACCAACATGGCCTTTCTTCAGGTTCTCCTTGTGATACCCTCCAGTGGCTCCATAAGCAGAAGAAGGGTACCATTGGATACATCCCTAACTCAACACTTATTTCAGTTAGACCAATAAGACTTTCTGATCATTTACTGAAGGAATAGAATAAGTAGAAGAATCAGATTCAACAGCTATATGTAGATTTTCAAGGCATTTTTTTTGCCAATAAAGAGGATGACTCTGCCGCAGTTATGGTGAATTCATAAGAGCTGAGGATCAGTACTGTAAAATATATTAGAGTTCTCTAAATCAAAGATTACTTATAGATTATGAAATTTAATACAACTTGAGACCTGAGATATATGCTAGCTCTATCCCTTCATAAGAGAGCCAAAAACACTTCTTTTAGCCTTCAAATATATCTTGTGGCTAAATGTGCACTTGCACCATGCCTTGGTTTGCTTAAATTGCAGGACCCCACAGATGCCAGGGGCATAATTCTGTGCATATAATTTTTGGCTATATATAGTACTAGAGCCCTGGGTATTCTAAAATATAAGAAACCAGCCCATGCATTATGCATGCTGTTCAAGCATTTCTAAAACACTGGCTACCATATAGTGAACATTAAGATTTTCATGTCTTTCTGTCAAATTATTAAATAGTCATTATTGCAAACATGGTTATTTCCAGCTGCAATGTTGGGTCTTATTATATGAATACACAAAGACTACAAATTATATAGCTATTAAAGAAGGGAGGCTACTCTGTTACAGAAAAAGGTGAAGATACTGTCTCAGGAGCTCTATGGACAATCCCAAAAGCTTTTTGGATTCAAACAATGGGGGTTCTGAATGACTGGCATTTAAAAAATCATGTACCATATGTTGAAAAGACACTATGCACTTTTGTGATCTGTAGCATAAACCTCTCTTTTCATTTTGATTCTAATCAGAACCCAGACAACAAACAGGTAATTTATGTAAATTTTAACAAGCTTCACTGCATATAAAGTTTAGGAATTCCAGTTGGTTCATGTGACATATTCTTTGAAACAAATTGATTTTAGAAAACTATTTTAATCAAGTTTTTATTTCTTGTTCTTATAACAATTTAAGCAAGAAGACAAGAAAATCCATCAAAAATTAAACCACTGAAACATATATATCCATATTGTCATCCTGCACCATAACCTTCTGTTCCATCTTTCCTTCTTATGAATAGATGATTTAACCTATGGGGCCGTGGAGGGGGGGAATGTCTAGATAACTATGGTAGTAGTAGGGTTGTAACATCTATGCTGACGTGATGTGATTCAAAACTTAATCTCAATGAATTTTTTTTAGCTGTACTTCTTTCCAATTGGATCTGTCCTTCTCTCACCTAGCACTACATGTCAAACCTGCATGATCAAATTTTTTTATAAAGCCTCTCCCCCCCCCCCCAAGATTCTCAATTCTAATTTGGTTCATACTGCTCCTAATAAAATGTCATCTTTGTCTCGTAACATTTGAGAACTTTAGTCTACAAACATATAAAGAATAAAGCAAGCAGTTGGCCTGGTTCAATCATTTGTTTTGCAGTCTCTGAAATAACTATACAAATCCTTAATCCAGAAATCGTGAACCAACTTCAGGAGAAGCACATGTGAGTCATAGGACCTAAACCTCCTCCTCAACTCAAATAAGGATAATATAATGGACTTCTACAGGAATCAGCTTTGATGAGCTTTGATGAATGTCCCTTCACCTTGTTGAGATCCTTTTTAGTGGTTGTGATGTCCAGATGTTCCAATCAGCTTAGTGGAATGCTTAGTTCCATTTTTGCTATGTTAAAAAAAAAAAACCCACGGTCTGTATTAGTATTTTTGCTACACCAGTATTTCATGCTAATTTGTTCAGTCCTGAGTTACAATAAAAAAGATTTAAGATCAGTGTAACTGGCAACACAAGGGAAATTAAATGTGATTATACTTAGTCAAGGAAAAAAAAACTTTTCAGTTCACTGAAATAATCTTTCTCAGCTAGAGAGAAACTCATTTTCAAGCATCTACAAGAGATAAAGAAATGTGAGCTCTTACAATCACAAAGGCCTTTAACCAAGTTTATAGAACTTAGTGGCATCTGCACCCGCCTAGCCATGGAAAATTTCCTCAGTCAACAGATGTTGTAAATGTACTTTGACTTATGTGCTGACCTTTACCCATCCTGACTGCTATTGTTCAGATGAAGAAATATTTACTCTTCAATTGTGACTTTTATACTTTTGGGTCCTTAATTTTCCTCTATTTTCTGTTACATATTTCTCCTGATTTGTTTCAACTTGTTATGTATTTATTACCTTTTAGGAAGGTACATGAGGCATAGTACAAAGAAATCATATGGGGTGGGAAGAATGCTGTCAACAAATATGATAACAACAAATAGCAACACATAGGTTAGGTCCTACAGTTAGATTTAATTTGTGGGTATTTTTATGTTTTTGCTAATTGAAGAGATATTACTATATTAATCACTGGAAGGGAGTTCTGTTACATTTTTACAGTGATTTTAATTTAATCTATTGCATGTGTTTTTCTTTGAAGGCAAGCACTGATTTCTCTGAATGCTCTTCACACCATCCATTTCATCTTTTCTCTCTTTACTAGCCCATAAGACACCCTTTTATTCTTTTGTTTCCCATTCATATCCTTTTTTCTACATGTCCCGCATTTCAGCAACTCACTTATTTCTTCTAAAGAACATTATGGGTTGTTTATGTATCTTCCTCACCTAGCATTCTTAATTATCCAATATTTTATCAGTACAAGAGTTGAAAGAGTTGCACCTTTGGGTTATAAATTCCCAGAACACCATCCTGGCTAGTAAGTTCTGGCTGTGGGAATCTTCAATTTGGTGGCAGTACCTCCCAGGTTTTATTGTCTCAAGGATTATGTTCTTCCAATAACTAACAAGTTGAGCAAAACAACTTTGGCTAGCCTTAGCTATGTGAACTTGACCAGCTTCAGTAACTCAAAGGAGTTTATTTATTTTATCTATTTATTTAGAGTATTTTTACCCCACCTTTCTCCTTGGAAAAGGACCTAAGGCAGCTTACGGTAATGAAGGACAATATACAGTCCAGTACAATTAAGACATATTCAAGTATTGAGAACAGGGAATAGAACATAGAGGGACATCACACATCTTTAAGCCTTCTATAGTGATGCACACCTCTTGGATTACAAGAGTTCCATGCAGAATTGGAAAGGGCTTCTACAAATGGGCATTATTTTATTCATTCTTTATTACTTACAACTGCATTCCATATTCTGTCCAACAAGTCATGTGTTGCTTTCCTTCTTCACACTTTAATCTTACAATATCCCTTTGAGGCATGTCAGGCTGAGAGAGAGTAACCACTCCTAGGTCACCTGAACACAAGGCGTGTGCACATGGTACCAATTCCATTTTGGATTTGGTTAGGAGTCCTCCAGAGATTCTTTCATATGTGAGAGGGGTACATTCTACAGTTCTTTTCAGGTGACTGAAATTATACCACACATTTCCTGTTTGTGGGCTGAATTTACTTAGAAGCACATGAAGCCTGAATATGGACCTCTTTAAAAGTTGTCACTGCGGAAAACATGTTTCTGAAAGTGGCTCCTGCGTGGATTACATTGGTTTTGTCATTAGTAGTCTTGCTTTAATGAAGCACGCCCATTTTCTTAATGGAATTGACAGTAATCCCCCATTTATCGTAGGGCTTAGGGACCTGACCTGACCCACAATAAAGGAAAATCCGCAATATGCAGATGCTGGGTCAGGTCGGAACTGGAGGGCCTGTGTGGGGCCTACTGCATTTACCCCAAGCCTGGCGCTGCCCTGAATGGGCCTCCAACGAGCTTCCTGGGCCTGTCAGAGGTGCCAGAAGTGGTTTTGGATGATCCTGGATGCAGTTCCAGTTTTTTGGAAGTCACTTCCTGTTCACTGGAAAGCGCAGGAGGCCTCAAACAGGGCCATGCAACTTGCCCCAGGGTCTCTTGCCTTCATATACTGCAGTCCCGCAATGTACCGGGCCCGCAGTATATGAATTGTGAAATGGCGGGGAATGACTGTACTTGCTGTTGTGGTCTTTTAAACATTATCCACCCAGGGCATAGTATTAAGGCAGCTGCAATAGTATTGAAGGTACCCACATGTTAGACTTGTTTGTGAGTTGAACTCTGCTTGTTTTTGCTACAGAACATAAACTGAAATAATTGATTTATTTGGTAACGTAATTTTCAACAAGAATTGTAAAACATGCTGTTTAGCGCTTGGTGGTTTTAAAAGCTATTCTGTGGTGCACTTGTCACAATAGACATTAATTCTCCATTTTAACTTCAGATTTCCATTCACTGGGAATAATTAATTTTCCAAGAATCCAGAGAAACTCTCATAGGCTTCCATCTACCACTAGCACTTTTGTCCAAAAGCACTCCAGTCTATCCATATGTACAATAAACTGAGATATGTTGTTGTGCAGGGCGAGATCACTATATTGGAATGAATTGGACTTCTGTATGAACAAAGAACCTGACAAAAATTCCCTGGAAAATGTTAGATGGTTCATTCCAGGGAAAGCTGTGTAAATGGTTCTACTGAACAGAATTCTGGGCATCTTGTGGCATCCAAAATATTAACAGTAATTGAATGGCGCATCTGAGAAACACTCTTGGTATATGATTTACAGATAGTGGCACCTGTGACTATCTCTACCTTAATGGCTTCAAGATAACAAGAGTTATTATGCACTTCATTAGAACACTATCTCTTTAACCTGCAAGCATATGAAAGAAAATTGCGTCCACAGCTGACTCACGGGTCAAGGACTGGTCAAACAAAGCATCTGGAAATTTCCCAAAATAAATACCTTGGAGCTTTATTGGAGCTGCCACTTGACATCATTCTTAGGCTACCAGAAGACCACCAAAAGGGATAACATGTGTACAACTTAGCCTGTATTCCTGTATTCACTGAACTTCATTAAAATCAGTATATACTGGACTGGAATGTGTGTACTGGTATGGCTCTGTTTACTATATCAGCTGCCTTAACAGCACCAAAGACAGGATTCCCAAGAAAAAAGCAAACATTATTTATTTATTTATTTATTTATTTATTTATTTATTTATTTATTTATTT
>JAHTLZ010000114.1:8011861-8024084 GCA_023846285.1 Phrynocephalus versicolor | reverse complement strand
TTTATTTATTTATTTATTTATTTATTTATTTATTTATTTATTTATTTTAATATTTGTATACCGCACATCTTCCAGAGGAACTCCGGGCGGTTAACAGTCAAAAACAAACATAAAAACAAAAAAGCAATAACAACAATAATAGTCAGATAAAACATAATAATAAAACTAAAAGAGAAAAAAATATAAGCTGGCATGATGGCGGGATAACAAAACAAAACAGTTTTCCACTGTGCCTCCTGGGAAATGGGCCGATCTGTCTTCCCTTAGGCGAACTGCACAGTTCTAGAGTGCCCCCTACAAATGGACTGGTAAACCACTTACATCTTACAACTGCAGAGATGGAATTACCTGGAGAAAGAACTAGCCAGAAATCTTCATGGCATAACTGTGGTCTAACCTGTTGGAAAAGAAACCTGTCCCAGTGCCAGCACATCCCTAATCATAAACCCTTGCAGAGTAGACTCTTCAGTGGAGAAAACACGGGGTGGGTGTTCTTCATTTAATCTTCAGTCTGAGATCAGAGATAGCTGCAGGATTCCCCTCTCCCCAGCACCTCCCTGCATCACTGGACTCCACAATTGCAAGAGTGAGTGGTGCACTTCTGAGGATGCTCCTGATCAAAAGAGTGCAGAGAGGAAGCCCTGCATTCTTTACAGGCCAGATTGGGAGTGCTCCCCTCCCTTGCAAAGGCACAAAGGGAAATTTTAGTACTGTAGTATCTTGGCAGTCCAAAAGAGCCTGCTCTCATTGGTCACCCTTGCCTCAGATGTTTCCTTAGGCTTGTGATCCCATTTCATCTAATGACAATTTATAAGAGTTATCATCTGGAAACCAAAGTTGAAAGTTCTCCAGGGTTCTCACTGGAGTCTATAGAATATTTCATTACAACAGACTCCATCTTTACCCCTCTTACAGGAGGCTCCAGTTCTGTATTAGTTTCTGTCCACACAGTCTGTCAATCCATCCTAATTTTTTTCCTCTTAACTGGAATTCTACTCCCCCTTTCCATTCCTTTGTACCTTAGTTGAAAGTTTTTGGGACTTGAAAGGTTTAGGAACTTTAAAACATATGTGGACTAGAGTTATTAGTACAGTAACAATTTTATCCTTTATAATTTAGCACTGTAGGCCTTCAGCTGAAATATTTTTTGCTATAGAAAGTGAGATCTACCTGCAGAAACTGGCCTCCATCCACACCTTGGATCAGTTACAGAATTCTATCCCCCCTCTCCCTATATTTCCAAGGCAGAGTGCACAGGTTATTATCTCTGCCTTTTGTTTTCATGCTATTTTGATACAATGATACATCTCCTTTGAAAAAATTGTTATTTGCTTTTATTTTTGCAAACTGCCTTGGGAATTTAGTTTTAGTGTGATATGTAAATACTATCAATAAACACAGACAGACCCAAACTGGCATGTGGTAGAAGATACTAAGGCCAAGAACAAGTTGCCAGAATACTTTATCTGCATGTGAACAGGAGAACAGATGCTATTTAAACGTTTAGGTTCATAGTAACCTCTTATTTAAAAAACAAATTGAGTCTCTTAAAATCATGTTGCTATCACATTGGAACTTAAGAGTAATGCCAAAGCCCACAGTGTGATAAACAACACAAAGAGCCTCCAATTTGAGAGCATAATTGATGGAAAGCCAAGTAGGCAGCTACCACATTTGTTACTTAATGGAGGCACTGTTTCTTATCTTGGGTGATAGTCACTCCTTGCTATTCTATGAGTTACTTTGTACTTTGTTGATATAAACTGTATCACTTTTTTCTGAAGGGGAAGAAGCCGCAAGTAGTTCCATATGCTAATCATTTTGGTACTTTTACAAAGCACTTTCAGTCCCATAAAATAAAGTTGTTTGTAAACAATTTATCCACATGAGGGGTAAGGTTCATTTGATCAGGCACAGTCTGTCTTCACTGCATGTTTCCTAAAGTTACCAAAACTGCTAGATGGTCAGCCTCTCTTAGTTTTAACACATTTCAAAGATTATTCTAATGATTAACAACATATTCTATTACAAATGAACTTACAGTGTAAGAAAACTATGTTCATTTTTTAAAATTTCTAATACTGTATTGATATTTAGAATGACATGTTTAAATTGTAAGTGTTTGGAGTCATTCATTGGAATGAATTGGAAATGATACTCAGTTTCCAAGTACTCATGAAAAGTGACTGTAAAGCAACCGTATTTTGTCATATCAAGGTACTGGTCATGCACAGCAAAAATACTTTTTGTTTGCTTTGGGTTCCTTCGGGGCAGGGGTGTCTCTTCCATTTTTGTGACTTTTGTGCACTGGTGGGAACTGGCTCTTTCAGGTTCTTTCAGTTTATTTCCCCCCACATTCATTGTTTGGGCACTCAAGTCCCTAAAATGACTATTTTAAAAAAATCCAAAGAAGCAGGGGCAAGACAGGCCAAAGAGAATCATCAAAAGTAGTAGAGGAATCTTTAAAAACAATTCCAAAAATGCAGGGGAAAGGCAAGTAGGCAATAGAGAATCTCTCTACTTCAAAACAAGGCAATAGCACACGAAAAACAAAGGGGGAAAAATCAAAACCCTATAAAATATATACTGTATTTTACTAGATCCTTAACAGGATAAGTAGATGTTTACTAAAAATAACATTTTTTTTTTAAAAAATTCTCTCATCTCTATCACTTTAGTGACTTCTTTTGTCATGTGCAGCAGCCAGATAGGAATGGGGCAGGTACATAGCAAAACTAAGACAAAATGGAACATAGCAAAACTAAGACAAAATGAAGGACACGGCACCCAGAATCCTGGGTAATGAGTATTGTACTCCCTGCACTGGGTTCCAGATAGTCCATTTTCAAGTTTTGAAGTCCCTGTTCTGCTCTCGGATGTCCTGATTGCTTGCTGACAGCAGCCCTAGAGACAGTATTTGCATACTCATTGACAGGCAGTTTGAGATAAATAGGCAAAGGAAAGGTTGAAATACAGATGAAAAAACATGGAACATTTGTGCTCTCTTTTCATTTAAATCATTTATAGGAGTCATTCATGCTTCTGAGGCTCTCTGTCACAAATTAATAAAAGACAACAAAAACAAAAACAAAAGTATTTTTCTGTGCTCCCCTGGCATCATGTTAACATGAAAATCCTTTTCCTATTAGTCAGTGCTGCAGTTGTGCTAAGATGGAAGGTGTTAGCATTTACTTCTATAGTTGATTGTACCAGATTTAAGAACATAAGACCAGCCTTGCTGGAACAGGCCACAGCCCATCCAACCCAGCATTCTGTCTCACACAGGGCTCACCATATGCTTCAGGGTATTCCCAAGGAGATGTCTTCGCCTGCTTACGATTCCCTGCAAATGGCATTGAGAGAGATCCTGCCTATCTCTCCAACCCGGAGGTTGTCCTTAGGCATCCATAATGACAGCCATTGACATCCCTATTTGCCATGAACTTGTCTAATCCTTTCATAAAGCTGTCAAGGCTGACAGCTGTCCCCACTTCTTCTGCCACGGAGTTCCACAGACCAGTGATCCTCTGGGTGAAAAAGTACTTTCTCTTATTTGTTTGAGATCTAGCCCCAAAAGTTTCATGGAGTGCCCCCTAGTCCTAGAGTTGTGCGATAGCGAAAACAGTCACCTCTTAGGCACTGTCATTCAAGAGTGAAGAGGCCCAGCCATTGCAGCCTCAGATAGTAAGGAAGGTGTTCCAGTCTCTGAATCATTCTGGTTCCCCTCTCTGCACTTATTTTCATTTCCATAGTATCCTTCTGGAAGCATGGTGACCAGAACTGTACACAGTACTCCAGATGGGGACTCACCATATATTTATAAAGAGGCAAAATGAAACTTGCTGACTTATTTTCTGTACCCTTCCTAATGATCCCTAGTATTGTGTTTACTCTTTTCACTGCTGCGGCACACTGGGTTGACACCTTAAAGCTGTTCACCAGGATACCAAGGTCACTTTTCTGGTTTGTTGCAGAGAGTTCAGACCCCATCTGTTTATAAATGTAACTGGGTTATTTTTGCCCCAAAGTGCATCATTCCGCACTTGCTAATGTTAAAACTCATTTGCCACTGGTTTGCCCCCTCCCTCAGTGTCAAGAGATCCCTCTGGAGCTCCTCACAATCTCTCTCTGTTTTTACTACCCTGTATGATTTAGTGTTGTTGGTAAATTTGGCTAGATTGCTATTTACTCCTGCTTCTAGATCATTTGTGAAGAGGTCGAAAAGCAGGGGACCCCACTCTTTACCTCACTCAACTTGGTGAAGTGTCCATTTATTGCAACCCTCTGTTTCCTGCCCCTTAGCCAGTTGCTGATCCAGGACAAGACCTGTCCCTTGATTCCATGACTGGCAAGTTTATTCAAGAGCCTTTGGTGTGGGACCTTGTCAAAAGCCTTCTGAAAGTCCAGATAAACAAAGTCAACTGGATCACCCTTATGCACATGCTTGTTGACACGCTCAAAAATTCGAACAGATTAGCGAGGCATGATTTGCCCTTGCAAAAGACATGTTGGCTCTTCTTCAGCAGTGCCTTCTCTTCTATGTGCCTATAAATTTTATATTTTAGGATGGTTTCCATCACTTTACCTGGGACACATGTCAAATTGACCAGTTGGCAATTTCCTGGATCACCTCTGGATCCTTTTTTGAAGATTGGTGTTACATTCACTACCTTCCAGTCATCAGCTACAATGCCTGATTTGAGGGGTAGATTATATATTTTGGCTAGGACCTCAGCAATTTCATCTTTAAGTTCCTTGAGAACTCATGGATGGATACCATCTGGTCCTGGTGATTTGTTAGCATTTAGTTTAACAAGACATGCAAGGACCTCCTCCCTGGTTATTTCTATCTGGTTTAATTCTGCGGTTTCCCTCCCTCTGAAAATAGGCTCTGTTTTGGGCAAGTGGTCTCTGTCTTCTTCAGAGAATACTGAAGCAAAGAATTCATTGAGTCTCTCAGCAATCTCTGTTTCCTCTTCTGTTGTTGTCTCATAGCCCAATGGCCTTCCTAGTTGGGTTCTTACTTCTAATGTACTTAAATAAGTCCTTGTTATTTGTTTGAGAGGTTTTAGCTATACACTCCTCAAAGTTTTGCTTTGCTTTCCTGATTGTTGCCTTGCATTTGTTCTGAGTGAATGAACTACTACAAACAAGAGTAGACTCTTTCTAAACTAACAGAGGCTATATTGAGGCATTATGGTCTGTATATACATACCACATGAAGTATAAAGCTATCTAGCCACTTGCCCCCTGCCCGCAGGCTGGCTGGCCCCATACTTACCCCCTTGTGCAGGTTATTCTCTAAGGTTACCAAGATTGCTTCAGCCCCAAATCATTACACCAAAGGGATCCATCCACTTTATCCAACCCCCTTAATATTGCCTAGTGTGTCAGGCATGTCAGTACACAATGTTGTACAAAAAAACAACTTTTGTACAAGGAAAAATAAATAAAGACATGGGCTTCATAATGATGTTCCTGTATAGATTTGCATGACATCTTCATCCAAGTCTTTCTACACAGTCAGAACATTTTAAATGTCGCTTGCTGAATGTTGTAGTTAGAGTGGTTCTATTGGTTGAGAAGCAGGGTAGTTGTGTTTCCTGCCACTTGGTTGCTTTTCTACTTCCGTTTGACCAAAATTGCTAGGACAGTTCTTCATTTCTGGAATGGATTGTTGCTGGTGTGTGTGTGTGTGTGTGTGTGTGTGTGTGTGTGTGTGTGTGTGTGTGTGTGTGTGTGTGTGTGTGTGTGTGTGTGTGTGTGTGTGTGTTAAAGCAGCTTACAGCTGTAACTTCAAAAGAAGGAAGCCAAACAAAAAGGGATGAGAAGCAGTTGTATGCTGAGTGTCTTGAACTTCTAGGATGTGACACCAGGATGAAGCCTGTTTGCCTCTTGCACATAGTCTAGTTTAATTGTCTCATCCAGGATTTCATAATGATAGTTAATAGCCTCCAATGTATGGAATACAGTATCATGTCTTTCCCTACCATTATTTTGTCTGTTTGCTTCACAAATGCACTTTGAAAAAGCACTTAAGTTGTCAGTAAATAGTAAATAAGTGGGACAAGAAAGTAGAGGAATGGAAATTATTAACATTTTTGAACTAGTAGTTTTTATCATATAGAGTTCCTGGTATTTGGTACCTGGTGCTGATAAACCATGCTCCATTTGAGTTATAATTGTGTGTTTTAACAATACGTTGGGGGGAATCAGTAATACTTTTGTTAGGCTAATTGTTCTTCTCCTTTGATATTTATCCTCTTGGAACTGAAAAATAGAGAACCTGAAACTGAAAATCCTACCGTAAAGAAGGCTTTTTAGCACCTTTGCATCTTTACATCCTGTTAGAAATATGACAGCCAATGCAGTCTTGTAGCAACATGAAGGAAGTAGCTGAAGGGAGTTTTTTCTTGCTGTACCTGGATTATTTGCTGTCCCAGATACAGTATGGTGGGTTTTTTACCCTGATATGATGGCATGTGGTATATACTGATTATTTTAATAACATGAACAGTCTCAAAGGATTCCAGTTTCAGTTTTACAACAGCCTTTTAATTCTGTAAGGTCATTAAAAGGTGCTGGAGTAGGTGCTTGCTCTTATTACAGGTTGATAGGTATACATTTATTTTCTGGAACTTTGACCTTCAGGAGCAGGCCAGTCTCACCTTTCCAATCTCAACTTCTTAATAACCTCTTAATTACTTTAAAATAGCAAACATTACTTTAAGAAAAACAGACACACCCTATTGTTTAAATGGGTTTGAAATCAGTTAAATACTGAGTAAACAGTTCTAAATATCTCTTCAAAAATGCCATGTCGTACAACACAAGTTATAGACATTTGGTTATTTTCTTGTTTTGTGTTTATGTACAAAAGGCTGTAATTTTGAGGAACTGGCCAGGCACCAAGCAATGTGGTTTCTCTGTCCCAACTGTAAGCAATGTTTTTTTACAACCCATAATGATTCATTTCTGGTAAAATGCTCTGTATGTGTGCCTTTGGGAAGGTCTCCTACATGTTATTTCATGCCTACAATCTCTTTGAAGCTAGAAAACATACTAGGTCTTGCAGATATATTATTTTGCACTAAAATTATATTGATTGACAACAGTACATGTTGTAATGTCCCATCATTGATGTTGATGTCTATTAAATTTAAATTGGGTTTTAATTGCTTCTGAATTTTTAGTTGAATCCAGTGTTCACTCTAAGCTGTGTGGCTGCAAAGCTTGGCAGTGCTACATTGATGTTGCATTGGTGCACCTGCAATCAGTGTTGCCAGCTGTTTCATTCTGATTGCAGCAGAAACTTTGCACACATGGGGTGGGGTTTAGAGGAGATGTTGGTTAAAACTCTTGTAATATTTGTTTTGTTTTCACTTACAGTATTTGTAAACCATACTGAGATTGTAAATATGGCTGAAATCCTGTTGCTCAGTAAGTCACAGCTAGATTGGTTTGGAACTTATAAAGGAGTTAACTTACCAAATCCCTACAGATACTATGGGCCTGCTCCAGTTAAAACTTCCACAACATAGTTCAGCTGATAAATGTTTTAAAGGAAAGAAAGTAAAATAAATATTAGGGAAAAATATTTCAAAAGTACACCAGTTTCACAAATTTACTGTCTGAAGTCTAGCTTTAGTTTTCCTGCATGCTGTCTGTTTTCATATACATCACAAGACATAGCCATTTTAGTGGAGAGTGGATAAGGAACATGTCACAGATGTAAACCAGAATTCCAACTCTCACACATTAGCACAGTGATGGCGAACCTTTTAGAGACCAAGTGCCCAAACTGCAATTCAAAGCCCACTAATTTTTTTGCAAAGTGCCAATACAGTAATTTAACCTGTATACAGGTGGCTAAGTATGAAGGGGCGAAGTTGGGTGCCCACAGAAAGGGCTCCGAGTGCTACCTTTGGCACCCGTGCCATAGGTTCGCTATCACTACATTAGCACATTGAAGCACATTACACTTGAATCTCCCTTAGAGAACATATGAATTTTCCTTGAGCTGTCTTCAAGGTCCGTTCAAGGAGATTTTACTCTTTTCACATAAGTTAATATATACATTTTATTATTCACAAAAGACAGAAGTATTTGTACTCTTCAGCTATTTTTTCCCACTGACACAGACAAGATTTCATGTTATATAGCTGTGGCGTACACAGAACAACATAAATCAAAGCTACTGTTTCAGGAAATCATATAAAATGTATTTCAAAGAAAATAGAAATGAGGCTTATTTTCATACGTTGAACTCCTTTCAATTCGTACTGATTGCATTTATATAGCAGCTGAGTTTGAAGGTCTCTCAGTCATCAAGCAGTTGGTAATCAAGGAATGCCAAAGAGAAAAAGTTTTAAAATGTATCATCTGCCTGACAAGTTTTAATAATGTGATATCCCTTATAGACATGTTATAAAACCGGAATTTCACAGCTGCTTATCTGGAAGTTGAGTCATGGCAACTGGCCTTCTTTTTCTCGAGAGATAGAAACGTTTTGCTGCTCATCCAAACAGCTTCATCAGTTTGAATAAAGCTAGTTCTGAGTCCTCCATCTTATAATCTGCTTTGACCCCTTGTCACCCTGGTCTGAAATAGGTTCATAAGATGAATGGGCTCATTAGGTAGACAACAATGGCCAAAGGTTCTGAAACCCATAAGGTATGGGTTGTTAGCTATGGCCTTGGTGGTGAAGGCTTTTTGATTTGTCTGGGTATTGTTGAAAGCACAGCCTAAGTAGCAAATAGACTGTGCCTGAGGCCCCCACCTCTGTCGAGAGATGGGTGTACAATATTCAGATGAATGGCTTCCCTGACCCCTCTCTCAAACCACCCATCTTCTCTGTCTAATATGTGTACATCCTCATCATTAAATGACTGCCCTTTGTCCTTCAAGTGGAGGTGTACTGCTGATTCTGGTCCTGAGCTGTTACCCCTCCTATGTTGGGCCATTCTTCTGTTTAATGGCTGTTTAGTTTCTCCAATGTAGAGGTCTGCACACTCCACACTGCATTAGACCGCATATATATACTATATTGCTCCTTTTTTGTTTTGGTATTGGATCCTTTGGGTGGACAAGTCTCTGCCTTAGTGTGTTTGTGAGTTTGAAATGTAGTGTTTGCCCAAAATCCTTTTAAGCTTCTCAGACACTCCAGCCACGTAGGGAATGACCAGGTTCTGGGTCTGGGTCTCAGGCTGATCCCTTGTTCTTCTGGGTCTGCACACTGTTTGTTGAAGGCCCACTTTGGATATCCATAGGCCTTAAGTGCTGTCTTCGGGTGCCTATCAATCCAGTAAAGCCAGCCTGTTGTCTTGGGTGTCTTCCCTAGTGAACTTAATATTAGGTCCACCACATTGATGTGGCCTGTGCAATCATTTGTGTGTCTTATCTTCCAGAGCCTTTATCATCTTGGTCACCATTTTCTGGATATGTTCCAGGTTGTCAATATCCTTCTTCAACAGTGATTTATGAAACTGTACATGGTGCTCCAGTGACAGAAATCTGACTAAAAGAACTTTGACTTTTACTGTTATTTCCACTGATCTGGACATTCTACTTCGTTGATGCAGTTTAGAATTGCATCAGCTTTCTTTTGTCATTGCATCACAGGAATGATGAAGCTGATGGTCTCTTCAGACTCCTAGATCATTTTCACATGTACTACTGTGAAGCCAGACATCACCCATTCAATATTTTTGACTTCCCTGGCCTCACTGCTCCCTGCCCCACCTAACCATTGTTTCAGCCCAATTTTAACCCATTAAGGTCATTTTGAAATCTGTCATCTGAAATGTTAGCTACTAGAGATGGGCACGACCAGAAAAAAATGACGTTTCAATTTTTCATTTATCGGAACGGGTCCGTTTCGTTCTGTTTCCATTTGTCGCAACTTTTTTCGAAAATTTGTCGTTTCGACCTTTCGTTCGTCGTTCGTCGTTTCTACCATGATTTAGCGCGATTTGACTTCCCAGAGCATGGGGGCGTCCCACATTGACCCAGAGCAGGTGGAAAACACTTTAAACTGGGTGATGACTAAGATATTTAATAAATATATCATAGCATAAGACTGCATCCTTTGCAATAAAGCAAACAAAGTGGGCAGAATGCAATATTCTTTTTTTCTCTTGGTCAACGCTGACTGAACCGGCCACCCTACTTGGTCTGGCTGCCTGTTATCCTTTTTTTTTTTTGGAAGCCTTTATCCATCCCATTTCCCCCCCCACCTCTCAGAGGCAGCAGGAGACACAGTATTCCGTTCCTCCCCCAAATCTAGATGAGGGTCTACTCTACTCCTCTCAATGTCCCCTCCCCATGACGCTCCTTGTAAACCTTTCAAGCAAATGCCACCCTGGTCAACTAGCGGTGAGAGATTCAGATGCTTCCCCCCCCCCACAAACACTCATCCGGATGAGTGCCCCTCAATCTCTCAGGGAATCATCGCCAGTTGGAGTGTTCCGAGGAGCCCGGTTCGCTCATGGAGTGGAAGTGGTCTCAGTGTTGTCTCAGGCAGCCGCAGGCGGAGGCTTCTCTCCCACTCAGCATGATCCGGAGGACATGTGGGCCCACCTTCAGCTGCTCTTGTCTGCTTTCAGCAAAGCCACGAAGCCAGAATGGCGGGGAACAACAGGGAGGGGTTCTTTCAGCCCCTACTTTGGAGGCCTATTTGGACTACCTAGGAGACCACTTCCACCAACCCAGTGGAGACACGGTCCACGCATGCAGCAAAGAACCCAGAACGGCGGGGAACAACAGGGAGGGATTCTTTCAGCCCCTACTTTGGAGGCCAGTTTTGACTACCCAGGAGACCACTTCTACCAACCCAGTGGAGACAGAGTCCACGCATGCACGCGACAAAGCCACGAAGCCAGAACGGCGGGGAACAACGGGAACGGATTCTTTCCGGCCTGGTACTGTTATCTGTCAGCGAAGCATTCAGGGAGGAGACCAGTTCCACCAACCCACTGGAGAAAGAGTCCACACATGCACGCGGCAAAGCCACAAAGCCAGAATGGCGGGGAACAACGGGGAGGGATTCTTTCAGCCCCTACTTTGGAGGCCAGTTTTGACTACCCAGGAGACCAGTTCCACCAACCCAGTGGAGACAGAGTCCACGCATGCACGCGGCAAAGCCACGAAGCCAGAACGGCGCGGGACAATGGGGAGGGATTATTTCATCTGCCTACTTTGGAGACCAGTTTTCATATCCAGGAGACCACTTCCACCAACCCAGTGGAGACAGAGTCCACACATGCACACGGCAAAGCCACAAAGCCAGAACGGTGGCCACCTACTTTGGAGGCCAGTTTTC
The DNA here is from genome assembly GCA_023846285.1 of Phrynocephalus versicolor. Classification (NCBI taxonomy): domain Eukaryota; kingdom Metazoa; phylum Chordata; class Lepidosauria; order Squamata; family Agamidae; genus Phrynocephalus; species Phrynocephalus versicolor. The sequence goes on along the minus strand of JAHTLZ010000114.1, from coordinate 8,012,764 downwards.
ATATCCAGGAGGTCACTTCCAAAAACCCAGTGGAGACACAGAGTCCACGCATGCAGCAAAGAAGCCAGAACGGCGGGGAACAACAGGGAGGGATTCTTTCAGCCGCCTCATTTGGAGGCCAGTTTTCATATCCAGGAGACCACTTCCACCAACCCAGTGCAGATACAGAGTCCACACATGCACGTGGCAAAGCCACAAAGCCGGAACAGCGGGGAACAATGGGGAGGGATTCTTTCAGCCCCTACTTTGGAGGCCAGTTTTGACAACCCAGGAGACCACTTCCACCAACCCAGTGGAGACACAGAGTCCACGCATGCAGCAAAGAAGCCAGAACAGTGGGGAACAACGGGGAGGGATTCTTTCAGCCGCCTACTTTGGAGGCCAGTTTTCATATCCGGGGGACCACTTCCACCAACCCAGTGCAGACATAGAGTCCATGCATGCACGCGGCAAAGCCACGAAGCCGGAACAGCGGGGAACAACAGGGAGGGATTGTTTCTGGCCTGGAACTTTTCTCTCTCAACAAAGCTTTCAGGGAGGAGACCAGTTCCACTAACCCAGTGGAGACAGAGTCCACACATGCAGCAAAGAAGCCAGAACAGTGGGGAACAACGGGGAGGGATTCTTTCAGCCCCTACTTTGGAGGCCAGTTTTGATGACCCAGGAGACCACTTCCACCAACCCAGTGGAGACACAGAGTCCACGCATGCAGCAAAGAAGCCAGAATGGTGGGGAACAACGGGGAAGGAGACACAGTCCACCCAGGAAAGCCACGAAGCCAGAGTTTTGGAGGCCACTAGGCCAGAGTTTTGCCTGCCCAGTGGAGACACCGTCCACCCAGGAAAGCCACGAAGCCAGAGTTTTGGAGGCCACTAGGCCAGAGTTTTGCCTGCCCAGTGGAGA
>JAHTLZ010000114.1:7994290-8010029 GCA_023846285.1 Phrynocephalus versicolor | reverse complement strand
ATGATGCCCCCCCCCCAGCCTGGTGCCAGCAGCCCAGGACAGGAGAGGAGGGGGGAAGCCCGTGGACCCCCCCCCCAGAAACCACCCCTCTGGTAGGTGGCAAAGCCTCAGGCAGGCATATTTTCGCCTGCTTTTTTGGCCGGGAGGGAGTCGGGTTTTTAAAAAAACTTTTACAAACTTTTCCTGTGCTTCGCATCGCGCGATCGCCGCGATGCCACAAACGGAAACGAAAAACCCAACCTAATTTTTCTTTTTTCGGTTCGAGTTCAAGTTGTAACGGCTTAATTACCATTACCGTTTCCGTTACCTACGGAACCAAAAAAAAAAGGTAACGGAAATGAAAATTTTGCTGCTCCATGCCCATGTCTATTAGCTACCTATCCCAATTTGGTGTTATCAATCCTGTCATCTGAAATGGTAGCTACCCATCTACAAATTTGGTGACTTTTCTTTAAACTGTTTCTTCCTAATCACCATAAAGATGTTCAACAACACCATGCACCTACCACGTTCTTTATAGCATTTTTGTTTTTTGAACAGGCATTCTCACCTGTAAGAAATAGCTTTGTCACTGCTCTCTAGGTTGAGGAAAAATTAGTGAACAGTTGAGTTAGCATAATCTCTCCCATCATTTTACCAGCATGGTTGCAAGAATATAATAGCAGTTCATACTAAAAGCCCTGCTGAATTCAAAATACACCACATTTATGCCCTTCCCTGGAACTGCAAAGGTCTGATTAAAACAACTTATCCTCCTCCTCCTCCTCCTCCTCCTTTGAAATGCTGAGCTGGAAGGAACCTTATGAATCGTTGAACTCTGTTTGAATTTACCGCTACCTCCTTCCTTCTCTCTCTGGGGCAGCGGGACATTTTAAAAAGCCTCTAGCTGACTACAGAGTGGCCAGCTAGAGGCTTTTAAAAATATCTTGCAGCAACAGTGAGTGGAAGGACATTTTTAAAAGGCTCCAGACTACCAACCTTCTGAGAGCCCCTTTTGCTGCATCATAATCCCAGGGAATCCCCTTGGATTCCAACACAGCTGAGACCCCTTTTGCTCTGTTGGAATAAAAAACTGCTCTCCAGTTCTTCTGAGCCAGGCAAGCCAGAAGAACCAGAGAGCCAGGAAAGAAGCTGACACCATCCCCCCTTCACCTGGGTGAAGAAGTGATGGTGACCACTTTGCCTGGCTCAGAAGAACCGGAGAGCTGTCCAGGATCAAAGCCCTCACCTCCCCTCCTTTGCATGGGTGCAGGAATGGTGGCAGCAGCTTCAGCTTTCTGGTTCTTCTGAGCCAGGCGAGGGTGAAGGGACCTTTACCTGGCTCAGAAGAACCGGAGACTGGAGAGCGGGGAAAGGGAGGCTTTTGAATGTTGGGCACCCCAGCACCCTCACTGGTGTCACACCCAATTCAAAAGCCTCTACCGGCTCTCTTTGGAGCCACCACCACCTAGCTGGTTTTGACCGCTGGGTCTCTGTAGAGGGGGGCGGTTGAACTCCTAAAGCTGCAGCCCCCGCTCTCCATAGCCTGAGCCGTCAGCCAGATGGGTGTTTTGTTGCTCATTTCATTTGGTAATTAACATTTTTTAAAACAACTATTAATTACAAAACAAAAATGACATGCAATGAGCAACGAAACGAAATGAAACAAAATGGTATTTTTCCGCTTCGTGCCCATCCCTAGTTGTAAAGGAGGGAAAGCAGGGGGATTGAACTCCCAACATTTGACTCCACAACTCATGAGCTACGAGCTATCTAGCAGTTATATAAATTTGTACATAATGTAAAAAATACAGCACATTAACTGCATGCATCATTACACATGACAAATAACATAAGGGATTATTCCATGTCTTCTTTACCAATATTTGTGTCTCTCACTATAAAGGCAATGGATCACACCACCGGTCATTTAATTATTTTCAGATTATTTTACACATTACTTTACAATTCCACACACACACCAACGCACACACACCATGAAACTACAAAACCTCCCACATTGCAAGGAAAGAAATAATTCCATCTCAAAGAAAAGAACAGTTATGCATAAACTGTTTGTTTTTGAAAGGCTTTCTTTTTCACTTTTTGAAAGCTGAAACTGATCTGAACAAAAGGATGCTTGTCAAAATTAATGTTAATGTTAGGAAACTATCAGTGAAGGTATGTGGGTGGCTAATGTAGTTGATGAACTATTGCTTGGAAGGGAAGTCAGGGTTTTGAAGTTTTGAATAGAAGCACAGCAGGCGTTGGTGTCCTAAGGAGGCAAGTGGGTGTATCACATGTTAATAGAAGCGAAACATTATTTTAAGCTGAAAGAGCATTCCCAGAAGCTTTTTGTTGATTTTGTTTAGATATTCCCAGTTTTATGGGATGCTCATCATTTAAAGAAACATATTGTGCATATGTGTGGGTGGGTTATGTTTACATTTGCTATGCTGTAGAAATAAACAAGTTCCCACTGATTTTTAGCTTAACATGATTGCAGCTTTAATGCATGTTTCTTCTCTGAACTAGCTCATAGAAACAGAGCTGGTTCTACTGTAAAGTTTTCTATATAAAAGCAAAGAATAAGAAAGAAGGGCATCAAGGTAGGATGCTCTTCTGCATCCTTATTAGTGCAAATTTAAAATTAAATAATCGGTGTTTAAAATCAGGCTGCAGTTTGAAAACCTCTCTTAAAGAATCTGTGAAGTTATTCTGTGTACTTATTCAGTATTTTGACTTGATTTGAACCTGTTCAGCTAAAATAACCCACCCCCTTTGATGCTTCAGCAATCCCAATTTTGGTTTAATATTTCTTTTGATTTCTTTGATCTTATGGAAGAAATCTCTTTTGTCCTTTTTAGCTGTCTTCTTCTGTTTATTTGCAATTATTATTATTATAGTTCTGTTTGTGCATGTATAGAAATCACTGAAAAGTTTAATCTTGGACTGTACCCTATTTCTGTGTAAACTTTTATTTTTGCTTCTCCTGTGTTTTTAGCAATTATAAGTTTCAGTAGCCGTGCATTGAAGCTTTTCTTTAGACGTTTAACATCTTTAAAGGTTTGGTTTCCTGAACACAAACTGCTTCACCCCATTCAAGTACGCTTCTAAGAGGTGGATTTAATGCATATAGTAACTAGCAACAGATGTGATTCAGATGCTGTCAAGATTACACAGAATGAAATCAACATGTTTTAATTAAATTAACAGGTTGAACCTCTGATACAGAGGGGGCATGAGAACATAGTGCATCACATTCTACTTTATCAGTGTAGCAGCAGTCTGAATGATAGTGTGCTGGATTATGGTCATGAGTGCTATCATCCAAACATGCCAGATTCGTTCCTCACCTGTGAAACAGTCATTTTTGCTTGGGCCATCGGAGGAGAGGTAAGATGTTTTAATTTTTTTCTCATAAGGACACAGTGGGTTGGATTAAAGCTCTTTATTATTTTATTACTAACAGCATAAACCTAAGGTAGCATACAAGAAGCATAGAAATCACAAGAAGAATAAAAACATGCCTAATGATAAACAAACAGTAGGATGGATGGATGGATGGATAGATAGATAGATAGATAGATAGATAGATAGATATCTCAGGGTGGAATGTTTTAAAAAGAAGGTACACAGACCAGCGGATTAAATCATATCAAGGACTCCTTTAAAATGTCCACCAGAATAAAAGTAGCCAAAGAGCAGGACTGATAAATCACTTGTAGAGGCTACTCTGAACTAGATCCTTTGTAGTTTTTCACTGCTGAAGACACAAGGAAGACAGTGAGTACAGGACGAGTAGCTTGCAGGAATTTTGAGGAAAGTTAGTAATTGGAATCCCCCCCCCCAAAAAAAAAATTGTATCTCAGCTAAGAACTGCCAATATACAGTGGTACCTTGTATAAAGCAATTAATTTGTTCCAAATGAAATTGTGTTAAGTAAATTTTCCTTTATAAAATTTCCCATAGGAATGCATTGAAAACAGAGTACCGGTAATCCCTATTCATGACCATTTTTATGTTGTACAGATTTGCCCCATAGGTGATTCTGTTAAGCATATTTCTCCTATCTCCGGAATTTTTTAATGTTGTACAGATTTTATGTTACACAAAACATTTTTTATATGAGGGTCCACTGTACTTCAGAATCCAGCACCACTCAAGTTTGGATTTTTCTTCCACTCTTCTTATCAGCAAGCAGCAACAAAACTGTTCCAGAGATTTTCTTTTCCCCTCCCTATCAAGATTGTAAGAGACACAGGGAATTTTAAAAAGAAGGGAGGAGAGCCAGTTATTGCAGAAATGGTAGGATCCAGGAGAATCCACTGGATTCTGGCCCAAATGTTTATAATAAATATTAATATATGCTTGCATGTTTGAAATTCTAGGGCTTTACATACCCTCCTCATGTTGGCTTATCCATTGGGACAATGTTAGACCCTCAATATGTACTTATGGAAGTCCATTATGACAATCCATCATATGTGGAAGGTATGTTTCTTCACTCCATTTTGACTTCTGACATAATCAAACGTACTAAATATTTTTTCAACTAAGTACTATATTTCCTTAAAGAGATAATGCTGACAAAAATGTATATAAGCATTTGAAGAGTTACACTGCAGAATCTATTGAACATGAGAAAAAACAGCAACTGAAACTCTATTGCTGTAAACTGAGACATCACTGTAGATATTATCTATTGAATACTGAGTTGTAAGACTCAGACTGCGATAAATAATACCTACAGACATGCCTTAGCTGCTCTACAGAGTTTACTTCTGAAAGCTACACAGTTTGCATAACTATGCAACAATATTTCAGCCAGTGTGTGATATGAACTCAAAAGTATCTACTCACCTGTACTAGGGAGAGCACATGTTTGCATTACAGAGCTTCCTGTTAGCTCAGAAACCTGCATATTTGGAACTACTATGTTCAAGGGAATTACTAAAATAACAAAAGCTTGGGTAAATGTTGAATGCCCTCTTCTAGAATACTCCAGCTGGCATGTCTTGTGGCTATGTCAGCTGGAATATTCTGCAAGCTATAGTACAAATAACTTTGCCAAGTTTTGTCAATAGCCAAAACCTATATGTATCTGGTTTTCAAAGTATTTTGTCCATGAAAACATGAAGCAGTTTTCCATGTGTTCTGAGCATATTTGGCAGTGATGTATGATTAAATTGAACAGTGGAATTATTTGTGGCCTCAAATAAATGAATCTCCATTTCAAAAAGATAATAAATTTATTTCCTCAAACAACTGATAATAGCAAATATATTTTAGATTCTGAATCCTTTTAAAGTATGAGTGATGGTAATCTTTGAAGATACAGTGTTGTAAATGAAGCTTTCATAATTTGCAGACCAAAATTTAAAATTTCATACAGAACTTTCTAAAACTTTTTTGTTTGGGCTATGACGCTACTCAGTAAGACTTTTTTTGGGGGGGGAGGGGGAGTCATCGTTGTACCTTATGTCCATAAAATGTGCTTCTTAGTGTGTACTAGGTAAGTGATAATAGCAACTGCTTTGATTTAGTCTTTATTTTTTTGTGTTACAAATTACAATCACTTTGGTTCATGCTGTTTTGTAGCACATCTAATTAAACTTGTGTCCATGGGGGGATATTACAATTAAGACACAATCAATTACAGTCCATTACAATTAAGACACAATCAGTTTGAAAAACAGGGAATTGAGGGGCATCTTAAAGCATTCTAAGGCAACATTAAAGCTAACAATTGATAACACATTGCCAATGCAATCACACAAGGAGATATATAAACACAAGGTTATAAGCGGTTATAAACACAAAGCCTGTGTAGACATATATGGTAGATTCATAAAAAGATACAGTAGGCAGTCCATTATTCAGGGAAAGCTTGTCTGAAGGAAAAGGTCTTTGCCTATTTCTGGAAAAACAGCAGAGATGGGGCAGTCCTGGCCTCCAGTGGGAGGGAGTTTCAGTCTGGGCTCAGCAGCCGAGAAGGCCCTTTCATGTGTTCCCACAGAAGGAGAGATGGGTTTTTCCTGGTGACCTTAACACCCAAGCCGGTTCATACTGTGAGATTCAATCTTTGAGGTAGCTAGGACCCAGGTTGTATAGTGCTTTGTAGGTCAGCACTTTGAATTGTCCTGATAGCTGAATGGCAGCCAGTGGAGCTGAAGTCTCCTTCTGCTTGGACTCTTCTGGTTGTTCTGTTACAGTCTCTCTCTCTCTCTCTCTCTCTCACACACACACACACACACACACACACTTTGCCATTTGATGGAATTTATTATGATTAAGGAGGGAGAGGCAAAGGGCCAAGCTAGATATTAAAAGGAATGTATGCTTTCTGCAATTAACATATTTTCCTTCCAGCAATGTGATTTCCTCAGAGATATGTGTCTCAGCAAACAGGTTTGCAAATTATGCCAGTGTTTGCCTTTCTAAATGCAAAATAAGTAGGCAATCAGAATCAAGTCCTCTCTGTTTTTCCCTGGTAAAAATTTCCATCCAAGCAGTGATTTGTGGGGACTGAGAACTCATCATGTGTGCAGATTCCACCAAATATTGCAGCAAGGGCAGATTGTTTAATGGGGAGGAATGGTTTATGCCAGGGCTGTCCAACTTTGAACAGGCTGGGGTCTACTTTTTCTGGCCCAAAGTGCCTGAGGGCTACTAAACTAAAACCTCTACTTACGAATTTTATCATTTCTAAGCACATGCTCATAAGTAAAAAAAAAATGTAAGTAGAGCAGCGTTTTCCCATAGAAATGCATTGAAAATCAATTAATCCATTCTGGAGCGAACATAGTTCAATGCTTTCCTATGGGAAGGCTGACCATTCACATGCTTCCTTTCCTTTGAAGAAGAAGAGAGACATCACCACACAAAGGAGGTGGATACACCTGCGACCCCGCCTCTCACTGTCTCCCCCTCCTCCCTCTGCACTAGTGACCCCACTGGTCATGAGACAGTGGCATGCCGATCATCTGACCAGGAGGGGGAGCAGAGGACTTTGCCATGGCCCTTGAGCTGCCCCGCTTGGCTGAGACAGTGGTCTGGCAGACCCAGAACTTTGCTGGAGCAGTGGTGGTCCTTGGGGTGGGGGAGGGACGGGTGGAGAAGGTACCCCCTCACTTTTTTTTATTGATGGCCAGCGGGCTACTTTTGTACCCTTCGCGGACTACTGGTAGCCCACGTTCTACCTGTTGGGCAGGCCTGGTTTATGCTAAGCAGGACAATGTTGGACGTTGTCTAGTCTGTCTATAAGGTCCTGCTCCAGAATATCTACCTAGCTTTTCTCCAAAGCAAAGATGAAAAAAATAGACCTAATCCTTCTGGACAGACAAGGGAGAGAGCAAGACACCGGGACAAATAATCTCGGGGTCACTACCTATTGTAACACAAGGGTTACAAAACAGTAACTTACAATCATTTCTCATTCCTTGGTTACTTGTACTTAAAACTTGATAAAGATCTGAAAGGATCTGTGTACTGTATTTTTATTGTGCTGTCTTTTATTGCATAGCTTGTTACTTACTATGTAAAATTGTTTTTTAATATATATCCTGCTTTATCCTCTGGCCCCTGAGGAAGGCCCTGTTATTTATAGATGCCTAAAAATTGTTGACAGAAGAGAATAAAGCATATAAACATTTGCGTGTTAAGATCTGTTCTCCTTTGTAACTTCTACCACACTTTGCATTAGGATAGAATATAGAGATAAACATTACAGTTAATTATTTTTTGAAACTGGCCAAACCCCTGTTGTATAGCTCTGCCTGCACAATGGCAACAGTTGTCAGTGTCAGTGTCAGAAAGCTGTTGTTTTTAAAGCCTTCCTTGCTTGATTTCAGGTAGCGAATAGAACACACAGAATAAAATTAAATCTCATACATCCCAAGATTTTAAAATAAAGTATTTAATCAGCAAAATTATAATGATGCCATCAATAGGATTTTAACCATACTGTTGTATGGTCTTGTATTTATAAAGGAAAAAGTTCATAACCATTAGAAGAGGCTGTCTCAGAAATTGCAAGTAATGTAAGACACACTCCGCTTGGGAGATGAGTTGTGGTGTGTCGTCACACTGAAGGCTGTCTGTATTATGTTGTCTGCTCGTTCATCTACCACAGTGGAAAAGCACTACAGATGTTTCTTATTTTCTTCTTCTTCTGTTAAGATCTCTAGTATGCTGAAGTACTGACTGATTTCTTTAACACTTTGCACATAAGCCAGGAAGCTAAATTGCAACCTTACGGCAAAGTGTTGTTACTTCATTGGGATTAATACATGGATTGACATGTGGGATCAGGTTGTAAGGCACTTTATGTTGCAAGTTAAGGCATTCCATGCTTCAAGTAGGCAAAACACTTTGCTCTTAAATTTTGGAGAGAGAGATTTAATGATGAGTAGTTTTTAGAAAGAAAGAAAGAAATTAAAGTTAGCACCAAAGAAATGAAAAATCCCTTCTCAATCAACATGCTTGAAATCTGGAGGGACTACAGAAAAATGATAAGCCCACCAAACTCTCAGTTGTATCGGGTGGTGGAATTAAAGGCTTTTCTAGATAGTTTGAAGAATATAAAGAATATATTGATGAAGAAGGGGATTATGCTTTTTCTTCACAGCTAGAGTGACACAAAATGTTCTTAATTGAACAGTGTAAAAGGAAATGCCTTCAAAGGGGGGGGGAATGAAGTAATGAAACCTTTGAAAATGTTCATGGAAAGGAGTTGACATAGGATAGAAATGGGTTCACTGTAACCAATGAAGTAAAGAAATGCACATGACAATTGGGGTGTATCAGGAAAGACCGTCTTCCTTGTTAAAAGAAAAAGGACAGCAAATCCTACATGATACCACATGATAATGGTATGACAATGGCTATTGAATTATGTTGTTAAAAATGTATCCAGAAAGCCCTTACATGAGGTATATATACGTAGACAAGATGTGTATGCAACCACCCTCTTGTGACTGTGTTTTATTTAAAGCTTTCTCGATTTCTATAACTTGTTTTATCTGCTTTAAGTACAAATTTTCACTGTGTTATTTTCTCAAACAAATGGATCATTCTGGTCCCAGTGCAGCTTGAAAAATGATAGGATGTTTATACTGATTTGCAGCAGCTGTTGACAGTTGGTCTTTTGTTTTCAGGAATGATTGATAACTCTGGACTGAGGCTATTTTATACTCCAGATTTAAGGAGATACGATGCAGGAGTTATTGAAGCAGGTCTCTGGGTTAGCCTTTTTCACAACATCCCACCAGGCATGCCGGAATTCATGTCAGAAGGTCACTGCACTCTGGAATGCCTTGAAGAAGTATGTATCCTGTCTAGTGCATCTCTGTTTCTGAGATTTTCTTCCTTAACTGAGAACAACATATTTTACTTGCTTCCTTAAGAAGGAAGCAATGAACATTTATTTACTTTTTAGTATTTTTACCCTGCCTTTCTTGCTTTTCTCCTTGGAAAAGGACCCAAGGCGGCTTACAGTAAGGAGAGACTATACAGTCCATTACAATTAGGACACAAATCAGTTTGAGAAAGAGGGAATTGATTTTTTTACATAATCGTACAAATCCCTTCAAATAATTACACTGGCATAACACAATTGGTATTACCCCCAAGTTAAGGAATCATCATAGACATTGTCATTTCCATACTCAGTTTGGATGACTTTGCATGCTACTGATAAAATCTACATGGATATTGCAACTTGGGACATTTTGCCTTCAAAATTTACTCCATTTCTGTTGCAACACAAGAGAATTTTGGCCACTGCATAGCAGCTGTTGAATGCCTCCTGGTCTTGGCATCTGAATGCAGCGGCTGATAATTTTTACTGTTTTTCTTTTTTAACAAGGGCGAAATAGTCACATCTAAAATAACTGAAATATATGAAAGCAATAAGTAAGCAGTTCTCTTTAAAAATACAAATGAAATGTGATGCAGACTTAAGTCATGAAACTCCCTGTCAAGTCAGAATTAAGTTACACCGATGATTGACTTGGACTTGACCTGTGACTCAGAACCCATCCTTTCCTTTTTTTCAAGGAAGAAAGTCTTGTTTTTAATAGGGACTTTGAGCTTGGGATTTAATACCAAAGTCTCAGACTTGGACTTGGGACTTGATGCCAAAACCTTGGACTTGGACTTGGGAGTCATATCCTTCATATCCCCAGTATCCCTGCTGTTTGCCTCTAGGCATGAAACTTTCAATTCTTTTGGACTGCTGCTCCCAGAATTCATTACAAGTTTCCACAGGCAGAATACTGAAAGCTGCACCCCAAAACCAGTAACTTAAAGAGAAGTTGTGTTCATTTCCATATGCACTTCATCTTTATTTTGGTCTTTCAAAAATGAGTAAACTACTCCCGTTGCTGCCTAGGTTTCATTGCACTTCATTATTGTCACATTGAAAATACAGAGTAAAATCCAGTTGTTAGTCCCAAGCAGAGCAGATTCTGCAGCCAGGTATCTAAACCATGGTGTGGATGTGGACTTCTAGTCAACTTCTATTGTGAGCTTTGGCATTATGTGTGTACAGTATGTGGTCTATGGGACCCCAGAATGAATCATCTGAGTTTCCATAATTTCTTATGAGGAAATTTGCTTTGATATAAGTGCATTTTGGTTTATAAGCATATTTCTGGAATGAATTATGCTTTTAAACCAAGGTACTACTGTACTGTCTCTTGGCTGCAACTCTCAAGATTGAGAGCTGGGGATGACATCCTAGCAAATTCTGAGAGTTGTCCAAAAGAAAAGGAAGCCCCGTATCTTCCAGTATTACCAGCCATGTCAGCATGCCCAACGGTCCATCAAGATAGGAACTGTAATTCAGCAACAGCTGACTGTTTCTCCAGGCTTGTTTATGTAAGAGCAAGTAGAAGCTTGTTAAGTACCATAGACTTAGTGGGGCTGATGGGGGAGTGAGAGGCACAAGCATCAATTTATGAAGGAAGTCTAAGCTTAGACGGCATTTAGGATGATATTTGCTTTATTTCTTAGGTCTCCAGATTCCCTCCTCATTTCCTGATCTTTGCAAAGATCTGGATGCACAAAGGGATCTGAAGATACCCTTTTAGACATTTCTAGACCCAATTCAAAACACTGTCTAGGCAATAAATTCAACCTTCTTCTGTCGGTCTTTGCATCATACTCCCATGCTACCTGTCCTGAAATACTGTACGTTCTTGCCATGGGATATCAGGAGAATTCTCCTTTGATGTAGAATTATTAGTTTTCAGTATTTAATAGACCTAGCTGTGTTTCTTGAATGAACTCTGTGAATAAAGTAATTCTTGTAACACTTTATGTGCACATAAGTGTGAAAAGAGGAGAGAAATTCAATTGTCTATTGATTTACTCTCTTATATACTGTTCATGCTAAGCTGATAAATTTCACTGTTCTTTTCCAGGCACTCAGTGCTGAGAAGCCAAGTGGAATCCATGTATTTGCAGTCCTCCTCCATGCACACCTTGCCGGTAGAGCAATACACATGCGCCATTTCCGCAATGGCGATGAACAGGAGCTCCTGGCCTATGACGATGAGTTTGACTTCAACTTCCAGGAATTCCAGTATTTAAAGAAAGAAAGGACCATCTTGCCTGTATGACTCCCTGTTGCTCTATCGATAACTTAGTATTATTATATCTGTAGATCAGATTTATCATCACATGTCCCCTAAAATATAAAGGTCCTTGTTTGCCATTTCATGAACTGCATCTTGGTTCAGGCAGGGAGAAAAGCCATTGAAAGCAGAGAAATGGCAAGCAGGAAAGCACTTTGAGTGTCAAAGAGTAATCATGTGATGCCTACATATATTTCAGTTTGGCCCTAATTGTGATTTATAGCTACGCCTGTTATTGGTGGGAGATAAGTGTGCTTGATATGTGTTTTAGTGAAAACATGTCTTAGTTCATACTTGTAAACCAATATAGAAACAGAAATGCAGTCCCAAAATTTACATTTTTCACAAAGTTTGAGATGCTGCTCCCCAGTATAATAAAATTGTGGGTTTAAGTGCACTAAACTGCCTTATACAAATGCATGTACAGATAAGAAGAAACATGCACATATATTTCCATGGAAGAAATAGTAATTTTCTGCCAATAGTTTTTACATAACTCATACTGATCCAGATGTGGGACAAACAAACTTAAAACTGGAAAAAATGAGAAACGTTAGCCCAGTATTCAACTAATTGTTTAAATAAACACACAGGGAGGAATTTTCTTTCATGATTCCCAATTTTTTGAACATGAGTAGCATAGGCTTTCCCTGTATTTAGGTTGCTACACTAGTAAAATATTAGTTGCACTAGATTGAGACTGAAGGGCTCCTCCTCGCATGAATCTGTCAGTGTTTGTTAATTCCAGCCTACCAGAACAACCCCAGGGCTCTGAAGATGTCTAGTCTTGACAAACTGTCTTATGTGCTTGCAAGATGGAAAATTTACTGCCTGCAGCAATATCCTTATTGTGAGATGATTAAGCACTACTTTGAATATCTTGCTTCATATTCCTGACTACAAAATATCGATAGTGCTTGATTGTTTTAATAAGTGGCATATTCTATTGTGCCAATGATGGTATCATTGGTATGTGTTGTCATTATTATCTCCCTTAAGACTTATTTGTATCACTGCTAGCACCAAATAATCTTCCAAGAGTTATCTTCCTTCTCCGGAGTAGCTGGTTTTGTGCTGCAGCTGCTGTTTTTTTTTTCATCACTGCAAATGATATTTTCTTCAAAAAAAACCCCACCATTTTATTTATGTATGTATTTAAAATATTTTTGCCCTGCCTTTCTCCTTGAAAATGACCCAAGGTAGCTTAGAATACCGAAATACAACATTTAAAGTTGAAGACAATGAGTATAAAATGGTTAACATAAAAGACAATATTTAAAGCTAAGAACAATGAGTGTGAAGAGGCATCTTATATCATTAAAAGCTAAGTACAATAAGTAAACAAACATAGAAAGGAAAAACAAATAGAGAACACAAGTAGTACTAAAAGTCCAGTCAAAGCACTAATGCATAACAGTCTATCTAAAAATCATAGGTAGCTAGGTTCTGAGGGAAAGCCTGCCTGAAGAGAGAGGTATTGTGGGATGGAGTTCTAAAGTCTAGAAGCAGCAACAGATAGTTTCCCAATAAGATGCACCTGCGAAGATGGCAGGACTGAGACCAAGACCTCTCCTGATGATCTTAGCACCCAAGCTCTCTGGACCCATTTAGGGATTTATAGGTTAAAATCAGCTCTTTGATTAGCGGCTAGTAGAACTACTGTGATAGGGCTGTTATGTGATCTCTGTAACTAGTCCCAATCTGCCTGCTCCATTTTGGACCTGCTGAAGTTCCCTGACACTTTCCATCAGTAGCCCCACATAGAGTGCATTACAGTAATCCAGTACAGGGAAGTAATTAGGGCATCCAGGCTCAAGGATGGATCCCCAAGCTGTGCTCCACTTTGCTGCATAATTTTATGTGTTGGTGACCTGGCTGTTTGCAGGCACAAATGAAACAGTTGTGTGTTGTGATGTCTTACAGCACCAGACTGTACTTCAAATGCGGGCAGAATTTTAAAATGTTAATTTTTTCCTAGTCCCAATTCTACAACTGGCCACCCAGCATTACCAGAAACCATGCCAGCTGAAGCATGCTGACTGGAAATTGTAATCAAACAATAAACTTTTCTGAATTCTTTTTCAGTTGAGAGCCCAGTGCCCTCTTCTTTTCTAGACATAGGTATACTAATACAACAATACCTCCATCAGGTGGAGAGTATACAGGTGAGGAGAAAGGCAGCCTACAAATGACATGGGAGAAAGGTAGCCCACAAATGTTACAAACATATATAACATACAAACAAGGAACAGTAAGTATCAGTACTGGGTAAGGAAAAGACAGGTGGCACAGGAAGTATAAATATGCAGATATACTCTATGTACCCAATAGTAAGAGGACAATAGAGGATCAAAGAGCAGTCACTATCGATCCAAAGTATTTTAAACTAAAAAACCACTTCTCAAGTTGAATTATTAAATTGCTCAAGTGCCAGCATTTGTAAAACTGAATTTCTTTACTGTTGTGTTTCAGGGAGACAATTTAATTACTGAATGTCATTACAGTACCCTGGATCGATCACATATGACTTGGGTAAGCAACCTAACAAAATGGTTTCGGATCGAATAATCATGTCCTCTAACAATGTGTTGAAAGCAGCTATTCTTCCAATTTGATAAACATTTAGTTGTTTCTGATGGAGAGTCACAAGGCCATGATAAGACTGTTGCAAGTAACCTAGAAATTTCATGATGCACATTTGGAGATGCTGAGTCCTTATTCTCCTCCCTTTCATAGCAATTCCATCAACACTAAAGCCACTGTGCAAAAGACAGAGAAGCATGTATGACCTATAAAACAAGGACCTCATGAAGTCCAACAGAGGGGAGGCCATAGATTACCTAACTCTGCTATAGGGTTATCCTTTCCCTTCGTGCCATTTTTCATGTTTAAAACATTCCTTTCTGCCCTTCCTACAACCCTGCTTCCATCCCTTTCTTGACTATATGTTTCTACAGAGAATTAAAGTGAAAGACCATTAAGCACTTCATATTATTCAACGGCACAAACCATCCTTCAAAAATTTAATGATTACTAAGATTTTACTGTCTTTTATTAATCACAAACTGTGACATTTGTAAGATAGTAATGAAACAAGCAAAAACCTAGGGCTAGGCCCCACTGACAATAAAAAACACTGTTGCAACAGGGTTTTGCTTTAAAAAGAATCTAAATTTTAGCATACACATTGCTCACTCCCCACAGAAATAAGGAGGCAAGACACAGGTGGCACTTTTAACTAGGGCCACACTTGATTAATTCATTAAATTTTTAACTTCCCCCAGTTTTGCAGAGGGGCCAACTGTCATGTGGATCCCTGAGGCAGGTGCCAGGGGTACCTGTTTACCCAACCCTGCCCCAGCTGGACAGTTTTCAGCCCCAGTTTTGTGCAGTCACGTCAACAGCCAGTTCCTGGACAGCTAACACTCAGATGACTCTTGGCACCACCAGCCATCGAAGTCTCATGACACAAGTCCACCAGCAGCCATGGCTGGCCATCTGTGTATCATGCGGTCCCGACAATAGAATCTCGAGACCCCCAACTCCAATATCTTGGTAGCAGTACACAGCAGATATGAGCTTTGGCACCCACTGCTGCTCCATTCATCACCCTGTTAGTGTGACCTGTCCAGCTACCATACCACCCCAAATCAGCCCATCCTTGCACGATAGAGACCTCAGTATTGGACAGCCGAAAATTACCTGCACACCTTTTTTTAAAGTTGCAAATCAGGTCATTCCAGTCCCAAATTCCTATCTGGCCCCCAAACAACCAGCTAACCTCTCACTGAACACTGAGGGAAGAAGGGTGGTTTGCCATGCCGTCACCACAGGCCAGAGTAAGGATGGGGTTATTTATTTATTTATTTATTTATTTATTTATTTATTGTATTTCTATACCGCCCATCTTCTGGACAAAACTCTGGGCAGTTTACAATTGAAATAAAACCAACAGTATATAACAAAAAGAAGAAGCAAAAGAGAACTAGTAAAATAAGGAGGGGGAGACCCTTCGCAAGAGGCGACGCAGGTGGCAATAATAATAATAATAATAATAATAATAATAATAATAATAATAATAATAATAATAATAATAATAATAATAATAATAATAATAATAA
>JAHTLZ010000114.1:7973334-7991680 GCA_023846285.1 Phrynocephalus versicolor | reverse complement strand
AAATAAATAAATAAATAAATAAATAAATAAATAAATAAATAAATAAAGATTAATAAATAATTTTATTATAGGGAGCCACATGGTCAGCACTGTAAAATGGTTTTTTTAAAAAGAAAATTTTAAAAGCGCCGACCCAGCCCTGGGGGCTGCGTGGTCAGCACTGTAAATTTTTTAAAATATAAAAATAAAAATAAAAATGGCATGCCCCGGCTGCAGAGAAGTAAGCTTGACAGGCGCTGGCACCAAACCAGCACCTCTCAGCTGTGAAGGGAAAAAAACAGGCTGTAAAAATAAAAATAAAATAAAATAAAAGTGCCGACCTGGCTGGGGAGCCACATGGTTGGCACTGTAAAATGTTTTTAAAAATTAAGAAAATAAAAAGTGCCAACCCAACCCAGGACAGTCCGGCTGAATTCAGATCGGTTTGGGTTGATATGATTTTTTTTAAAATTCGTACGAACCCGAACCACCCGAGGGTGAGCCCGAAACAGAACCAACCAAACCATCGGTTTTCTGTTTCATGTCCACCTCTAGTTACTACTTTGAAAACAGAACATTGGCCAAAATCCTGTTGCTTAGGTTAATGAATCACACTAGATAAGACCATTGATTGAAATGATGAGCATTTGGTGAGTCAACTCTGTGAGCTCCATTAATTCAAATAACAAGTCATCTTATAGATACTTCATTGTTTCTGACCAAAGGCCTTTACAATATAAAATATATAAAAGAAGAAAAGCTTTTTTCCAATTTAAAATCAGGCAATTATAATAACTCATTTGTCATCAGTCTGATTATAGTATCCTTCAAAGTAATCACACTTTTAAAAGGCTGACTTGAATCAATGGAATGTACAGAACTGACTCAGCAAAACCCTGTTGATTCAATAGGACTACTCTAGTGCAACAGGATATGGAACATAACATACTTGATTATGATAAAACAACTTCTGTTTGTGAGGTCAGATATGCTGCTTTGGATGAAGCCATCTGTACAAATCTTTGCTTAATCTGATATTAGCTCTCCCAACACAGTCACATCACCTATATTGTGTTCATGTTATTGTTTAATGCACATTTTATTTCCTTAGGTGCCCCTTGTTTCTCCTGCCATCATCATAGTTTTTATGAGCATGCATTTTACAATGGAAGTGACTACTGTCAGCCTGTGGTCTAGGCGCGTGGGGTGGGATAAAGGGCCTGCCTCCTTACAGTTTGGGGTAATCACTGTCCTCATGGTCATAAAAGGCCTATGAAAGCAATATGATGGGGCAGCGGTGGGCAGGTTTGAAAGCATAATCAGAAGCTCCAGTTAAAGGACCATTTTTTTCATTTTGTGTGGAATGCATGCACTGCCCAAGTTCAGAGAGTAGCCGAAAGAAGGCTCCTGGCAGACAGATGAAAATTAAATATACTTTCTGTCATTTAACCTTAAGATTAACAATTTAGGACCTAGCGTAAATAATCCCCTTATTTTATAATGTTACTTGAGCTGCAATGAAAAGAACAGGCATTTTACGATCTTCAAACAAATAATTAAGATAACTATTGTGAATTTTTCGGGCTGTTTGGCTGTGTTTCCAGAACACAACCAAACAACCTGAAAAACTCACAGTAGCTATCAGATCCTGGCCATGAAAGCCTTCAAGAATGCAAATCATTAAAAACTTAAGTGCCATTCCTTTGGCTTGTAGATTTGATTTATTAACCCACTTGTACTTGGTACATTTGTGTATAATTTGTGAATTACTGATAGCATTGGAGGAAACATTTTAGATGTCACCCTAACAAATTCCACCTGAGAAATCCCGAGGGCTACATTGTCAGTCTATGTTAAATTTTTAGGGCGGACTTAGCACCAGAAACGAAATGTGCCTATCGTACCTTCTATATTACCCAAGAATAAATCTCACTCGGTGTGCAAGTATTCCAGACATAATGGAACAACTACAGTTTATTGGTGTTAAAGAAATATACCGACCAGTGAGGTAAGTGAGACGTACCATATGGCAGGCTGAGGTGCTGGACAACTAACTCGCATTGGCTATTGTTTCAATGACATTCTTGAAACATGGTTAATGGCTACTATTTTTTATATTATCTGCTGATGTGTGTCTTTAATTCAAAACTCTTCTGTGCCACGTTTTAACAAGACTTTTATAGTGGTTGCTAAAATTAAATAAACCATGGGGAAAAACTATTAAGACAGCAACATTAACATCATCCCTTGGAGAGGCATTCTGCATTTGGGGCACTGCTGCTGAGAAAACCTCTTCCTTAGTTGAAACAAAACTCACTTCTAGTGGAAATGATGTTTGAAAAAACAAATTGGGGGGGGGGGGAGGAATGGCCCGATGCCCTTACTGTTGATCCCAGTTCGTGTACCAAGAGACATCTCTTCCAGTATTTGTGCCTTAAGCTATTAAAAGCTTTATGACTAAGTATGCCATTTTGAATAGATTGGGCTTCTGGATATCACTAGAAAAGTGTTGGAGTAAATTGCCCCTTCATTGGAGAAAAAGGTGAGACATTAAATGACATGAAAGAACCAGAAAACTTTAGTTTGACTTGCAATGCTAACTAATTTCCAAATCTACAGCTCTATGGTTCTTTATTCTTAAATTGCATTTAAGGCATACTGGTATTTTCTGTAAAGACAGAACTGTTGATGCATCCCCAGCAAGGGCTCTTTGTTGCTGTTGTTGTCGGGTAAGAGCCTTTTTACATGACCCCTAAGATCCGCTGGTCCCTTAAATTCGGACCAGAGATCTTGAGGGTTTGTCGCTCTCCCTGCGTTCCCACCCCCTCCGCACTTCCTTGTTCTGTCTGCATGAGGGGAGGGAGAAAAAAAGGGAGAAAAGAATGCACTCTTACCTCCGGAGTGCCAGTGGAAGTTGCTCCGACCCCCCCCCATCACTTCATGGTTCCTCTTAAAGGGGCGGGAGGCAAAACAAAAAACAAAAAGAAGAGAGGAGAGCCCGGCACTCTCCGCATCAAAATTTTTCACTCTCCCAGAGCAGGTACTTGAAAGGTGTGCTGGGTCGCGCTTAGGTGGGCGGGGTCACACTTAATTTTCTGTTAGCTCCGGAGCTGGTGGGGAAACATTTTTAAGCTCCGGAGCTGGGAGCCATTTGCAGCGGAGCTTAGGGGTCGTGTATAAACGCCCTAAGAGTAAGAGAAGGAACTGGAAAAAAAAATCTAACAATTTTAAAGTAATAGGTAATGAATTGCTCCTACATGCATTAAAGGATACATACTGGGAGAAGAGTCAGTGCATTTCTGAGGAGAAATGGGAAGGTTAATATTTTGAGGATTTTAAGCAAGCATTGTCTCTAGTGGAAGGTGGGTGGCACAGAGCTTATTAGGAACATTGTTTTGTTCTCTTATGGTTATTTTTCTTCTTTCTGTCCAAACACCAGATAATAAAGGCATTTT
Organism: Phrynocephalus versicolor; assembly: GCA_023846285.1. Lineage (NCBI taxonomy): Eukaryota > Metazoa > Chordata > Lepidosauria > Squamata > Agamidae > Phrynocephalus > Phrynocephalus versicolor. The sequence continues at coordinate 7,988,246 of JAHTLZ010000114.1, read as the reverse complement.
TAGTAAATTCAAGCATTTTACTTCATTAGTATTTATTTTTAATTTTAAAGAAATCTAAAATTAAACTATGTAGTAATCCATTCCATTTATAAATTATAAACCTGTAAATGGTTGTAAATTTGAAGTTTTATGATTCCGGGTGCAACGCCTATGGCTTCCAGAGATGCTGTTGAGAACTTTTCTCCCTTGAGCTTTAGGCTGCAAAATGATTATTGCATAGTTCTTCTAATTTCTTTTTTTTAGGAGCAGACATCCTGAGAGCACACCTGCAGCCTTGCTCTTACTGTCTTTTTATACTTCTCTCCTGACAGCAAGGAGGAAAACACATGTCCTGATTCTGAGACAGAACATTCCTCTTTGAGATCTCAGAAATAAAATGTACCAACAAGCCATGGGATCTCCTGTTTGTTTCTTCTTCATAATGGCCTTAACAGAAAGGATGTTTTCCCAGAAGTTTTTGATAACAGAAAAAAGAAGAAGCAAGTGCTGCTTTGTGAATAAAACCAAGAACGTGATAATAGTCTTACTTCAGAATACCTAATCTAGAATTTATGTTTAACAAGATGGTGTGAGATGTACATGACATTGTGCTTTCATTAGAGAAGTCTACAAAAGTCACTTGCCCACAGTATGCCTTACTGTTACTTGATTAACGTATAAAACATTGGCAAATAGGAAAAATGTTTTACAAATTAAACTGTGAGGCAAAACCTTCAGCCATGCTTGCTTAGACGCTGCCCCCCTGCCAAGGAGAATGCTGTTTAAGCAAGCATGGGGGTGTGAAAAATGTGGACAAATAACTAGGGACAAAATGACCCTTCCCTTCCATTCTCTCATTCTTCCATGGGTTTGCTTTGTGTTATGCTTGTTCCTACAGATTATTTCTCTAGTAATTAAGAAAAATACAAACACGGTTTTGTTTTGCTGTAGGCTCCCCTTCTTTTTAACAGAGACACACACACACAGACCAACTCTCTGTCCTTCTCATAGGCATTTCTGAATTGGGCTCCGGCTTTCCTAATCACATCAACATTCCTTTAAGTTATTGGAATGTTTCTGACTTGTTACTGTGGATCTTAGTACCCATTTATTCTGGTTATTTCTAAGGACGCAATCGCTATTTTATTTCTTAAGGGGCAAATTTGAACAATTTCTTCAGTTTGTCTGAAGAGGAAGAGCAGAAGTGGCTTGATTCTGTGTTTCGCTTCAGTTTAAAAGATCTTTCAGTGAAGGAGAAATAATGTGTAGTAGGATCTCTACTAACAAGTTGGGATCCCTCTTCTCACATCTTGAACTGTCCCAATTTCCTGACAACTTGCATAGGGGCTGGCACCTTGCACATTATTTATTCTTAGTGCTGTTTTTACCACAGCAGTATAAAATATAAGAACATAAGAACAGCCTTGCTGAAACAGGCCACAGCCCACCCAGTCCAGCATTCTGTCTCACACAGTGGCTCACCATTTGCTTCAGGGTATTCCCAAACAGATGTCTTCAACTGCTTATGATTCCCCCCAAATGGCATTGAGATATATCCTGCCTATCTCTCCAACCCAGAGGTTGTCCTTAGGTATCCACAATGATAGCCATTGATACCCTTGTTATCCATGAACTTGCCTAATCGTTTCTTAAAGCTGTCAAGGCTGACAGCTGTCATCACTTCTTCTGGCAGGGAGTTCCATAGACCAGTGATCCTCTGGGTGAAAAAGTACTTTCTCTTATTTGTTTGAGATCTAGCACCCAAAGTTCTAGTGGTGTGCGATAGGGAAAACAGTTTTCCTTATCTACTTTGTCCACGCTGCGTATGATTTTATGAACTTCAATCAGGTAACCTCTTAGGCGCCATCGTTCAAGAGTGAGGAGGCCCAGCTGCTGCAGCCTCAGATAGTAAGGAAGGTGTTCCAGTACCCTAATCGTTCTGGTTGCCCTCCTCTACAGTTTTTCCATTTCCATAACATCCTTCTGGAGGTATGGTGACCAGAACTGTACACAGTACTCCAGATGGGGCCTCACCATAGATTGATAAAGAGGCAAAATGACGCTTGCTGACTTACTTCTAGATCATTTTTGAATAGGTTGAAAAGCAGGTGTCCCAGTACTAAATCTTGGGGGACCCCGCTCTTTACCTCCCTCCACTTGGAGAGCTGTCCATTTAGTGTTGCCCTCTGTTTCCCTGTCATGTAGCCAGTTGCTGATCCAGGATAAGACCTGACCCTTTATTCCATGACTGGCAAGTTTATTCAAGAGCCTTTGGTGTGTTACTTTGTCAAAAGCCTTCTGAAAGTCCAGATAAACAATGTCAACTGGATCTCCCTTATCCACATACTTGCTGACACTCTCAAAACATTCCACAGGATTAGTGAGACATGATTTTCCTTGCAGAAACCATGTTGGCTCTCCTTCAGCATCGCCTTCTCTTATTTTCCTTTGTTGTTTTCCTTCTGCATTTAATACAGAAGTTTCAATAAAAGTAGGAATTATTTATGTTTTCTTTTAAATTTAGGACTTGGCCATTCATTATCAAGAGTCCAAAGCAATACAAAAATCTTTCTTTCATGGATGCAATGAACAAGTTTAAATGGTCCCAAGAACAAGGTGTTTCATACAATGATTATGTTCTTCAGTTGCCGGTAAATGTAAGATGCACCAAGACTGATAATGCAGAGTGGATGGTAAGTTTGATCCTTTTAAAAAAAATCTACTTGTATAATTTCCAGCCAGTATATCTACAGACTGGACAATCTGTTTATATTAATTCTGAATAATTGGCCACTGTAATGAGAAATGATACCTCTGTAGTCAAAATACAACTCCCTGGATCAGATAATGGTGATATTCATTTAAACTGCAGTTAAAATTATAGATAGCATTAATAATAATTACATGCAGCCAAGTTGACCCTAACTTACAGTAACCCTCTCCAGGCTTTTCAGCCTGACAAAGTACACAAAGGGTTTACCATTCCTTTCTTATGGGGATATTCTATGATTATGCAGCTCACACAAGGCTAAACAGGCTGGCTCTTTCTCCTGGAAAACACAGTGGGGGGAATCTAGCTCTCAACTTCTGCTTCCACAATCAGGTACACAACCTACTGTGCTATGCAGTCAGCTTATAAACAGCATTACTGTGAGCTATATGCAAGAAACAACTAAAAGAAGATTGACTGAGTGAGCAGAGTCCTTTTATCTACTGAGACATTATCTGCACATGTCTTTTCATGTCCTCTAAATTCATTCTTTTAATTGGCGTGAACTTTACATCTAATAACAGACCTCGAAGCCCTAACATTTAGTGCAGATGATTTTTGGACTTTCCTCTTGTTTGTCACTAACTCTAAACTCAGTAGTCACCAGCCTGATGAACAGCCCTCTGAGATTTGAACACACTCTTTTTTTTAAAAAAAAATCCATTTATTTCCGATATTTTGTGGTCCGAAAAATTATAATCTCTTTTTCTAACCTTTTCACATAAACCACATTTTATAATGCTTCCTGTAGTTGAGGACCATTTAAATAACATTTCCTGTAGTTAAGGTGACTTTTAAAAAGCCAGGCCCCTAAGTATGTAATGTCTGAGCAGGTCTGTTTAGAACAGCAACTTAATTTATAGCACCATCCTCAGCTGGAAATGATTTGGTAGTGTATAGTACTGTATATCATGACAAGTATTTTGATCACCCCACAGGATGGCATGAAAATAACAAATTATAAATGACATCAGGAACTGGTATAGTTGATGTGTTTGTAAAGACTGGCATATAATATATTGTTGTATTGTTGTTTGAATAATAAATAAATAATATACTGTACAGATAATGCAGATAAGACAGAGATATGAACAAATATCAACCAAGTTCATGTTAGCCATCAAACTCATCATGGGAGTCTGTAGTACATGCAATAGGTAATTCTATTTCATTTTAAATTTCAGATACAAGGAATGATGGCTTTGCCACCCGAAATAGAAAGACCACATAAGACAGAGCCAGTTATATGTAGCTCAACCTCCTCTTTAAACTGCAATCTATTTCTAACCCTCTTGATTATTCTGCACATTTCAACTACTGCTCAAAAGAATAGTGGGCCTCTTGTATAGTAATTCTGATTGTAGTCACTTATGATTTCTGTGCCATGCAAGTCCTGAAATGTTTGCACTGTTGCTCTTGTAGATTTATTTTTTTACATATTAATAAACTGAATTTGTTTCAAAACATCGTTCACCTAATTTTAAAGGGAAAAACCTGCTGTTTTTAAAGTATAATTACATACCATTCACTCATTTGCAAGATATTATTGAACTGCATATAGTTTCATTTTATTCATATTGACACATCACTTGTGACTCCAAAAGCTGCTCTGTACTGTATTTGGATACCAGTAAAAAAAATAAACTTTATCTATGTAACATTTATTCTGAAGTCTATGTTATTTTACTTCTAATCACGGGATCCACAGGCCATGATTCTTTATGGACCTGCCATCTTCTGTTGCATAAGCAACAAACACAATGGAAACAGTTGGTCTCCTGCATAAATATAGTGGAATTCAGTATCTTTTCCTGCCATTATCTACTAGTTCACAGTGGAACCTCATATGAAACCCTGTCTTCAATTATTTCTTCATCATGCAGACCTAAAATAGGTTGCGCTAAAAGTCTTTCTCTGTGTAGTGAATGTTGTCTGTATACTTTTTATGTAATGCATGCCATATTTGTTTATCTGATATTACTTACTGTATATTGTTTGATTGCAAATGAAAATGTTGGTTCCTACAATTCTTATGACCATGGTTACTCCTATCTAGAGCAGGCTCTCTAACATGTGAGACTTACTAGACACAATAAATGTAGTTGATCATAATGGTTATTTTATAGGTGGGGCAAATGTTGGATTTATATATTTACTAGAAAGTTGATTTGAATTAAATTTACCTCCATGGAAGCAAGCTTAGGTTGTAGCTATTCAAGCAGCCATTATTTTTATCTTACTCGCCATAACTATAACACTTCTGAAGATGATTTTTGATATTCATTTGCAAGTCAGCCATATAAAGAACAAAAGGCCTTCTCCTGTCTATGCAACTGTGAGGGGTCAAAAAGGAGGTGGTTTTAAATGTATAAATCTCAAAAAAAAACAAGTGTTGCTTTTGTAAATGTCAGATTGAATCATTGGCTATTGGGTGCAGTAAGTAGGATAAAGATCTATATTATTTTTCTGAGAAGTTAATGTAAAGAAATACAAAGAGTTATGAACTGAGTTATGAACCCCAGACTGGGAAATACTGAGCTAGATTTAGTAGAGTTAGTATTTCCTTTAAAAGGTGGGTAATTATTTCATACCAAATGGTTGTAAATGGCACCCTTTGCTGTTATTTAGATATTCACAGATGCTCTGGAAAAATATTGTTCCTTGATTTTAATCTGGGAAGGATGAGATCATTGCCAAAGAGTGGATACATGCTTGATGTAGATATTTTGAGTCACTGTTAGCTGCTACCACTCATTGTGTGTCACTTGGTTTTGCCTGAGCTGAACTAAACACACAGGACTGGCATATTCATCTACAGAACAGCATAGGGTCAAGACTATAGTTGTTAGTGGTTTTGGTTGTTTGCCCCTGTTGGTTCTCAATTCCAAAGACTAGGATTCCTTGCAGAGACCTTTTGCTCTGAACTTTGTCCGTGTTTCTAATGAATCAGCATATGATCCAAAGTAAAACATAGGTATTTGGAGTCAAAAACAATAACCTAGTTGAATGCTCTTCCAGATAATCTTAAGTTTTCAAGATTCCTGCTTGTTTTTCAGCGGAAAGGTATAGATTTAAGTCTTAGTAAGGTTGGTTTTATGTTGATAATTATGCGATAATGCACCTCTTGGAAGATGTTCTACCGTGACTTTGATAATAGACTACAAGTAGCCAACAATAATAAAATGGACTTGTTAAGGCCACAATTAACAACAGTCTCTATGAAGAAGATAGAGAGTTTCTCAACATATAAACAAGATCTACTGCATCATTTTGGCCAGATGCACAATTATAATAATAGTGGTTGTTCGGTAGATTTGCATGCAGTAGAATTATACTCCCTCAATTTAATAACTAAGGACACAACTAGTGTAAGATTGAGAGGGGGGGAGTGAGCTAGGACAACACTAGCAGCCTTCCTGATACAAGGAGTAATGAACAGAGGCGTGGGGCCAGAAAGTACATGGAATGGCAAAGTGTTACTTTTGCCCATTCCCAGTTTTTCACCATCTGGGAAGGAGAAGTTGAAAAAAGAGAGTCAGGTTGTCAGTTTTAGAGAGGTGGAATGATGCAAAATAGAAACAAAGCCCTCAAAAAAATCAGTGAAGAAGATACACCCATAGAAGAAGATACAGCATAGAGCTAAACAGATATATGTGGTATTGTATAAGGATCCCTATGGGTAGAACTTTTATGAGTACAATGCTACACAGTTCTGAGCAAAATAAATAAATAAATAAGATTAAACACTTGCATTTGGTTGCCTAACAAATGAAACAAACAAACAAACAAAACCTCCCAGGAAGTAATTTTTTCGGTCTCACTTTCTCATGGTTGTTACTGCCTTGTGTCATGGGGGCAGCAGGAGAAACATCATTAGAGATGGGCATAATTATAGATGGGCATTAAGCACAATGATGTTCCAGCTATGCAGCCGCCTCTTCAAACTAGCCAGCAGCCTGTGGAGGTGTGGAAGGACAGCTGAAGCTCCTTCCTGGACTGGGATGCTGCCAAAAAGGAGGACCATGGCAGTGGGCTTACAAAGGTGAGTGGGCTTCCCAGCCTTAGGGGAGGTTAAGCACTGTACCTGTGGTGCTACACTAGCAATTTGTCATGAAGTGCTCTGTCACATGTTGTGGCCATCTCTAATAATCAATTTATTTGTTCATGGATAAATGCTTCTCTTGGATGAGCCTTTTGTTATTAATTTCAGTCTGTCTGGATTCTGAGGGAGTGGGGACACTTGGTCCTGGAACCATGGTGAAGATGAACAATTATGACAGGTGGCTAAATTGGTAGGTTGGGGTCTTCTTTATTGGAAGAATTGCTGCTAAGTTTAGAATTTCAAAAGGTAATGGTGGGATCCATATGGGCTATGTGTTATGCCAGATGAAATGATATGGCATTTCATGTGCATTACAGGATTAGTGCATTATATTATTCTTAAAACACAAAAATGGCAAAGATGGTTGTGCTTGTTAGTTACAATGTGTCTTGATTTATATACTAACAAAAAGAGTATAACAAGAGTGACATAAATCAGTCTGATCCTTTAGAATGTTATAAATAACATAGAAGTCAAATCCTTTCTGATGAATGAAACTGAACTTAAACAAAATTAAACCTTTAACAATAGCTCCAGAGATTAATGTTTTCTTTTAGTATTCTACCACTGCTTACAAATTTGCCAGGATCTGAAAGGTTTACCAGATTCCTTTCTGGTTTTGTTCACTATCCATAATCCAGAGGATAGTATTAACATTGGGAAGAATTAGGTCAGATGCCATTTGTGCTTTTAAATTGGAATTTCTTAACATTTCTGCTTTAAATCTACTCATGAGCCTTCAACATGCGCATTTGTAGGGTTTTAGTTGTGTAATATTACAAATGCCATGGTAATGCGTATTATCTGAGAAGCCTCACTTCAGATATTTTAAATATTCTCCCCCTTGTAGAGGAGAGAATTGAGCTGGTTGGTACACATACAAAATTATGCCACAAGTGCACATATAGAATCATAGTGTGATACTGTTTGGGAGAACAATGCCTTGAGACTGATAATATCATATTTCATTCCTGATTGCTTGAAAACATTTGCAGAAATCCAGCATCTATCTGATTCTGAAATCGTGAATTCTGAATGTGTGCATCGGGGTGTACTATGATTCTATTTTTCTTCCTTCACCTACTTTTGAAAGCAGGTGCAGATGCTGAACTGGTGTCCTGATCAGAAGCATGATAAATATCCATCTATATATGCCTGATTTAAGTCTTCTTCAGTTACTCAGTGGAAGAACTTTTTACAACCTGCCATGTCAGTCAGCAAACTTTACATGTTCATTGTGGAGTTATCTATATGATTTGGGCTGAGACCTTGGGGAAATGATGAGGACAAGAAGATGGAGGCAAGTTTAATTGTTACATCAATTACAAGAATCCTGTTTGTCACCACAGTGTAAAGTTACACTGTAGTAAGTTCTATCGCAGTTACTGCAGGCACTGAGCTACATTATGTAGTTATTCAAGATTTCAGCCTCCATGGTACATCCATCTTTTTCTATTCAAACTGTGTTTATCTAACAGTAAAGTGACTAGCAAGATTGAATCAGGCAACATTTTGTTTATTACATCATCATCAAAAGAAAGTTACAACACTTCTTCAGTTTCCATACCATCATTTTGCTTCTAAAGACAATACTGATTTTGTTGAAATGGGAACAAATCTTAGAAACCCCTTAACAGAGGGATTGATTTACAATCAATCCTCTGTACATGAACTGTTAGTGTTTTAGCAGTGAAACATTTCAATATCTCAAGAAGATGTCCAGTTGCCATGACTCAACTTCCAGATAAACTCACCTGGATGACTGAAAATCTTCACAGATATACAGAAACACAGCAGAAATTTGGTTAGAATGGAGAGCCTCATAACATGCTGTTTATTTCTTACCATATTGTTCTAATTTTTCCCAGTTGATGTTATGAGAATGATCTATTACTGCCACCTGGCTTAGAAGTAGAGGAACAGGTTCTGGCTTTTAAAAAGCAATACTGTAATCCCCCCCCCCCGCCCCCAAAAATCCCATTCATTCTGGCTCCATTTATTCATCTTTTAAAGCTTGCTTTTCTTTTGATAGGTGTTAGGAAAACCTTACCTGGCACTGTATGATTTTTCTGTGAATTATCCCTACGTTAATAGTGAAGATCCACACAGGAAAACTACACCTCACAGTAAAGTACAGGTATAGGTTTTAAATTTACAATTGCCTCTGCATTTCAGAATATCATTTGGAAGAGACAATTTAGTTAATCCCCTATTAGTTTCTGTTGAACAACACCTACACAGGCCCACCTCTTTTTCTTGGTTAGCTCAGTGACTTAGGTCTCTGGCTATGGAGCCAGAGGTTGGGTATTTATTATTCCTGTTCTTTATGAACAATTTATATCCTTCAACTGCAATATTCCAGTCCTGTGGGTCATCAGACCAAGTTTCAGCTATTTCTGTCAAGTCATATTTACTCTCCTAAACTAAGATTTCCAGGTATTCTTGTTGGTTTTTCACAATCCTGACATTCATGCATATATTGTGTGATGTGTGACATACCTTGCTTTTATGAAAACTATTATTGGACCACAGGGACCAGCCAGATCTGTTCCTCTTATTGTGCCTAAGCCTTCATCAAATTTACGTCCAAGTCTGCCTCTCCTACCCTCTTCTAATTCAATTTCAAGCCATCCTGGTGAGTAGAGATGGGCATGAAGCAAAAAATAAATAAATGGTGTTTCGGTTTTTTGTTTGTCGTTGAGAGGTCTGTTTCGGTTTGTTTCCATTTGTCACGAATTTTTGGAAAATTTTCGTTTCCGTTTTTCATTTTTTTGTTTGTCATTTCTACCCGCTTTTTGCACAATTTTAAAAGCATTTCTGTGTGCAGGCATCCCCCAACGCCCCAGACCAGAGGGAAAACACTTAAAAAATGGATGCTGGCAGAGACACAGTATAGACTAGGTACGCAGGGAGGCTGCAAAGGCAGCGGCGGGCGTTGCCCAGGGTGCAATGCAGCCGCAGAGTGACGGTACTGCGGGGCAAGGGAGGGTACTCACCGAGAGGTACGCAGCACTCACGCACACAGGGAGGCTGCAGGACTGAAGCTAGAGTCACAGCAGAGACAGCAATCCCACCCTAACTCCTACCAGAGACTGCAAGGAGGGCAGGGGCTGCCAGAGCTTTTTATGCCTTCTGTGGCTGCCAGACCTGCCCGCCCAGTCTGCAACCTGGGCATGGTATTGGTTGAACATGATCCCATCACATGGTTTGCCTCCATTTTGTGGCTGGTGGCGACATCCATTTTAAAGGGAAAAGAAAAATACGTCGCGATGGGACCCCAACCCCCTGGTAGGTAATAATTTCAAAAAATTATCACATTATCGTTGCGTTTTTACAGATGTCCGGGGTGTTTTAATACCCAAGAAATCAATCAATATTAGGCATCTGGAAGCCATTTTGGGTCGATGTCCCCTAACACCCCTTAAAGGGAAAAAATACAGCAATCTGGAAAAAAGACATAAATGCACCTTTTAAGGACCCCAACCCCCTGGTAGGTATTATCAGACAATATAAATAATTATCGCTGCGTTTTTACGGATGTCCAGGGCGTTTTTTAACATTTAAAATAGCTCATTTCATTGTGCGTCGCCATTAACGGAAAAAATGTTCATTCCGTGCCCATCTCTACTGATGAGTTTCAGACAAATTTGGGAAGAAAGGTAAAAAGGATATCGACTGGAAGACGGTTTATTTTTTCATTGGTTTTGAGAAACATTGTTTCTTTTGCTCAGCTTGTTTCTGGACAAGATATTGAAACATGGCAATAAATGATGCAGAGATGAATGCAAGATAAGCAACATATTTTTTTCGTTTCAAACTCACTTTGAGTCCTTGTAAACCTATAATCTGTGTCTCATACTGTTTGAAGAATGCTTGAAGGCTTTGATTTCCATAATCTCTGTGTGTCCTCAGATTATCTCACTGAGCTGTGGTTGAGGAATGGAAGAGAGGGTCAGGGAAGGAAACAGCATCACTTACTGCTTCCATCTTTCTCTTTCAGTTTCTGCTACTTCCATGACTGGGAAAAGAATTTGTTCCACCAGTGGTAGAGCCCACCAACATTTTGTTTCATATTCTGGTCCTGCTGAAAATATATGTACTTCTAAAAGAATAGAAAAATAGGAAAGTATAGAAAGATTGCTCTAATGTAGCACCCCATTTTCGACAACTTGCTTAGCCCTGAAAGAATAGGACTACCAAAAATACTCCTTTCAATCTAAATGATGTTATAGGAGAGGAATGATAAGATTTTATATGTGATGAAACTGTGAGGTAACATTTTATCAAGGAGGCACTTAAATTGAGGAAAAGTACACTTTAACCTAATTGCATGGCTCCTGTAGAAACAGTGTGGTTGTTTTGTATGGGTTCTTCCAACTCTATGATTCTATGATTTTATGATGGCCAGAAGAAGAAAGGAGTATGTACATATTTGCAAGCTTAGCAGTGTGTATGACTCACTCCATAAAATTATGAAGCACCCCTTCTCTCTTCTGTGAAAGTCCACACGGCTCCCATGTTAAGAGTTAGTACCTGAGGATGTTGAAGGAATGTGAGGGAATATTTGGAAGGATATACACGGGTACCTTGGTTTACAAATGCCTCCGTTCATGTAATTTTTGGTTCACAAAAGGAAATCCATTGAAACAATGCCCCGGTTTATGAATTTCTCCCCCCTAAAATCCCTCAGTTTATTATTTTTTTCAGAGCAAGTTTCCCAAGATGCACTGTGCCCCCATGCATTTTCCATTTATGAAATTTCTGCAGGATGAAATGCCCTGGACAGCACATTAAATTCTTAAAGTGAGGTATGCCTGTATATGAATTGAGAATACAAGGGTGGTTGACTTGGCACAATTATACTTGGCTTGTTACCACCTACGAGTGCCATGCACCTTCCCTCATTCACCCCAACACAAGACAGTTAATAACAAGGAAATATGACCCTCAGTCTGAAAAAGATCATTTATCTTTGACTTATGGGGTATGAAATACAAAAATCTGGGAACCCCTTCATGGCAGAATATTATTTTAAACTTTTCAAAACCACTTTTCCAGCTGTAACATCCATTACGGTTCCCCCTTCCCCTTGAGATTGCAATTCCTCCATCATACCTACTACATGCCTCATTTAGTTTGGTCAATTTGCCAGTTTGCCATTTGACCTTGATGGATGTCTGCTGGAGCAGCTCTCGCAGTCTTTAAGTGCTATGGAGCTCTGGGTGACCAGCCAGAACAATCAGCCTTTGTCTGAAACAGGGCACTTATTTCTGTCACAAACGGTCTGTCAGAGATATTTTGGTAAATCAGGATGACATAATCTGTCTCCTCTGTACGCCTTAGACCCAAACCAGAACTTCCATTGTTGTCTCTGGAGGAAAGGCAAATCTCTTAATTGGCTCAGTGGATTGAAAAGGGGAAGCAGCCCCACACAGCTAACCCGCTATTTCCTGGGAAGGATTATTTCAGTGCTTTAGAAGTGTTGAGGCTATCAGTAAATACACCCTAATGATTTTTTTTCTGAGGCATTAGAAGAAGAAAATAAGCAGTTCTGAGGAAAAGGGCTATTTCCTCAGCAAATACCCTCTTCTAAGCCAAGGAATATTATGTAACTATTATATGAATATGAAGAATGTTGAACAATCTAATGGAAAACATGGACTACTGGCAAGCTACAGAATATGCCATTACGTACTTCTGGATAAATAATGCAGTGCTGACTGGCAAAAAGGGACAGATGGAGTGGCATTGTTTGTTTCTAAATGTGAGCAGTGCAGAATTTAGGATACTTGATGCATTGGCTATCTGTGTGTACAAATCACATTCATTGCTGAAAAACTAACTAATAAAAAAAGAAAACAAGGAGGAATTAAACTATTGCAATTTAAGATTTATCCATCCATGAATTAATATCACATTTTTTCTAAGGTATTTTTTTAACTATGAGAATTTTCTCTTTAAAACACCATACCATTTGACATACTCCAAGAACTTTAATGATCTTCTTTGTCTTTTCTCCTTAAGTTTCCCTGTTTTCAAAAACTCAATACAGTAATAATTATGCGGCATCAAGCCAGTTCTGGATTATGGCAAGTCTTTTGAGGATTTTCCAGCTAGAGAATATTCAGAAGTGATTTACTGCCTGTTCCTCTGGGTGTGTTGTGGGACTGCACAGCTTGCTCAAGGCCACACAAATTGACTATCCTTGCAGAAAACACTGTGGGCAATTGAACTCATTGCTTCCACAGCCAGATGCCTAAACCACTGAGCTATCCAGCCAGGCTACGGGGTATTATTTAGCAGGGTTTACCAAACAGATTTCATTCCTGCCCACACCCACCTCTGTTTCTCTAATCCTCTTCTTTCCTGACAATCTTGGGTTATTAGTATCCCGGAGTTGAGTCATGGCAACTGGGCTTCTTTTCTTGTGAGATCAAAATGTTTCACTGCTCCTCCAAGTAGCTTCTTCAGTCTGAGGAAAGTTTATGGGAGGTTTCCAATTTATAGTTTGCCATGGTTTCCCTACCCTGGACTGAATAGGCTCTTTCAATGGTCAATGGCCTGGGGTGTGTGAAAGTCACATCTATACAGTGCTTCCCAATACCCATTAAGTATGGCTTGTCAGCAGTGACCTTCCAGGTGGAGGTGTGAGGTGCTTCTGATTTGTCTGAGGATCAATGCAAGGAAAACATGATAAGTGGTAGACAAATTGTGCCTACGTTCCCCCCATCCCCTTTGAGAGAAGGGTTTTCAATACACACATGCACAGCTTCCCTGACCCCTCTCTCCAACCACCTATCTTCTCTGTCTAATATGTGTACATCCTTGTCTTTGATTGAGTGTCCTTTGTCCTTCAAGTGGAGGTGTACTGCTGATTCTGATCCTGAGCTGTTACCCCTCCTATGTTGGGCCATTCTCCTGTTTAATGTCTGTTTGGTTTCTCAAATACAAGTAGAGCTCTGCACACTCCTCACTGCATTGGACCATGTATAATATATTGCTCCTCTTGTATTTTGGTGATGAGTTTTTGGGTGGATGAGTCTCTGCTTTAGTGTGTTTGTGAGTCTGAAGTAAATCGGTATGTGCTATTTGCCAAAAATCCCTTTAAACTTTTCAGACACTCCACCCATGTAAGGAATGACCAGGTTCATCCATCTCTTGTTTTTCAGGCTGATACATTATTCTTCTGGGTTGGGACACTGTCTTGTTGAAGGCCCATTTTAGATGTCCACAGACCTTAAGTGCTATCTTCAAATGTCTGTCTTCTTTCTTTTTGGCTTCTGTGGAAGTGGGGATGCTCTCTGCTCTGTGGTTTAGTGTCCTGATGACTCCTAGTTTGTGTTGTAATTGGTGATGGGAGTCAAACAGTAGGTATGGATCAGTGTGTGGGAGCTTCTTATAAAATTCTATACAAATGCCACGGTTGGGTCCTGTGATAACTACACAATCCAGGAAAGCCAGCCTGTTGTCTTTGGTGTCTTCCTGGTGAACTTGGCAGCTTCTACTGCTACACAGAAATGATTAACTATCCTGCTGCAAGAGACAATACCAAAAACAGAAATCAATGTGATTCTCACATTGAGCACAGTCTCTGGGAGTCCTATGTATCAACCCTCCCCCTTCACCCCTTCACAACTGTCCTTCACCTATTACTTTTATTTCCCTTTATAACAGCAGTGACTGGAAATGACAACTTGCCAACCTCTGTGTGGTAGAAATGAGATATTTATCTGAGGATGTTGGCACTTCCTAGAAATATTATAATGGTGACAGCACTGAAAGATAGCCCTTCCTCCATTTCATAAGAATCATTGCTGTGTATTGTTGCCATGTATGGCTTATGCTGATATTGACTTGTTCACTTATTTTTGGTTCTGTGTTCGTATTTTAATGTTGTAATGGTCATGCCTGAAATCTTTGCATAACAGAAATATTATAAAAATAAGAATCAGGATGAACCCAGGGGTTCTATCTATCTATCTATCTATCTATCTATCTATCTATCTATCTATCTATCTATCTATCTATCTATCTATCTATCTATCTATCTATCTATCTATC
>JAHTLZ010000114.1:7959674-7972722 GCA_023846285.1 Phrynocephalus versicolor | reverse complement strand
TCTTCTTCTTCTTCTTCTTCTTCTTCTTCTTCTTCTTCTTCTTCTTCGTGTTTGTCCCACTTGGTGGTGGGGTCTGCTATAACAGCCAACATATATACTGTATACTATATGTATATGTATATTTCCCCTATCATATCCAGTCTTTGCTGTCTATTTACACGGCATTATCTAGCATACAACACCTGAAAATTCTTTGTTACTCAACTGTCTTCCTTTAGAAAACACGTAATTTTAACTCTTCAGCCAGCATCATGCTAAGTTCTGCTTTATGTATTTAATATTGGAGTCTTGCTATGATATTTTCTCCATTAAAAATTCACAATTATTTTAGTGGGCTCTTTTTAAAAATATATATATGAAATCTTTATTTACCAAGCAGAGTTTTCCAAGGGAGATTTAATTGAAAGATATGCAGGACTATGTTATAGGCAATATATCTTTGTAGGTCACTGATAAAAAAATAAAAAATCTTTGCAAGCTTTTTTGTCCACAAAAGCTTACAATGATTTTTTGATTTTTTTTATTACTGGCCTATAAAGGTGGTCTTGCATTTGTATTTTGTAATGGCTCCCCCTTTTTACTTTAATTAGAACATAGACTTATTCTGTGAGTAAAGCAGAAGGAGCTTCTTTAAGAGGAGTTAACCTTTTTATAGGTGAATGCTGCCACCTTCCGATAGCAGCAGCAAATGCCTCTGCAGCAATTAAAGGCAATAAAGAAGCATGGGTAACATTTCTTTATCTTAGTGCTTAGAGGACTTGAGGTTCAATCTCTCCCTAAAATACACAGACTGAGGAAATATTCCATTTCTAGTTTATAAATATTCTTAGGAAAGTAGCTTCAAGGCAAAGTTGTGCATTGGTACAATGTTTTTGCGGGATAACCTCAAGTAGTTAGCAGCAGCAGCAGCAACAAAAACCCAGTGGTTTAATTTTTACTGGTAGCTATCTTTTTGTTTTATACATTTCTCAGTGCATTAAAATGTTGCTAGGTGTGTTAGAATATCAAGTGTGTTTTACTTACCAAACCAACTTCCCAACACTGATAGGCATTCTCTAAAGCATGAGAAGGGCCATAGATCCATAAAGGATAGTGATGTGTACATATTATGTTTGATTCAGTTTACTTGTTTATAATTGCCCTAGGTGACAGCACATCATGGCTTCAGAGACTAGGACTCAGGGCAATGGTTTCAAACTACAGGAAAAGAGATTCCATTTGAACATTAGGAAGAACTTCATGACAGTTAGAGCTGTTCAGCAGTGGAATATGCTGCCACGGAGGGTGGTGGGGTCTCCTTCTTTGGAGGTTTTTAAGCAGAGGCTGGATGGCTATCTGTCAGAAATATTGTGATGGGGTTCCTGCATGGCAGGGGGTTGGGCTAAATAGCCCTTGAGGTCTCTTCCAACTCTATGATTCTATGAAAACAACACATTATAAAAATAGACAATTAGCAAATTAAGTATAAGTGGGTAGGAATGAGGAGGAGGATCCAAGGTTATCACATTCAGCCTGAAGATCAAGACTAGTATTCTATTGCCTGAATGTGAAATTGAGGAAAAAACATGTAAAGGTTCTGTCCTGCCCTGACAGGCTTTCTTTCATAATCTTACTTCTATGATTGGTCCCACAACTAGAAATGGGCCCAACCAGGAAAAGTCCAGATCATGATAGTTTATGTTTGATCCCCATTTACAAACTTAATCGGCCACTGACATAGACAAATTTGATGATGGCAGCAATGAAGAAATTGATGTGTCACTGGAGATAAATGGATGCTGGATGCTATCTTATTTCCAACAATCTTGTTTGAATTTTCAATAATCATATTTGGATCAACCTGGACCATAAAGAAAGCTGATAGGAAAAAAATATTAGTTTTATTTGAATTGCAGTGCTGGAACAAAGCTTTGCACCCGAAGGACAAAGAAGTGAGTCCCAGATCAAATCAAGTCTAAACTATCCCTGGAGACAAAAATGTTGAATCTGAAGCTATCCTACTTTGGGCACATCATGGAAAGGATTCTGTGGAAAAGACAATAATGTTCGGAAAGGCTGAAAGCAGCAGGAAGAAGGAAGACCAAACACAAGATGAATTAACTTCCTCAAGGAAGGATGGAGTTTGCTTGAGCCGAGCAGGGCTCTTGGGGATAAGATATTTTGGACATTGGTCATATATGGAACCATTGTAAGTTGGGGTATCTTGATGGCACACAATGACAGCAGAATATTTTACATACCTTGAAATCCCTATTAGGGTTTGTATATGTTAGTTTCAACTTAACAACACATAACTAACTAACCAAACAAACAAACAAATAACTAATAGGATAGTCATAAACTGAACTTAGGATGTTACTGTCTAGAAGTAATTCATTCTGTAACTCAGTAGAAAGCCCCCATAAAAGAGCTAATTACCATTAATATGGGAAGATGCAGTAATAATTTATTACATTTCTTGACTGGCTTTTCATTACCTTTTGGTGCTTTCTTGTAAAAAGATAAACAAATGTGTCTGAATCTGAAATGCTTCCACAAGCAGTTCTAATCTTGCACACGCACGCACCCACGCCCACGCCCACACACACACACACACACACACACACAATCTCTACCAAAACAAACAAGGGGGGGAAGCAAAGTAAAAGAAAAAAAGTAAAAGATTTTTTAAAGGGAGAAAAGGAAGATGCAAGCATTCCTTAGCATATGAAATAAAGTAATAGTATTGTTAATTAATGCTATTTGCAAAAAGAAGCATTGTAATTCCGTTGTTACCCTCAACCCCAGGCAAAACGTTATAGGCAACCATATAGAAGTGTGCCGTTCATGCAATGTACAGTATATTTATCCAGCCTGTTTGATGGTAACTGAAGCCACCAATCACTGTAGCATTTTCCTTTGAATGCCTCCTTGATTTCATTCTCCACCACAGGATCATGCTTGGTCTGGGATACAGTAACATGTCCCTACTACTGTATTATCTTTGGGACCTGGCATTGTCACCCACTGGCTATTTCAAGCTTTAAGTTTTGTTTGACACTACGGCTTTCATATGTACATAACAATGCTGCCCCCAGAATACCCTTGTCTGACAGCACAGGGAGTGGATTTCCACTGCAGGTACTCCTACCACTCCCCACCATTGGTTATGATGATTGGGATTGATGGGAGATGCAGTCCCAACAACACCTGGAGGCATGTAAGTAGTCCATCAATGTTCCAGAATTTGTATCTGGAGATGAACCAAGGGCTCCCTTTCTCCCATCTTCACTTGAGACATGGTTAGCAATACCACACAATCACTTGCAGTATATATAATCTTGTTCTTCAAACATCACTCGCATTCTCCCCACCCCCAATTCTTGTCCTCTTTGGGTGGCAGAGGAGCAGGACTAGGGAACTTTTTGATATGTGAACCTTGGCAACTGTTCAGCACTGCCAGTCCCTGATGCCAAAGTTAGGAGCCGTGTTTCTTTTAATCCTTGGGTCATTCAGATGCACACCAATAAATAGATGGTGTGCATTTCCTGACTGAAAACCACTGTGCTGTTCTTAGTGTAATATGCATATGGGTGTTGTAGTCCAAAATTAATTCATTTTTCCCAAGCAGCACAGGTAATTTCTCAACTGCACATCTGCATTTCATTTGTAGGTTATGTCTGGTGAAGGTCTAATGAAAGGCCTGCTCACAGAAAATTCCTGAGATCAGCCAGACTCTTATGGGCTTTAAGACATAACTATAAACTAAGAAATGCAAGTCAGAGGGATTTCTCCATCCAGAGACAGGAAGATAAACACCCAGCTCACAGGCATCGCCCTACAGAGGTTTCTGCTGACTGTATTGATACACACAGTACAGTTTCTGGGAAATGTCAGCGTAATTTTAGCTTTGTTCCACACCACAGAATGATCTCGAGGGAGGAGGATGGGTGCTTTGCCTGGATGCCCTTTGCATGGGTCTGGTTAGTGTGGGAAGGACCTGGGTGTCTTCTTTAGATAGCTGGGCCAATAAGAGTGGCACATCTTCTGAGTAACTGATAGAGAGGACGGAAGTGCAGTACAATCAGGAATTATGTGTTAATTTTATCTTACTTCTGCACAGTAGTACCTGTTAGCTACACATCCATACCTTCTTAGCAGGGTTGTAGCAGAGGCAGGGCCAGTGAGGCTTTTCCCCAGGGACCCAAAATTTAGAGGGTGATAGTGGAGATTGTCCTGAAAAAAAAAACAAAAAAAAACAGCAACACCTCCTGGTCATGTTCACTTTCAATATTTATTTATTTATTTATTTGAAGCTCTGAAGGTCTGTCTTACTGAGTAAGGGGAGTAAGGAGCAGGGTCGGCCAGTCACACCCTGAGGCCAGAGAAGCAGAGCATTCAAGACAAAGTGGGACTTCTTCAAAGGTTTTATTCTGCAGAACTGAAGAGCACGTAGAGCTATTGCTCAACATTATGTCTCTTCCTGATCAAGGGGAGGAGCATTCCTTAAGCACACATCAGTTAGAGACTGTTCATTGCTTAATGTTTTTATGAGTTTTGACTAAGACAAAGAGTTTCTGCCCTTCAGTTTTATGTAATTATTCATTATTCCAAGGTGTAGATAAGCGATACAAAAACTCTAAACCATAATTCTCTTCCTAAATTAATCTCTAGATTAAACATAGCCACTTCCTTTCTAAATTAGTCTCTAAATTACACATTATCAGTAAGAACTTCATGGCACAATGGTCAAAGTACTGTACTCCAGCTATAACTGTACTCACAAGTCCTAGGTAGTTGGCTCATGGATGACTTAGCCCTCTAATTTTCTGAGGTCAATAAAATGTTGCCTGCATAAATAAATTACAAACTCCCCAGAGAGTGCTTTAAGCGCTATGTGGTGGTATATAACCAGAACACTTGGGGCCTTTTCACACGACCCCTAAGATCCGCTGGCCACTTAAATTCGGACCAGAGGTCTTGGGGGTTCGTTGCTCTTCCTGCGTCCCCACCCCTCCGCACTTCCTTGATCCTGTCTGCGTGAGGGGAGGGAGAAAAAAAGGGGACAAAAGAATGCAGGCTCATCTCCGTTTGCCGGTCCAAGCCTCCCCCAGCCCCGTCGTTGTCCTGATTCCTTCTCTTAAAGGGGCAGGAGGCAAAAAACAACAACAAACAGAAGCAAGGAGAGCCTGGCACTCACTCCTTTACATCCGGATCTGGGATTTTTCACCCTCCAAGAGCAGGTACCTGAAAAGTGCGCTGGGACGTGCTTAGGTGGGCGTGGCTGCACTTAATTTTCTGTAAACTCCGGAGCTGGTGGGGAAACAATTTTAAGCTCCGGAGCTGGGAGCCATTTGCGGCAGAGTTTAGGGGTCGTGTACAAATACCCTTGGCTTTGCTTTATCAGTAACATTTAAAAGACTTGGCTCAGACTCAGCACTTGCACAGAAGGTCATGCAGACACAGAAGGGTCTTTTTAAACAGGTCACATTGTTACTAAGCCAGAACCAAAGTGTATTTATTATTTATAAGACCAAAGAAATGACTTGGGAACTACCTGTTAGAAAAGGTAGCCATGTTAATCTGTGCAGACATATCAGGCAATAACAAAATAAAAATAAAGAAGCCAAAAATGTTGTGGCACCTTCCGGATTAACGTGTGTTTTAATGTGTGCAGCTGTGTATCAAGTCTGCTTCCCAAAACATTTGTTATGGCTTGATAAACTTTGTAACTACTTATTCTACTCTTTCTGCTCCTTTTGAACCGGGTACACATTACCATGCTCTTTATCACAAAGTCTTTATTATCAGGTAACTGCTTATTACTAATACAGGCATACTACGATCCATTTTACCAATATTTTAAATCTCCATCAAAGTCAGGTGTCTCTGCTCCTTGGAGGGTTCTCCCTTGAATGGGCAGGGGGTGGGTGGGCAGGGAGGGGGAGAGATGAGCAGAAGAACACTCTTAAATTTAAAATTGGTTCTTAACACATCTTTTCTCTCTGTATCCTCTGGTGGTGATGAAAGAACGTGGGGTGGTTCTGGCCCCTAGAGCCCATTGTCTTATCACTGCTTTAACTATTTATCTCCATGAAAATGTCATTTTAGCAGGAAGTATATATGCATATATTTTATTTCCTGCTACAATATGATTTTTACAACAGTAGATGGATGTTTTTATTGGTTTGTGGACAAAGACTGCAGAAGAGACTAAGGAACACATCAGCAGAGCTCACGAATAATGCTATCAGCAGATGATCCAACGTTAGTCCTTTTCCCAGAAGTTATTTACCTATTAAGTCTCCATATTGCTAATTCTTTTGGAGTACAAATAGGATTGCTGATCTTGTTTATGTGACATCAAGTCCCTTTCAGCTTATGGTGACCTTATGGTTAGTGACCTACGAAATATCTGGTCATCGACTGCCCTGCTCAGGTCTTCAACGTCATGGCTTCCGTTAGGGAGTCAAGCTGCCTCAATTTGGTCTTCCTTCTTTCCTGTGGCCTTCAGCTTTTCCAAGTATTATCATCTTTTCCCACTTAGTCACGTCTTATTATGTGCCCAGATGTGAGAAGGAGTCTTTGGGTGGGCTGTCCAACATGCAAGAGAACAAAGGGAGAAATGAAGAGCTAGCAGGGGACAAAAACAGGGGACTCAGAAAAGGATCAGACAAGGGAGAAAGATGAGACCACGGGAAAAGGAATCACTGATAATAAAGGCGAAGAGGTGGAAGGATTGTGGGTAGATACAGAGGTGGAGGAGGTAGTGGTGATGCGGGATTGGCTGAAAGAGGAACCAAAGGAAAAATGTGAAGTGGGGACTCAAACAGACGAAGTGACAGTTATGACAGTTGGGGAGAAAAATAGCTGGGACTGGACAGTGACGGTGGCTCTGTGATGGAGTGGGGGTATTCCCAGCTCGACGAGGGGGAATATACCCCACCAAGGATGGAGGGAGCCTCCCACCTAGGCACGGCACCCATGTTGTGGCAGTCCCTGCCACGGGACTGGGAGTGTGCCGGAGCAGGCTTTCCATCTACCACGGGATGGGAGACCCCACTTTTAGAAACAGTTCATGTTACCTCAGGAGCTAAGGCTAAACCAGTTATGTTTGAAATTAGACGAGTTGATGTTGAAACAGAAAAGAAGATGAACCCGTTTGTGAATGATGTACCAAATAAAACTTTATTAGAAAATCTTACACCGTCATCTGTCCAATCTGTCCTCAATGCGCCGATTCGGGATGGATACAGAACTGAACCCACTCATGCCAGAGCATTAAAAAAAAGCCCAGTTCAGTCATTATTTTTGCTTCTACAGTGTTAAGCTTGGTTTGGTCTAGCATCTTATTTTCCTTTCTGGAGCTCCATGGTATTTTCTTTGGGCCATTAAAATTTTCCAAAGGCATTGTTTTGGAAGCTTCCATTCATGCTCTCCTAGTATTGCCAGTTGTTCATGCACAGCTTGGTTGGATCTCTAGCAGAGAAGACTGTCAGCTACTATATAAGCCGAAGCTTGGGAAAGGAGAAGGACTGACTAAGGTACACAGCTGCTTCTGATCTGCTCTGTTTATCCAGACTAAGTTCGTAAATATGACCGAGTCAAGGTGGTGAGAAGGCTATCTGGGGCAGTTTGCCAGGGTGTCTGTGGTAAAGGCAGAAGTTTTATAACACAGGAAGGAGAACAGCCAGTATTTGCAGTTGATACCTGGCTGTTACAACAACACACGCAGATCACAGTAGACTGAATAGTCACAAAAGGCGATAGGATGACCTAGGTCAGTAATTCCCAGACCTTTTTTTTTTTTTGCACTATGTCCTCTTTTTGATTCTTGAGAAACCCTCACACCTTCCTGACTCATAAAGACATGAGCAAAATGATAAAATATTAAAATTAAGCATAATTAGACTTTCTTCTCACAGAAAGTTAATAGCAGTGTTATATCCCTGAAGCGGAAATAAACCAAATTTCATGTAAAGGTATGTAAAAATATCACTGTCTTTTGCCCCTCTATGGAATTCTACACTCCAAAGTTGGGGAATCAATAGCCTGATTTGAAGCATAGCATAGCAATCCCTGTGCACAATATATGGAGGCATCCTCCCTCTGTCCAGGTGATTTGGTGCTAGACACTTGGTACTGTCATAATATCACAACTGTTTGAGCACTGTACTCTTCACATGAACTCATTAGGTAGTAGGGCTGTTCAGAGAGAATGTTATGGATTTACTTAATTATGAAAGTTCATTTCATGTATATACTGCCCAATGTACAGATCCATGGCAGTTCACAAACCTTATTAGTACAGTGGTACCTTGTATAAAGGAATTAATTCATTCCAAATGAAATTATGTTAAGCAAATTTTCCTTTATACAAATTTTCCATAGGAATGCATTGAAAACAGAGTAATCCCTAATCGTGACCATTTTTATGTTGTATGGATTCGCCCCATAGGCGATTATGTTAAGCAAATTTCCCCTATCTCCAGAATGTTCATGTTGTACAGATTTTATGTTGTTGTTGTTGTTGTTCATTCATTCAGTTGTGTCCGACTCTTCGTGACCCCATGGACCAGAGCTCGCCAGGCCTTCCTATCTTGATTTTATGTTATACAAACATAATAAAATGTTCCCGAAAAAATGTGTTCCAGTGAAGATTTAACTTTTTTCTGAGTATTAAGAACTACAGTAATGGAGGACGCGGAAGCCTGATGATAGTGATGTTTCTATGTCTGTGAAGATTCTCAGTCACCCAGGTGAGTTATCTGAAAGCCGAGTAATGGCAACTAGACTTCTTTTCTTGTGAGATCGAAACACTTCATCCAAGCAGTTTGTCAGTCTTCTATTATTTGAAGTCTTTACAATCAGACTCCAAATCTCTCTGAATTCTTTCTGCTCTCTTCCTATAGAGCAGTGCTTTTCAACCTTGACTCCCCAGGTGGGATACAACTCCCAGATACCCTGGCTAACATAGCTAGTAGTGAAAAACCTCCTGGAGTTTTAGTCCAAAAACATCAGGGACCCAAAGGTGGGAGCCATTGCTATAGAGGGGAAAATGCAAAATGCCAGGAAAGAGAAGAGACCGCCAGTTGTACCCTGAGCATAAAGTATATATGTATGAATTCTCTTTTCCCACCATTTTGTGGCCTAGCATGGCTATAAGGTGGAGTATCTATGTAAATATAACTGGCATGTCAAAACAGAATGTTCATTACAGCAAATAATAAGAATTAAACATTTTAAAGAAGGAGTTCAGACAAGATAAAAGTATTCAGGTTATTATTAAATGTTGTAACTGTTATATAAAATATTTTTAAAAATCACATTTTTAGTACAGTACAAATTTTAATGAATGCAAGGGTATCTAGGTTTGTGGGAGGCTGTATGTAGAAGTAACACTAGATCATGGTTTAGTGCAATGTGAATACACCTCACACTTCCAGTGTGGTCTGAGAAAAGAGACCACTTAGGGTGAAGCAACACGTATGTCAAAACACATAATGTACAAACACATGTCTCTTCCTCGTTACTCAAGAATAAGAATGGATGCTCTGTGTTAGGAACAATGAATATGGAGAAAAAAATTAAATCAAAGTCTCACTTCTGATTTTTTAAAATTATGCATTAAAAATGCAAATGAAGAGAATCCTCCATTGGCACCAATGGAGTCCACTCCTTTTTTAAAAAAAAGCCAACTGAGAACATGGAGAGATTATGTTTACCTTTTCTATAAATGGAGAATGTTTAGAGGCCCCTCCCAAGTGTCTGATTTGCTCTTAGTCTGAAACGAGGATGGTTGCACTGGCCCTGTAAGTAGTTATTGTTGAAATATCAGCCCAGAAGTCTTAGTTGGCAAAGCAACAGGGTGAGTGGCGAAAACGCTAGGAGTTGTGGTCCAACAACAGATGGAAAGCTACAGTACATTCTAACCCTGTTTCATGTCATGTATGTAGCCTTCACAGGGCAACCTAATGTTTGACCTTCCAAGGTCAGAGAAGATTTTTAAGTGGCTGTTCTTCAGTTTGAGATTGGTGAAATCATCAATTTGTTTTTTAAAAAAACTGAACACTGTAGAAAGGTCTTAGTGCAAGAAGGATTTGAATTCCTTTTAATTGTTTTCTCTTTGTCCTGTATGTTCTTTAGGGTATGCTGAAGAAAACCACTATTGTGTATATTACAGTCATACCTCGGATAACAAATGCCTCGGATAACAAATGTTTCGGATAACAAACAGAAATTTCCAGGTATAGGGCTGCCTCAGATAACAAATGTTCCCTATGGGCTGCCTTAGATAACAAATGTTTCAAAATGCCTTGCAAAAAAGTGTACCCAGGATGGATTGCACCCCCCACAGTTTGTGGAGGGGTGTGAGGAGTTAGAGCGTTTCTTAATGGTGTTTTGGAGCCATTCTGGACATTTTTTGCTGATGAATTTTGACCTTTCAAACTTGGAAAGGTAGGGAGCTAGTTCTGGGGGTTTGTGTTCCAGCACTGCATGCCTTTAAAGTGCAATTCATAAAGAGGTCTGGGGGAAAAAAAAGCTTTTTATCCTTTTTTTGGATCTCGAACAGATTAATCAGTTTCCCATTCATTTCAATGGGAAACTATGTTTCGGATAACAAATTGTTTCGGATAAAAAATTGCCTCTGAGAACAAATTAAATTCGTTATCAGAGGTTCCACTCTATATGTCAATAATTGTCATATGCTGTCAAGTCAGTTCCGTCAAGTCAACCCTTTGGCAGGGTTCTCCAGGTAGAGAAGGTGCAACCTGCCCAGGGCCTCAGGCTGGCTATACTTTTAGGAAGCATAGTGGTGAACTGAACTCCCAACATCTGGCTCCAAAACCACTCAGCTCTCCAGCCAGATTGTACTATGTCTTACCTCTCTACAAAACATTCCCTGAAACTTAAGATAGGTCTGAATAAATTAATCATAATTCACAACTAGCAAGAGTTAAATGAATGTGAAAGAGATGCCAAAATATCTGATTGATTGACTGATTGACTGATTGATTTATTGATTTATTATTGCTGCCGAAACAGACTAAAATGGCTACCTCTCTGAAAGCTACATGATCCTTGTTACCTTATTTAAATGTTATAGTGTGTTTGTTATTACTGACTTTATGTCATAGTTTTACGCAGGCACTGGTTTTACTTGATTTTAACTTTGGAGCAAAGGAACAGTGCTGCACGGTGTCCAGACAGAAGGCTCTTAATCTATTTGGACATGGCATCTGTGTGACCATAGACCTGGCCCAAATTCAGTTTAGGAGTCTTTTGAAATGACGACATATGCCTTTCCATTTCCTCTAAACTTAATATCAAGTAATACAGAGTAAAAACAGAGCCTCAATTTTGTTTATATTGATTTTATTCTGTATAACTTACCTTTTTGTTTGACGCACAGTCCATGGTCCAGTTATTTGAATTGTTTCTCTTTCCTTTCTGATGCCAGCGCTGCATAACAAGCCAAGACTTGGGTTAAGAAGAGCCAGTAACTTTGGGGAGAGGCCTTTGGCGAAACTTAATTTTTTATTTTTTTTTCTTTTTTATTTTTCTTCCGCCATCGTTATTATTATGCCCATTGGTGTCTCCAATTTTATTTGTTAGGACTCACGTCTCTGACGTGCTGGGACGCGTTTGGAGGCCTTAGGATTTTACGATTTTAGGATTTTTGAGGATATTATACTGTTTGTTTTAACCTGCTATTTTTGTGATTTGTTCTTGCTGTATTATGATTTGCTGTTAGCCGCTTAGAGTCCTTGTTGGAGATAAGCGGGATAAAAATATAAAAATAAATAAATAAATAAATAAATAAATGCTAAAATTTCTATGTTTGGCTGCATTTTTTTCAAGAAAACAAATCTATAAATTTACTTTGTGTACAGAGTGATTCTATTTCCAAAAAACCAAAATATTTATTTATTTATTTATTTATTTATTTATTTATTTATTTATTTCTATACTTGCAGCACCTAGCGGCATTCCCAGGTCCGTGGGTGGCTTCCAATAAAATAAAAACAAGGAGCAGAACCACACCCCACCAACTCACAAGTATAAAAATATGAATATATAATATATATGAGGAGAACTACACAGTGAAACATGTAATATTATGTCAACAGAAAAAGTATAAAATACAAAATACAATAGAGAAAATAGGACTAAGTAATGAGCATTTATAAAGGGAGGTTATCCTGAAATGTCTCCCTTAAAAAACAAAATTTTTAATGTCCTTTCTGAATATTAGGAGGGAAGGAGTCTGATGCTCTTCCACAAGTACATCATCCCTCAGCCCTACTCAAAGACTTCCTGGCCTCCCTATTACAAATACTATAACTGGTGTCTGCTGGCCAGTCATTTCCTTGTTATATTGTTTATTTAGCATAGGTTACAAAACTAGATGTTCTGGCCTCTTTTTGCTCCAGAAATGCAGAGAGGCCAAGCCATTGTTTGTTTAGCCACTTCTGCTGTTATCTGAGCAAGTGAAAGTTGGGAGGCAGCATGCTAACATTTCTTCACTAAGTTACAGTTCTTACTAGAGATGGGCACGACTAGGGAAAATGACGTTTTCGAGTTGTCGTGTGTCAGAGGCAGCCCGTTTTGGCTCGTTTCCGTTTTTCGTGAAAATTCGCAAAAATTAGTCGGTTCGTTTTTTCGTTTTTTGTTGTCGTTAGTACTGGGTTTTTTGGGGGGGTAGCGGGCTCCTGGAGGCACCTCTGTGGGGTGGGTGCCTCCTCTGGCCCGCTATAAAGGGAAAGCGGGCTCCTGGAGGCACCCGTGGGTGCCTCCTATCCTCACCCACTAGGAAGGGGCAGCAGCAGGCTCCAAGAGACCCCTCAACATGGGGGTCTCCCCTCCTCACCTGCTGCTGCAAAATGGCATGCATAACCATATATGGATATGCATACCAGCCAGACAGTGAGACCTGGTCCACTGGTACGACCCTCCGTCAGGACTGGGTCGCACCTGCCATGTCCCACAAAGAAGGGAATCGTACTTGCGTGTAGTGCAATGCAAGTAGATCTGGCTTAGGGTTAGGGTGGGTTAGTGCAAGGGCTAG
>JAHTLZ010000114.1:7925493-7946719 GCA_023846285.1 Phrynocephalus versicolor | reverse complement strand
ATCTATCTATCTATCTATCTATCTATCTATCTATCTATCTATCTATCCAGGTAAGAATTTCGGAGGTCTCTCCATTATAGATTTTTGACTGGGTAAATCATGAAAGCTATGGGCTGTTGTTCAAAAAAACTGTACATGTGCTGCAGTATTTGATTGTCCTGATGCCTGACCTGTATTGTGGACAACAAGATACAATTTGGGCAGAACATGGAAAGACAGAATGGTTCCCTATAGGTAAAGGTGCCGGACAAGGGTGCATTTTATCATCTTATATGTTCAATGTGCAGTATATGAAGAACATATAAAGACAGCCAGAATAGATTCAGAATAATGAAGATTAAAAATTGGTGGAAGAAACATCATTATTAACAGAAGACATGCAGATGACCTATTTTACTATTAAATCTTAGAAAAACCTGAAACAAAGTTTAGTGAATGTGAAAGAAGAAAGTGCCAATGCAGGACTGCAGCTGAACATTAGAAAGACAAAAAATAATTACCACTTAAGAACTAAACAGAACTAGGGGACATACACTCAAAATTGAGGTCTGGGAGAGTGAGAACAGACAAAAGAATTTTTTTTACCCAGTATGTTGTTAGTCTGTGGAACTCCCTGCCACAGGATGTGGTGATGGCTTCTGGCCTGGATGCCTTCAAAAGGAGATTGGACTGATTCATGGAGGAAAAGTCCATCACAGGTTACAAACCACGATGGAGATGTGTAATCTCCAGGCTTAAAACTGGGGTACTTCAAGGACCAGATGCAGGGGAGTGGTATAAGGAGACAGATATCTAGTCTCATGCACTTCCAGAGGCATTTGGTGGGGCCACTGTGAGATGCAGGAAGCTGGACTAGATGAGCCTTTGGCCTGATCCAGCATGGCTCTTCTTTTATGTTCTTAATGCTGAAATTGAAGTGATTAAAGGTTTTTTATAACTTGGTTCAATTATCAGTCTAAATGGAGTCAGCAGCCAAGAGGGTCAAGTCTTGGAGGGGGAGCAATGAAGGAATTAGGAAAGATAATCAGATATAGGATTTGTCAATGAACATCAAGACCAAGGTCATCCACACTCTTATATTCCTAATAGCTATGTATAGGTGTGAAATCAAGGCAGTAAAGAAGGGTGAGAGGAAGAAAACTGATTTGTTTGAAATGTGGTGCTGGAGGAGAAGTTTGTAGCTGCCCTGTCCAAAAAGACAATCAAGTGGATGCTAGAAAAAATCAAGCCTGAATGATCTCTGAAGGCACTAATGGTGAAACTACACTGTCCACCTTTGGATACATCATAAGGTGGCAAGATTCTCTGGAAAAGACGAATTCTGGAAAAGCCTAAAGGACACACACACAAAAAGAGGAAGACCAAATACGA
Organism: Phrynocephalus versicolor; assembly: GCA_023846285.1. NCBI lineage: Eukaryota > Metazoa > Chordata > Lepidosauria > Squamata > Agamidae > Phrynocephalus > Phrynocephalus versicolor. The sequence continues at coordinate 7,945,348 of JAHTLZ010000114.1, read as the reverse complement.
GATGAATTGACTGACTCTCTAAAAGAAGCTGGAGCTTAAAAAAAAAAAACAATAGCAGAGCACGGCTATTGAAGACAGAACATTCTGGGGATCCCTCATTCATAGCATTACCATAATCTGAAAACAAGCTGATGTCACCTAACAACAAAAAGTGAGCATATGTAAGTCACAATATAAAACTGCCACTGGCATGAGATGCCAGATGTGACCATTTGCACAACCAGGAACACAACCAGCGGCTCATAAAATAAGTGCAAGCTGCTGCCACAACTTACAAATTTAATTTTTCATGTATAAATCACAAATAGGATCCTGGTATCATTGCAGACTATGAATGCATTTCCTGTATTTATAGTAGGTGCTTTGTTTTTCCACCATGACTGTACATTGCTGTTATATTTTGCCATTTAAAAAAAAAAGATGATGGGGATGTTTGTTTGTATTAGTTGAAATAACACCTCAAAATTCCTTCCAAATTCTTCTCCCTTCTTCTCCCTTTGATGCCTTCTCTGAAATATTCAGCTCTTCCACTGCCCTCCATCCCCACACGGCCCATGTGACAGCCTCCTAATGAAATGATCTTCTCTTAATCCAAATAGGAGGTTGTGGTCTCCATAGTTGACCTCCCACTGCTAGGCCCGACTCTCTTGTGGTATTTATTTCAAGCCTTCTTAGCTCTCGTACCTGAAGAGGGAAGGGCTGCTCCGGCGTTTTAGCTGGCATATTTTTAAAAGTCTTGTCTATTATGAAATATTTATGACAGGAAATGGGGCTGGACATTCCTGCTGCCAGGACGGTGTAAGAACGCTATGTACCTTTTACCACTCGAACATGTAAATGCAGACAGTTATTTAACAGAAGGCACACATACCTCATACCTTTACATCTGAAAGAAGATGCCAGAGGAATGTAAACGTTTATTTGGAGCCAGCCCTCAGGTAAAGGATTACCATAGGCCACACAAGGAAATTCCAGCTTGCCCTCCAAAATCATGCCAAGGAGGAAATCTATGAATAGAAAGTTTGTACATGGTAATGAACACGAAGCAGGTACATCACTGGGGATTGGGTGATGGCACGCAAGATTGAAAACACATACCTTGGATCACATCCTGTTTTTAAAAATACGCCAGAAAAGACAACAAACAAACCTCTTTTTTTGCCTGTTTCACATGCCTTCAGAGAAGAGACAGAAACTGTTTTATTGTCTGGGTCGATTTATTTTTCTTCAAACACGTCAATAGGCAGTAGATGACTTTGGAGTAATGAATTCCCTCTGCTGCTTGGAATCATTCATGGACAGAACCCAAAGTCAAGCTCTTTGATCATCTTGTTTTTGAAGTGCATCACTGTATTTCAGCTTTCCTGACTACATTGCTTATTAACAGTGCATTTGTCTAGTTAATGCACCTGAAATTATCTGTGGTTCCTGTCATCTCCATAACATTTGCATAGTAGGCTGCACATACATGCTACTAGAAAGTGCATACCATTTTAGCCTCAATTATCCTCCGTTAGTTATCATAACACACTGTCAGTTTGGACCACACCTCCATTTTTCCTATAAGCATGAAAAGCTGGTTGTAAATCATCTGGGCTGGAAGGGAATCTTTGATCTTCCAGACTGTTAGCAGTACATGGTCCATTGCCATTAGCCATGTGGATTAAGTCCATGGGAGTTACAAGCTAAAAAAGCTGGAAGGATCAAAGTTCCTCACACTTGATACTGTCCAAACAGTATGTTAGTGCTGTCATGTTCCTTTCTTTCCAAGTTTTCAAAGTAGGCATCATAATAGCCTTCTGACTGAGATCCTAATGCTCTGAATTGCACGCATACCTCTTTTTCTGCAATAAAAATACTGCGCTGCTTTTATAATTCTGTGTTCTTCTGAAGCACAAAACAGTTCAAATGTAACACATCATCTCAATATTTAAACAAATCCTGCTTCAATTCTATGCAATTTCAAAATATATCTGCAGAGCTAATAATATGCTGTATTATCAAAAACATTTGCATCTCTTCTAAAAGCAGCCGCAGGTGGGCGCAGCTGCATCTTTCTCAAGAGGGAGCTATGTCTGTAAAGACAAATCAAAAAGCCTTCACCACCAAGGCCATAGCTAAATTTTCATAGATTTCAGCACCTTAGGCCATTGTTCACCTTAAGGCTATGGATACTGTTGTCAATGTCTACCTAACAAGCCTATTCAGGCCATTGTCCATCTTATGAGCCTATTTCAGACCAGGGTGACAAGAGGTCAAAGCTGACTATAAGATGGAGGACTCGCACTAGCTTTATTCAGACTGATGAAGCTGTTTGGAGAAGCAGTGAAACGTTTCTATCTCACAAGAAAAAGAAGTCCAGTTGCCATGACTCAACTTCTAGATCAAGAGAGAACTGTACTAGTTAGAAAATTGTACCCCTAGGACTACTCACCAATGTTGCTGATTGTGGTGGAAGGCTGAGAAGCAGAATATTTGTACCAGATGTTGACATGTGGCAGGCACATGAGGCAAGAGTGATCCTTTAAGTAACCAGAACCCAAACTGTTTAGGGTTTTAAAGGTCCAAACAGGCCAACACTCTGTTCTCTGTTCTCTAAAATGTATGGGCAACTAATACAGCCAGTGTGCTTTAACATTGCGTACTTGCCTAGCCCCAATGTGGTTTGCATCATAAATGTAACCATGTCATTGGCAACAATCCTGTTGCTTAAGGAAGTAAATTGCAACAAAGTAAGCTCAGTGAATCAATGGTAAACTTTGCAGGTTCTATTGAATCAGTGGGTCTACTCTTGTACATTTTACTACATTAAGCAACATTTTCACTATTGATTTAAAAGTTTTTTTAAATAAAAAAGATTCCTCTTCTGTAAGAGTGGGTTGATATCTCAAGAAATAGGAATGTTTGAAAGTACCATGCTAATACAAGATTTTTGTAACAAGAACTCAGAATTTAGCCTGTCAAAATTCTTCATAACTGAACATTCAAATCATACTATGATATTTTAAACACTGGCTACTAAAATGATTACTGGGCTGGGGCACCTCCCTTATGAAGAAAGGCTAAAACATTTGGGCCTCTTTAGTCTTGAAAAAAGGCGCCTGAGGGGGGGTATGATTGAGACATACAAAATAATGCAGGGTATGAGTAAAGTGGATAGAGGGAAGCTCTTCTCCCTCTCCCAAAATACCAGAACTAGGGGACATACACTCAAATTGAGGGCTGGGAGAGTAAAAACTGACAAAAGAAAATATTTTTTCACCCAGCGCGTTGTAAGTCTATGGAATTCCCTGCCACACAATGTGGTGATGGCATCTGACCTGGATGCCTTCAAAAGGGGACTGGACAGATTCCTGGAGGAAAAGTCCATCACAGGTTACAGACCATGATGGAGATGTGTAGTCTCCAGGCTTTAAACCAGGGTACTTCAAGGGCCAGATGCAGGAGAGTGGTATCAGGAGACAGATATCTAGTCTCATGAGCTCCCAGATGCATCTGGTGGGGCCGCTGTGAGATACAGGAAGCTGGACTAGATGGGCCTTTGGCCTGATCCAGCATGGCTCTTCTTATGTTCTTATGTTCTTATGTACTAGGGAGATTTTTCAGCAAAACCCTCCCCCTTCCATGTGTGAGAAAATGTTTTAATAGGGTGGATCATGAAAGGAGTGGGTGAAATCTGTTTGCTGTAAAGAAGAAACCGATTTAGTGGGAATAGTGTTTAGTATTAGAGCTGGGCACGACTTAGCGGTATTTTCATTTTCATTTTCGTTTTTCGTTTCCATTACGTAACGAAACGAAAAACGAAAAACGGCTCAGAACTGGAACGAAAACGGAAACGAAACGACTAATTTGAGCCAATTTTCATTTTTCGTTACTGGAAAAGCACATAATGGAGCTAAATGGGAAGAAACGAAAAAATTTTTGTTTTTGTTTTCATTTTTCGTTTTCGTTACGTAACGAAACAAAAACGAAAAATTTTGAAATTAGCTCACGAAAACGGAAACGAGCCGAAATGGACCCCTAGCCGAAAATGAAAACGAAAACGAACAATTTTTCTGAGTCGTGCCCATCTCTATTTAGTATGGGTTTTTAGCACCCAGGACAAGGCAAGAATTGTGAAGTGCAGGTTATGCGCTGGTTCTATGACGCAATGCATGAACTTTGACTACCTGGGAGTGAAAAGGGGATCACAGGGATTGGCTGTGAGAACACATCCAGTGGGATAGACCATGAGCCCCTAAGAATTTTACACCCAGGACAGCTGCACCTCTGCTTCTGGCCCATGCTATGCCATTGCATGGGAAGCCTCTTTGCCAAGTTTCCTCAACCTGGTGTCTTCCACAGATTTTGGACTTCAACTCCCATCAGCCACAGTGAGCATGGCCAAAGGAATTCTGGGAGTTGCGTTCTAACATTGGGAAGATAGAAGAAGTCTGTTCTACATTATATCCATGTGTTTGTTAGCGCTGGGGCAGAGACACCATTTGTGTGGGGGGCTATCTTTGAATAATATTGATTGCTTCACTCTGGCCCATCAGTTGATATCTATCATGCAGAAATCTTGTTCACAAGATCTCTGTGTCACTGCTGGTTGGCTTTAAATAACAGGATTCTAGGAAGTTCTCCCATCTGAGCAGCTGGAACCTTCTCGTAGGCTGTGAGTATCATCCTCCTAAATGAAATAATTACACTAAATCAGTACACCCAGAAGAAAGTCATGACCTGCTGGCAGAACAATCACACCCAGATGGCTTTGTCTCAGTGGAAACTAGGTCAGTTTTCTGGGAACCAAGCTCACAATATGAAACTGTGTCATCCCAGATTTGGGAAGCAGGCATAGATTCAAGGCCTTTACAGCTGCTTTCCTTTAAGGAATGTTGCTTATGTGTTGTCTGTACATTTAGTAGCACGCACACACACACATATATAGGCATGCTTTTGAGAAAATTGCCCTTTTCTTGAAAATATTTTTCTGCAGGTTGTATTTCTAAGATAATTAATTGTTCTGACATTAACAAGTGAGTGGATATGTCTAGAAGATTGGATGGATGAATACAGTGGTACCTCTTAAGACCAATGCCTCATAAGACAAAAAAAAGTATAGGAAGAAAATATTTCCAAGAATACCCATGCTTTGCCTGATAAAAAATTCCCTATGGGATGCTTTGCAAGACAAATAAATGTTCCACATGTACCTGGGGGGGGGAACAGTTATTTTTGTCTTTATTCTACCCTCCAGAATAGATTAATCTGTTCCCAATGCATTCCTATGGGAAATCACATTTCGTAAGACAAATTTTTTATAAAACGAAGCGACCCATAGCCTCCAGAATGGATTAATCCATTTTCGATGCATTCCTATGGGAAACCGCATTTCCTAAGACAAAATGTTCTAAAAACAAATTGACCTATAGAACAAATTAAATTTGTTTTAAGAGGTGCCACTCTATTTGTATTTGCAGAAATGCTGTAAAGTACCCTTTAGAATACATGCACCTCCAAGGACTCATGCGATGAGTGTTCTGATTCGTCATCTCAGACAGTGGCAATCACTTTAAGTAGAGGAAGCAGCAGCCCAGAGCAAGAATTGAAGGAACTGATATGGAGAACCATACCTAGCTGTCTTTTGGTATAATAACCTGCCTCAGTGGGAACGAAGCAGGGACTTGATAGTATGCTATGGCACCGGATCATTGAGAAAAAGGCAAGTAAGAGTGCAATAAGATTATGCAGGATGTGGAGAAATCAGGTAGAGAGTTTTTTCTTTTCTGTCATCACTCCAGTGTCCAAGGCTCACTCTTCCCCTCTTGTCCCGAGAAGCTTCTGTTGTCTCCTCCATGCCTCTGTAGTCCCGAAGAAGGAGGTTCACAGGCCCAAATTCAGTATGAGAAGCTAGTGTAGCACAACTTTTGTTTTCCTTTCCACAACTAGTCTTATCACCAAACAGGCTGAGGCATCAACTTCAACCAGCTTATTTTTGGTACTAACTGATAACTCGTAGTTATTTATCACTGTGTTTCCAGTGCTGGAAAAAGGGGTGGGACTTTAGAAAGCAACTGAGGGGCTTTGTGCATTAGATGCCAAAATAATTTTACAGAAACCACAACCACCTTGATCTGGGGCAGAAATAGCAGTTTCTGATTCACTTCAGAAGCCATTATTGACTGTTTTACCTCTTCAGGAATATACAAATTCCTGTAAACTGGTTTCATTTACATATTCAGTACTGAAAGGGTTGATCTTGAGAGTCCCCTGGACTGCAAGGAGATCAAACTTATCCATCCTGAAAGAAATCAACCCCGAATGTTCACTGGAAGGACAGATTTTGAAGCTGAGGTTCTAGTACTTTGGCCACCTCATGAGGAGAGAGGACTCCTTGGAAAACATCCTGATGTTGGGAAAGATTGAAGGCAAAAGGAAAAGAGGATGGCAGAGAATGAGATGGTTGGACGGGTGTCATCGATGCAACCAATATGGATTTGACAAAACTCCGGCAGGCAGTGGAAGATAGGAAGGCCTAGCGAGCTCTGGTCCATGGGGTCACGAAGAGTCGGACACAACTGAACGACTGAACAACAACAACAACTGAAAGGGTTGAACCTATTTTCACTATATACATTCATTTAAAAAATTGTTTTCACATCATAATGCAGATGCCAGCTGTTGTAGAAATTTGCTGCTTTACATCCCTATTGCACCTTTAAAATGCTTCTGCTTTCCCTTCATAAATACTTGGCCTGCTTTTTCGTTATTTCTTGCCCCTCTGTACAAACTCTGGAAGAGAAGAGAAAAGACATGTTGTAGCTGCCAGGCTCAAGATTTGTTGTGAAATTTTGACATCCTCTTGTGAGTCATGTTTGATATGCCAGCCACACGCATCAGTCGAAAGGCAGTTAAAACAATTTGAACTATTTCACTTGCCTGTGCAAGTGATGCACGCACATCCTTTACGCTCTCTGGGAAATGTACACATTAGCCAGGAATCCAGAATGCAGAGTGCAACCCAGAAAGTGGCTAATTGGGCACATATGGATGTCAGTGATGGATTTAAAAAAAAAAAAGAAACTGAGAGAATACTTGAGCATCTTGCATAGATTGAAGCATATTGGAAGCATTTCAGTCCATTGGTCTTCTTTTTTTACAGGGGTTCCTGAAATGTGCACCAATTCCACACACGCTACCAAACATGGCATCTCTTCATAAAGACAAGCATCTAGTGATCTTCTGAATCAAAACACCACCACCACCACCACCACCACCACCACCACCACCACTCCATTTATTTTGGGTTACATATCATTTAACTGGCTCAATGTCTCACTGGTTTAGGTATCTGGTTGCACAACTGGAAATTCAGTTCCATACCATGCCTCTTGGTAGAGGAGCCAGTTGGTGTAGTCCCAGGGCGCTCCCAAAAGAAGGGAATGGTGAACCACTCCCAGATATTCTCTACCTGGAAAAACCTGAAACAGGTTGCCATGCATCAGAATTGATTTGATGATACATGATTATGATGATTTGTCATTTATATGAATAAAGGAAACTTCCAAAATTGTAAGATTTCAATCACAGTCTATCAGAATGTCATCCAAGAATCACTGTTAGGTATCAGAGTTGCCATCAGAAGAGGCGCCAAGCATCACCTTTATGCTATTGCAGTTTATAGCATACAGCTTCCAAGGTAGGATATAATTCTTAATTATGCATACAATTTACTCATATTATATAATTTAAGTTCTGGGTTAGAAACAAAAGAAAGGTGATCATATCAAGTATTCTCTCTAGTAGTGTTCATATCCCCACCATGAAACAGTAAGCATCCATCTTCTTAAATATATGGATGCCTAAGGATGAATCCTTACTTTATGAAAGATGAGTTAGAGACTGTTAGTACTGGAATCCAAAATCTGTTTATCTACTGGCTTGGTAGAAGTTCACATGGCTTACATATTCAGCTTCCCACATCACCATGGCCAGAGAAAGTATCTTGGCTTGGACAGATGGTGTTCTGTCATTTTTGGAAGATGTAGATCGCCAGAGTCAATGCAGCCAAACAGAGCAGGGTCCCATCAAAATCTCTTCCATATCCTGGATTATAGTGACCCTATTGAGGAGTGGAAGTTCCCGTGCCAATAAGAACTTCATTTGTTGATTGGTGTTTTGGTGTTTTTCAAATATTTCTTTCCCGTCTCTATCCTACTTCTTCAAGACAGTGAGATAATCAGCAGAATAATGTTTTCATAGACACTCCTTTCCAGACACCCATTTAACGCTGGAAAATAGTTGTAAAGGTGGCATACCAACCACTCCATCATCAAAGAGTGGCTTGTTTCTTTCCTCAAAGGCTCTGATCTGCATTCACATCAACAGTTTACAGGTTACTGCTCCTAGTGGATTTGTGTTGTTCTTATTGCTCTTTCATGTACCTAAGTGGAAGAAGATCCAGCAATGTCACAAATGGCATTGTGCAGAAAGCAATCCTCCAGATATAACTCCTTACAAATCTCATTGTTGCATGCAGGCGTCATGTAACTATAACATGTTTCTCCTTGTCAGAAAGAATAGTCAGGCATTTTCTCACAGTCTCAATAATGTTCTTATGTTGGTGAGAACAATTCTGCTTGCACAAAACTGTGAAATGAAAAACAGCACAAAATCCCAGAATTACAAAAAAACGAGGGAATGTCCAAAACTAGGATGAGTGCAGCTTCGTTTAAGAATTTGAAGCACTAGTTTGTTTGCATCTTTCTTCACAGTCAAAGCATTCTTCTCTGTTTTGAAAAAGGAATGCATTTGCTTTGAGTCTTTAAAAAATGAATATTAGAGACATTTTGTGCAAATTGCATCGATTTGTGGATTTTTGTCTCACTCTTAGCTGGTGATGAAGTGTCTTGTAAGGTTTTATAATTTGCTGAGATTTCTCCTCATACTGAAACTGTATAAACACCTCAAACATTTCAAGCTCAAAACGTTAGTGACTAGAATCATGTTCCATAGCTATGCCTGTGAAACTTAAAGTTGCACAAATTGTAAAGAAAAATTTCCCAAGGTGAAAGTAGTATTCACAAAGCAGTTCTATAGGCACATTGCACAAACTGTGGAGTATATGATGGGTTGTGCTACCAAATTGTACAACACAGAATGCTTGTTGGGGGGAAATGACTGATTCATTGTTTTGATGCAGGCATTTTAGTGGACTAAGCAAGGTGAAGAACTTTTCTTTAGGTAGGAGGTATGGAAGAGAACAATAATTGCAAACTGTCAGCTGTTTAGTGTTAACAAGATGCACCATATTTTGGCAAGTTACTATTGGGATCTTCTATCAGAAAACTGAAAGATGCTTTATCATCTCTGGCTGTAGTCCTTAAGGCAGCAATATGGTCACTGCAGTTGGCCTATAGACTTCTATGGCATTTCAAGTCATTTGAGCTTTCCTGCCCTGATGGTGCAGGTTTTGGCATTTCTCTCACCTCTGAGCCTCAAGCCACCCATGGAGCTAACTAACAGTGCAGCTGTTTATGAAGTATGAGGACTGCTGTTTATGATATATTTCCTTTGCCAACTCTGAAGATAAATAGGAGTTCATTTGTGGGATAATTTGTACATTGTTCATATGTATATATTTGAATTAATATCCTGTGTTTTAAATGTTTCGATCCTAGTTAGGATAGCCACATTAGCTATATTGGGCTCATTACATATCTCAATATACCCTTAAGAGGGGATGGTGAAGGTATATTACTTGTGTATCTCTGAGTGTTCATTTGCAGCAGTTCATGTCTTTGGCTGCAGAAACAAGCCTACTTAAACACATTTTTTAAAAATTGTTTCCTGTATTATGGCACATAAAACTCAGGACATGCTGGGTTTGAAACGGCTGAAAGAGTTTTCAGAACATGAATGTGGTGTTAAGCTTTAACAAGAATGTTTCACAGCAGGTCCAAATGCCAGGAGATTTGTGGAAGAAGCTCCTTGGAGGTCTGTCACGGATCTTTCTGCTCTGCAGTGCTAAACCAAATCATCTCCTGCCAGCAATTCAGCTGTTTCTCTAAGGCTATAGAAAAGTTGGCAATTTGAAGAAAATGGTACAAAGTCTGCTACAAGGTCCCTTGGATACAGTCGATTAAACAAATGATATAAGGGAAGTAGCTCAAGAAACTTTCCCAAAATGACAACATCTTGATAATGGACACCGTTTTTAATAATTCAAAGATTCGTCTGTCCACTACAGGCTTTTTAGATGAACCCGAATGAGAACAAAATAGCCTATTTTGTGAAGAACAGCATATATAAAGGAAGGAAGAACCACTTGTTTTCAACTTTGTAGTGATACTACCAAAGGTCTTCATAAGAAAGAAGGGGGGATCCTTATAAAAAAATCCATTCCAGAGAACAGAGAAAACTATATCTCAAACATTATGGCCTTCTGCAGCACAACCTATGAATAAGTGAGAGAACTCATCACATTGGCTTGTTTTTCAGACACCACCACCACACATGATTTCATCTGATGCCTCTTATTCTCAATACTCTCACATCTGTCATTTGGCAAACTCTGGTGGAAACCCATGCTCATCCTTCCCAACCAACTGTTGTAACCCTTGTGCTTAAGAACATAAGAACATAAGAACATAAGAAGAGCCATGCTGGATCAGGCCAAAGGCCCATCTAGTCCAGCTTCCTGTATCTCACAGTGGCCCCACCAGATGCATCTGGAAGTGCACAAAACTAGATATCTGTCTCCTGATACCACTCCCCTGCATCTGGCCCTTGAAGTACCCCGGTTTTAAGCCTGGAGATTACACATCTCCCGCATGGTTTGTAACCTGTGATGGACTTTTCCTCTAGGAATCTGTCCAATCCTCTTTTGAAGGCATCCAGGCCAGAAGCCATCACCACATTCTGTGGCAGGGAGTTCCACAGACTAACAATGCGCTGGGTGAAAAAAATATTTTCTTTTGTCTGTTCTTACTCTCCCAGCCCTCAATTTGAGTGGATGTCCCCTAGTTCTGGTATTTTGAGAGACGGAGTAGAGCTTCCCTCTATCCACTTTACTCATGCCCTGCATTATTTTGTATGTCTCAATCATATCCCCCCTCAGGCACCTTTTTTCCAGATGAAAGAGCCCCAAATGTTTTAGCCTTTCCTCACAAGGGAGGTTCCCAGAGCCCAGTAATCATTTTAGTCACTCTCTTCTGCAACTTTTCCAGTTCCACTATGTCTTTTTTGAGATGCAGTGACCAGAATTGTACACAATACTCCAGGTGTGGCCTTACTATCATTTTATATAATGGCATTATAATGTTGGCTGTTTTATTTTCAATCCCCTTTTTGATAATCCCTAGCATGGAATTGGCCTTCTTCACTGCTGCCACATATTGGATAGACACCTTCATTGAGCTGTCCACCAACACACCAAGATCTCTTTCCTGATCCGTCACGGATAGCTCAGAGCCCATGAGTTGATAGATAAAGTTTTGATATTTTTTTGCCCCAATATGCATTACTTTACATTTTGCTACATTGAAATGCATTTGCCATTTGGCAGCCCATTTCCCCAGTTTGGAGAGATCCTTCTGGAGCTCTTCACAATCTTCTCTGGGTTTTACCACCCAGAAAAGTTTTGTGTCATCCGCAAACTTGCCCACCTCACTGCTTATCCCTGTCTCCAAGTCATTTATGAACAGATTGTATTGGTATCGTTAATAAACTTTACCCCCTTCCCATCAAATTATTATCATAGGACAGTTTTCATTAGGGCCCCTCCCATTTTCTGTAGTTATCGTATTTACAACAAGCATGTAAAGAAAAACTTCCAAGTATACAGTATTTATAAGAGACTTCAGACAGTTTATTAAGCCCCAGTTGCTTAATACTTCCCTCCCCTGTTTTAAAAAGAGGAAAACCAATAGAAGTAGTCAAAAAACATGATGCAGCTGTTCTTTCAAATAGGTAATTATTTTATGCAAATCAAAGATACTTCGTGGGAAATTTAAAAAAGATGAGAAATACAAGATTAGAAGTGAAAATATCATGCCTCAGTAAGGAAGGGGCATCACAGAACAAAAGTGTTATCTGTAAGTGCCTCTGTACTCTTTCAATCAAGATCCAAAATGCAGGTTGAAGGATGCCAACAGGTTTAAGCATATCCAGTGCAACCCTTTAAAAAAAAATTCTGGTGAGGAGACCTTTGGGCAATAGCACACGTTACTTTTGAACAGACCTTTCATGGCTCTTTGAGAAACACAAGCTCAAATCTCCCTTTGGCATGTGACCTGTGCTGTCCTCTGGATCCTTGTAACTCGGTGGCTGAGAAGATGAAGAGAGAGGCTAGTCAACTGGTTAAAAGCCAACTGCATAAACATTCCAAGCAACTCATTACAAGGAGGGCCAAAACTCAGGAAGCATTCAGGGGGTCAGTTCTTTCACTCCTCTTTCCTGGTGGGGGAATCAAAATATCACATAACATGGATCCTGTTCCATGTTTTTCACTCCAACAGGCACCTTCTTTGTAGGTGTTCAGCAAGCAAACCTACCAGGGGGAAATAAACACCTCTTTGAAAAGGATTCTGCTTACACAGTTACTAATTCACTTTCATTTTAACTCATCTTCCCACAAAAATAATAAAGATGGGAAATGGGAATTCATTCAGGTAGGGTGCTTTTCATCACAGCTGGCGCTGGCAAAGCACCAGCATTTTCACTTGATTTCAACAAATTCCTTTTTTTTTTAATCAGTCATTTTGCTCTTCAGGTAGGTGGTCGTTTCTTCTGGGAGTTTGATGAACACCAGGGTGCCCCCTTGCCAAACCAAAAAAAAAAGCCCTTGGACTTTTTTTCTAGTACTTCATGAACTGTCTGTTTCTAAAAAGTCTGCCTCATGCTCTTGGCAATATGCCTTCAGAGAGTCCCAGCAGTCATTGAGCCTGTGAGGAACTCCAGATTGACCCCTCCTTGAACAAAAACAAATGGGCAACATTCATCGGGCAAACCACATGAATGACGCCCACACCACATCAAGACAGCACCAACATCTTGCAAAGAACGCGTGGACCACACTAATCATGAGCATGTAATATTAGATATCTGAAAGCATGCGCCCTGTTCCTTTTGCAATGTGCCAGCCACATACATAGCATCCCTAAACCACCTGAAAGCCCCGTCTGCTAAAATTAATCATGCAACCCACAGAGCTATGGACCAGAATCTGTAAAATACATTTCTGGTAAATCAGCTCTTTATCAGTTAATGTGGAGCTAAAAGTAACCAAAGGGAGAAGTCAAATGGCTTACTGAGACATGCAGTTTAGAACAAATCAAGGTGTCTATTTAAAGTGAACAAGATTTATATCTCCTACCAGAAGGAAGTGACTAAAATGAACCAGAATTTTGCATCAAGTGTCAGTTTGGAAAATGTTAAAGAATTCACCTTTAATTGAAATATTTGAAAATATGTTGACAGGATGCCTCACCCTCTCTGCAACTTCCTGCACTGTCTGTGACAGGCTGAGGAAGACATGGCTGATGCCAGTCACTAGAGATGGGCACGACTCAGAAAATTTTTTTCGTTTTCGTTTTCGTTTTCGGCTAGGGTCCGTTTCGTTTCGTTTCCGTTTCCATGAGCTAATTTCAAAATTTTTCATTTTCGTTTCGTTACGTAACAAAACCGAAAAACCGAAAATGAAAACGAAAATTTTTTCGTTTCTCCCCATTTAGCTCCATTATGTGTTTTTCCAGTAACGAAAAACGAAAATTGGCTCAAAATTAGTCGTTTCGTTTCCGTTTTCGGTCCATTTTTGAACCGTTTTTCATTTTCGTTTCGTTACGTAACGAAAACGAAAAAACGAAAACGAAAACGAAAATACCGCTAAGTTGTGCCCATCTCTACCAGTCACCTACTGGGGCATGGGACAGTGTGCTTGTTCAAAGTAGCTGCTTTACCTGCTAGACTATGTGACCTCTTGCTGCTGGTGCCATTTTCCATGCTATTGAACTGAACCCTTCTTCCATGGCAGCCCAGAAGGAAAGTAGCTCACTATACTTTGAACCTCTACCAATGTAAATTGTTAAGAAAATTGTTGTTTTCAGTCCTGTTTTTTTTTCTCGTTGGCCAACAGCTACCAAATACAGGAAGACGCTCCCGCTGTTATGAAACCATCTACAGCAATAGAAGATAGAGGCAGCACCTACCACCCGCCTCCACCACCACTGCTCACCAAGTGAGACCACTCTTTCCATCAATAAAACAAAAGTCCCCCTCACTCTAAACTTAGCTTTAAAAGTGCACACTGACTGAAAAATCCCCCTCGCATGCTCTGTTGTAGTTCTTCTTGTTATAGACTATCAAATTACGTCCAGTTTATGGCCATCCTAATAAAGATCTTTTTGGTATGTGAGGAAGTTCATGGTACGCCTCACCATTGCTCCTTCACAGTCATTTGAATATGGAGGCAACACAGCAGCATTGCCAACCATTGCTCCTAAAGGACAAAAGGGACATTCTGCTCTTCAAAAGTAGGGAGTGCTGGGGAGCTGGGGACACAGGTGGCAGTGGGGACCCATGCAGATCACAGGCTATACTTTGACCACCTCTCATTTAGAGTGACCCTGTATCTTCCTCTCTGAAAGCAAGACGACTCAAAGTCAGTGGGCCTTATTTCTGAGCAGACATGTATAGGAACATGCTGGACTGTAATCCTACACACAAGTGTATCAAAATGGATGGGACTTACTGCTAATCAGGCATGCAGAGGACTGTATAAATACTGAAATCTCTAAACCTTTATTCTGCATCACTTTGTGAAGTCTGGTGATTGGGAGCACCTGATAAATTAAGAGCAGAGAAATTTGGTGCTTAGGTTTCTAAATACTTTTCTGTAGAAATATAGGTCATATCACCACACCACAAAGTAAATATTATTATGTGCATTCATACTTATTGCACTGTTTTGTCCAAAGGGCAACCAGACATCTCTAGTCAAGGAGTTACAACAAATATGTTGGAACTAGCCTTGAGCACTATCCTTTAGTGGGAATGTAGAGTATAAATATAGTAAATAAACAATATATAAACTGTAGAAAACACCTTTAATATTCTTTTAAAATTCTAAAAATGAGGACATATTGGTTAAAATATCATCATGTATGTACCATAGCTACTTAAACAGAGGTCCACAATGCACTCTTATGAGTCTGCACTTGGATTTCAGCCCCACTGAATTTAACATGGCTTCATCCTTGAGTGTCAGAGCTCAGATTTGGAGAACATGGAGATGGTTCTTTTATACCCATCTTTGGAGCTTCCCGACCACATCTCACCACATCTGCAATCTTTTCATTTATCTAGACTATTCTGCTGCACCTGTTTTTTAGATATGCTTCCATGCTGGCTGACTTTGTGCTATACCATTAAACCAACCAGTAAACAAGAGATAAAAGGTCCTACATGTTTTTGTCTTTGGTTTTGTTCCTTTGGATTTTGCCTGGAATTCTTGTGCAGACTAACATGGCTATTGGCTAACTCTTTCAAAACTACATAAGATAGGTCTTTCCTGCAACAGCTGTAGTTTCAGCCCTGGTTGGGGTGGGGGGGCAGGCAGGAGATTTATTGTCATGTTTGTTTGTTGTTATTTTCCTGCAGGGTGGAAAGCAGGAAGTGCCTGTGAAATGTTCTACCTCAGGTATCAAAACAACATACCTGGCTTTAAGTATTTTGTACTGTGACTGAGGGGTGGGAGGATATTTATCGCTTTTCCTCAGGTGTCAAAATGCCTTAGTTCTGCAAGGTTTCAAACTACCTGTCCTTGAAGGAACAGCTTTTATCCTTTGGACTTTCCAAGGGGACATGAACATGGAGGCGGTCCTCCTGTGACACATGCCCAATCAGCATGCTCTTAACACTCTGACAATGTGCTATCTCGAATTAACCAGAAGTCACCACAAACTCAGAGAACATGTACACAGCAAGTGCCCTGCTGAACTCCTTGAGATCATGACTGACTACAGGACAAATCGTCCTGCCCTAAAATATATTTCCGTTAGGAAGTTTATTTTGCTGTGGCTCCCGCTGTGCTCATTAGATGTTTTGAAAGGAAGCCTGATGCAGTGCATTATCACTGATGTGGTTTGCATGTGTTTTTCCACTAAGCCTTCCCAACTGTTTTTCATTCAGCAGTTCAGCCAGTTTATTTCCCTTCTTTTAAACCACAGCAATACTTAACATGACTAGAGGACAGCTTCATGCTAATTCTTTGGTCACCCAATTCCTGCTTGCCCCGCCTGACTCCGGCGTCTAATTAGCAGGCCTATTTATTTCCACCCTTCAGCACATACTCTTCCCTCCAAGAAACCTATTTATTTATTTATTTATTTATTTTAGAATATTTTCTCCTTGGAAAAGGAGACAATATACAGTCCAGTACAATTAAGACATGTTCAAGTACTGAGAACAGAAAACGGAGGAACATCTTACAACATTAAAAGATACTACTCCCTTGGAGATGAACTGCTCTCCTTACCGAGAGGGACTCACCACAGGAAACTAAACACAACAGAATAACACAACAGAAATAATAGCAGGGCTCCCATGGTGGCGACCGGGCCATCTTCAGAATAATACAGCTGAACTGTCATTGGCTGTACTCACCAGGCTCTGAGCAGTGTAGGGTTTTATAGTCATTGCCTTTGTGCCAATCTGTGAAGGAGCTCGGATGGCCCTTCTGGGCCTCCCTGTGCAATTGACCACTTCAGCGAGTAGGTGGGACAGAGAGTCTCCCCACTCAGCAGCTGATCAATGGTCAGCTATGCACAGAGGGAGGGAAGGGCCTGCCAGGCTCCTTCCTGGATTGGTATGAATATAGTGACAATGGATCCCCATGCTGTGCACAGTCCCGTGAGTGATCCCACTGGTTTGTGGGGCAGAATTGGTCCACTGCAAACCTGTGCCACTGTTCATATTCATATCTCCAGAGAGACACATATGAAGTGTCCAAATCAGGCAACTGGGACTATGTCCAAAGACTTGCCAACTTCCCTGCCTGTCAGGGAAGCATAGACAGGAATCAAATTCCCAACCCAACCTTTGGTTCAGCAGGCAGATACCTAAACCACTGAACTATCCAGCAGTCTGTGAAGTCTACATCCATGAATATTATATCCATAATAAATATTATACCCATTCCATTATGAGAGCCAGGCAATGAACATAGTCAGCTCAGTGTCTGAACAGTGACTATCTTTCGTTGGATGCACATTTACAACCTTTGAATTTGGCCCAGTGGACCTCACTTCTTCCCATGTTTATACACTCCTTCCTCCTTCCCATCTTCTGCCAAGCTTCTAAAACCTAGGCTTTGACACGGTTATTCCCAACAATAGGGCTCCAAAGCCCTTTATAAATGACAGTTTGGAAGAATGCTTTGAAAACTCTATCCTTATTTTTGTCCACAAATTAAAGCCATGTTTTTGGGTTTGCTTGTACAAAAAGCAGTTGGGCTCCTGCAAGGCCTGCACTTGATAGTATCTCTTGTACGAACAAGAGGAAGCTCTTTTACTACCAATGGAACAATATCTGCTTGTTTGAGAGGAAAGCAGCAATGGAATGAGAACTTTGTGCATAAATTCTTACACTTACAATGGAGCTCAATGGAATTCTAGCCCATAATATAAATAACTAAATCTATAAACAAAGCCAGGGACTGTTAAGTAGACATTTTAATCTAAACATTTAAAACTAAGCAAAACCCAAGGTGGGTGTGCATGCGTGCACCTCACAGTCCATCACAGGTAGAGTGTGTCAAAGAATCTCACATGAGTGCCGAAACCTGAAATACTGTATTGTTTAATTCAACTTTGTTAACTAAACCAGCCCTGTAGCATGCCATAGGTCATGGTCAACCATTTATGAATCTTCCCTTCTCCTCCAGGCTGTACCACATTCATATCTGTCCCAATGTTCAAAGTTGGGGAGTGATGACTTGACCCTCCCCTAACATCCATCAATGAGTCGAGTCTTACTAGCTTCCTTATAAATGTGCATGACCTCAGTGTGCAGTTCACCAACCTCAAATGGCAAGCCCCTCAGCTTCTAGGTGTGGAAGGCATTCAGATTGTCTTTGCTTTCCCCCCTTCCAAAGTTGGATTAGAGTGGGTGCCTGACTTGTTCTGTCTTGACCTGGAAGGTTCCTCACCCTTTAGAGTCAGACATTCAGGACAAACCTCTCCTAATGTTGTGGTGTCCTCATTTTCTATAGGCAGCTCTGGTGGGTTCATTGGTTTCATTGGGAATGGGATTATTATCTTCCAGGGACAAGGTGGTCCCAGGGTGATTACCCTGGGTTTGGCTATTGTTGGTAGACACAGGTGTTGGCCCAATATTAGAACCTTCCATGATTCCTTCATGATATATGTTTTTCCTCCTACAATCAGTGAAACATTTGAGTCCCACAAGAAAAGAAGTCCAGTTGCCATGACTCAACTCCTGGATAACCTCACCTATATAATTGAGGATCTCCACAGACAGAAGCTACCTGAATGAGTAGCAATCCCACAAGAAAAGATGTCAAGTTGCCATGACTCAACTCCTAGATACAATCACTTTGGTTGCAATTATCAGAAGGGAATGAATGTAGGGGAATTAATATGGTGTGTCTGTGCAGCGGTGGGGGATGCACAATTATCATGATAGATTGGTGCCTGCACTCTGGTCTGTGTCATATTTTAAGTTGTGCTTGCTGAGAAAATTCTTGGGTTGATCCAAATACTTTGCATGCCTTACTAAGCTCTCATATTTTATGTTTTGGTAAAACAAAATAAATCTTCCAGTTCCTTTAGTGAGGTGTACTTTCACTGTCTTTAGGAAACTCACACCCACACCTGAGAAACATGGGGGTGAGGTACTTCCCCATCATGGTCCATTTGTGGTCCACCCTTAAAACCACAAACAATAATCAAGTTTAAATGATAAATGAACAAGAGCATTTCAGATACAGCAGGACTTTCAAGAGCTGCTTGAAACCATAAAAAGTGTGTAAAAGTCCTTTAAAGCCATTTGTTGCATGGCAAATATAAAGAGTGTGGAGTTGGGAGGAAAATGTTTTTTGGACTTTAATAGATTTTGTTCAGTGTAAGCATTCATGGGTCAAGTGTCACAATATTTTTCTTTTTCTTTTCTTCCCCCTCTCCAGTTAATTTCACAAACACTTTAAACCCCCCACCCCATTTATATATAGGCCTTCTTTCTCCCAGTGAGGGGACCAAGGTGGCTTGTTTTGCTCCCAGGAGGACTATACTATCTTCATGGTGCCTAAAAGTTCTTGTGTTTGATGCCTGTATGGCAAAGTACCATTAACTGAGCAGTACTATCTCTTTATAACACAAGTCCAGGATAACAGGCTTTTTGGGAAGTATGGTTTCTGTTCCAGCCTGAAATCTGTGGGAAGCAGCCTCAGTGGCCAGGATGCTCCTGAGCCTTTTCAATTCTATTGTTTTGCTTTTCTTTGTTCATCTGAGCTGCTTACCTATGTGCCTTACAGAGCTTGGCAATCTTCATTTGTACTACAGCCCCTAAATCTCCTCACTAGTGTGGTGACTATCATCCAAAAAGGAGTGTTCTGGTTCTAGCATACCTGCTAGTGCTAAGAGCAGTCTCCTATGGTTTCCCATGTTTAAGAGCATCAATGAGAAGAATCTTACCCTGGAGACAGCTCTCAGAGATGGATCAATAAAGATTAACTCTGTAACTAAACCCATTCTGCCACTGTGTAAGCAACAAAAAAGCTAGTATTGTGGTAGAACAGCCATTAAAGTGGTGAAGAAGAAGAAGAAGAAGAAGAAGAAGAAGAAGAAGAAGAAGAAGA
>JAHTLZ010000114.1:7870174-7893182 GCA_023846285.1 Phrynocephalus versicolor | reverse complement strand
AGTAAGGGTTTAGCCAATCCTGGCTGGCACCCTAGTCTCAGTCTCAATGCCCTGCTGCACGAGTCAAGTCTGTACTTAGGAGAACTGTAGCTTGTTCACAGCTGTAAATTATAATAGGATTGTATTTATGTAGGCTCAGCTGGCAAGGGAATGGGTGAGATGGAGTCACTACACCACCCCCACCCCCAAAAAGGGAATAGGAGTAAGGGTTTAGCCAATCCTGGCTGGCACCCTAGTCTCAGTCTCGATGCCCTGCTGCACGAGTCAAGTCTGTACTTAGGAGAACTGTAGCTTGTTCACAGCTGTAAATTATAATAGGATTGTATTTATGTAGGCTCAGCTTGCAAGGAAATGGGTGAGATGGAGTCACTACACCACCACCCACCACCCCAAAAAGGGAATAGGAGTAAGGGTTTAGCCAGCCCTGGCTGGCACCCTAGTCTCAGTCTCGATGCCCTGCTGCACAAGTCAAGTCTGTACTTAGGAGGAGAACTGTAGCTTCTTCACAGTTGTGTAAATAATAGTAGGATTGTATTTATGTAGGCTCTGCTTGCAAGGAAATGGGTGAGATGGACTCACAACAACACCACCACAAACAACAACACAACCAACAAGGAAATAGGAGCAAGGTGTTTGCCAATCCTGGCAAACAAGTTTCTCAATGCATAGCACAGGGCAAGTGTAACGAAGAGAAATGTAACTTCTTCAAAAATGTAATTGTTTATGTAGCCTGGTGGCAAAAGTAAATGAGTGAGGTTGACTCACAAACAGCACAAAAACCAAGCTAG
Organism: Phrynocephalus versicolor; assembly: GCA_023846285.1. NCBI lineage: Eukaryota > Metazoa > Chordata > Lepidosauria > Squamata > Agamidae > Phrynocephalus > Phrynocephalus versicolor. The sequence goes on along the minus strand of JAHTLZ010000114.1, from coordinate 7,892,394 downwards.
TAGAAGGAATGGGTTTGCCAATCCTGGCAAACAAGTTTCAAAAGGCAAGTGTATTATTGCACAGGTAACTTCTTCAAAGATGTAATTGAAGGAAAAGGTCTATAAAGTGGCTGGGTGCCTGCCCTTCAACAAATGTTTGTTTCAGTGCCTTAATCCAAAAAAATGAATGAGGTGTTGGACAAGAGAAAGAATATATATCTATAAATAAGTAAAATGAAATTGTAAAATGTTCTATAGAAGGTGCCCTAGCCTTGTTGCCAAATGCCAATGCCAAGTCAACACAAATGTGCTTGTGATGTGAGAGATCTTTGAGTGCACTGGTTGGCTTGGCAAGGGAGACTCTGCCTAAAATAATTTAATCCACAGCCTCCAACCACCCCTTCTAAGCACTAGTACTGCCACTTGCTGAACTGTAGGTAGAATAGAAAATGAATGGTATTGGTAAGGTATAAATAAAACTATAAGCTGCTAGGGTAGGATAGGGTTGCTGGATTCCCTTCCAAAACCCCAATCGCAACAGCAGCAAAAAAGATGTAGGTACGCAGGGTAAAAGGACCTTTGCCAAGTAAATGAACTCGGTGGGAAGAAATTGGGTTTGGGATAGAAAAGAAATGGTATGGTAGTGTAAAATAAAAATAATATATTTCCAATCCGCACTCCCCTCCCCTCCCGCTCAAATCTTCCCTCCCCCTTGAAGCAAACAGCAAAGCAAATAAAAAACGGAACTCTTCCGAAAACAAAAAAGAATAAACGCTGAGTTGCTATTCCCCACAGCCAGGAATAAAAGAAATTCGAATCGTATGTTTGCGACGACGAGAATTAAATTCAATTCCCTCCCTCACTCCCTGAGTCCCTGCCTAGCGCGACCGCGAAATCGAAACTAGTAGACTCGAGCGAGCGCAGCAATCCAGCCCTGACTAAACCACCCTCCAAGATCCAAGCCCAGACTGCGACGGACTGGAAGGTGCCTCGCCTTTTTATGCCCTCTGGCACATCCAGAAGTGTCAGTCAAAACCTGGCCATGCGATTGGTGGAATGGCTCCGAAAATTTGCATGGTCTCGTCCCATGGCCAGCCCACTGTTGCGCACGTGTAAAATAAATAAATAAAATAAAATAAAATAAAATCAACGGAGACGTATTTTGGCAAGACAAACCCACTGCTGCTACAGTAAAAATTCAAGTGTTTAAAATAGCTATTTTTCTCATGTTTCTGTGGTGCTTTGTTGGGTATTTGGGCCACGGTTTCAAAGAAAAATTTGCGGTCGCCATTTTGGATCCCCCCGCCCGCACACCGAATGGCATTGGCAATGCCCCCCCGCCTGGTACCAGCGCAGCGCAGCAGTAGCACTAGCCCAAGGAAAGGGGGGCGGGGAACCCCCCACCCCAAAAAACCCCTTCTGGCCTGGTGGTAGGTGCCCTCAGACAGTTTTCGCCTGCTTTTAGGGCCGGGAATCGGGTTTTTTTAAAACTTTTAAAACTTTTTTTCTGTGCCGCTTGGCATCGCGCGATCGCCGCGATGCAAGTAACGACCACGACAAATCAGACCAAATTGTTCGTTCGTCGGTTCGAGCTCGAAGTCTGGCGGAGTAATTCCCGTTACCGTTTCCGTTCCGTAACGGAAACGAGTAACGGAAACGGAAACGGGAATACCGCTAAGTCGTGCCCATCTCTAATGTGAAATGTTTTTAAATGAGTTTTATATAGCAACCAAAAAATTTCGTTGTTCCTGCAAGGGGGCAATGACAATAAAGATTCCTATTCCTATCCTATTCCTATTCCTAAATTTACATCCCTGCCTGTAAACTAGTATGTGTATGTTATATGCAACTATCTACTTTGGATGAGGGGGTGAGATGATGCAGAAGTGGATCAACATACGGGACATCACTGTAAATCCTGCTGTTTGCAAAATGGCATTTTATTGTCTTGAAGTTTCTGGGAACAACCTTTCCAAAGGGAAACAACTTTTCGTTGTTATCTGTGCAGCTAAAAGGGTAATGGGCGTCTTCACCATAATTTTTCAGTTCTAAATGTTTGCAGTCTGTCAGCACTTTACATAGCTTTATTGGGATCCTACTGTCACCACATCCCTGTATGGGTTGCCATATGTTCTTTTAATTCAGATTGTGGGGTTGGGGGGGCGTGGAATGGGGAAGGAAAGAAGGGCCGTGGAAAGGCATTTCCCTCCCTCACACTGTTATACTGATAAGCTCATTATGAGCTGTGGTGAAATCAAATTTCTCTAGAAAATAAACACACTTTTTTGCAGCCATTGCTTGCATCTGTTAATGACCATAACATTACTTTTTAAAATGAGAGCACACACACACCCCAAACACACACACACTGCCCCATTTGGCCTGGAATTCCACAGCTACACTTGAATGACATTGTCTGGAACTCCTTCAATGGGCCAGATGGTGAACCTTCAGTTCTTGGCATTTGATACTTGATCCACAGGTGATGGTCACATAACCCTACTTTGAATTGAGGCATTGTTGAGAAGCAGCAGGCACTAGGGCTAGGACATTGGCCTTGCTTTTGTGAGTAGAAAATAAGAAGCAGCGGAAGCGAGTTATACAGAGGCAAATGTAGGGGGTGAAATCTGTGTCGCCGAGTCAACAAGCTGGAGAGATGGAAGGGCTCCTCAGAGGTCATGCAGTCCAACTCTCTGCTAATGTAGGAATCCACAGCTAAAACATCCCTGACAGATGGCTTCCCAATCTCTTTCTCTCTCTCTCCTTTTTAACCCAATTACAGTGGTACCCTGACTTAAGAGCAGCTCGACTTAAGAGCAGAAAACGGTTGGCGTTTTAACTGCCACCTTACAAAATTTAGATATGGTCTGCTCCACTTACAAATATTTTTTTCCATTTTTACCTTCTTTTTTCAATTTTTAGATAAGTACCCCGACTTAAGAGTAGTTCGACTTAAGAGCACGCATTTGGAACAGATTAAATTCGTAAGTTGAGGCACCGCTGTATCTCCAAATAAGGAAAATCTCCCATCTTCTGAAGCAGTCTGTTCCAAAGCTAAACAGTTCATACCATCAGTTCTCACCAAGGACACCTGCAAAAATAATGAGGGTGGAAGTGGGGGAGATGTATATAAATACCTATGGATTACTGATCTGACTATCATTTTTACCAATGTACATTTAAAGACATGCCAAGCTTAGGATTCCAGGGAGGGGCAAGCATGGGCACATATTGCTCTTAGAAAAGAAAGATCTTTTCTAAGATCTTTCCCATCATGTCTATTTTGCATGGCCTCATCATTTTAAATGCAAGAGCTAGACCAGAGTCAGGTTTGAAAACCGCACTCTGGTCACGCTGCATGCCGGAAAATTTAGGAAACATGCTCTACAAAAGCTGTACATAAGCATCCTTGCCTCCCACACATTCTGGCTTTTCCTTTCATAACACAACCATTCTGAAATAGGAAGCTTTGGCATTTGACACTTGATCAGTGTAGGCTTGTCTCTGATCAGAATAGCTGGGCGACAGAAGAATGGGTGGATCTCTGCCGTGGTGGGATTTTTTTCAACAAAAATAAAATCCACAGAGGGGTTCACAGAAAACTGTTTCATTCTGACCTATTAAGCAATCATTTACAGTAACTCACCCACCAAAGTTTAAATGCCACAATGTTCACTTACATGCCACACTTTCTTTAATAGCCTTTAATTTTATTTTGAACGTTGTAGCTGTTTTTAATTATTTATATGACATCTTTCTGTCCAGAGGGGACCCAAGGCAGATCACAACAGGCAAAATAAGAAGTTTAAAAACACTATATATACACATCACATTGAATTGGGCTCAGAAACAGACTGACAGCCAGTGAAGCAGTTGTAACAAGAGAGTTATTGTAATAATATGTAGAATTGACAAAATATATGTAATGTTAATGTATATTTAACAGAGCAAAAAGAGAATTTAAAAAATGGAGTCAGTCAAAAATGCAGTGTCATGATGTTAGCCACAAGTGCATGGAATTAGAAATCACTAGCAGGTTAAGTGATTTAGCACAGGTGGAATAGTTAATGACATCATGGTGTGTCAGAATGTGATTGGTTAAAATCACGTATGATGAGGTCTAAATGTGTATATAAGAACTGGCTGTAATAATGTTAAATTGGGACTGTTTATGGTGAGAAACAGTACCCCACACTCTGTTGATTTGTATATATGTTATTGCTTGGTGTTATGCTGTTGCTTATCTGTATATCTGCTGTATATATTCAATATAAGAGTTTTATTCTAAGTCATGTTTCTCTCTCTCTGCGTTTCTAAGTTCTGATAATACTTATAACAATTATCTACACTTTATCTACATGCTACTACTGGTAAATTCATATTTTTTCTCTGCTATACACATGTGTGTATTTTTCTTTCCATAATCCCTTAATTATTGTTTGATAATTATATGCTTCCTGTATTTGTTTGTTTGTTTTATTAAACATTTTATTAATTTTTTATTAATAAATCAATCCGTGCTTATTAAACATCATTTTACATGTGTTCTGCTTATATTTATTTGTTAATACAAATTAGGGCCTTAGTCTCTATCTACTTCTCTTTGCTAACCATTGATAGAACAGATTCCACAGCTAAGCTTCCTTCTCTTTAATCTTCAGAGTAAGTCTTCCATTTCCACCCAGTCCAAAATCTTCTTAACTATTTCTTCATCTATAGGTAGGTATTCCTTGGTTTTTCCAGTGTTGTGCCAGTATGATCCTAGCTGCTGTCAAAATATGCAATGTTAAATATATATTTTATCAAAGTTTTTCTGATATCATAGCTAATAAAAATAGTTCTGGTTTAAAATCTATAAATCTTTCTAATATTTTAACAAGGCGTGTACGTACTGTATTTTAATCCAAATTTTTAAAAACTTTATCTGAAATCCACCATACATGATAATAAGTACCTGCTTTTTGATCTCATTTCCAACATTTACTACACATATTAGGAAATATTTATTTATTTATTTATTTATGTGCCACAACAATCTGTCCAAAAGGCCACTCTGGGTGGCAAACAAACATTTACAACAAAGTACAAAAATATGTAAATAATAAGTATAAATAACAAATGCAACATGTTAATAAGATCAAGCCATGGTGCGATTACAATAATATCACATTAAAGTCAATAGAAATAATAAGACAAAAGAACAGAAGGAGAGGCAGGTTAGAAAATTATCCAGCCTTTTAGGTACCATCACCACCAGTACTCGGGGAAAGCCTGTCTAAGCATCCAAGTTTAAATGTCTGCAGTGTAGGGGACAGGCAGATTGGGAGGGGGGGCAACTGACTCCACAAACATGGTGCAACCATCAAGAAAGCCCAATTCCTTGTTGGCACCCTCAAAAGCCCAGCCTGTGATGAATGAGTGGTGTTGGCAGTTCTATGTGGGAGCAGCCATACTCATAGATAACCAGCATGGTTATCTGGCTGCAGCATTTTGAACCAGCTGAAGTTCCCGAATGCTCTTCAAGGGCAGGCCCTTGTGGAGGTCATCCAAAAGGGATGTAATTAAGGCATGTGTCACTGTGGCCAAGTCAAGCATCTCGAAGAATGGGTGCAAGTAGATCACCAGCTTTCACTGCACAAATGCATTTCTGGCCACTGCCGAAATATCTGTGTCCAGGCTCAGGGTTCAGTTGAAAAGCACACTCAAGCTGTGAACCTAAAATTTTAGAAGGAATATAACCCCAGTCTAAGACAGGGTGATTCCTTATTGCCTGATTTGTCTTTCTTTAACTATAATACTTTTCATCACACAATTCCTGAACACGTGTGGAGAGTTGCATGTTGAATTCTATCTTCAAATTCTCAAATCAATTTCTTAGGCTAATTTGTTATTTTACGAGCAGACGGCAGTGAACGGGTCCTAAGCTTCTATAGGTTGAAGAGAAATGACTGCAAAGAATACTAATGGGTGAAAGCAGCACCTATTCTTGTTTATTTGTTACCGGGTTTATTTAAAATATTACTATTTCAGCTTTCTCCCTGAAAGGACCCAAGATTATTTCAAGGAAATCAATTTATATACAGTGCAAGGGGGCACGCACAAAATTTAGTTTCCAAACACATTCCGCAATGCCAAGGCTGGAATTACATGTTTGCTTCAAACTGGTGTCAATGTGAAGCAACACTATAGAGTATGTTGCTCATATAAGGTCCTTTAGTGCTAATACACTCATTAATTATCCAGGCTACACATCCTCTACCCCATCCTCATGAGCGGAGTACTCACTTTACTGACCTTGGGAGAATGGAAGGCTGATTCAACCTTGAGCCAGCTATCTGATTCCATCAGGATCAAGGCCTTGAACAGAGTCCCTTGACTGCAGGACTGCAGTTTAATTATTGTACCACATTTAATTCACAAATTGACCAAATGGTTGTATTTATGAATTGGAAAGTTATTGTGCTGCCTTGATTAAGAGTTTGCATACTGTATTTCAAATCTCGGAAGGAAGCATGTAAGAATGATAAAAGAGGATTAAAAGTAATTACCATATATACTCGAGTATAAGTCGACCCGATTATAAGCTGGGGCCCCTAATTTAAACCCCCAAAACTGGGAAAATTTATTGACTCAAGTATAAGCCTAGGGTGGTAAATGCAGCAGGGCCTGGCAACTCCTCCTTTGTCAGCTGAGTGTGTGTGTGATGTTTAAAATGACTTTTAGCCACCTAGGCAAGTGCTTGAGTTGGTGGCTAAAAGTCATTTTAAATATTGTTTTAAAAGGACGTTTTAAAAAGTCATTTTAAACATGGGGGGGGGATCAGGAGAAGTGGCACACAATGTTTAAAATGACTTTTAGCCACTGACCCAAACTTGCCTCAGTGGCTAAAAGTATTGACCCGCATATAAGCCGAGGACCCCTTTCTTCAGCCCAAAATTAGGGCTGAAAAACTAGGCTTATACTCGAGTATATACAGTATGTATTTGTCTGCCTAGATATCAATGAGATATTCATGGGTACAAAGGGGAATTTAGAAATTGAGCTTTGGTGACGTTAAAAGAGCTTAGGAAAGCACTGCTTCATTTTGTGGTGGCAGTGTTGCTCACAAGTAGGCCTCTGTGGACTGTGCAAAACCTTGTGCCCAGGAAACGCAAGGAGTATCTTCCCAGTTTCACTCCATTACTCTACAAGTAGGAGATAGATAGGGCAATGTTTATTATTTTCTGGCATTTTTGTTTTGTAATCTGGTAATCCTATGTTTACAGTTGGAACTATTTTCCTTTTTTAATTGAATTATCCTTTTATTTTCTTACTTTTTATTTTTAAATGAAAGAGGGGTACTAGTTTTCCAGTTTTTGCCTTAGTTGAGCTATTGGTGTCGATGGGAGCTGGTGGTAGCCTACAGCAGTTTTAAATACCAATTCCTGGAGCACACATTGCCATGTAGACTTGTTAGGGTGGGAAAGATCCCACTCAGGACTTGTTTTAGACTGTTTCCACTCAGAGAAAGCAAGAGATAGCATGGCAGAGTGGTTATAGGAAAGAGCTTATGGCAGTGGTGGCAAACCTTTGGCACTCCAGATGTTTTGAACCACAGAATTTCAAGGCTGTATTGCCAATGACAAAGGACTGTGGGAGTTGTGGTCCAAAACATTTGGGATGCTAAAAGTTCCCCACCACTGGTCTATAATGACAGATGCCATTTCCAGACCAAGTTTCTTGGGCTACTACAGCTTTGATCACCCTAATAGCTATGCTGGATGGGAATATTGGGAATCACAGTCTAAAACGGCTGTAGGGCACGTGTTGATTTTAAAAATCAAATGCACAATAAACATTTTAAAACTTTCATCAGGATGTTATCTCAAGGCACCAATGAACTTAAGGCGCTCCTATAGGGACAGGTTACTGATTCATTGTAAACAGATTCGTTTGTCGTCTTCACTGACAGAAAGGTTGACCTTTCCTTCAAAAACAGGCAGGTGCCATAGAAAACTTCCCTCTACAGGCACCCTCAGCCAATCGCAGCATCCGGTGACATTGACTGACATCCCTTCCAACCTATCAAACTGTAACTCACTCTTTCCCCCCTTCCTCCCCCCCTCCTCCAGACCTGAGCCGTTTATGCCTCCCCCCCCCCACTGGCTCATGGTGACCCCCGTGAAACAGTCATTCAACCCCCAAAGAGGTCCCGACCCCCAGGTTGGGAACCACTGGTGTAGCCCAGAGTGCAAAAGTGATGTGTGAGATCTTTTGCTAGGATTCCATAATGCCTTGCTCCAGCTTCATAGTCATCATCACTGCCTTTCCACCTACTTCCACCACCATCTGCCAGTTGCAGCGCAATGAAAATCTCTAACTGGTCCCACGCCCGACTCATTTATCCCAGCTTACAGTATTGGGAATTGGGGTTTGTCTGACTGGCCACCCACTCTCATTCCAGTTCAGCTAAATCCTGTCTGCTGCCTTCTATGTTGTTTAAGTGCATGTGGCTAAATATGAGCAAGTGGAGCAGAGTGGAGCTGCCAACAATCCACAGATGTCTATTCCTGTGATGGTCCGTGGCTCCACAGCCAAGCAGTGTTTTCTTTAGGTTGGGCTAACCAAGTATCAGATTTAATAAGTCTTCTCATGTCCTGTCCAAAACTTTGTGTGTTCCTTCTTTTATAGAGACAAATGGAGCAGTTGTTCTTTAAATTATAACAGAGACAAGAATGTCCATTCCAAGACAGATGCTTGCAGTCTAAGATTTCTCTCTTTTTTAAGTGTTTTTTTTTTCCAGATGCAAAACAAGAAGACGACATGAGCCATTCACAAGAACTGGACTCAGCTGCTGCATCCCTGTCTAATTCCAAGTCTGACTTGGAAGATGGGCTAAAAGAGGTTTGATATTTTTAGATAGAGAATATGCAAACCACAGAAAGTATGCAAACTCAATGAACCTGTTTGCCTGTCCTTTTCAAAGGAATTCTCTTTGCTACCGTAAAATATATATATTGCCCTCAGAAAACTGGCAGCCTAGCAGCCAGCATCACAGCAAAAGTCCCTGGAATGTTCCCGACAGTTTTGCATGCTAAAATGTACCTATAAATAGCATTAAATATTTTCAGGGCTAAATGTGTGTGTGTGTGTGTGTGTGTGTGTGTGTGTGTGTGTGTGTGTGTGTGTGTGTTGCAATTTCCGAAAAGGCCTCTATTCAATGCCCTCCATCCCCACAAAAGCATTCTAACTAGGCCCTTGCAGCTGCCAGTCCCAATGGCTTTAAAATGGCCACTGCTAAACAAATATATTTTTCTGCGAAAGGAATTGCTAGCTTTGCAGAGTTTACTTTTGACACTTGTCCCATAATGTTGGAAATCAGTTGCTCACAAGAGGCTGGAAACAACAACAACCAATGTAGGACTGCAGTTGCATGAAAAAATAAATAAATCATTGTAAGCAGCATCTGTATATAAATAGAGAGGGATCATCATTTGAAAAGGGGTTCAGACAAGTGGCACATGATTCTAATTAGATACGGGCACAAACCTCAGTTCAGAGAATTGTGTAAATTAGTACTGCACATTCACTCTCATTGCCCTCCCTGGCCAAATCCCCCACTCACCATCCAGCGTGTGTTCCTCTCTTCCTCCTCTTCGGTAGTTCAACCAGTCTCTGCCCACTTGGACAAGGAGGCAGGACTGGCACACCCATGCCTCTGCCAGGAACTGGTCGGAGAGCCAAAGAGGAGGAGGAGAGGAGTGCATTCCAACTGGTGAGTGGGTCATTGGCTAGGGAGGTGGGGGAAGGAAATGAAGGGCACCTGTGGAGCCTGGTGTACGAACCGGCATGAACCTTTAAACTTAGGTTTGTACCCATCTCTAATTCCCATACCATATGACTGGCTTCTGTTAACAGCATATAAGGATGTGTCCACCCTGGGTATTTATGCTCTACTATGCTCCAGTGGCAACTCTGATGGGCTCCACTGCTTCTCAGTTGGGTGCAGGGAGGAACTCATTGGGGTATAGTGAAATATTATGAAGCACAGGTGGCCATCCTTTCTTGCCACCACAGCCATACCCCCAAAAGAGTCCAAAATGCAGGCAGCTATGCTGGCCATAGTAATAAATGACTTATCCAGATTTTTATCTCTATGAGGAGACGGTCTGTTGTTAAATGTATGGTTTTAAACTTCCTCGGAAGGAGCATCACCACAGCAGACTTGCATGTGTAACCAGAGATGGGCACGAAATTGGAACGTGGTGGTTTGCTCTTGTTTTCCTTCTAAAATTTCTCCTAAAGGCTTTGTTCCCACACTGGATGATGTCTCCTGCCAAAGCAGAACACAATGAAATTGCATGTCAGGGACACAAGAGTCTAAGAGTTTGATTTTAAAGTACAAATTTAATGTTTTGTTTAAAGGGGGGGGGTTGATGATAGTATGAGATTTCTCAATAGTTAAAAGAAAGAGGGGAATGTACTGCTAGGAAGTTTCTTTTAGGTATTGCCAGGAAGCCTTTTCTGGTGAAGGGAATACTCACAAGCAAGATTTGAGATGTGGCTACGTCTACTGACAAAGTGTTGCGGCTGAGTCTCTTTGTCAGACACCTGCACAATGCAACATGTTAAAATTTTTAGACTGACCGAAATAATGGGAGCATTCCCATGACACAGTATGGGAAACAGTCCTCTGTTTGCTGATTTATGGCATTAGCATAACAAATCTTATTACCATATCCTTTGTGCCAAAATTAACAAGAAGCAGAATCTAACTGTTGTTATAGTTGGAGTCACTGTTCCTTTTCCCACCCAGTTCTTTTAAAATCCCCATTTCCCTTATGAATTCAGCTACTCCGGGTTCCACTTGAAAGACTTCTGCTGGTGGTACCTGTAAAGGCCACCATGCTGGATTAGCCATGATCTCAGCCATGTGAGGTATTCCAGATATGTCGGGGGGGGGGGGACTATGACTCCCATAAGTCCCCAGCCAGCTACGAGGAGGGTGGACTTGTAATTTGGGGAGTGCATTAATCTCCTCTAAGATTATACATCCCAATTCACCCTTGAATGGTAAAAAGGGGCAACAATTTAAAAAAATTCCCCACAATGGAAAATGCCATTAGACAGTAGGCTTTGGGGCCAAGTTTTCAAACATCAGTTCAAGCTATGAGTATGCTGCAGCATTGTCCCTGCCATGTAGAGGTGGGGAAATAGTGCAGATTTTTGATTTCTAGCAAAATTGCTTTTTGTACCCAATAGAAGTATATATATCCATAGAGGAGAATAGCTATAAGTTCTTCAGTACTCAGCCCTTTCTCGTTAACTGGCACTTAAAAATCAGTAATTCACTCTGAGAAGAAAGGATTAAAAAATTCTCACAATTGCTTGAAATTAACAGACTTGTGAATGCCTCTTTCTTTGCAGTACATATACTTAGTAATCAACCAAACAGGTCAACAGCAAGCAAACTGTCACCCACAGACCGAAGAGGGTGGATGGGGAAACCACCCAGCAGAAAGGCTGGAAGGGAAAATTAGTTACTACTGGATAAACAGGCAATCACCCCATCCTAGAAAAGTCCCTGCCAGTCACACAAACTAAATACGGAGTGTGAGGTTGCAAACAAAACTCTGAACAGAAAAGATGTGGCGAAATCAAGCCAAACGGAACACTGCAATCCTGTGCTTGCTTGCCATAAAGTTTCTGAAGGATGCTGTCAGGGTTGAAGAACTATTCACATGCCTGCCTGGCATCTTTTGCATATGGAACGAGATGAGGTACTATCTTGTTCTTAGCTTCAAGCAGGAAAAAAAAGACAACAACCAACCCAAATGAACTCTCACTGAATACAGTAGCCAGCTATGCAATCAGCTGAGTATTATTGGAAGCATGGCTTTTGGAAACAGGGAGAGCGGAGACAGTTTTATCAATGGCTGAGTTACTGTTTCCATCCGAATGGTCCCCACTTGCACTGCACAAATGGCAGAAGCACTGTGAAAATAATGCTTCTTTGTTAGTGGAATGGAAAACTAGCAGGAAGGCTTTAGACTCACTTAAAATAATCTCCAGTGAATTGTGAAAGAATACACTCTTTAATTGTTTGAGGCAACAGGTCAAAAGGTGAAGCGGCAATAATTTCTTCCTTCAGCTGATAGACTGTTAAATCTCTGCCCATATTATCCCTGAGATCTCTGTCTGAGAAAGCCTCCCGGCGCAGTGGATAAACTGCTGTACTGCAGCTAAAACTGTGCTCATGACCTGGGGTTCAATCCCAGGTAGCAGGCTCGTGGTTGACTCAGCCTTCTGTCCTTCCGAGGTTGGTAAAATGAGTACCCAGCTTGCTGGGGGTGGGGGTGGGGACAATGTGTATGTAGCCTGTATAAATAAGTTGTAAACTGCCCAGAGAATGTTTTAAGTGCTATGGGGCAGTATATAAGCAGAATGCTTACCTTTTTGCTTTTTTATTGTGTGATGAAAATATTTTATAGCAACAAAAGGCCAAGAATGATCTGATCCTATGCATTCCTTTTTTCTACACAGGTCTCTTGACACCGGCAGCAAATGCCCAATTACAAAGTTTGCCAAAACCATAACCGAAGCACAAAGCACTTCTCAGTGTCTTTGCATCTGAGGTCTTCACTAGATGAAACACTCTTTTGAGGAAAAGGCTGCCTGATTAGAATGAGCTTGACTCAGATTGGTAAATCGGAGATACCATGGCTTTGTTTCTTGGGCTCTCTGAAAGATTTGCATGTCTTGAAATAACACTGCTTTATGAGGAGGAAATGCACATTTGCTGCAAGCTATGATCTCACCATGACCTATGATCAGTGTTTCCATATAACTTGCTGCAGCTGCGACTAAATGAAGAGGAGTCAGCACAGGATTGCATCACATCGGTACCTGATTGTGCAACTGAAATATCTCCTGGCATCTCATCAATTAGCGACAGCAGGTTATGCAAAAGATTAATAGGAACCTGTCTATTTATATTTCGCCTGCATTCATTTGAGAAAATATACCCGTAATAATCTGCAAAACGCAAGGATCAATAACACACTTGTTGCAAATCCCCAAAATGTACTTCCCTTCAAATGTTAGGTAGTGCTCAAAATTGGCCTTTGGTTGACTTTCCTCCATCTCCCCACCAATAATGCAACACCTGAATTTAATCTCCAACTTTACTGCCACAAAGATTGTCGTGCCTTTGCTCTAGGTGGCCAAGGACCAGTGTGCTTGGAGGGACATGGTCAATCTCTGAATTACAGCTAGCTGTTTTATCTCCAGAGTCTGGGAGCAGAATTAACTATGCATCCTAGTAAACAACACCAGGTATACTATAAACCGTTCATACTGCACCATTCTTTTCTTCACTGCAACAGCAGTCTCTATCTTGGAAATGGATCTAGCTACATCTGGCCGGTAGTTTTAGATTTTCATTTCTTCCTATCCCTTTATTTTTCTTATTATTGTAATGAAGAATTCTAGAGAACTTGAAAGTTTCCACTATTTTGACATTTTTGTAGACCTAAGACATATATTGCCTAATTCTTGTTTTTATTTTTACTCATGGGCCACATGACTACATTCAAAAATAATTTCTAAAGAATTGCACATTTGCAGGGTTCTTTGGGTCTAGGAAATTGGGAAAGCTGTATTCTAAATGACTTTTCCATATCATTTTCCATAATAGTATTTATAGATATTTGACTGGTGTCTTGAGAGGCTTAGCTGGAAGGTAGCCTGGAACTTTTAAAAAGCTGGTATCATGCAAAAGTACAGCAAGAATAACATTGCATTGTATGGGTTAGTGTTTCATTTAGCATGAGGATTAACAGGTAACCTTAGTTTGAATGCACACTACTTATGTTGAAGAGAATTTACTTCAGATTGCTATATTTGACTTATTTAATAACACTTTTGGAACACTTAGCAGACTAACCCTGCTTAGCTTCTGAAATCAGGTGAGATCGGATGTGTTTAGGGCAGTGTTGACGAACTTATGGCACTGGTGCCAAAGATGGCACTCGAAGCACTTCCTGTGGGCACATGAAATTGTCCCTTTACAGCTACCTGTATTCAGGTTAAATTGCTGTCTTGGCACTTTGTGTGAAAAATTAGTGGGTTCTGAATCACGGTTTGGGCATTCAGTCTCTAAAAGGTTCGCCATCACTGGCTTAGGGCATCTAGGCAGCACTGTCTGTTTGGAGGGGGAAATTAAATACTTCCTGCCAATGTCATGGCCACCAACATATTCCCTTTGAAAAAAGCCATCCCAAGGGAAGCTCAGGACCTTCAGGCTGTGGTGCAGAAATGTTTAGTTACTGAAAAATCACCATAGCTGGTGGTGCCATAAACTGTGAAACAGGATTTCAGCATGTATTAGAGCTGCCACGTGATGGGCATTCTGGGTACATAATGTATAAACTGTTCACCAAACATTTGAGACAGTTTATGCCAGTACAAGTCTTCATTTTGTCAAGCCACTGAATTGTTTGTGTTGGGTTTCAGTGGGATGCTTTATTAAATGCATGGGACTCTGAGAGGATATTAGCATTCACTGAAGAGAGAGAGTGTGTGTGTGTGTGTGTGTGTTTATATTCTGTGAAGGGACTGCAAAGATTCTAACAAGTGACAAAAATGCCAGATAAACTCTAAACAAGCTGAAAGTGTCTGGTGTCAGCTTTCGAGAGGCCAATACCTGGTTAAAATGGTGCCCTTTCATCATTTTGATCCTCTGTGGTGATGCTTTTCTGGCCTTGAAAATATATATATGCCATATTACATAACGCTGTAGAGAATTTGGCTCCTCTCCAGTTAATATTTAAGATTAATTAGAACCTCACCATTTCATTGAAGCAGCTCCAAGCTAGACTTCATCCACGCCCTCCTCCCTTCTTTTCATATTCATGTTTTATGCCTCTCCCCCTTGCCTTGGATCAAGACATGCCTTCATTCCAAGGCATTTGTGTGAGGAGATGGTGATGATGACGACAATGAGGAGGGAGGCCACTCTGGTCTGAAAATGCAATAAGCCAAAGAGACCAGAGTGGATGAGTGGCACCTAACGTCAGTCATAATTCATCTTTTCCCAACAACATTCTTCTACAGATTAGGGGATAATCTAGCAAGCAGTTTTTGCCAGTTAAAACATCCATTGAAATGACTGCAAGTGTTTTCCTTGGCAAAACCTGCTCATTCTGTGCACACTTTTCAGTAAACAAGGGATAATTGAATCTCTGTGAAATGCTGTATTCTCCTAGGACAGAAATCTCTAATTTTCAACACTAAACTGTCCCATTTCACTGACCCTCTCCCAAGGACAGAGAATTCAATGGATAAAATCCATCCAAACCACAAAGAGCCGAACAGTTCTATTTCAATGAGAAATGGGTAAAAGCATTTTAATAGAAGGTCTCACAGCTAGAAGATGGGCAGTCTGTCATCCCTGTCAAGGAAATATTTGAGAAAACAATATATTAAAAAACCTCCCCCCCCGTGCCTATTTCTACTATGAAATATTTAACCATATGTAATATTTTATTTAATCCTTGAGTGACCAAAGTATTGTCTAAAGACAGACAAAATCAGCATCTTTTTTCATCTAAGGCAGATTGTTCAAAATGCAGTTGAGATACAATGCAGATGCTACTTTTGAAACTGCCCAAGTGTCACATGATAGTGTGGTGGCGTGGTTTTGTGCCTACATAGCTTTGCAGACCAACACCCTAAACTCAACAGTCATTCCTGATCTCAGAAGCTAAAATGGGTTGATCTCGCTTAGTTTTCGGATGAGCCACCACCAGCAAACTCTAGGCATTTCCAGGTAAGACCTGGAAAACCAGAGTTGGCAACCCAGTGGTCTGACTCAGTATCAGGCAGCTTCCTACGTTCTTCACAGGCATACAGTTAATTTTAGTCTGAAGGTTGAACGCAGTGGAGTTTTTGATTAGCATAGAGAATGACGGTATAATCTGCTCCCCCTCAACCTTCCTCATGAGATGATTCGTGCCATTTCATTATATTTCCTCAAGCCAATGATTCGTGGTATTTCATTTAATTTCACAGTATTTAATTTCACAGGATGTGTTATCTCCAGTGGAACAGGAGCAGACAGGAGAGAAATTCACCATGTGTGGGTATGGTACAGTCCACTTTCACAAGTGCTGTGTTTCCATGAACCATCCCACCTTTGCTTAGTCACGCTGTTTGTTTGAAAGTAGCTATTTCTGTCCTATTCTGAGGAAGATTCCATGACCAAAATCCTAGTCTAAGTCCATATGCCTGCCCCAGGAATAGCTACCCTTTCTTGTCTTTTTAAGAAACAGGTGCAACAAAATAAGGAAAGCAAACTTAAAAGAAGAAAATGTTCTGTGCTGTCTGGGTGTTTGTTTATCTATGTATAAAAGACAGAAGTCATGGAAATGATGGGAAAGAGTACAAAGGTTGCCTTTATCTGAAAGGAAGAGTTAAATGCATTTTTCCAACACTTTCCCCACAAATCCCACCAAAGTATTTGTTTAATAAATCTACAAATTTGTCCTACCATTTCGATTTGGGCAGACAAATGCCAGATCTGAAAAGCAACTGATGTTTGCTTTAAAATAAAAAGGAGGAAAGATGGGGGGGGGAGGTGGCCGGTGGCAGTGAAAGAAAAGACAAAAGGGGGAGAGCAGGGCTGGCTCAAGGAAATTCACAATGGCTGGAAGGAAAATTTCCTGGGTGGATTTGGGTGAAAGAGAAGTGTGGCAAATGAGGAAAGCATTATCTTAAATGACTCCTTTGTGCTTAAGAGGTTCTTCTTCAGAAATCCACTGAAGAACCAAGAAAACAAAAATTAATGTTTTTCCTTTGTCAGTTTTAAACAAAGTTGTCATCCCTAGAAGAAAGAAGCAAGTTGAAAGAACAGGCTCACATCTCTTCTTAAAGACCATTGTTATGAGTCAGGATTCTAATTTTCAAGAGTCCCTCCCAACTCCTGCTGAGAGACGTCATAGATAGTAGGTGGTAGGCATCACTTTCTATGAGAAGGAGAGCAACAAAACAGATAACAGAGGGACGGAACTAGAGCTTTCTCACACACGTACACGTTACCATGGTAAGTATATATGAGTTGCTAACGCCCATATCAGGCTTTTCAAGAAACAGGAACTGGGAAGATCAGTTCACTTACTTGCAAATTTTTCACCAGCTCCAAATTTTCCAGACTCTTACAGTAGCACCAGCCTGGCCAATGTGTAATCAGTGTTGGCCCGAGACGTAGGGTTCCCTGAGTCAGAGCAGCAAATGACAATTCCCACCGATTATCTGCCTCTCCAAGTCCAGGCCCACAGCTTCAATGACAATCGTGTTTTAACCACCCAAGGAAGAAAAATCACAGTAGTGCTTCCTCTCCACCATTTGTATTTTTTTTAAAATGATAATACAGTACAAAATTAGATGGCTAACAGTTTGTTCACCTTACATGACAGTTTATATCTGTTGCCTTACTCTAACTAAATTAAATCCAACCAATTATTGTGCTTTCTCGGGAACTTCTATTCTTTCCCCCATCCTATCCCACCCCATCCCATTTCATCATCCCCCCTCTCTCTCACACACACACACACACCAAGGTGGGCAGCTGAATGAGTAAGTAATTCAGCTAATCAGAAGAAATCAAGCATTACTGGTTATGTTATGCACAGAACTTCTGCTGTATTCTCACACAACATATGGTGCATCACAGCAATTTGGGATCACCATGTGAAGCTATGAGAATAGCACGTGTAAGCTGTGTGAATAAATCATAAATGAAACACAGAAACGAAAGTAGTGTAAGAAAACTAATTGTTTGCCCACCTAATTTGTTTACAATGTTTTAATAGTTTCCTGTAAAACAAAGAGAAGCTTGCCCTGATGACAAGAAGAAGCATCCATTTGTTTCTCTTGACCAAAGGAAAGTCAGTAGACAACAAAATCTGATTTCTTGGTACATCTTGATATTTCAGCCATTTGAAACCTCAGAGGAATGTAAAAATAATGACAAGCTCACTGTAGTAAGTACATCAAAAGCATTATAAATATAAAGGCCTTTAAGCATTAAAAATATTTTACTTGCCAACTGCAAAATAAATATATTATCTATCAAAGTCAAAGAAAATATTCCTAAATGCATCTCAGCTTTGGATATGTCCTATTATAATATTAACTGGGGTACCTCTTGCTCTGCTACTGAAATAAATCTTAGTTTCCCCCCCTCTTTCAGTTTATGATAATTAACAACAAAATGGCAAAAAATCTGCATTAAAAGAGTAAGAGAAATGTAATGTGTGGGACACTATTTGTATTATTTGCTATTGCTGAGCCTCTCTGTGGGAGTGGTTACTTAGTGACCTATTCTGGAGAGAGACAGAGAGAAAGTTCCTTTAAATTCTGGTTGACTGAAGGTTTGTGTGCATGTTGTGTCATTACAGTCGTGACGACTGTTCGTGACCCCATGTCCATGGAGTTTTCTTGGCAGGAATACTGGAATGGTTTGCCAGTTCCTACTCCAGGTGCTTACAGGAGCTGGTATTCCCTGGTGGTCTCCCATCCAAGTACTAGCCAGGGCCAACCCTGCTTAGCTTCAGAAATCAGACGAGATTGGATGTGCTTAGAGCATTTAGTACTACCCATTTTTTTAAAAAAAATTCTGCTTGAGTGAAAGACTTTGATAGTTGATAACGCAGTTGACAGGTTAGAAATTAGGAATGAAAAATTGTTGGGTGTGAAAGGCTAGAATAAAAAGTAAATGCTGGGAGAAATATCATTTTTTCAGTGATTTCAGCTGACGGGAATGCCTGCAAGTTTGGTGAAAACAACAGTGTCCATTACGAGACAGTTAAAGTCTGTCACATACTACTGGTTGAAATACTGCAACGTTTAGTAAACAAGTTCTGTCTTTTAAAATAATGCCAATTTAATCGTTTGGATTGTCTAAAGCTATAGTGCTTCACCTAAAACTGAAGCCTGAAATACCAGGCTGCTAGAAGATCTTGAAATATTTTTACCACTGGAACTATAAAATCAAGAAATAATTTATTTCCTATTAAAGGAAACTTTCCTGCGAGGATAGAAGCAAAAACGTGGTTATATCCATAGAGAGTTAACACCTATAGGAGTGCTGCAGATGCACATATTAAAATGTCTAGCTTGTAAAACATACTTGACAATAAAAATGATGCATGAACAATGGTACTGTGTGGACAGGGACACAGATGCCACCATTGAAGATCTATTGACCCCTAACCAAGGACCTTCATAACAAAGGCAGCCCCCTCAATGAAGGAGTGTAGCAAAAACAGGATAAAAAGGAAGAGTGCAATAGTGCACATGGGTCCAGAGACAGTGAGACACAGATTGAGGCCTATAGGCACTCCAAGAAGGAAGGAGGAGGAGTTAGTATGCCCATGGCAAATGGCTGCTTTAAAAGCAGCTGTTCCTCAAAAAGAGTAGGTGAGGGAGGACAGAAAAAGAGGGGGACCCTCCAGAGGAGAAAATGAGAAAGTGGGGAAAGCGGGAGTTTAAGGTAATGAAAGGAAGTAAAACCACCTGAGGGGGTGTGGGAGTAGGGAACAGTACGTTGGAACAACCCTGAGGCATTAAGAGGAACAAAAAAGAGAGTGAGCAGGGGTGGAAGCGGAAGGGGAGGAAGAGGACAGGGAAGAATGGGCTAGAACAGTGATGGTGAACCTATGGCACGGGAGCCAAAGGTGGCACTTGGAGCCCTTTCTGTGGGCACTCGACATCGCCCCTTTGTAACTACTTGTATACAGGTTCAATTACTGTATTGGCACTTTGCAAAAAAATTAGTGGGTTTTGAATTGCAGTTTGGGCACTCGGTTTCTAAAAGGTTCGCCATCACTGGGCTAGAACATATGAGGCTGAAGACTCCCCACCTGAAGACCTTGAACCTAGGTAGGGATGAGACTATATAGGGATGGGAGAATAGGAGAAATTAAAGAGCCCGAAGGTTCTCCATTGCCATTTGTACTGGAGGGGTAGGGATGAGAAAGAAGGGAAGCCATGAAAATTGATAAAATATAGTGCATGGGTTGAATGTAGAACAAATTTTTTCAGCTTTACCATACAGAGACGTTAGGCCCCACCAGAGTCAGCCTCTCCTTGAAATTGAAGACGAACATTCTAGAGAACTGGCCATGAATATTAAATTTATTTTTGACTTTCAAAATGCTGAGTTTTGAAAAGAAAAAAGAAAAAAAGAAATTGTGACAATCAGAAGGTGAAATTAAACCGCATGAGCTGTTCTTAGTAAATGAAGCCAGCTTGAAATTTGGGTGGATATTTTTCCTGTCAAAAGAAAATTGCTGTTTGGTGAGACAGAAATTATCTTCCTTAAAGAACATTTTTCCTATAGTGTTTTCTTACAACACTGTGACACTTTTTAAAGGAGAAAGAGAGAAAAGGAGAGGAGGTTTTGGCATTGAAGATATCTTCTCATATGTCTTATTTCTCTGCATACAAGAATGTCTTTGCAAAGATTTCCGGACAACAGATATGTGTTGCCAATCAAACAAAGGAAAGGGAATAAGTTAAATATTGAGCCATCAAATGGAAAACTCCCAGCCAATGTAGAAAGGAATATCAAAAAATCATAAAACTGGAAAGGAATTTCAAGCTCATCTAGTCAAGCTCTAGGTCAGGACAGAGTCTTTCATCAGGAGAGAGCTAAAGCATATTTGACAAATGGTCTCTACCAGCATCAGCCTCTCCAAGAGAAGGAACCAAACCAGTCCATTCCACTGTCAACATCTCAGTCTCTCCAGATGTTTAGTTTCCCTATAATTTCGGCTCCCTGATTTGATTCTTGCCCTTAAGAACGAACTGGATGGATCTAGAGTTAGATAGTCCTTCAGGTAGCCTAATATCATGGGGCCAAACATACTAAACCCTTGCCAAAAATAGATACATTAGAAGTGCTACTGAATGTCTCTGTAATAATGCAGAATAAAAGATTTATGCACTGTGATGCAGCAGGTAAACAGTGACATGCAGTATATTCATTCTGGATGCAACTACATGTGTGGAAATTTATCCTCAGCAGGTGGTAATTTTCAGAAATTAAATGTTTCGTACTTCTGTCCCATGGTTCCCACAGCTCCTGTGTAATCACCTGTGAAACATGTAAACCATGGACATTGCCAGAATAACAGTACTTGTGACAGCAATTTTCAGTAAAACCCAAACAACAAAATGAACTATTGGAAGTTTAGGACTAAGATAGGAAATGTTTAATTTTTGAAAATTCTACACTGTTATGCAATGTTATAAATTAGATTGCATTCATTGTAGGGGATGGATATAAATAAAAATATACAGAAGATAGTCTTCTTAGAGCTGAACCTCTTAAACATGTTGCATATCAAGTACAACCTCTATTGCATCTCCATTGAACCAGTTTGCAAATTTATGTCATAATTCTGGCCTCTGTTCGTGACCAGTTGCCAAGCCAAATGAACCACGG
Organism: Phrynocephalus versicolor; assembly: GCA_023846285.1. Taxonomy (NCBI): domain Eukaryota; kingdom Metazoa; phylum Chordata; class Lepidosauria; order Squamata; family Agamidae; genus Phrynocephalus; species Phrynocephalus versicolor. Next base: position 7,870,928 of record JAHTLZ010000114.1, on the reverse strand, counting down.
AGTTCACATAATATGGCAATAAGCGAAATGTGATGGTGGTGTTAAACATCTTTAGATTGAAATCCAGTTGCTTAGCATACTAATTTGCACTAGAGTAGGCCCATTGGATTCACGTAGATATGCTGAGGCAATTCTTTGTAAGATCAGCTGATGCAAAGGGTCCTGCTCTATGTGCAACTTGCTTTTGCATGGTACATTGCAGCCACAGTAGGCTCATTTGAATCAGTTGAATTTTCAGAGGAGTTGACTCACCGTATCCCCACTCAACTTGTAGATCCGCTCAGGATTTCAATCTTAGGTACAGAAAGCTAACAACAGCAAACAAGGGGAGGGGGGAGCAAAGGAGATGCCGGCTGTTTTACCTCCCCAAGTTCTTTTCACCCTATACAACATGGTCCTGCCAAGGCTGTGAGGCAGATATTTAGATGCCAACATTAGGGGAATGGGTGGGAAGAGCATTCAGTTTGCCTTACCTGACTGCTCTTTAAACTCAAAATGCCCCACTCTCTCACTTAATTACAAACATGGTTGTGGCTATTGAAATTGAACACCAAAGCACAGAACAAGTAATATCAAGTTATGGAGGCAGAAGGAGACAGTCTGAATGTGTTTTTCACCTCTTCTCTTTTCTAGAACTAAAGGTAGATTGGTCCTGTTTTTGTAATAATTATTAAGCTTATTAATTAAGCTTATTAAGTAAACTTATTTAATAATAATAATAATAATAATAATAATAATAATAATAATAATAATA
>JAHTLZ010000114.1:7829312-7870164 GCA_023846285.1 Phrynocephalus versicolor | reverse complement strand
TAATAATAATAATAATAATAATAATAATAATAATAATAATAATAATAATGAAGAAGAAGAAGAAGAAGAGATGGGCATGAAATGATCATTTTTTCGTTTCCGTTATTTGTTATTCGTTCCATTATGTAACAAAACGACAAACAAAAATTGTGCTGAAAATGGAGCAAAACAAACAGAACCATGGAAATTGTGTTCGTTACGTTTCGTTTTCGTTAATGGCGACACGCAATGAAATGAGCTGTTTTAAATGTTAAAAAACGCCCTGAACATCCATAAAAACGCAGCAATAATTATTTATACTGTCTGATAATACCTTCCGGGGGGGGGGTCCTTAAAACGTACATTTATATCTTTTTTCAGATCACTGTATTTTTTTCCTTTAAGGGGAGTTAGGGGACATCGACCCAAAATGGCTCCCAGATGCCTAATATTGATTTCTTGGGTATTAAAACGCCCTGGACACCTATAAAAATGCAGTGATACTGTGATAATTATTTGAAATTATTACCTACCAGGGCGTTGGGGTCCTTAAAACGTTTGTTTTTGTCTTGTCCCATTGCGATGTATTTTTCTTTTCCCTTTAAGGATGACAAAATGGATGTCGCCACTCCAGCCACAATTTGGAGGCAAGCCATGTGATGGGATCATGTAAATACTTGGACAACTTCAACCAATAGCATGCCTAGGTTGCAGACTGGGCAGGTCTGGCAGCCACAGAGGGCATAAAAAGCTCTGGCAGCCCCCGTCCTCCTTGTAGTCTCCGGTGGGAGCTAGGGTGGGATTGGTGTCTCTGCGACTCTAGCTTCAGACCTGCAGCCTCCCTGTGTGCATGTGTGCGTACCTCTCAGTGAGTACCCTCCCCTGCCCCACGGTGCCGTCACTCTGTGGCTGCCTTGCACCCTGGGCAACGCCCGGCGCTGCCTTTGCAGCCTCCCTGCGAACCTAGTCTATACTGTGTCTCTGCCAGCATCAATTTCTTTTTTAGTGTTTTTCCTCTGGTCCGGGGCGTTGGGGGACGCCCACGCCCGGAAATGCTTTAAAATATCGCGCAAAAAGCGGGTAGAAATGAAAAACGAAAAAACAAAAAACAAAAATGAAATTTTTCAAAAAAAATTCGCAAAAAACGGAACCGAACTGAAACAGACCTCTCAGCGACAAACGACAAACGAAACGCCATTTTTTTATTCGTGCCCATCTCTAAATAATAATAATAATAATAATAATAATAATAATAATAATAATAATAATAATAATAATAATAATAATAATAATAATAATAATAATAATATACAACTAAATTTATCTTGATCTTTGGTGACCCCTCCCCTGCATATATCCCATTTCCTGTTCATGAGCATGGAAAATATGCTGTCTCCTACCAGATTTTGTATGGGCCCTACCATGCACAGACACCCACTCTTCAAGTCCCCTGCCTTTTTTTGATCAGAATGGTTTTGTATGCCCTCTCTGTGTTGGTAAAGGGACAATTTTGCTGTATTTTGAGGGATCCTGCTGGCATCATTAGACCACTCTGTGCCCTGCTTCACAGTGAACCCGGTGGCAATGAGTGAGTGAACAGCAAATTAACTTCTTGTACTGGATTAACCTCATCTGGAACAACAGATGAGAAGCATTTCTCTGGATGTGCTTGCTTCAGTATGCCCTTGCACTGTCAACAAATACTATATTATGCAGTCAGACATGTTATGCATTTCTGTCTGGGAAAGGGGTCTTTGAGCCTTGCAAATATTTCACTGGTGTAAGCAGAAGAAACCAAGAAGTCCCACAATGAAAAGGCCATTGTGCTTTATGAACAGACTGTTTCCCTCCTAAGCTGCTTAAATACTTTCCTAATGTCGCAATTACCATTTTGTTGGGGTTTTTAAAAATTAAAACATGGGAGGTGCAGAGGATGATGGCCTTGTGGGGCCAAAGAATGTTTCAAAGGCTAGCCCTGAAACGTAATCCTCAACAGGACTTCTGGTCTGGTTTGTCTAGTTATTTGATTTTCTCTTTCTTTATGTTCTATCTTTCTTGAGCTGGTCTACCTTCATACATTTATAAGCCCAAATACAAAAGTGGAACAGGTGATACATTTAGGCTTACTAGAAAATCAACAAAAGCATTGCTAATATTTCGAGGGTGAAACTCTCTTCCTCAGAGGAGTACCAATAGGTTATAACATGGCAAAAGATGGATTTGCCAGGAGTTATTTCTTAGATGCCAAGGACCTTATATTTAAGAAATAACTTCTGGCAAAACCATCTTTTGCCAAGTTACAACCTATTGGTACTCCTCTGAGGAAGAGGGTTTCGTCCTCAAAATATTAGCAACATTTTTGTTAATGTACTAGTAGTGTAAAGGTATCACCTGTTCCACTATCTGTTGAGACTGACTGGATTTGCACTAAGAGACTCATGACATGGACCCATTTCTGAGTTACATCTTCAAGTCGCCATTCTTTTAATGGAGACCTGGGCAGAGGTGTAGCCAGGATTTGGAAATCCTGGGGCAAAGTTTGTTTTTGCGCCCTTCCTGCCACCCCCCCCCAATCGCACCCACCCAGCAACAGGAGGGCCGAACCCTGTGGGCGGACGTGTGTGTGTGTGTGTGTGTGTGCGTGTGCGTGCGTGTGTGCGCGTGCGTGTGCATGCATGCATGCACATGCCTTACACCTCTCCCACCAAGGCAAGGAAGAGGAGTAGGGCACCGCAGCCACCGTGCTCCTGCCTGCCTGTCTCCTTCGCCGCTCGCCTGGTGCGTGGCAGTGGAGGTGGCGAGGGGGTGCATCGCCAACCCTTACTGGAAAGGAGGACTGCTGGGTGGTGGGAGGGTGCACAGCTTCCTCTTACTCCCTCTCCAGGCACCCCCAGATTGCTGTGCCCGGGGCAGATGTACCCTTCTGCCGCCCGCCCCCCCCCAGATACAGCCCTGGACCTGGCAGCCCCTATTCCCATGAGATGGGCAGCATCAGCAGAAGGACAGTGATGGTGGAATATCATCCCCAGCCCACACATCCTTCCTTCCCTTCCCTCCTTCCTGGTGAGCAATAAACAAGGTGGTATCTCAGTCACCTGCTAATGGCTTCTTTAACTCCTGGCTGGACAACTCAACCTTTGGGCTATTGACAGATCAAGGTTGCCACTGATATTTTGCTCCCCCAGCATGAAAACACACGCATACTCTCTCTCTCTCTCTCTCTCTCTCTCTCTCTCTCTCTCTCTGGAGAGAGTGGTTGGGTGCTCTGGTACCTGTGGTAGAGGTGGTGGGGAGAATACTGATGGAGGGACACACATTAATGCACTCCTATAGTTCTCCCTGCTCTGGAGCACCTCCTCCTTTTCTCCACACACTGTGGGTCTTGAGCAAAGGGACACACCAATATATACACACTTCCATAGCTCAGGAGGCCTCTATGGGCAGCTTCACGGGGGCACACTCAACACAGAGATGATGGGGCTGTTGTCATCTCCTGCAGCAGTTCTTGCCCTGCTGGGCTGAGGAACAGCAATAGAGTTGGCATGTAGGGTGGGCTCAACTGGTAAGGCGAGGCAGAGGGCATCACTGTCCCTGAGATGGTCGGAGAGAAAGTGAGCGAGGACAGCAGGAGGACCTTACCTGCAGCTTGGGACTTTTTGAGACTACAAATCCCTTCAGACTTGGACTCAAGAATTGGAAGTGATGACTTGGACCCAAAGGCTTACCAACATGCCTGCCAAATATGGTTGTGGTCAAGCTGTATCTTTATATTTCCATGGGGAAAGCCACCAAATAATGGGAGTAACAGGTACTAAAATAGCCGGGAATAACAAGTGTTGAGGAGGACATGCCAGAGATTGCTTGGAAAGCCATTGTAGGTACCTTGGTCAGCTCATCCAAAGGCAGCATGCTAAGCAGAAACTTCAGCATAGAAAAGAATTTAATAAGCTTGGAAAATGTGGTCCTGGGATGTTTTCTGATTTCCTAGCCAGTTTCTTCCTCTCTTTTCAGGACTCGTTCTTTCTTTCTTTCTTTCTTTCTTTTTTCTTTAGAACATAAGAACATAAGAACATAAGAAGAGCCATGTTGGATCAGGCCAAAGGCCCATCTAGTCCAGCTTCCTGTATCTCACAGCGACTCCACCAAATGCTTTTGGGAGCGCATGAGACTAGATATCTGTCTCCTGATACCACTCCCCTGCATCTGGCCCTTGAAGTACCCTGGTTTTAAGCCTGGAGATTACACATCTCCATCATGGTTTGTAACCTGTGATGGACTTTTCCTCCAGGAATCTGTCCAATCCCCTTTTGAAGGCATCCAGGCCGGATGTCATCACCACATCCTGTGGCAGGGAGTTCCATAGACTTACAACGCGCTGGGTGAAAAAATATTTTCTTTTGTTAGTTCTTACTCTCCCAGCCCTCAATTTGAGTGGATGTCCCCTAGTTCTGGTATTTTGGGAGAGAGAGAAGAGCTTCCCTCTATCCACATTACTCATACCCTGCATTATTTTGTATGTCTCAATCATATCCCCCCTCAAGCGCCTTTTTTCCAGACTAAAGAGGCCCAAATGTTTTAGCCTTTCTTCATAAGGGAGGTGCCCCAGGCCAGTAATCATTTTAGTCGCTCTCTTCTGCACCTTTTCCAGTTCCACTATGTCTTTCTTGAGATGCGGTGACCAGAATTGTACACAATACTCCAGGTGGGGCCTTACTATTGTTTTGTATAATGGCATTATAATGTTCGCTGTTTTATTTTCAATCCCCTTTTTGATAATCCCTAGCATGGAATTGGCCTTCTTCACGGCTGCCACACATTGGGGAGACACCTTCATGGAGCTGTCCACCAACACACCAAGATCTCTTTCCTGATCCGTCACGGATAACTCAGAGCCCATGAGTTGATAGATGAAGTTTGGATTTTTTGCCCCAATATGCATTTGGTAACATTTGGTTACATTAAACCGCATTTGCCATTTCTCAGCCCATTCCCCCGGTTTGGAGAGATCCTTCTGGAGCTCTTCACAATCTTCTCTGGTTTTTACCACACGGAAAAGTTTTGTGTCATCGGCAAACTTGGCCACCTCACTGTTTATCCCTGTCTCCAGGTCATTTATGAACAGATTGAAAAGCACCGGTCCCAGGACAGAGCCCTGGGGCACACTGCTTTTCACCTCTCTCCATTGTGAAAATTTCCCATTGACACCTACTCTTTGTTTCCGGGATCTCAACCAGTTCTCAATCCATAAGAGGACCTACCCTCTTATCCCCTGACTGTGCAATTTTCTCAGCAGCCTTTGGTGAGGGACTGTATCAAAAGCCTTTTGAAAATCCAGATAGACTATATCCACCGGTTCACCCAAATCCATGTGCCTGTTGACCTTTTCAAAAATTCTAAAAGGTTTGTCAGACAAGATTTACCCTTACAGAAGCCATGCTGATTTTCTCTCAGCAAGGTTTGTTCTTTTATGTGTTTTAAGATTTTCTCTTGGATGAGGCTTTCCACCATCTTCCCTGGGACAGATGTAAGGCTAACTGGCTTGTAGTTTCCCGGGTCCCCCCTCCTTCCTTTTTTAAAAATTGGTGTGACATCTGCTATCCTCCAGTCCTCCGGCACTGTGGCCGTTTTAAGAGACAAGTTGCATATAACCGTTAAGAGATCTGCAATTTCATTTCTGAGTTCCCTAATAACCCTTGGGTGGATGCCATCTGGGCCCGGTGACTTGTTAATCCTCAATTTATCAATTAGTCCTAAAACCTCCTCTCTTTTAACCTGTATTTGATTTAATTCTTTAGTCAAGAGGGGCGGCTCAGGCAGCGGAATCCGCTCAAGGTCCTCTGTCGTGAAGACAGATGCAAAGAACTCATTCAATTTCTCTGCAGTGTCCAAGTCCTCCTTAACATCCCCTTTTCCTCCCTCACCATCCAGAGGGCCAACTGGTTCTCTGGCAGGTTTTCTACTTCCTACATATTTAAAGAAGCTTTTATTATTACCCTTTATATTGCTAGCCATGCGTTCCTCAAAACCTTTCTTTGCCTCCCTTATCATCTTCTTACATTTCTTTTGCCAGAGTTTGTGGTTCTTTTTATTTTCCTCATTTGGGGAGGATTTCCATTTACAGAAAGACCTCTCCTTGTGCTTTAGAGCCTCTCTAACTCCACTCGTTAACCATGCCGGTGTCCTCTTGGACTTAAATGAGCTCTTCTTTCTTTGTGGTATGCACTTGTGCTGGGCCTCTATTATTGTTGTTTTAAAGAGGCTCCATGCACTCTGAAGAGATTGGATTCTCCTAACCTTCCCCTTCAATTTCTCTCTAACTAGTTTCCTCATCTGAGGGAAGTTTGCCCTTCGAAAATCAAGGGTTTTTATGTCTGATTTGGTTGACAGTCTTCCTCCGACATGCATGGCAAAGGAAATTGCAGCATGGTCACTGTTCCCCAGAGTCTCAGTGACATTCACATCCCTGACCAGGTCCTGAGTATCACACAGTGGTGGGCTCCATGACAAGTTGCTCTAAGGCACAGTCATTCAGCAAGTCCAGAAACCCAGTTTCTCTTTCTTGCCTGGAGCTCGCATTGGCCCAGTCAATGTGAGGATAATTGAAATCCCCCATGATTACTATCCTATCCCTCTTAGCCACCTCCATGATTTGTCTCCTCATTTCAAGGTCCCCCTCAAGTTTTTGATCTGGTGGACGATAGAATACTCCAACTATCACAGCACTCCCTGGACCTGGTAGTTTAACCCACAGTGATTCTATGGTGGATTCATACCCTCTGTCAATCTCCATTCTCCTGGATTTTACGCCTTCTTTGACATAGATGGCCACTCCTCCTCCAATCCGCCCCTCTCTATCCCTTCTATAGAGTTTATAGCCTGGGATTGCTGTATCCCACTGGTTCTCCTCATTCCGCCAGGTTTCCGTTATGGCTATTATATCTATGTTATCCCTAGCTGCCAAATGTTCAAGTTCTCCCATCTTTGCTCGGAGGCTTCGAGCATTGGCGTAGAAGCACCTGTACAGTGGGTCCCGCAACAACAGCTGCTGCCTTGTTCTATTCGCCCCACAGCTTTTATTTTCAGTAGATGAACTGTCACATTCCGTTATTCTCCCGGTGCTAATACCTATACCTGCTATGTCTTCTCTATGTGATTCTCTACCCTCTCCAACCTCATTCCCCGAGGATGAGGTGTTCCGAACCATATGCCACTCAGCTCCTGTCGGCTTTCCCCCAGTTATCAGTTTAAAAGCTGTTCTGCTGCCTTTTTGAGGTTGAGTGCCAGCAATCTGGTCCCATCATGATTCAAGTGCAACCCATCCCTCCTGAACAGGTTTGGCTTGTCCCAAAATGTTCTCCAGTTCCTGACAAATCTAAAGACCTCCTCTCGACACCATCGCCTCATCCACGCATTGAGGCTTCTGAGTTCTGCCTGCCTTGCGGGTCCTGCACGAGGAACAGGTAGCACTTCTGAAAATGCTACCTTGGAAGCCTGGGACTTCAATCTTCTACCTAACAACCTGAATTTGGCTTCCAAGACTGACCGCTTGGCCTTCCCGACATCATTGGTACCAATGTGTACCATGACCACTGGCTCTTTCCCGGTTCTCTCTAACAAGCTATCTAGATTTCTTGTGATGTCTGCAACCTTTGCACCTGGCAGGCAAGTGACCATACGGTTATCATGCTCCTCACAAATCCATCCCTCTGTATTTCTAATGATAGAATCCCCTAGTACAAGGAGCTTCTCTCCTGCAGCCTGCTCATCTACATGTACCTGATCTTGTATCTCATCAATAGTGATGAGGGAGAGATCCTCCAGTGGAACCAATTCCTCTGTGTGTGCCTCATGAGGTGTGCTGAGGGAAAGAGCCTCAAACTGATTGTGCAATATGAGACTCTCTGAGCGATCCCTTGGCCTTCTACTCCTTTGAGTCACATTCCTCCACCCATCTTCCTCCTGAGTTGGGGAAGTGACTTCATCCTCAGAAGTGTGCACTGTCTCTTCTTGGACCTGGATAGTCTGTTCCGCTCTGTCCAAGAACCGCTCAAGCTCCTTAATATGTTGCTGGTCCGATATGCGAGCCTCTAGCTGCGAGCCTCTTTCTTTCTTTTTCTTCATAAACACTATAGAAAATCCTCAATCCTTTTCTCTCTCTTTTTATTTTCAACAAATGCAAAGAGAAGGAAAATGGACAGACTTCCCTTTCCAAGCCAGAATGCTTTGAGTGCTGGTGCTACAGTAGTAGGGCTAGTGCCCGCCTTCAGTTTGGCAACTTTACAACAGAAAGGTGCAAGGTGGTGGTGGTCTCCACACTGGAAATCTGTACTTTGCTGGATTTAGCAAAAATAACCAACAACTTTGTTGGGAGGTGTGGTTGGTTGGTTTGTTTTCGACATAACTTTATATTATTTGAAAGTTCTTCGATTTGGAAGAACAAAATAAATATTTTTAAAAAAGGAATGTGGCCCTAGGCAACATACCATTCCATCACCAGCCTCTGTGTTCCCTTTGTCAAACCTGAGGGAATGTGGACTCCACCCAACCTCACCTCTGCCACTCTGGAGGTTTGAACAGGCAAGAAGTTGAACTCAAAGAATGCAAGCTATCAGTCACCCCCCCCACACACACACCCCAAATGATCAATGAACTTGAGGAGGAGTCCCCTGTACAATATGAAGGTTGCAAAAGGGATTGCCCCCATCTCCTTCTCTGGGTATCCTAAGAGGGCTTAAAGGACTGCAAGGTGAAAGGAATGCATGGATGTAAGTGCTTTCACATACAGAGGTGATCTGTCAGCACTGCATTGGTTTTCGGTGAAATGAACACACATATCAGATGTGCACCCAAATGTACTCAAGTGCACATGACATTGAAATCAATGCAATGCAGGCATTCTACTTCAGGTCCCCACATGGAAGCACATATAAGCTAATGAAATCCACATCCAAATGGACATCCTGATATGTTTTCCAGGAAAGATTAAGCGGGGCAGGTGGACCAAGTCATCATTTGAGTGCACCTTTGGATGGGCACAAAATTGAACCTGACAGAGATTGTGAACACTTTCCACAGGCATCAACTTGTTATGAATACATTCAATATAGTGTAGATATTCAAAGGGGGGGGGGGAGTCTCAACTGCAAAGAATTTGCACTGTTGTTCTAGCTTGCCCTCAAGAGCTTGAGCTACCAGTCTGAGAATCCATGAGCTGTACCTTACACCCACCCATGCACATGCTACTGAGTGTCAACAGGATGCTTTCACATCTAACCCTTCCATGTCCATTGTGGGTTTAGTTTGCTTTCTACATGTTTCTCACACTTCCCACTTAATAAATAGACACAAGAACCACAACATCTAGCATCTGTATTTAGTAACATCTCTGTTCTTGGCATCAGCAAAATGCAATCTGGAAGCTTTTTTCCTAAAAACAGAGATTTTTCTCTCTCCCGTTTGAATGTGTGCTATTCTTCATGATGAGGAGCATGACCCAAAGAGGACAACTGTGCCAAAGAGCATGTGAGATTCTATGCAGATCAGCTAGTTTATGCTTTTGCCCTCCGATGCAAAGGCAGAAACAGATGCTGAGTTAAGGATTCCTTGTATAACACTTAGGATTTTTTTTCTAGGCATTTGTTTAAGCTGTTGTTGTTTTTTGTCATTGCACAACTTACGTACCTCCCTATTGTTTTATCATAAATCACCATGGAACACTTGGGTAAATTCTCTCCTTGTTCTCCAACATATGCACAGCTGTGGCCCTCAGCCAGACGGGTGGTATAAAATGAAATAAGCAAACAAACAAATTTTGTGTCAATTGACTATACAGGCCAAAGGCTGGGGAAAAGTGTTCAGATCCCTTCTTTATGGTGGAGAAGTCTATGATTCCTGCCAGAAGGACTACACCTTATCCTGTGGTTCATGGCTTCACCTCCATGTGGGTTTGTCTCTACTAGAAAAATCAGTAATTCCTCAGGTAACTATCTTGCATTCACTAGCTGAGATCCTCTTGGGTAGCTACACGTGGGTAACTTGACATTAGACAAGCAGAAGGTACAACAGCATCAAGGCAGTATTGCTATTTACAAAGCACGTCCATATATGTCTTGTATAATTGGTTGCAACAATATGTGACATTTTTGTTGCCTGAATGTGATGCTCAGCAAAGTTATGTGTGCATAATTTAATTGACAAAATGACATGCAGGACTTAGGCCTTAATTCAAGTGGATGGTCGTAAAAATGAGTGCTACAGTGGTCCCCCACCCTTTCGTGGTTCATATATTGCGGTCCCGCTATATCGCGGGACCACAGTACATGAAAAAAGGCCCCCTGGGTTAAGGGGGGAAAGGCCTGCTTCAGGCCTCCCATACTTACCCCCAACATGGCGCTGTCCCGGATGGGTGTGCGAGAGCCTTCCCAGGTCTTCTGGAGGCCGCAAAATGGCTTCCCTGCAAACCAGAAGTGGCTTCTGTATTACCAAAAATCATTTCTGAGGCCTCCGTTAAGTACAAGAGCCCTCAGCTAGGCACCCCAGGGCCGACCTGACCTGCATCCACATATTGTGGATTTTCAATTATTGTGGGTCGGGTCAATGTACCATTATTTCTTCAACCTGTGAGTGGTTAAGGGGACATAAATCACTATTTTATGAGGAAATAAAGGATTTTTAAAAGATATTTTAAGACTCTTAGAGGCTACAGAGAATAACAGTGATAAGATCTGCTCCAGCCGTTCATAGCAGTCCTATGCAGCTTCCCACTTCCCATGTGCAAGCTTTGATTCTGTGTAGAAAACTGCTGAATGAATGGAGGGGGAAAATGGTTGGCGGGGTGAATGGTGGAGTTCACGGCATCCTTTCTGCATCTTGCTTTGATGCTTTACTTTGGCCCTTGTCCAAATACAGCTCAGATAAAAATAGCCTGGGCTAAATATTTGCCTCACTTTAGTAGACGAAACTCAGTATCTGTCTTCAAACTGTGTAAATCCTGGGATTTACCAATGTTTGTCAGCTGGAAATCTTACAGATATCCAATCTGATGAAAGCCCAAATAAATGAATACAGCTCAGAGAATTTCACAGGGGGGCTTCGAAGGATTAGGGGAGAACTAAATGCAAGGAGGCTTTTTTTGGCACCAATCCTGGGTCATCACAACCTCTGGTTCTTTTCTATCTCTGAACTGTTTGGGACAAGTGGTTTCCAAAGACTGTTCCAAGGAAACTGATTAGAAAGCTGCTGGATAAAAGGGAGCTAGACTTCAATTACCTACCTTTTCCTGTAACGTGTAGCTGCCAGCAAACAGTATAAGATAGCAGGCTGGTTGCAGTTTCTGTTTGCAACAATGGGCAATAAGTGAGGCCTGACAGACCTAGAATGGAGTGCTTTTCATGAAAGTAGTGCATGCCTTAGAACAGGGGTCCTCAAACTAAGGCCCGGGGGGCGGATCAGGCAAGTGCAGAACCCCGCCCCCCATCGCTCAGTGGTGGAGGCCAGGTGCGGGCCCACTGCAAACACCTTTGTGCTGCCCAGGCTACCTCTTCCTACTTGTGTTTGAAGGCGGGAGCTCCAGAGCAGTGCGGCCTCCTCTGCTGCCAATCTTGCAGACGGGCAGACGCTCAGGGGCTGAGTGACCTCCTCCACTTCTGCCACCGCCACCACTGTTGCAGGCAGGTGGGTGATCAGGAGCTCCAATGCCACACGGCTTCCTCCACTGCCACCACCAGGAAACTTTAACAGCCCAGGATCAAGATGCTCAGTGGAGGAGTACCCCCGGAGGAAGAGGAGGAGGAGGAGGAGGAGGAGAGGGCAGACTAGCAAGAGCTGCATGGAGGGCTCGGTCCCGCTGCTGCCTGGCAGCAACAGCAAAAGCAAGATGGGGGCATGGGACGGGCTGGAGTGGATGGGTTGGGGGGAGGCAAGAGAGACAAAAAGGAGGAGGAGGAGGAGGAGGAGGAGGAGGAAGAAGAGGAGGAAGAGAGGGCAGCCCGGTGAGAGCCACATGGAGGGCTCAATCCTGGTGCTACCTGGCAGTAATGGCAATGGAGAAATGGGGGCATGGAACAGGCTGGAGCAGATTGGGTGGGGGGGAAGAGAGACAGACAATGAGGAAGAGGAAGAGGAAGCCATGCAAAAAGCCCATGGGGCTATGCTGCTTGCCACTGACAGACACTTCTGACAGCCTGCCTGCTGAGCCTTCTTTTCCATTCCTTTCCACCCCATCTTTTCCTTCTCAGGTGAGTGACTGGGTGCTCCAGGGCCGTGCAGCTTTCGCTGTCACTGCCGATGTTGGAAGCAGGTGGGCAGACAGGCATTCCCCAGCCGTGCACCCAATTTTGCAGGCCTGATGCTGGACCCGGGCCCTTGCACTGCCATTTGCTATTTGTGGTTGACTGAATTAATGGCGAATCAGCGGATACGGGGGTCATATGTATAGTTCAGCCCCCAACAGCGTGTGAGGAACAGCGAACTGGCCCCCTGTTTAAAAAGTTTGAGGACCCTTGCCTTAGAACAATGGTTCTGAACCTTTGGTCCTCCACATGTTTTGGACCATCAGCCTCCCTGGCTCACAGATCAGTTGTGGAGGCCCCAAAATACATTTGGGGCCTCAAAACATAACCCAAAATTCTAAGCAACATGCTTTAGGAGGCACATTTTGCCTTGAAATTGCACCTGCTGGCAGAAAGATTAGGGGAATACATGCTCTGCCCTCGGTCTGCCCTTGTGTACCTGGAACATTTTCTGTTATGAAAGAAATATTGAACCATTAAAAGGTACCTGGTGCCTGAAAGACTTGGCCTTCTTCCCCTCTTTCATAATATAGCAGGAGGACATTTTCAGCAACAAGGCTATGAACTTCACTGCTGTCTTTGGAGAGTGAGGGAGCGGTGAAGTGCTCTCTCTCTTCAAGCGAAGTGCTCTCTCCATCCACAATTTCCATTGTGGATGTGTTGGTGAGGGCCCTGCTGAACAAGAATTTTGAAAGTAAGAAGGTGTCTGTCCTTTAATTTACAAAGCCCAGTTTACCTTTCCATACTCAGCTCTTCCAGGCTTTGTACTTGGCAACAACTTGTTGCCATAGCAGCTGATGATTTTTTTTCTCTATCCCCCAACAAACACTTCTACCTATTAGGCTATGGGAAAATCTGATATTGCCAGGTATTTCTGTACTCTGGGATTTCTCTAACTAAGTTTTGGAAACACAACTCCTTATTTCACACTGACAACAGTGCATCTTCTAGTTGTGCACATTCTCTCTGGCCTCCTGTGCTTGCTTTGGGAAAACCACTGTGGGTTTTTGCTCCCTTGAATCTTGTTTTCTTGGATCTCTCCACATCTATTTCCCACTCCAGACGCATAATATTTTTCAGACTCAGAACAATGGATTAGCTGTTCTCTCCAAGTAGGTTTCCAGAAACAGGCTTTAGAGTTCTGCCATATGTTTATCTTTCTTAGTCTCCCAATGAGTAGCTCCTTTATAACTTTGCATGCAAGCAACACCAAAACACCAAAAGGTCTTGTTTGTTTGTTTTGCTTCTGAGATGGCTAGCACTGCACGTGAATGTCTGTGTAGGCAACAGATCACACAAGTAGCAACAAAAGTGACAAACATAAGTTAGACCCAACGATGTTGAGCAATGTTGCCATTGTGACATACAAGGGGTCATGGCCTCAAGAAGAACACTATGGCTATTCACACTGAGCTTGAACACTGAGCCAGACAGATTCATCTGGAGCCAAATGTGGTGTCTTGGTCAGAGATAAAGAGAAGAGCAGACTTAGGGAGCAACATTGGGCAGGATATGACCACAACTAGACTGGATAAGACCGGTCATATCACCCATATGGTAAAATATGCAAGAGTGGATCAGCCTCACAAGCCAATGAATACACAAATGCATTCTGCCAGTGGTCAGATATTCATAAGACTGTGAACAAGGTTCTTCTGTGGTATTTAATGGGCCACCTTCAAATACATCCCAGCTGTGCTGAGACTGAGATAGAGAGAGATGATATTTTTGTTCATCAGTGTGCACCGTTCTGGTTTAGGCTGGAGTGAAGCTGGTGGCAATATTTGTCCTGCCTTTTTGGAAGTCCGGGTGAAGCAAAAAGGCAAATCAAATCAAATCCATGTTTTGGAAGAACTAAGATTGTTTTAAATATTATTTTCATTTCCTTGTTTTAGGAACAGAACGTGTTGATTGGGACAGGGGGTGGAGCAAGGGAAAGATGCTGCTATATAAGTTACTATTGAACCATATATTGAGAATGACGCTTCTAAGAACAGATAGGCCTGCTGCCTTATGCTGTACTAGAGGGCATTTTGATCTGATCAAGTTCTAGTACTGTAGCTCCACCTAGCAACTGTTCTATTGGGTTCCGAGCCAGCAGACTTTTCCTGTTCTTGCAAAACCTAGGAACCTCTGGAATATACTGTTACCACCCTCTTGTTTTCTCATGGTTCCAGTCCTGTTGACAGTCCTTTCTGCCTGTGTTCTCTATGGAAAATAAGTGATATTGTACAGGAGAGAAAGTGTAACTCAAGGAGTGATCCTGTATAGCAGAGAAGATATAGAACAGTGTTGGTGAACCTATGTCATGGGTGCCAAGGTGGCACTCAGAGCCCTTTCTGTGGGCACCCAACATCGCCCCTTCACAGCCCCCTGTATTCGGGTTAAATTGCTGAATTGGCACTTTGTGAAAAAAATAGTGGGTTTTGAATCACAGTTTGGGCACTCGGTCTCCAAAAGGTTCGCCATCACTGCTATAGAACATTCCTCATCTCCAGAAGTTTCTCTCCCCAGCAGCTGAAAAGTAAAATGTTCACAAGTACCTGCTTCTAGTTGGAGATGCTGATGTGTACTTATCAGTAGTTCCATTACCATACCACCCTGAACATATCTGATCTCATCTGATTTAATAATCTAAGTAACACTGGCCCCCAATGATACCTGAAAGAGAAACCACTAGGAAATACCAGGGAAAGAATCAATGTTTAAC
This sequence comes from Phrynocephalus versicolor, assembly GCA_023846285.1. NCBI lineage: Eukaryota > Metazoa > Chordata > Lepidosauria > Squamata > Agamidae > Phrynocephalus > Phrynocephalus versicolor. The sequence goes on along the minus strand of JAHTLZ010000114.1, from coordinate 7,855,185 downwards.
CCTTTGGAAAGCTGCTGTCAAAGTGAACAATACTGGGCCACACAGAGTAACAGTATAACTATGCTTCAGTATAAAATAGCTCCCTGTTTCTGTGACCAAGGGCTTCCTTCCACATGACATTACTTCATTTCATAGACTATAAGAAAAGAAAATAATAATTGCTAGAATGTCGACATTTCAAAAGAATGTGGAAATATGGCTCCCCAAAATGAGTTGCATTTTTTTCCTTTTTGGATTAGACATTATTCCCTTCCCTCGGACGGTGGAAGCTTTATTAAGGAGAGTTTCTGCATATGGATAATGAGCAAGACTAGGTATGTTGCAGTAATGTTAAGCAGGCAAAATGATTCCATAGCTTTCTTGAACTGGTTTATTTATGACCAGGTATAGAGGTGTAGCTTGGAAAATTGTAACGTACATGTAAGTGAAGATGAGGCAGTAGCAAATCTACAGAAACAGCCAGCCTGTTGTTACATTATCTTATTTACCTTTGATTTTTATGAATGTTGTTTAGAGATGGGCACGACTCGGGAAAATGACGTTTTCGAGTTGTCGTGTGTCGGAGGCAGTCCGTTTCGGCTCATTTCCGTTTTTCGTGAAACTTCGCAAAAATTAGTCGGTTCGTTTTTTCATTTTTTTGTTATCGTTATACTGTTTTTTGGGGGGGTAGCGGGCTCCTGGAGGCACCTCTGTGGGGTGGGTGCCTCCGCCGGCCTGCTATAAAGGAAGGGACAGCAGCAGCAGGCTCCAAGAGACCCCTCAACATGGGGGTCTCCCCTCCTCACCTGCTGCTGCTGCAAAATGGCATGCATAACCATATGGATATGCATACCATTTGCAGGCAGTGCCAGTGACACCTGCTCAAGTACCTGATCCCTTGGTACGAGCGTGTCGCACCTGCCATGTCCCACAAAGAAGGGAATCGTACTTCCGTGTGTAGTGCAATGCAAGTAGATCTGGCTATGGGCTAAGGTGGATTAGGGTTAGGGCTAGGGTTAGGCTAATGACGGGTAAGGTTACGGTGGGCTATTGGGTTGCACCTCTGGGTGCCTCTCTGACCCACTAAGAAGACAGTCTGTGACGTATGGGTAAGGAGTCAAGGATTAGGGTTAGGGGGTTAGGGGGCTAGGGCAGGTTTTAGGGGGCTTTTTGGCACATCCCAGAAGTCTCCATGGCCAAGTGGCCATGCGATTGGTGGGATGGCTCCAAAAATTTGCATGGTCATCCCCTCCCACATGGCTGGCCAGGCCACTGGGCCAGCCCATCATTGCGCACTGCGCAGGTGTAAAAAAAATAAAATAAAATAAAATCAATGGAGGACAGAGGAGGAGAGGAGAGACATTTTGTTGCAAGAAAAAACCCACTGCTATACTGTGAAAAATCTGGCAGTTTATAAATTTCCACGTGTTTCTGTTGTGCTTGTGTGTTTTTGGACCACGATCCACGATTTCAAAAACAATATTGCGTTCGCCGCCCCATTTTGGATCCCCCGCCCGCACCGCATGGCATGGCAACTCGAGTCCGGCTGCCCAGGATGGGGGGGGAGGCGGGACCACCCCCCAAACAATCCCTCCGGTAGGTGCCCTGCGCCCTTAGTCAAGCAGGCATTTTTCCGCCTGCTTTTTGGCCCGGGAATGGGTGGGGGAGAGTTTAAAAGTTTTTTTCCTGTGCCATCCGTGCTGCTTGAGCCGGCGGCGAGACTTGTGCCGTGTGGGAATGGGTGGGGGGAGAGTTTAAAAGTTTTTTCCTGTGCCATCCGTGCTGCTTGAGCCGGCGGCGAGACTCGTGCCGTGCGGGAATGGGTGGGGGGAGAGTTTAAAAGTTTTTTCCTGTGCCGTCCGTCCGTGCCGCTTGAGCCGGCGGCGAGACTCGTGCCGTGCGGCTTGTTGCTGCTGAGAGCCTGCAGCGCCGGCGAGTCCCACCAGAGCAGCCCAGGAGGGAGGAGGGGGGAGGCCGGGGACCTCCAGAAACCACCCCTCTGGTAGGTGCCCTGAGGCACGGCAGGCATATTTCCGCCTGCTTTTTGGCCGGGAACCGGTTTTTTTAACTTTTAAAAACTTTTTTTCTGTGCCGCTTGGCATCGCGCGCGATCGCGCGATGCAAGTAACGAGCACGACAAATCAGACCAAATTGTTCGTTCGTTGGTTCGAGCTCGAAGTCTGGCAGAGTAATTCCCGTTACTGTTTCCGTAGAGTAACGGAACCGAGTAACGGAAACGGAAACGGAAATACCGCTAAGTCGTGCCCATCTCTAATGTTGTTGTTTTAGTTATGTTTTCATTTGTAATATTTTTTGCTTTTATTATATTTTTATCTGTATTTTGTAATCGGTTTGTTTTACGTTGTAAACCACCCAGAGTGGCATTCTGCCAGATGGGCAGTATATAAATCAAACTAATAATACTAATAATAATAATTGGTTAAGAAAATCGACATTGAAGAAAGAAACTGAAGGACTAATCATGACCGCTCAAGATTAAGCTTTAAAAACAATAAAGGCGAAAATTAATAAATCATCAACATATAGAAAATGTAAATTGTGCAAAGAAAAGGATGTAACTGTAGACCATATCATCAGCTGTTGCCGAAAAATCACTCAGACTGATTATTTAGCCCATATGTTCCAGTAGCAGCAATGCTCAACTGGAACATATGCAAAAATTTCAATCTATCATCAAGCAAGAGCTGGTGGGAACATCAGTCAGAAAAGGTTACTGAAAATGAAGTCATCAAGGTGCTCTGGGATTTCAGAATCCAATGGGACAGACACCTTGTCCACACTACTCCAGACATCACAATAGTATATAAGCAAGAAAATAAAGTTCAAATCGTCGATGTGGCAATACCAGGAGACACAAGAATCAGTGGTAAAGAGTTAGAAAAGATAACCCAATATTGGGATTTAGAAATAGCAATTGAAGAGCTATGGAATAAGAAAGCAAGAACAATACCAACAATAATAGACATCTTGGGTGCAATCCCAAAAGACCTGGATTAACATCTGAAAACCCTCGGCATTGACAAGATCAACACTGGTCAACTACAAATGAGCGACATTATTAGGAACAGCATATATTCTATGAAGATATCTCCAGTCATCCTAGGCTCTTGGAAAGAGCTCGATCATTGGAGAAGGCCAACTCCAGCTTAACACCTGGCAGCTGGGTTTGCCAGATAATAATAATAAAATTATAAACAATTGGTCTAATTACAGATTTTAATGTTTCAAATTCAACATGAAATATCAAAATTTTAATTCAAAAGTATGGCACTAAGAGTACATCAATGCTATAGTCATATCATTTTAAGAGTGCACAATACTACAGTCATAGCATTTTTAAATATAATGACTCCATCCTATAGAATCCTGGATGTTGTGATTTGATTATATATGTTTAGAATATTCTGCATGATAATTCAGGTTCACTACCCCAGAAAATTCTAAGGGCTTCACCAAATTAAAAACTGCCATAAGCTGCAGTCCTACCAGCATTTTCTGCATAGTTTCCCGGTGGCGAACTGCGTAGTAAAAGATTGCGTGCTAACTGGGAAGAGAAGTAAATTCTGATGCCAGCCAACCACGCCCCTGGAACAGCAGTTTCAGTGACGTTTCCTAAACTACCACCAGGGGCTGGATTAAGAAACTTTGCTCAAAAATGCTTACTTATTTGCTTCTGTAACCATGACAGGACCCTGAAAATACGCAGTAAAATCAGTTGTTCCCCTTTAACACCACGGAGGCTTGGGAACTAGAGCTGGAAAGAAGGGCAAAATGTGAAGTAGACAGGTAGAGACCGAACCAGAATACGAAAATATGACACAGAAGAGAGGACACTAACTGCACATTAAAAACCATGTGACCGCTCCCCCCCAAAAATATGCAGAAAATTTATATACGCAGAAAACTCTGGCAAGACCACGGCCTTAGAGAGCCATGCCTGTTAAAATGTCAAACTGCTCCAACTCTATAATGTAGATACATTTCTAGATTCTGGAACAAATTATGGAATCAAATGCAGACATCAAAAGTCCATTGCATGTTTTGAAGAATAACTAATTTATATTGCTAGCCATTCATCAAACATTGCCAAAAGTGGACATCTGTTGCATGTCAGTTAACTATTCCTGTTAGGAATTAAATACTCTTCTGCAGTGACTGCAGAGGCATGCCAGCTGTCAGGTACTTTTAGATAACCGCTGTATGTTGAACAATGTTTAATATTAATCAGTACTGCATGTTAGTTGTCAGTACTGTCAAACTTTTAACAGTACTGTCAGATTTTTACAGTCCATACTGTAGTGAGCCATTTAGAGCAACAGGGAACATATGCAAGGCTGTTATTTGTGGATTATAGCTCTGCTTTTAATACAATTCTACCCAATAGGTTGTTTTTCAAAATGGCCAGTTTGGGTATACATCAGAAGATTTGTTTGTGGGTAAGAAATTTTCTGACTGATAGGCCACAGTCAGAAAGGATGGGATCCCACCATTCTTCTACTCTTGTATTAAGTACAGGAGCTCTTCAGGGTTGTGTGCTAAGCCCCTTCCTCTACTCCTTGTACACACATGATTGCACCCCACTGTATAACTTCAACACAATCATCAAGTCTGCAGATGATACAACAGTGGTGGGGCTCATATTTTTTTCGAACTGTTGCCTTCTGGCAGAAGATACAGAACAATTAAAACTTGGACCACACGTCTTCTGAACAGTTTTTATCCCAGAGCTATAATTGCACTTAGTAATGAACTCAAGGACAACCAGCAGTGAGCACTTTGGACAGGATTACCTAGCCTGTTGTGTAGATGCTTGTGTTTTTAGGGGGTGGGGGGGAGTGTTCGGGGATTTTTAATGTGTGTGTGTTGAAGGTTTTTTTAATGTGTGTGAGAGTGTTTGGAGATTTGTGTGTGTGTGTGTGTGTGTGTGTTGAATCTGGTCTCTGGGTGTCTGAATTTCGTTGTATGTGTATACTGTGTATATATACACACAATGACAATAAATTATTATTAAAAAAAATAATGCATCTATCTAAAAAGTATGGGGATCCTAAATGTTGATACTGAACTCTAACTATTCACACACCCAGAGGATAGAAAATGAATGGCTTTTCATTTCATTTTTCATTGCTTTTTTCCCATTTCATTTCATTTATTAAATTGTTTCATATTTTATTTTGTTTATTTTTTCACTTTTAATTTTTTTTACACTGTTGCAGCTGGGTTTTTTTGTTTGCTTGTTTGTTTTTACTTCTGCCAATCAGATGGTGTGCGGGGAGGCTGGTTGGCGGGGTTTCTTATTTTTATTTCTCCCGCCGACCAGCTGGCGCATGGGGAGGATGGTTGGCGGTTGTTCTTTTTTTTCTCCTGCCAACCACTTGGCGTGTAGGGAGACTGGTTGGCAGTGGGGTATTTTGTTTGTTTGCATTTCTCCTGCCGACCAGCTGGCACGTTGGGAGGCTGCTTAGTGGTTTTGTTTTGTCTGGTTTTTTTTCCTCCCACTAACCAGCTGGCATACAGAGAAGCCAGTTGACAGTTTTTAATTTTTATTTTTCCCGCTGACCAGCTGGCGCACATCCCCAATTTTATTTTAAAGAGTGCCAATATTAGCTCTTGGCAAAATAAATAGAGATGGGCACAAAACCCCAAAATGGTGTTTTGTTTCGTATTTTGTTTCTTTTTTTCCCTGTTTTGTTTCATTTATTACAAAATGATGTTTTTAAAAAACTTATTTTGTATTTCATTTTCTTTCATTTTTCATTTTTCATTATTATTTTGTTTACACTGTTGGGGCTGGGCCAGATGGTCAGCAGTTTTTTAAATTTTATTTTTACTCCCGCCCACTGGCTGGTGTGTGGGGAGGCCAGTTGGTGGTTTATTTTTATTTTTATTACTCCTGTTGACTATCTGGCACATGGGGAGGCCGGTTGGCAGTTTTTTTCTCCCACCGACCAGCTGGCATGCAGGGAGGCTGGTCAGTGGGTTTTATTTTTATTTTTATTTCTCCTGCCGACCAGCTTGCACATTGAGAGGCTGGTCAGTAGGGTTTTTTTCCCCTCTTCCCAACTCCAATCAGCAAGTTTTCTTGTGTCCCCCCCTGCTGATGACCAGCTGGCATGCCGGGAACCTGATCGGCATTTCCCGCCTGCCAACAAGCTGGCATGTGACCCTGCACGCCAGCTGATTGGCGCTTATTTTAACTATTTATTTTGACAAGCCCCGATATTGGTGCTTGTCTAAATAAATAATAAAAACAAAAAATGAAAGAGAATGAAATGAAAATTTCCATTTTGTTTTGTTTCATTTTCTTAAGGGCACTTCTTTTTTGTTTTGTTAGGAAATGAAACAAAAAAATGGAATAAAAAATTCATTTCATGCCCATCCCTATAAATAATGAAAAATGAAAAATGAAACAGAACAAAATAAAAAATTCCATTTTGTTTCATTTCATTTTTAAGGGCACTTTGCTTTTTGTTTTGTTAGAAAACAAAATGAAAAAAGAAAAACAAAACGAAAAAAATTCATTTTGTGTCCATCTCTATTCAGCTGATTTGCCAAAATAGAAGAGAGAAATTTGGGAGCAGATGAGGACTGGTTTCTGAGTAAGCATGTGCAGAACCGTGCTGTTAGTCACTTGTTATGTAACACTACTGTGAGTAAGACAGAAGAACTGTTCACCTACCACATACCATGGGAGGTCCCCTCCCTGGTGGTCAGCTTGCCCTTCATCATTGGTTTGTGGCAAAGCACAGCTTTTTGGCAGCTGCTGGTGTAGTCGCTTCTAAACTATCAATTCAGTGATCTAATTCTTCCTATTTTTAGCTCATATGTTGCACAGATGGAAGTGTGGTAACATGTCCTGTATCACTAGTTACATCCATAAAATGCTTAAAGTCAGGACTGTTCCTGTACTTTTCCCTCTTGTTTTCCTTCACAAGATGGAAAAGATTTTTACATGCTTGTATACATGTTTCCCATGTTGACTTAATGGCATCTGGAGTACAAACAAGATGCATTGTAAAATATGCAGTGTTTTTTCCTTCCTCACAGCAGTGCCAAACATATGAGGACAAGTATGATCATTCTGAGCGTTCCTCCATCCCCTCAGTGAATACGTGTTTACTGAAGGCTGACTGAAACCCATGTGGATGATAATGCATTAAGATTTACACCAATGTAGTCAACTCTACAGCAAGGCTATAATATTTGAAGTGCAGTTACCATTTCTACTTAACATTTCCCCCAAGCTGCATTTAAGCAAGCATTGCTTGAACTCATTTATTGTATTTGGCTCCATTAAAAAGGAGGGGTAAACTGATGAAACCAGATATGAAGGGAGTATATGTGGAACATGAGGTTTTCACATTGAAGCTTCATTATCTCTAGAGGATAATAACAATAACACTTATGTGATCAAGTTGATTCTGACTTACTCTCCCATGGCTTTATTAGGTTTCAGGTATTTACCAGTTCCTTCTTTTGATGGTTCTCTGGGATTGTGCAGCTCATTGAAGATTACACAAGTATTCAGCCATGAACAGAGTGAGTGGTCTCAGCAGCCCCCTGTCCCAAGAATACAGTGGGAAGGAATTCAAAATTCTAAGTTCTGGTGCTCCAACCCACTGAGTTTTACCATCCCTGAGAGGAAAACAATTACACAGAAAGAGAGGGTGGTATGTGCAGCCCTAGCATATAACGCTGTTGGAGTTGTGATACAAAACATGTTTCTGCTCTGCTCCAGACATGTCATCTGTGTATGAATTCCCTCGTTTTCTGACCCAAGTCCACTTACGTGCTTTTTAAAACTTTTAAACTAAATGGAGAGGGCCATGGCCTATTTTAAGCCTAGAGGCCCTGCCCAGGCTACAACCAGGAACTATGTTGCCATCTGATTTGTGCTCTCACACTTTCTTCAAGCAGCTTTCTTAGCCTGAAGGAGTGAGTGTTCATCAGAATATTATGAATATTAGGCAAGTCATCCACACTTATGTAGGGTGTGTTAAAAGCCTTCTCCTTGCTTCTTGTCTGATTAATCGGTCCTGCCAATAGCGACGAGACTCACATTCCTTTTTTATAACAATGTAAACCTAAATGACATTTTGATTCAATAATCTGCGGATGAGGAAAACAGGCTGGCTCCAAGCATATTTCTCCAAACTTCAGCAAGCAAACAATGATCTCATTTATCCAACAGTTGCTTGCCAGTGGTTGCAGGAGTCAACAACTTGTTAAGCCCAAATGAAATGGCCACCAAACAGCATTGGATCGGTGGCCTGTTTTTCCCCACTCTGTACTGAAGTATTTCTGTTGTGGTCTTCATATATGCTGCACCTCTTCTGAAATGTATGACATCTTTAATTTATTTGCACTTAAGGATAGGGAGACCTAAACATGTAAATATGCAAATACTGTAAACATTTTAAAAGTTGGGAAACAGCCTTTATGGGCCTTTTTACACGACCCCTAAGATCCACTGGTCCCTTAAATTCGGACCAGAGATCTTGAGGGTTTGTCGCTCTCCCTGCGTTCCCACCCCCTCCGCACTTCCTTGTTCTGTCTGCGTGAGGGGAGGGAGAAAAAAAGGGAGAAAAGAATGCACTCTCACCTCCGGAGTGCGGTGGAAGTTGCTCCGACCCCCCCCCCCGTCACTTCCTGGTTCCTCTTAAAGGGGCGGGAGGCAAAAAAAACAACAACAAAAAGAAGCGAGGAGAGCCCGGCACTCTCCGCATCAAAATTTTTCACTCTCCCAGAGCAGGTACTTGAAAGGTGTGCTGGGTCACGTTTATGTGGGTGGGGTCGCACTTAATTTTCTGTTAGCTCCGGAGCTGGTGGGGAAACATTTTTAAGCTCCGGAGCTGGGAGCCATTTGCAGCGGAGCTTAGGGGTCGTGTATAAACACCCTATTTTGTATAGCTTCACACACACACACACACACACACACCAAGAAAAACAATTACAAATAGGGAAATTCAACTGGAATACATATTATCCAAATAGAAGCTGCATTCACTATAGATGGAGCCATTATTGTTTAGTATTGTACACTACATGTAACAAGACAATGCCATTGCTTCTGTTGTTGGGCAGTGTTGTAGCTTTGTTTGGTTAAAAAATCATGACACTCAGTTACATTTGCCAGCCTCTACAACGTCAGTGGAACTCCTAGGGCTCTCAGAATTGTTACTGAAGGAAGTAAATTAAAAGTATGCAGCTACTGAAAGTATTCTCAGTAGGATATTCTCCCCCACCCCATCTATCACCCCATTTATCTTTTGGGCAGGGGAAAATAAACAGTGAAGTGAATCAGATTTGACTCTGTGCTCTGACATTTAGCATAATTGGCCATCTTGCTGTAACTATATAATAGCAGAATTTGTCCAATGCTTATTTTAGGGGGGAAACTGGGATGAAGAATACTGTATTGGGCTACATGTAGTTATTAGTCCAAAGCAAATTGGACCTATTGAATTAATGAACTTGCTAAGTCAAGACTTCTCTAAATCCTGTTGACTTAATGGACCAGCTTGTGCTGAAATGAACAACTGATATTGTCTTGGTTACCCCTTGGAATTCACCTTTTCATTCCTCTCATTTTGTCATAATTCCTTTCTTAACAGTGACCATTAAGTTAGCATATCTTGGGCAATTAAGAAATTTTATCATCTCCATGATTTGGATGTTTCGCTCAGAGTGAGCGTAGGACAGGAGACCCATAAACTAGATCAGATAAAAGCTCTTGAGGAGTCCTTGGAAAAGTCCCTTTTGGGACTTTGAGAAAGATTGAAGGCAAAAGGAAAAGAGGACGGCAGGGAATGAGGTGGTTGGAGGGTGTCATCGATGCAACCAATATGGATTTGACCAAACTCTGGGAGGCAGTGAAAGATAGGAAGGCCTGGTGAGCTCTGGTCCATGGGGTCACGAAGAGTCAGACACAACTGAATGACTGAACAACAAAACAACAAAAGGGAGGAAAGTGCATTCACAAGTGGTATAATGCATCACATCAGTAGGGCTCTATTCCTACCCTGACTTATGTGTGTTCATTATACATCCTTATCACAACTGAAAATGTCTAAGAAGTATTAAAAGTTGATAAAGTTAGACATACAGGCATTCACAATAGAGATGGGCACGACTAGGGAAAATGACGTTTTCGAGTTGTCGTGTGTCGGAGGCGGCCCGTGTCGGCTCGTTTCCGTTTTTCGCGAAACTTCGCAAAAAATAGTCGTTTCGTTTTTCGTTTTTTCGTCTGTCGTTAAACTGGCTTGGGGGGAGCGGGCTCCTGGAGGCACCTCTCTGGGGTGGGTGCCTCCTCTGGCCCGCTGTAGGGGAAGCGGGCTCCTGGAGGCACCTCTTTTTTGGGGGGTGGGTGCCTCCTCTCCTCACCCGCTAGGAAGGGAAAACAGGCTCCAGGAGACCCCTCATGGCATGGGGGTCTCCTCTCCTCACCTGCTGCTGCAAAAGGGCATGCATAGCCATATGGATATGCATACCAAGTTGCACGCAGAGACACAGCAGACTGGCAGAGGCACCCCTCTTTTTGGGGTGCCTTCCCTGCAACAGTCGGTGACGGTGAGACACAAGCAGCACTCGAGGGCATGGTTTGCATGGCACTGCTGCTGCAGGAGGAGTCAGCCAGAGCCACAAGTGGCGGACTGGCAGACTCTGCACCCACTGTGTCTCACCAAGAAGGGAATTGTACTTGCGTGTAGTGCAATGCAAGTACAGATCTGGCTTAGGCAACAGGGTTAGCGCAAGGGCTAGGGTTAGGCTAGTTACTGGTGAGGTTAGGGTGAGTATTGGGGATTTGGGGTGCACCTCTGGGTGCCTCTCTGACCCACTAAGAGGACAGTGTACTGTGGCGTATGGGTAAGGAATCAAGGATTAGGGTTAGGGCTAGGGGGCTAGGGCAGGGTTTAGTGGGCTTTTTGGCACATCCCAGAAGTCTCAGTGGCCAAGTGGCCATGTGATTGGTGGGATGGCTCCAAAAATTTGCATGGTCCACTCCCACATGGCCACTTGGCCAGCCCATCATTGCGCAGGTGTAAATAAAATAAAATAAAATAAAATCAATGGACAGGGGAGCCAGAGGAGACATTTTGTTGCAAGAAAAACCACCACTGCTACTGTAAAAATTCTGGCAGCAGCATAGCAATTTTCGCATGTTTCTGTGGTGCTTGTGTCTGTGTATTTTTGGACCACTCCACGATTTCAAAAAAAATATTGCGGTCGCCGCCCCATTTTGGATCCCCCGCCCGCACCGCATGGCATGGCGTGGCGACTCGAGTCCGGCTGCCCAGGACAGGAGAGGGGGGGAGGCCGGGACCCCCCCCCATAAACCACCCCTCTGGTAGGTGCACTACTGCACATGCACAGGCTTTCCGCCTGCTTTTTTTTTTGGCCGGGAATGGGGGGGAGTTTAAAACTTTTTTTCTGTGCCGCTTCCGCTTTTGCGGCGACCGGCGGCGAGACTCCCCCCTGCCGTTGCTGGTGCGAGCCTGCGGCGGCGAGTCCCACAGAGCAGCCCAGGACAGGACAGGAGGAGAGGGGGGAGGCTGGGACCCCCCCAGAAACCACCCCTCTGGTAGGTGCACTACTGCACATGCACAGGCTTTCTGCCTGCTTTTTTTTGGACGGGAATGGGGGGGGAGTTTAAAACTTTTTTTCTGTGCCGCTTCCGCTTTTGCAGCGACCGGCGGCGAGACTCCCCCCCCCCCGCCGTTGCTGGTGCGAGCCTGCGGCGGCGAGTCCCACAGAGCAGCCCAGGACAGGACAGGAGGAGAGGGGGGAGGCCGGGACCCCCCCCCCAGAAACCACCCCTCTGGTAGGTGCACTCTCAGAGGCAGGCATATTTCCGCCTGCTTTTTTGGCCGGAATGGCCGGGAATCGGGTTTTTTTTTTAACTTTTAAAAACTTTTTTTCTGTGCCGCTTGGCATCGCGGGATCGCCGCGATGCCAGGAACGACCATGACAAATCAGACCCAATTATTCTTTAGTCGGTTCGAGTTCGAGTTCTGGCGGAGTAATTCCTGTTACCGTTTCCGTTCCGTAACGGAAACGAGTAGCGGAAACGGAAACGGGAATTCCGCTAAGTCGTGCCCATCTCTAATTCACAAGCATAGTTCACAAACTTGCGGCCCCTTGGAGTGTTCAAAAATGCAAGCAGTGTGTTGATCCATATAAATGCTACAGTTAAAACTGTTTTTCTCCATTATAATTTCTTTAAAAGTCTAAACATCTGCAAAATAATACTTTTATTAGGATCAGCCAATATGTTACAGTGTCGGCAGAACTCTGTTTTAGGATGGATGGCATCTTAAATAAAAACAGCAGCTCTACATGTGTGTTTTTTGGTTTCCTGGCTGTGTAGAAACAAAACAATTATGGGGGCCTAATGCAATTTCAGAAATGTAGAAAATGTGATTTCAGAGTTAAAACAGAAGAATTTGTTCTGTGACTCATGGGGTTGCTTGTGTGGAATTAGATTGGAGTGTAAGTGAGGAAAGGGGCTGGTGTCTAGGGTAGCCATGTAAGTTGTAGGATGGCAGCCAAATGAAATGGAGGACCCCCTAATCTCTAATAGCTGTGTGGAACTGGAAAGTTTAACAAGTATAATTTGAAGACTAGGCTGCTTTTACACAGCCCCTAAAATCCGCTGCAAAATGCTCACAGATGTGGAGCATAAAATTGTTTCCCCACCACCAGCGAACTTTAAAAAAAAAATAAAGTACGACCATGCCCACTTAAGCATGCTCCAGCACATTTTACAAGTACCTGATCTGGAGGAGGTAAAATCCTTGTTGCTTTTCCTTGTTGCTGTTTTAAAGCATTGCATGCCTAGCCCTCCTCCACTTTTTGTTTGTTTTTGTTTGGTTCCCCCCCCCCTTTAACAGTCAGGAATCCTAACGGGCTGGAACAATTAGCTGCTGCCACGCAGGCGGAGGTGAGCCTGCATTTTTTTCCTCTCTCCCCTCACTGCAGACAGAAGCAATAGAATCAGGTGGGAACACAGGAAACAGAACAAAAACCACATTGGGGGGGGGATCTGCATTTAAGTTACCAGTGGATTTTAGGGGTCGTATAAAAGCAGCCTAGATCTCAGGGTTTTGCTGCACTTCCTCAATTTCCCAGGGAGAGAGACAGCCTTCAGTATAAGTGGCACTAAGAAGAGGGAAAAGTATGATTTGTGTGCAAGACTCCTCTAGCCTTGACACAAAGCTTCACCCACTCCCAGCTGGCACCAGGAAGAGATGTTTTTCCTTGAATGTGTGTGCTGCTTGAACAGCAACATTTTAAGGTGCTTTCTGAACTTTAACGGTTGGGAGGGGGGGAGGGCCGGCTACTGGAAGCAGGTTTCATAGATTTGATGCTGACTTGTGGAAGACTTACAGGTCTCCCTCAGAGCATATCTCTGGAGGACCATGGCCTGGGAAGATCTGGTAGGCCAAGTACTTGACATTGGGGAGATGTACTTTAAGGGGGTGTGTGCTTTAAGGATCAATTTCTAAAACAACTGAATTATCTCCAGGTTTCTTTAAACAACAGCATCAATGAGATAAACATTCAAGACTCTCATACATCGCACATTCTACTGCATTATAATATATGCTTAAGAGCATTGAAAGGAGTACAAAGAATATGCACATAGGTTGGTCCTAGACTGGAGTATCTGTAAGAAGAAACTCTCCCCCGCCCTCAGATTTTGTTGTGTCAGTAATTTGTAATATTCAGACAAATTTCTTCACCTATGGACTTTTAATTCTTCTTTTAAGACAACGTTTCTACAGGTGAGAGACAAGAATTTTCACCTTTCTATGGAGGATGAAATATCTGTGTTTGAAATGAACTTTTGTGGCAACCGTAATTGGCTGTTTGCTGATTCCTTTGCTAATGAGCTGGAATGCAATGACTTTCATTCCCCAATATTCCTGGAAGGCCCTCCACATTCCATAAATGCTTTCATTACATTATTAGTTTTTCATTGTTTATGGTTTTGCTGCCTCACAGTCCCTTTCAAATTGTGATGTATTCATTCAGATGCCAAACGGATGGACAGATTTTAATTAGCAGGAACCTGATTGCCAAAGAGGTCTCTTTATCCAAACTCACTAAGAAGACTGGCTTTCAGATTCAAATGCAGCCATAAAGGGCAACATTATATTTAGGAGTGGGTGATCGTTATATTGCTGTACTCATTAACATAGCTCACATGGGTTATGTTGGAAAGGGATTTACAAAAACATTCGTTCCTTGCTCCCCATTATAGCTCATTGCATTACCACTCTGCCAGGGAAACCAGATCTCTGCTTTGCAAAAGCACAGTAAACAACTGGTATTGGATTATGAACAGTTTAATTTAACATTTCTTGGAGTCAGAGATGTGTTGTTCTAATAGGACCTATATTTTTAGTCTGTTGCCTTTGGCATTGTGCATTTGGAGAGTGTTATAAGAATAATAGTCAACTTCACTTTAGCTGCTTAAACACCTCTTTCTCTCTCTCTCTCTAATGAGAAAGTCTAGTGTTCTTTTCATGTAGGACCAGTCCTCAAGGATGCTAAATTCCCTTTCTCCTTGGTAGTACTGAAGCTCCAATTGGAGGAGCTGTGTGTTGTCCTCTTTTTGTTAATGCTATGTGCCCTCATGTTGCTTCCAAATTACAATGGCCTTGACAGGTATGTAATTCAAGATATGCAAGGTTGGCTTCAAAATATATGGAATTCAAGGAGTAGGTTCACCATTGCTGTCATATACATGCACCACTATGTTACCAGAATTTTAATCAAGGTCTCCAGAGGCCTTGGCCATCCACTATACCACCGTGGCATCCATGCCCTCTTTTAGGATGGACCATCTTCTATTTGAAGGGATGCCAGAACTCAATCTTCCTTTCAAAACATTATTCCATTTGAAGTGCTATATGACCCAGATTTAAAAATAAAGATGTATAACTAAGAAGCATAAGGACTTTCAAATTGCTGTTCCACTATGAGTAGGACCTGGCCAATGGACTAAGTGGGTACACAGTCCACACTGTATACCCACTTAGTGGACACACAGTCCACACTGTTATAATCACAAGTCCACACTGTTATAATCACAAGACTCATTCTAGTTCTGTTTCAAGTTACTATAATGCTCATTTCTAATTTTGCTGCTGTACATATAAATTAACATTGGACATTTTGCTGAAAGCTTGTTTTGTCCTTCTTTTAATTATGCAAGTTGACCTTTTCATGATGTGCAAAGTGATCACCCTAAGTGAAAAATGGAAACCAAGATATAACACTTTATTATACACACAACTGAAATAATGTTCAGTGGATTTCAGCCACCACTTCATGTGTTGCCCTTGAACTAAGGAACACATACTCCATGGAAAGTCACAGAAACAGATTTTGCAGAAGGAAAGAAATGGATGTGTTTAAGGGCCTGAATCTACTGACCTACTGTGGTGAGCCTAAGCACAATTCCTTGGATGACATATTCTGCTGTAATCAGTGGAACTGTGCAAACAAACCTGCCTACTAAGAAATCATGGGAGCCTATAGTTAGGTACAGCCAAAGGAAAGGACAGAGGATACCCATGTTTCTGTTGTTTGTGTACGGCCCCATTTCAGAGGCAGAAATCTATAATGTATTCAGATACCCTATCTTTCCTCAGCTTTACAACCACCCTGTGAGAAGTCAGGCTGAAAAAGAGTGAGTGGTCCAAAGGGACTGATAATAGCTCTCTCACAGAGTTATTATCACCTTAATAGGTGTGGAGATTTTCATTGTGGTTACAGCAAGGGGGTTAGCCTCTACTACAGACACATGGATACTCCACACCATGGTTGCAAGCTGACTCCCATTATTTCACCTTTAAAGACTGTCATCTTATGAGGTTCTCAGCAGAGTCATTGGGTCAACATAGGTGGCATTATTGTCTGGATATAGCTGTTGCGGCAACAACTTTTTGGTTTTACTTTTTTAAGCAGCATCTAACACACTTTGGCCTAAATAAGAATAGATTATATATTTTTATTCTGAAAAAAGGACCATAAAATCATGAAGGTAGTTAAACGTGATGTAGTAGTGCCCTACTCCCATTCATGAATTGGCTTTGGCTTAGAGTATACTGTTCTGAAATAGAATTGTGTATAGATCGCAAAGAAATATGTGATCTAACTCCCTTGTTAGCTGTACCTGGTGTGGTGGTTCTTCTTACATGCTGTCAAGTCACCCCCAACCTGTAGCAACCTTACAAATGAACGGTCTCTATAACATCCTGTTCTCAACTGCCACACTAAGGCACCTATCTCACATCTCTTTAGATGCAGATTAAATTTGTAGATAAACCGTGTCCAAAAATGCCATCCCAACGGCCACCGGGCTTTTTGGAGGAAAAAAGAAAGAAAACCCTCTTAAGCGAGGTTTCCAAGACTTATCGGAGAGGTAGGGAATTTTTTGCATCGCTTAAAAAATCCACCTTTTAAAGAGGTAGACGTCGTGGGACCACGTAGATTATCCAGTTTTCTTTCTTTTTTTCCTCATAGTGGAACTGGCTGTTTCTGGGGCTGATCAGCGCTGTTTTTTTATTTTTGTTTTTTAAAATTCCCCCACCCTACAAGCACCAGGAAGCTGGATCCAGTGCTATTTTTTTAAAAAAAAATTCCCCAAGATCTACTGCCAACCAGCTGGTCTTTTTTAAAAAATCCTAGTGCCACTTGCTGGCCATGGGGCTGAACTGCGCTTAAAAAAAAAACCACCTCTGTACGTGGGAACTGCTCTCCCACATCTTCAGTCATGTGATGGGAAGAAAAGGAAAAGCCAGACCGTCAGAAGATCAGGATCTTCACCAGGTGAGATAGCAGCCTATCAGTTTTTATAAACTGAATCCTGTGGCTTCCTTCATCTTTTCTGGTGCTTTCCATCTTGCCAAGCATTTTTGTCTTTTCCGTGAAATTCTGCCTTCTCATGATGTACCCAAAGTAGGCATACCTCAAAGTTTTTTGTCTCCAGAGATAGTTCAGGCTTTATTTGATCTGAGACCCACTTGTTCACATGACAGTCCAAGGCATCCACAAAGCACTTCTTCAGCACTACGTTTCAAATGAATCAACTTTGTCCTGTCAGTTTTCTTTACCTAGTTTTCACATCTATACATGGTGACTGGAAACACAGGAGTGTGAATGTTCTTGGTGTGGATGAGCTTTCTAAACTGTTGAGCTTTACTACCCATACATGGTGATCGGAAATACAGTCACCCCCCCGCCATTTCGCGGTTCAGGTCCCACGGTCCCGCTACATCACAGGATTGCAGTACCCGCACCGCGGGGGGCGTGCAGGAGGGCTGCGGGGAGGGCTGGCATCCCTCTCCGTGCCCCCCCGGGCACCTCCGGAGGGCCTTGGAGCCGCGCGGAAGGGCTACGGGTATGGACGGCATCCCTCTCCACACACACCCCTGGGTGCCTCTGGGGCCTTGGAGCCATGTGGAAGGGCTGCGGGGACGGACAGCGTCCCTCTCCGCAGCCCCCCCGGGTGCCTCCGGAGGGCCTTGGAGCCGGAAGGAAGGGCTGCAAGGATGGATGACGTCCCTCTCCGCAGCCCCCCCCGGGTGCCTCCGGAGGGCCTCAGAGCCGCGCAGAAGGGCTGCGGGGACAGACGGTGTTCCTCTCTGCAGCCCCCCGGGTGCCTCCGGAGGGCCTCGGAGCCGGACGGAAGGGCTGCGAGGATGGACGGTGTCCCTCTCTGCAGCCCCCCCGGGCGCCTCCGGAGGGCCTCGGAGCTGCACGGGGGGTGGCGGGGGGTAATCAGGTCACTCCGTGCTCTCCCCCACGCTCCTCCGAAGCTTTTGGGAAAGGCGCGTGATCGCCCCACCCGCCCCAGGCCCCCCACCCGCTTCCGCATATCGCGGATTTTCGTGGATCGCGGGTGGGGTGGGTCCCTAACCCCCGCAATCAGTGGGGGGTTACTGTAGAGGATTGTGGATGATCCTGATCTCCAGTTATACACCTTTACACTTGATGCTCTTTTCTTATTCCTTCATTGCTGCCCTTCCTAGTCTCAGTCTTCTTCTGTGGTGCAGTTGTCACACTCCAGGTACTCCCTGCAGCCTTCAGCTGCAAGCAACGACACCAGGGCCCAGTCTACCACACAGAGCACCAAGTCCAAAAGTCACTTGCAGCAGCTGGAGCACAGGGTCAGGAGCTAAGCAGGCAAGAATGACAGAAGCAAGGCATGGAATGAGGCAAGGCAGGAACCAAGCAGTCAGGCAAGCAGGACCAACAAGGTAAGGCAAGGAATCGGACAGGACAGGACATTCACCACAGCATGGCCGAAGACCTTTATTGCTGAAACAAGTTCTGGGAGGGAGAGATCTTCCTTAAGTAGGGCCTCCACCAAGCTTCCCAGGTGATACTCAAGAGAGATCTGGCAGCTGCTACACAGGCAAGGCCTGAGTCTGCACTACTAGGATCTTTCTGGCTCTGACCCTGCAGCTCCTGTGGGCCAGATAGTGCCAGTCAGGGCTTGAGTCTCCAAGCACTGCAGTTATTGTGGGCCAGATCATGGCAGCAGTCTTCTTCTGATGACTGAGGTATGCAAGGTATACAAAATCTCTATTTCTTTATTGCCAATGCTAAAGTTGTGTAGTTCTTGGTAGTCATGATTTTTGTCTTCTTAACATTCAACTACAGTTTTGCTTTGGCGTTTTATTCTTTTGCTTTCACTAAGTCATTTCATGTCATTGCTGGTTTCTGCCAGTAGGATAGTGCCATCCGCATATCTTACATGATTGATGTTTCTTCCATCTATTTTCACTCCTCCTTCATCTGAACGCAGTATGACTTTTCATATGATGTGTTCTGAGTAAAGATAGAACGTATTAGGGGATAAAATGCACCCTACTCTGACACCTTTGCCTAGAGGAAACCGTTCTATCTTTCCATATTCTATCCCAAGCTTCTTGTCCACAACCCAAGTTTCACATCAGGAAAGCACCCCCATTTCAGAACAACCCATTGTTTTTCATGGTCTATACAGTTAAAGGCTTTGCTGGAGTCCTGGGTAGACCCACTGAAATTAATGGGCTTGTTTGAGACAGCTTAAGCCCATTGATTTCAATTAGTCTACATTAGGCGGCAAAAATGTGGGACTGATTTTAGTTCCTGTAATATAATATTAATTTTCATTAAATACCTAATGCTTCTAATCTTTGAATCAAAGTCATTATATAACATTCAGTAAGAAGTAACAGATTTTCCCCTGGAATACATTGAGTGTGGCCTAATAAGGACATAAATGTCCCTTGCAAAACATTATCATTTTGTAATTTGGGGGGAATAACTGCAAATGAATAAGAAGCAACCAATTTTTGATAAATCAGCCACTGTGTTTAGAAGAGACCATCTCTCAAGAAAAAGACACTAAAGGTTGGTCAATTGGCAGAAACTTTTTATAGCGTCAGACCAAACACACAAATAGATTTAAATTCATCTCAGTAAGAGTTGTTTTACCATCTGAGACTGTTTTGTGGTGGCCTTAATATTTTGTTCCCATTCATAAGGAATAAGCAGTTAATAGGTAAACAAGAATGCTTTCAATTAGCCATCAGAGTAAAAAAAAATCTTTTAATTTAATTTATTTATTTGGAAGTGCAAATGTCACTTCCCAGCAGAAAAGAACACTAAGTGCCAGTAGTGATCAGTTTATCCTGGCTTTATTCAAGAAAGCTCCTTAATGAAAGGGTTTCATTTCATCTTGCTTCTTTGCATGTGTACCTTGTGCAGGTCTTAATTCCCCCAAATCCTCTGGGGGATCACATGGAGTTCCAAAGAACAGAAATGGAGCACATGCTGAAGATCAAAACCCAATTGTTGTTGTTGCTGCTGCT
Organism: Phrynocephalus versicolor; assembly: GCA_023846285.1. Classification (NCBI taxonomy): domain Eukaryota; kingdom Metazoa; phylum Chordata; class Lepidosauria; order Squamata; family Agamidae; genus Phrynocephalus; species Phrynocephalus versicolor. The sequence goes on along the minus strand of JAHTLZ010000114.1, from coordinate 7,835,314 downwards.
GCTGCTGCTGTTTATGCGGGAGGTATTTGTTTCATAGGAAAACTGAGGAAAGAGAGCAGGAGCAAATGATTTATGCTGTGGAATCATCAAACACTTGAAGTGTTAACTGAGTTAAATACACCTTATGACATCACTAGCACACACAAGCGGTCAACTTCCATGTGATGTTCATGACGTAAGAAAGAGTGATTTGATGACATGTTTCTGTGTCATATCATCCATAGTTCTAACAATGTTGTTCATAGACCATTTGATTACTAGAGTTCCTCGCCTTGGACAACACAACCTGGAAGAGACCAGAAGAAATGGTTAAAAATAGTCCCATTACCACTCTCTGTAGCAGGCAGCACCCAACTGCATTGCACAGCTTTCTCCTGCTAGACCTCTGGGATAATCTGGACCCATAGAATTGGCTGATTTGGTTCTGAAATGGAAATGGACTTTTCTCTCTCCAAAGTCTATATACTTCTGACAAGCAGGTGGGTTTGGAACCAGCATTCCTGGGCTATGGTTGGCGTTCCAGCAACCAGGAAGTACCCCTATTCCAACATAACTAGAAAAACAGCTTTGTGTAGATTTATCAGAGTGGGGTCATGATAAGAACATAAGAAGAGCCATGCTGGTTCAGGCCAAAGGCCCATCTAGTCCAGCTTCCTGTATCTCACAGTGGCCCCACCAGATGCATCTGGGAGCGCAAGAAACTAGATATCTGTCTCCTGATACCACTCCCCTGCATCTGGCCCTTGAAGTACCCTGGTTTTAAGCCTGGAGATTACACATCTCCATCATGGTTTGTAACTTGTGATGGGCTTTTCCTCCAGGTATCTGTCCAATCCCGTTTTGAAGGCATCTAGGCCAGATGCCATCACCACATCCTATGGCAGGGAGTTCCACAGACTAACAACGCGCTGGGTGAAAAAATATTTTCTTTTGTCTGTTCTTACTCTCCCAGCCCTCAATTTGAGTGAATGCCCCCTAGTTCTGGTATTTTGTGAGAGGGCGAAGAGCGTCCCTCTATCCACTTTACTCAAGCCCTGTTCTTCTATGGGTTTTAAGATTTTCTCATATTAGGTGCCAGATTATACTGGGTCAGCAATAGTATTCTCCCTAGTTTTTCAGTCCTATACACAGCTGGGGACTGGTTGGACAGCTCAAAGATTTAAGAGATTGGGATCTCAGTTTCCCTCCCAGATATAGAACCAGCCTGAGTAGCCTTGAGCAAGCTGCACAGTCCCAGATGGTTCCAAGAAGCAGTGAATAGTGAACTACATCTGAGGACTTTACTGTGTAACAAGAAAACCCTGGAGAGTGTCACTGTGAGTCAGAACTGCCTTGTCAGTATATTATTATAAAATTTTTTACACAACTGAGAGTCAGTCCCACTGAATTCAGTGAAACTTATTTCCAAGTAGATTTGTGCAGAAGGTAATCTGGGTATATGGTATGGCTTGAAATTAGTGTGAAAGAATGCCTGGGCTCAAGAATGCAGCAACCACTCTTTCCAGTAGCAACCACCAATGCCACCAATGTTCAGTTTTACTCCTTGCAAAAAATGTTTTGCAATCTCTGAGTTCCTGCTTGAAAGGTCAAAGACAGAAGCTTTCTTTCCATGACAAAATGTCAGTTTCAAGGAGATCATTTTTGACAGGAGGTCAACGTGAGCTTTAAGAGTTAAAAATTCCTTCCATGTAGACTGCAATATTTACAGTTTTAGAAAATAGAATTGTTTTCCTCCCAATGATGTGACAAAACTCACATGTTGTTTTGCCCTTTGTGGTCACAGTTTCTGCGATCACAGCAGAAGGGAGGCGAAGGCAGAGCAGCGGCTCCCATTAAAATGAAAATGAACCGATAATATGGTTACAAGGATGACACTGTACGAGGCATATGCCTTTTAGCAGGACTCTTTGACCAGATTGTTCAGCCGGGTGAGTTAAGGACATAACATCTGTTATCCTTGGAAACGTTCCTTTGATTAATGTATTTTGAAAGCTTATAGACAAAAAAAACCCACATTCCTGTGATCTTCCTCACATGAAGGCATTCGCCCCGCACATAAGGAACTACCTAATCATTACAGATGTTCCTTTCTTAGCTCTTGCGCCATATCCCCATGGCTGTCCTGTTTCGCATAAGACTTTAATTGAAGGATTTTGCAACCTCTTGATGAGATCACTGCGCAGTTCTTTAAACTTGGATATTAAAACAAAGAAAGGCTGAGAGGTGAAAGCAGGATGACCCCCCCCCGCCTCCTCTTGCCTGGATTACAGAAAGGATTTTCAAACTACTCCCACACTGACCTCACTGAGGTCAGAACTATCCTTGTGGTAGGGCAGCATTTGGAGTCTTGATCAAAAACATTGCTTGTGTTCACATGGTTGGCATTGTGTAGCCCTACTGAAACATTTTCCTGCCAAGTCCCACTGCTTTATGTCAGGGTTTGCAGTGACTCCTTTCTGAATTATCTAGCATACCTGTTGGTTTGTAGGTTTATTACCTCAACACCACCCAGAGATGTCCAGAGGACCTGGGGGAAACCAAAGGAATACAAAGCCACCAAGTCCTCCATCCAGCTATAGTGTAATTGAATATTTGGGGTTGTTTCATGTTTTGTTTTGTTTCATTTTAGAGGACTGAATTACAGAAGCATGATAGCTCAATCCTTTTAGTTTGTATACACTTTTGAGGACCCATTTGTTTAAAAAAATGCTAGATTTCATTGAGCAGAGTCCATTAAAAGACAAGGGAATAGTCAAAATGTATACTCTGGAGTTGAGCCATGGCAACTGGACTTCTTTTTTTTTTGTGGGACTCAAACATTTTGTTACTCATCCAAGTAGCTTCTTCAATCTGAGGAAAGTGGGTGGGAGGCTTCCAATTTATAGTTTGCCACGGTTTCACCCCACCCTGGACTGAATAGGCTGTTCGATGGTCAATGGCCTGGGGTGTCTGAAAGTCACATCTATGCAACCCTTCCCAATAGGTTGTCAGCAGTGACTTTCCAGGTGGAGATGTGAAGTGCTTCTGATTTGTCTGGGGATCAATGAAAGGGCAGCATGATAAATAGTGGACAAATTATACCTAAGTCGCCCACCTTTGTTGAGACAGGGATTTTCTATAAACACATGAACAGCTTCTCTGACTCTCCTCTCGAACCAGCTTTCTCTGTCTAAGATGTGTACACGTTAATCTTTGAATTACAGTAATGTACTTTGACCTTCAAATGAAGGTACACCACTGATTCTGGTCCTGAGTGGTTGTTCCTCCTGTGCTGGGCCATCCTCCTGTTTAGCAGCTGTTTCGTTTCTCCAATGTAGAGTTCTGCACACTCCTCACTGCAGGGGTGGTGGATAGAGATGGGCACGAAACGAGCGATTTTTCGTTTTCATTTTTGTTTTTTCATTTCGTTATGTAACGAAACAGAAAACGAATTTTGACTCCAAAATGAAATGAAACGACCCGAAACACGAAAAATTTTGTCGACCGCTTCATTTTCGTTATGACAAATACATTGAATTGTGCTAAATGGTAACGAAACAGCAATTTTTCGTTTTCGTTTTTGTTTTTTCGGTTTGTTATGTAACAAAACGAAAATGACATTTTTTGCAAAAAACCTCACGAAAACGGAAACGAACCGAAACGGACTCCTAAACGACCAAACAAAAAACGAAACACCATTTTTTTGAGTTGTGCCCATCTCTAGTGGGGGACCTAGACACAATCTGAAATGTATCATCTGAATTTTTTAAACCAAGTTCTGCATCAGTGAGTCTTACCGGCTGTTGGTTTATAAATAGACATTTGTGCTTATCATATTCACTCACTGGGAAAGAATGTAAATCAGGCTTGGAATGAAACTCCCAGGAAGTCTGCCTGAATAATATTAGCAACTTCATGATGGAAAGACACGTACAATTATGTTTCTCTCCACATCTACCCACTCCTTCCAACTAGCTGGGGAATGACGTGATGTTTTGTATACAAAAGATGTTCAGAGCAGAGTTGTGTCACTGGAAAATATCTGCTGAAATAAGGACTTTGTCCCTCTCCTTTAAATAAGCTCTGCTAGCCAGAAGGGGAAACCCTTTGAATGATTAACACTATTATTTAAGCTTCTAAAGAGCACCATGGGGAAAACATCAATCTTTAAATCCTAAACTACAAAGGGAAGAAGAAACACCATGCTCCAAGATCATCGTAGTCAGAATGGAGTCCCTCCACTGTTTTCTATTCCTCAACCTTGATTGATGTTAAAGTTGCCACCGTTTACCTGACAGAGACCATCTAAGTTTTCAAGATACCTAACACAGCTTTCCCACTGTCATAGCTCAATATTGGAAAAGGCTCTACCTACTGGAATTCTCTGTGTGTAAACTGACAGAACTATTGCCTGGGAAAAAAAGGAAGATAGTGGTCCTTGCCTATGCTAGGTGGGTTATACAGTAGGTCCCTGGTATCTGCTGGGGATCGGTTCCAGGCCTTCCCATGGATAATGAAAACTGTGGATAAGAGAGAATACCAAACCACCCAAAACTGTTGTTTTGTGACAATAGCTTGTTTTACAGCTGCTGTTTGTGTGAAAGTAGCTTGCTTTGCAACTGCTGAATGATTTTTTTCCCTCTTCCAACTGTGGATAACTGAATCAGTGGTTAATGAATCGGTGGATACGGGGGTCCTACTGTACATACACCCAAGCAAGTGTGATATTGTGCTTGGGTGTGTATGCTGATGTCCTTCCATTTACCTCCTCAATTAACTTCCCACTTAGCTGGTCTGAGTCATGTACAGAATGGTAAAAATAAAATGATCAGACAGGAATAATTTTTGAAATTAAATAAATGTAACTCTATTCATGAGTCGGGAGGGGAAGGTACCGCATTCTCATGTGACGAGTGTGTCCTGCATCAAAGATCCAGCAGTGCTATTGCCCAAACAGATCCACGCCCTTTTGTGCTTGGAAACTACCTGCTTTGATCTCTCGTTCCAGTTGCAGCCACAACTAGGTTTCCAATTTCCCCTTCTTCACATTTTAAATATCTCGGGCCCAATGTCAGCAAGTTCTTGCCCTGCCCTGCACCTGGGCAGAGCACAGGCCAAAAAAGAGGGAGCAGGGAGGGGAAGGCAGATGCCAAGCAGAGGAGGCGAAGCATTCTTGGGTTGCCTTCACATTTCATGCCTTTTCTCTGGGATTGGAAAACAGAGGCTGATGGGGGGGGGGGAGGGAGAAAAATGATACCATCTAGGAATACTACTTACCCCTGCACTATTTCACCATAACCTCAGCAGTTCTTGAAGATTAACAAGTCAAACACAGATGTTTAAACACAGCAAGTCCACCAATGATGGGGTGAAGACAGATGTAATATTTAAAGAGCAGGCACAGCAGTTTCTCCAGCCTCAGTGTGAAAATGACTTGACAATTTGCCGTACAAACCAGCCAGGTGGAACCCTGGTTCGTTCTTGATTCGCTCCTCCCTGCCCCCCCCCATTTTCGTAGACCTGGCACATATATGCTTGTTGCCAGCATATACAGTCATTCATCATCTGCTTTAAGAAACTGAAAAATGATGAAAGACTAGTGTAGAGATAAGAGGCAGTGCACTGAAAAGTTGCTTTTTTAAAATAAAATAAAAATGCAGCTTCCTGAACCACCCAGCTAGCACGGTCCATAGCAGGGATGTTGCCAAGTCTTTGGGTCCACATCCCAAGTCCAAATCATTGGATCCAAGTTCTGAGTCCCAAGTCTCGAGTCTTGAGTCTCAAGTCCCTATTAAAAAGCTTTTAGGATTTTAAAAAGCTTTTTAAATTTAAAAGCTTTTAACTTTGCAGGCAGAATATCTCATTTCCCATTTATTTCCTCCAGGAGAACCCAAGGAGCCTGATAAGGAGGATGAGAAGAAACATGGACCTGCCACCCACAAGGCTCCTGTGCAGCACACCCTGGTTCACCTTCCTGAGAGAATGAAAGGAAACTGGCAAAACCCCCATCTAAAATTATTATT
>JAHTLZ010000114.1:7819220-7829302 GCA_023846285.1 Phrynocephalus versicolor | reverse complement strand
CTTTTATTATTATTATTATTATTATTATTATTATTATTATTATTATTATTATTATTATTATTATTATCATCATCATCATCATCATCATCATCATCATCATCATCATCATCATCATCATCATCATTTTTCAGACTTATGATCCCACCGGTTCTTTGCTACGGGCAGATGATAGTTGTGACACAAATTCCAGTGGACCATTTGAGCCACTACATTATGACACTGTTTGTAATCAGTCTGAGCAATTTTCTTGCAACAGCTCAATATACGGGCAATAGTTTCATCCGCCTCTTTACAGAGCCTACATTTGGGGGACTCAGCTGATTTTTCTATTCTAGCCTTAACTGCATTTGTTTTGATAGCTTGTTCTTGAGCTACAAAAATCTGTCTCTTTTTTCAGTGTTCCATTGGTGGGCCATAACCAAGTGTTTTCCTCATCTACTTTTCCTTTGATTTTTTTTTCGAGGAACTGCACATGTAGTGCTTTATTATGCCATCTATCAGCACATATTTCCATTGTTGTTTTCCTGTATTGACCCTTTGTTTGCTTTACTTTAAACACCACCATGTTCCTAACCACCAATAATGCTGGCTGTGTCCTTTTTTTACATAATCTGCCAACGCATGCTTCTCTTCTTCAACTGTCTGCTTCACTTGCAAAAGACCTCTACCACCTAATTTTCTAGGTAAACATAGCCTGTCAACCTCACTGCGTGGACGTAATGCATAGTGAATGGTCATAAGTTTTCTTTTTTTCCTATCCAGACAATCTAGCTCCATCTGAGTCCAGTTTATAATGCCAGCGGTATACCTGATGACCACTATGGCCCAGCTATTAATGGCCTTGATGGTGCTACCACTGTTCAGATTACTTTTTAAATACTTTTCTAACCCTTTGGATATATTCTTTATTGACCACATTTTCAGTTGCCCGTGCTTGATATTATCTAATTGCAGTATGCCCAGATATTTATAGGCTTCAAGCTGATGATACTTCAATTCCTTCACTCTCAGTGATTTTACCTTTTCTCAGTGCTACTGTGGCACATTTGTTTAGTCCTAACTCAATACTAACATCGGTACTGAAAATTCGGGCTGTGTTGGTCAGTGAGTGTATTTCAATTTCTGATTTTCCATACAACTTTAAGTCATCCATATACAATATATGAGTAATTTCCCCTGAATTTTTAGCAGTTTGGTACCCTAAATTTGTCTTCTGCAAAATTATTGAGAGGGGAATCTGGGCAATAGTAAATAGCAAAGGTGACAAAGAGTCACATTGAAAAATCCCTCATTTAATGTTAACCAATCAGTAGTTTTCATCCCTGACAAACAATTCTCTTTTCCAGTTCTTCATCACATTTTCATTTAGGGCACTAATACTTTTACATATTTTACACTTAATAATCCAACTATGCGGTACTGAGTCAAGGCTTTTTTATAGTAAATCCAAGTCATATATAATTTGTTTTCCGGGCTTTTGGTGTCAATGCAGTAAAATGTTGGAAAGCTCTTCCTAGCAAAAATGGCAGCCATTTCCAGGGTAGATGTAAGGTAAGAGTTTATTTTGCATATAGTAATATTTTGTTTTAAGGGCAAAATATTACTATATGCCTACTAGTTACTGGATTACTTTGCTGTGTTGCACCACTTCCTCTGTCAGCTTCTACAATGAGTGTGGTATCTTGCTGTTGACCCCAATCCCCCACCTCCTTGACACAGGTTCCTTTCAGCTGTATATGTCTATGAAGATTCTCAGTCATCCAGGTGCGTTTATCTGGGAGTTGAGTCATGGCTACTGGACTTCTTTTTTGAGAGATAGAAACGTTTCGCTGTTCATCCAAACAGCTTCATCGGTCTGAATACAGCTAGTGCAAGAGACCTCCTTATAGTCAGCTTGACCTCTTGTCCCCTGGTCTGATTGGCTCATAAGATGAACAAAGCCTGAATAGGCTCGTTAGGGAGACATTAGTGTCCATGGCCTTAAGGTAAACAATGGCCTAAGGTGCTGAAACCCATCAAGAATGGGTCGTTAGCTGTGACCTTGATGGTGAAGGCTCCTTGATTTGCCTGGGTATTCTGGAAAGTACAGCCTGATAAGTAGCAGATAGACTATGCCGGAGCCCCCCACCTCTGTTGAGGGAGGGATTTTCAATGCTAACATGAATGGCTTCCCTTACTCCTCTCTCAAACCACCTCTCTTCTTTGTCTAGTATGTGTACATCCTCATCTTTGAAAGAGTGGCCTTTTTCCTTCAAATGGAGGTGTACTGCTGATTCTGGTCCTGAGCTGTTACCTCTCCTATGTTGGGCCATTCTTCTGTTTAATGGCTGTTTAGTTTCTCCAATGTAGAGGTCTGAACACTCTTCACTGCATTGGACTGCATATACTATATTGCTCCTTTTATGGTTTGGTATCGGTTGATAATGATAATGATGATAATTATATATAAACCACCCCATTGCAAAATGTGTGAGATGGTAATAACACGCAGCTTGTGGAGTTCAACCTATTATACAATTGTACACAGGCATTCTATCATCAGAGGTAACATTTCTCTTCTCTTTCTTTCTTTTCAATCCTTTTTAAAAATCTTTCAAACCCATTGAGAGGTTTCTTTCCATGAATAATGTTTGAAGTGCCTCAGCCAACATGTGGGAAAAATAGAATTTAACACGGACTGAGAATTTTGCTGAGTTACCTCCAAGAGGTATAGGACATTTCTAGGTCTAATAAGCCTGTATGGATTAATAGCCTTGAACAAGCTAGAAACAAGGGTCAAGATCTCACTCAGCCACGAAGCTCAATAAGTGACCTTGTGTCCCTTTTTATCTCTAAGGCTGAGACTACACAGGCAAGCTGAATTGAAGCTTCACCAATTCAGAACCAACAGATAGCAATCATAATAGGATTTTCAAGTTAGAACAGAAATAGAAGGAGTGTTTTCACCAGTTCCACCACCTAATAAATTTCATTGGTCTAGGGAGGATCAAATTCCAGGTGATCTAGTCCATCATCCAATCCACTTCATCACAAATCGTGCATGTATTTCTTCAAATTTGTATCTTGCCCATCATCTTCTAGGTCACAGATCAGAAACTAAATGTTATCAGTATCTTTCTCTCTCACTATCTTAATCTGGAAAGATTTAGACTAGAATTAGCAGGATTTTAGGACTGTAGCTATCTGAATTTCAGAAGCTGGGGATTTGCAGTAAAAATAGTTTCAAGCCATGATCTATCTCTTTATCTCTCTAATTTATTATTTATTTAGAGCTTGCAAGTGATAATATACAAGATTTTATCAATAGAGCCTTACTTTTCTCATGTAATTGGCCTTATGAAAAAATTAAACACAGGAAAGGAGTTACAAAAAAGCACAGGAACTCTAACAACAGGAAGGACTCTGGAAAATAAGCTTGTCCATTTCCGTTTCTTTCTTTTAAAAAAAATATCTTGCCCTCTTTTCTCATTTATTTGGATGTTCTGAGAATCAGGAGTTTAAACCTGTTTTAGTAGTCAATAATTTTAACTGGAACCATTGCAATGGGGGGGAAACATTGTAAGCCATTAACACAGAAGATAAAGCATGCATCCTGTTTAATAATATGGAACTTTTAAACCTTTTTTATCTTTCAACTTTGTACTTAGAAAAACAGTATAGAATAGCTGATCTGTAATTCCTGTTGCCCTCCCCTAGAGAATGGTAAAAACCTCATTGCTTTATCTAGCCTAACAGCTTTTCATTGTGGTTGAAATTACATGGCATTTAGGTTGGAAACTCAAACAAAAGGAACATATGCCACTCAAAATGGTGATTAGTCATATTCCGTGTGTGTGTGTGTGTGTGTGTGTGTGTGTGTGTGTGTGTGTGTGTGTGTGTGTGTGTGTGTGTGTGTGTGTGTGTGTGTGTGTGTGTGTGTTTGTGTGTGTGTGTGTGTGTGTGTGTGTGTGTGTGTGTGTGTGTGTGTGTGTGTGTGTGTGTGTGTGTGTGTGTGTATGAGTGAGTGTGTGTGTGTGTGTGTGTGTGTGTGTGTGTGTGTACTCATTCTCTACAGGTTGGTTTTACAGTGAGTGATATAATCGCAGTGGGAACCTTTTAAATAGATTATTGTGCTTCGTTGCTTTTAAATGTGTTTTTTAGTGTTGATTTTCAATTTTGTTTAATTCATTGTTTAATTCTTTGTTTATTCTATAATTGCTGTTTTAGCTTTTTAAATAAAATATGTTAATTACTGTATGCCAACTTGAGTTCTTCTAAGGGGAAAGATGGGGGAAATAAATACTTAAATAAGTAAATATTAATTGATCTGTTGTTTACTTGCATATATAAATTGATTTAAATAAATGCAGCCATAAACATCAGTGTAAAGAATGATTTTAAAATCATTTTAAAATTATTTTTAAAATAAATAGGATTTTAAAAATAAAAAGGAATTGGGCAGTTTATGCATATTTAACAAACAAATAAAGAAAACCATCCCTATGGAGTCTCAGAAGCTGAAAGAGGGACTATGGTGTTTAAATTAAATTAAAACAAAGGTTAATATCACCAGGTGATGACATCATCACAATTTGTATTAGATAAAGTTGCACAACAAGATTTAAGACATCGAAAAGAATGTCCCCGTGTGAGTAATTTTCAGACTGTGACTAAAATACATTTTGCTCATGCCAAAAACAAAACATTCATTTTCAAGCTGTTATACAGATAAATTGTAGTTTGTAGTATTTTTCTTATGAGTACGTAAATCTCTGGAGAGGTGCTGACAAAGAGTCTGTGCCATTGTAAAGATTAATAGGTTTTATCGGCTATAGGCTTTTGTGTACCACAACCCCTTTCATCAGATAAAGCAATATGTCAATATAAAATACATAGAGGAAAAGAAAATGAGGACTAGAACCCAATTAAGTAAATATGATGGTGTAAGTCTATTTGTGCTGATTTCAATGCTGAATTGCTAGTTAAGAAACCATCATTTAAGGTGCCTCGTGTTTTTGTTTTCTGTTTTGTTTTGTTCTGGATTTTGCCTGGAATGCTTGCACAGCTACCTTTGCCAAAACTATACCTGCTTTGTTGATGCTGTTTTCATGAATTATTTTTCATGAATTATTGCTCTAACCCAGCCTTTTTCCATCTCCATTTAACAGTAGTTGCTGTACTACAGATCTCATCATTCCAGGACACCATGATTCATTATTAGGAATTTTGGCAACTGGAGTCCACCAGCATCTAGAAAAGGCTGCAGGTTCGTATGGCATCCAAGCTGTTGTAAAGGTTTGAATAAAATGTTTGAATGAGCTAATGTTTATCAGAGCCACAAAAACTAGACTGTGCCAGAGAGCATTGTGTTTCCACTTTGGAACGTTAGTGTCACGTAATTTATATTCATGGTCTGGGAGGCTTTCAACAAGTCAAAGATTTCTGACAGTTCAGCTGCTTTCCCAGAGTGTTACAACATTCACCCATGCCCCTAGTTAAGCTAATTGGCTAAAACTCTGTGGTGAACAGCACTTAACAATGGGATGAATCAGAAGAGCTGGTGATCACTTTGCATTCTTACAGATCAACACAAGAATACTCTGGGGCATCTGTTAAGTGAGAAATCATGGGTTCAACAGAGGAGCCAAGAAAGTTACTTGTTCAGATAACACGTCTCAGAATGCGCCAGGACCATGTTGCTTGCTGAATGTTGAAAACTCTAGTACCCCCAAAAGTAACATTTCTGAGGTCTAGTTCAAGTAGCAAGAAATCAACACATACATTGAGAGGTTTGTATCCTTACTAGCCCGTCCCATGGCCAGCCCATCATTGTGCAGTTGTAAAAATAAAATAAAATAAAATAAAATAAAATAAAATCAATGGAGATGTTTTATTGCAAGAAAAACCCACGGCTGCTACTATAAAAAATCAGGCATTTAAAATACCTACTTTTCACATGTTTCTATTGTGCTTTGGTGGGTTTTTGGACCAAAATTTCAAAATAAATATTGCGGTCGCCATTTTTGGATCCCCCCCACCGCATGGCACATAATGGAGACAACGAGGATGACTGACCCCCCCCCCAGCCTGGTGCAAGCAGTCCAGGACAGGAGAGGGGGGGAAGGCCGGGGACCCCCCCCCGAATCCGCCCCTCTGGTAGGTGTCCTCAGGCAGGCATATTTTTGCCTGCTTTTTTGGCCGGGAATCGGGGTTGTTGTTTTTTTAACTTTTAAAAACTTTTTTCTGTTGGCAATGGCATCACGCGATCACCGCACGATGCCATTAACAACAATGAAGAACCAGACCCAATTTTCCTTTTTTCGGGTCGGGTTCGAGCTAGAGCGGAGTAATTCTCGTTACCGTTTCCATTACGTAACGATAATGATAACTGAAAACGGAAACGAGAATTTCACCACTCCGTGTCCATGTCTAGTCAGAGCCATAACTAGCAGTTTTGGTACTCAGGGCTTCCTCATTCAACAAATTACTTTGATGCCTAGACCTGAAGATGAGATATTGTCATAATATGTTGAATTGACAAAATGTATGTATTGTATATTTAACAGAGTGAAAAAAAGAATTGTAAAATGGAGTCAGTCAAAAATGCAGTGTCATGATGTTAGCCACAAGTGCATGGAATTAGAATTCACCAGCAGGTTAAGTGATTTAGCACAGGTGGAATAGTTAATGACATTATGGTGTGTCAGAATGTGATTGGTTAAAATCATGTCTGATGAGGTCTAAATGTGTATAAAAGAACTGGATTGTATAATGATAAATTGGGACTGTTTATGGTGGGAAAACAGTGCCCCATGTTCTGTTGATTTGTATATGTGATATTGCTTGGTGTTATGGCAACTTCAATTGGTGGATCCAGATTCTGTCTAGTAATAACAGATGATTTTTCTCGTTATTCATGGCTGTATATTCTGAAGCTCAAAAGTGATGTGTGTGCAGTTTTCCAGAAATGGTTTGCAATGGCAGAACGTCATATGCACAAAGTTGTGGCTGTGCAAAGTGACAGAGGCAGTGAGTTCCTATCTAATCAGTTTGTTGATTATTTAAAAAGAAAAGGTGTGAGATACAGACTTACGAATCCTGCTGCTTCTGCTGAACATGGACTGGCTGAGAAAAAAATGGAATTCTCCAGAGCCTGATGAATGCAATGTTAGCTGATGCAAAGCTTCCCAGAGGATATTGGGCTGAGGCAATGAAATATGCCAATTATGTCTCAAACAGAGTATGGAGTTCAGCAATTAATGAAGTTCCTTATACTTTGTTGCATGGCAAGAGACCTACACTAAAATTTTTACGGTCATTTGGTTCTGAGGCCTGGGTTCAAATCCCGAAGAAATACAGGCAGAAAAATACCCCAAAGTAAAGGAAACTAATATTTATTGGTTTTCAACCTGCTGCCAAGTCCTGGAGGTTTTGTGATAACCATGGGAAAGTTACATTAGCAGGTCTGCAACGTTTTGTGAGCAGAGAAACTGAGAAGATATCCATGCCAACAATGAGGTATTTATGCCAAGCATGTGTCCCCACACTGAGCCTGAAGAAGATCCCAGTGTAGGAGGGGAGTCTACACAGTTGCAAGATGAAAAGGTGGAAGAGGAGCCAGTGATGCTCAGGCAGTCTACCAGGTCCAATCTTGGAGTGCCACCAGAAAGGTTTGCTATAAATTTTGTATCCCATGAGCCTCAATGCTGTAATGATGTGTTACAGATGCCAGAAGATGAAAAGAAGCAGTGGATGATGGCCATGGAAAAAGAATATGAATCTTTGAAAAAACATCAAGTATTCACACCAGTGTAGAGATGGGCATGACCAGAAAAAATTACGTTTCGAGTTGTTGTTTGTTGGGACAGGCCCGTTTCGGGTCGTTTCCGTTTGTCGTGAAATTTTTCAAAAATTTGTTGTTTCTGTTGTTGTTTGTTGGGACAGGCCCGTTTCGGGTCGTTTCTGTTTGTCGTGAAATTTTTCAAAAATTTGTTGTTTCTGTTTGTCGTCTGTCGTTTGTACAGTGGTTTAGGAGTAGGGGACAGGGGTTAGGGTGGGCTCTGGGAGGCACCTCTCTGGGTGCCTCTGAGTTGACCCAGAAGGGAAGGGAAGTGTAACGCCGCGTACCATACATTTTTACATTATGTGTTGTTTGTTAGTGTGACGGAGGAACCTCGTTGGCACTTCTCTGTCTCACTAAAAACATTATGTTAGGGTTGAGGGGTTAGTGTGACAGAGGAACCTTGTCGGCGCTTCTCTGACTCACTAAGAAGGAAAGCATACTGGTGTACTGGCATACAGGTTACGCTTAGGGAGGGAGTAGGTCTGGAGTTGGAGGCACCTCTCGATGCATCACTCTGACTCACTAAAAAGGAAAGTGTACTTGCGTATGAATCTGGGTTAGGGTTGGGGGTTAGGGTATGGGCTAGGCTTAGGGTAACGGTTAAGGTTAGGGCTGCACCTCTGGGTGCCTCTGGCCCACTAAGAAGGACAGTGTACTGGCGTATGGGTTAGGGTTAGGGTTAGGGTTAGGGTTAGCCTTAGGGTTAGCCTTAGGGTTGGTGGGCTTTTTATGCCCTCTCTGACACATCCAGAAGTCTCAGTCAAACCTGGCCATGCGATTGGTGGAATGACTCCAAAAAATTGCATGGTCCCATCCCATGGCCAGCCCATCATTGCGCGTGCGCAGGTGTAAAAAAATAAAAATAAAAATAAAATAAAATAAAATCAATGGAGACGTTTTATTGCAAGAAAAACTCACTGCTGCTACTATAAAAATTCTGGCAGTTAAAATACCTAATTTTCAAATGTTTCTGTGGTGCTTTGGTGGGTTTTTGGACCACGATTTAAAAATAAATATTGCAGTCGCCATTTTGGATCCCCCCCCACCGCATGGCATAGACTGAGACGACGAGGAGGATGACCCCCCCAAGCCTGGTGCAAGCAGCCCAGGAAAGGAGGGGGGAGGCTGGGGACCCCCCCCCAGAAACCACCCCTCTCTGGTAGGTGCCCTCACTGAGGCAGGCAATCCAGGCATATTTCCACCTGCTTTTTTGGCCGGGAATCGGGTTTTTTTTTATTTTTAAAACTTTTTTTCTGTGCTGCTTGGCATCGCACGATCGCCGTGATGCCATGAACGACAACGACAAATCAGACCCAATTTATCTTTATCGGGTCAGGTTTGAGCTGGAGCGGAGTAATTGTCGTTACCGTTCCTCGTTAGGTAATGGAAACGACGAACGGAAATGGAAACGAGGATTTCGCCGAGTCGTGCCCATGTCTACACCAGTGTTGTTACCAGAAGGTCAAAATGCAGTAGGATGCAGGTGGATATACAAAATTAAAAAATCAAGTGACAATAATGTAACCTGTAAGGCAAGGCTTCTGGCACAAGGTTTTTCACAAGAGAAATATGTGAATTTCACAGATGTTTATGCACCTACAGTGAAGGCAGAAACATTTAGAATGGTTTTGACAATTGCAGCATCAAGAAAGTGTCAAGTGCATCATTTTGATGTGGAGACAGCATATTTAAATGCAAGTTTACAGGAAGATGTCTACATGAAGCAAGTACCTGGATATGAATTAAAAAATCCACAGCTTGTTCTGAAATTGAATAAAGCCTTGTATGGTCTCCGTCAATCAGGGCTGGCCTGGAATAAACATTTGCATGAGAAATTAACAAAAATAGGTTTTTCTCAAAGCAGGGCAGATCCATGTTTGTATACAAAAGATTCTGTAATCCTAATTGTTTTGTTGATGATTTATGTTTGATGGTGCCTGATATCTCACATGTTAAGTGGTTTATGTCTTCATTAGGTAAAGAAGTAAAAATGAAGCATCTTGGTGAGGGGTTATTTAGGGGTTGATGTTACAACTGATCCTGAAGGTAACTAATATCTATGTCAAAGTGACAAGACAGAGCAACTAATACAGAAATGTAAAATGGGAGACTGCAAACCAGTCTCGACACCAATGGAGGTGGGGTTCAACAGAGATCCTGAAGATGGAGGGTTTGGCAATGTTGAACTGTATCAATCTGTATTAGGTTCATTTATGTATTTGTGTTCCTGGTCCAGGCCTGATATTTCAGCTACTATCAA
>JAHTLZ010000114.1:7777590-7791848 GCA_023846285.1 Phrynocephalus versicolor | reverse complement strand
TATTTCTCGTGATGTCTGCAACCTTTGCACCTGGCAGGCAAGTGACCTATCCGGACCTTGGTGCCTTTGCATTGAAGCAGGTAGTATTTTGTTTTGTTTTCGGATTTTGTTACCATCAGTCTCTTGTCTCTAGAAATTCACAATATAAAGGCGATGTTCTTTCATCTCAAGACCTGGCACATGAAGTTCACATGGATGTGAATCAAAAGACAAAATAAATGCCATGAAAGGTGGCTGGAGCAATGACAGGATGCTCGGAAATGGAAATCTCAAAATAGACTTAATTTCCCCCCCCCCCCAGTCTTCAATGAAGTTTATTGACAGTGCTAGTAGATCGAACATGAATCATTTTCTGCACCTGAGCAACTGGAGTGAACGTTTTTTGGTCAAGTGAATTTGTTTTCCCAGTGTCCAAGTCATCTTTTTTTTTAATTATTTTTATTTTATGTTACATAGATTGATTGAAATGGGTTCCAGTTGGGTAACAGTTGCAAGCTGGCTGCAGAAACGATATTAAAATGAGGTAGGCAACGGACACACCCATGGAATTCCTGTGGCCCCTCCCGGACCTTTTGTAGATCCCTAGCACTTCTGTAGCCCCCTACCATTCCATGCCTCTAAAATTAATCATATTAAAGCTCAGAAAATCTGCTTGTGGCCTTGAGGGGCTGTTGATGACAGTTCTGCAATGTCTTGAGGGGCCTCAGCACCAACCTCCTTCACCACTAAATTTGTTTATTTATTTTTATTTTTATTTTGAAAATTGGCTACTGGGGGGCTGGAAGGGAGGGTCTTCATTTTGTTTTGTTTTGTTTCCAATTGTTAAATCTATCTTACATCCTATTGTTAACCGCCCGGAGTTCCTTTGGAAGACGGGCGGTATAAAAATATAATATAATGAATTAATTAACTTATTAGAAAAATGAAATTTAGGAATACAAGTTATGGATATACACAAGTCTAATCCCTTGGCACAGATCTGAAAAAAGGCCCTCCACCCCACGGAGATGACCTACCTCACACTGAAATGTGCTTTTCCATATGTCATAAGTACATAACATACCTCTGATAAATAATGCTTTCCAGTTAACAAACAACAAATATCTTTAGCTAGATTGAAACCCCTGCATAGAAATCTTAAAAGTCTTAAGCTGAGCTGTAACAAGTCATGGGGCAGGTGGCACCATTTCCACCCGTTTTTGCCAGGGGGCATGGGCATCAGCCACCCAAACCTCATGGAAAAAAAAAGAGTAGTCTGTGTTCTCCCCACTCCCACATAAAAGGGGTTAAGTTTATAAACAAAACAGGAAAGTCAGTTGGTCCAGGAGGTGTTTTTGTTCATTTAGACCAGTGGTTCTCAACCTGTGGGTCCCCAGATATTTCGGGACTGCAACTCCCAGAGGCCTCCACCACTTGCTGTGCTGGAAGGGATTTCTGGGAGTTTGCAGTCCAGGAACATCTGGGGACTCACAGGTTGAGAACCACTGGTTTAGACCTTCATTCATGTCTAAAGTTTTGTTCACATTTTAGTTTCCTGGGGCAACTGACCCATGCTGAAAATAGCTCCTCTGATTCATGATCTGGCTATCGAAAAAGATGCTAGGAATTTACTTCCCCACTGTGCTTTCTTGACGGGGGCTGGACTTTATGGTCCACAGGGTCCCTTCTGGCTCCGCAGTTCTAAGATGAAGATTTAAAATGCAGAACAAATTGTAGTAGTAATAGTTGTTGTTGTTTTCTCTCCACCGGGTAAACAGTGTGTACTGGAGGAAAATGAGGTAGTGGAGAGACGTATTGTTTCTGTGATAATGCAGGTTTGTTTTTCTTCTTTTCTCTGGAATTAATTAATTAATTAATTAAGTTCAAGAAAGATAATGTGCTATTAGCTTTTCAAAGCCCTACTTTGGGCTCCAATGAATTGGACAACATTGGCACAGCTGATTTGACGTTGGGGAAAATACCTTAACCAGATTACATGCTTTTTGCTTACGTCGACCGAGAACCCTGTTTACAAAACAGCTTTTGTTTTTACAGTGAAGATCATGAAGCACAAGGAGAATAGAATTGGTCTAATATATTTAGTTTAGATGCAAACATGCAAGCAACTCGTTCAAACTCAAAGTTGTGACGTAAGACATTTTTCAAGATAACATTTTATTCCCCAGTGCCTCTGAAACAGAGATTTCATTTGCTAAATGCCATTGAACTGAAATTGTAGGATGATAATTTTATTTTCTGAAATAGGTTCTCTTTTTTATGTATCTCTGTTAAAGAGAAACAAAAGAAAGCAGCAAGGAAGCTTGAGAGCAGTGTTTGTCTAACTCTAAACAACTTCAAAAAGCACTTGTTTCTGGGACCAAGGTTATTTATTTTTTAATTTTTAATTTATTTTGCATCATTTGTAGGCCACTTTTATCATGGTGATGGAACTAAAAGGGGTTCACAATGTAAAAACAAGTAATACTGAAACGAGTATAAACTACAGGTTAAAAAGCAATTAGAAGTATAGTGGTAATTAAATTTTCATTAATTGATTAAAAACCATTTAAATCTTTAAAAACAGACTTAGGAAGGAAAAAACATAGCCAGCATTCCAGACTTAGTCATGGTTAGTAAAACCATTCCTGAAGAAAGAAGTCAATTATCAGCAAAAGGATGAACAAGAGTGGTACAATATAACTTCCCAAGGGAGAGCATTTCACAATCTAGGAGCAACTAGAGCAGGCATGGCCAAACTTCAGTCCTCCTGATGTTTTGGACCTCAACTCCCAAAATTGTAAGCTTAGATTGCCAATGACAAAGGACTGTGGGTATTGCGGTCCAAAACATCTGGAGGGCCGAAGTTTGGATATGCCTGAACTAGCAAAAAGGCCCTCTCTTGTGTCCTCATTCAATACTCCTGCAATGGTGATGAGATTGAGAGAGAAGCCTACTTGGATGGTTTTCGGAGCTGAGAAGGTTCAGGTGAGGAAATACAGAACTTCAGATAACTTGGACTGAAACCAAATAACTAGCACTGAATTGAACCAGGGATCGGACTAGAAGCCAGTGGAGTTGCTCTGCTAGGGGAGTTATACAGTAGATGCCATATAAATTGCCTCAGTCAGCAATTGGGCAGCAGCATTTTGAACCAACTAAAGTTTACAAACATTCTTCAAAGGCAGTCTCATATAGAGTGTTTCCCAGAATCCATGCAGGATGTAACTAAGCTTTTTGACACTGTAGTCAAATCAGACATCCCAAGGAATGGGTGCAGCTGATGCCCCAATATTAACTGGGCTAATGTACTCCAGGATCCCACAAAAACCTGGACCTCCAGGCTCAGGGTTGTTTCCAGGGGTACCCCCAAGCTACATCTGATATAGGCTGGTGCAGCCCTGTTCCTTCACCTGCGTTCGAATTGACCAAGTGCACCTCTCTCTTGTTTGGCTAAAGTTTCAGTTGGTTTGCTCTCATTGAGCCTGTCAATGACACCAGTCACCATCTTAGAACTGAGACTGCTTCTGTATTTTTCTGTGTATACAATGCTACTTTTTTGCAAAATCATGACACAAAAAATTAAGGAGCATCATATACATGGAAGTAAGCCTGGGGGGTGGGGGTGGAGGAGAACCCAAACTCTCCTTGATGTTTCCCTCCCTCTTTTTTTTTTTTTGTAGGATTGGGCTCCGTCTTTCCTTGAGTTCTCCTCCACTATCACCACTCCACTGTTTCCTTTCATTTCCCCATTCCACTTTGGTGGGTTTGTTTTCTGCAGTATCAGGCTCCATCTTTCCTTGACCCACATCTTTTTCTAGCATGAAAAAGCATTTCTTGATGGGCTGCTCAACCCCGAAACATCCTGATCCTTCAAAAGGTTAGGGCCTCTAGGCAGCTGTGGAAAGCCATTATGAGCAGTCAAATATCCCCTCTTTGGACCTCTTGCTTTTTCAAGGGATGAATGCACATGGCTGTGACCACCACCTTGGATGCCTTGGTTGTACCCCATCGAGATTATTGGATTCATTATGTGCGGGGCAGCCTTTTGGAAGTGACTAGAAACTTCAGCAAGTCCAAGATAAATTGCATCCAGATTCTACTGACCAGCATCAGTTACAATAAGAAGAAAAAACACTTTGCTACACAGCTTTTATTGCCCTTTCATGCTTTTCCAGGTATACTTCCAACTGTTGGTTATGAGCCAACATAAGGAACATAACTGCAGTAGAAGAACCTGAGATCTTTAGAGAAGCATTTCTTCTGCTATCTTTCTGCCATGTTTCAAGAGGACATTAGACAGTATAGTATATTCTCAGTAGTAGGGATGGGCAAAAAATGAAAAACAAAATGCTGTTTTGTCACTTTGTTACGTAACAAAACAAAATAAAATGAAAAGATAATGCAGCATTTCATTACAGATGAATTGAAACAGTCATTTTTTTTCATTGAAACGAACTGTTTAGTTTCCTCTGTAAAACGTCTCGCTGACAAGGTAAAAAAAACCCCACTGATGACCCACATGCCAGCTGGTCGGCAGGAATTTTTTTTTAAAAAAAACGGCAACCTGGCCTGTGGGCCAGCTGGTCGTTGCAAGAAAAAATAAATTAAACATTAAAAACTGCACCAACCCAGCCCATAGGCCAGCTGGTCAGCATGGGGGGGGGGGAATACGTGCTGACTCAGCCTGTGAGCCAGCTAGTTGGCACGAAATAAGAAAAATAAAAAATTGAAAGATTAAAAATGTGCCGACCTGGCCCACGGGCTAGCTGGTTGGCACAAGAAAAAATAAATTTAAAAAATTAAAAACGCAAAATGAAACAAAATGAAATACAAAATGAAATACAAAATCATTTTTTAAAAAAAAATGTTTCATTTAAACAAAATGAAACAGAGGGAGAAACAAAAAATGAAATGAAACACCTTTTGGGCATTTTGAGCTCATCCTTTCTCAGTAGGCCTTCTCTGGCAGTACAACTTCGTTCAGGGGTTGGCAGGGCCAATCTCTTACTCTTCCTTCCGTCCTTTAGATAAGCCACAATCTAGCTGTTTGGGAAGGACCCTTTCATGGAAGGGGGTTCTGCTTTTCTTTCTTTTGTGTGCTTTAAAATGATTCTTAGATTGTTTTAATTCTGTTCTTGCTTTCAATACACTAATTTGTTGAACTGTGTTTTAAATGTTTTGGCCAGATCTCTTTTAATTCATTTTGGGAGCTGCTTTGTGTACTGTACTGAATAAGATAAACAAACAAACAAATAACAATGACTGAATAGGCATTCTCTCACACCCTGACACACAACATGGCTGTGAGTATAAATATGTGAAAATAACCAAAAAACCCCCCCCCCCGAGTTCTGTGGAGGAATAATAGAATATCAAATGTAACAAATAATTTTTACATACATTATAAGATACTTTTCACTCTTGTTTTCATAAATGTAACAAATAAATGTTAAATCAATTGTCAGAAAGCATTCTCCCTTTATGAAGAGGGGAAAAAACCTCTTCCTTTCAGTATACAATACCTTGTCACTCTATCCGTGTTTGATTCCATGAGTTAATTCAAACATCTTTCTCTTGCAATAGTGTACAAATAATATGTTTTCCAGCCTACCTTTGAAACATGCTTTGAAGGGTTCCCTCTGTAGACTAACCAAACTCTGTAGGCTTGTCAGGTGTTATATTGTTTCCCTTCATTCAGACTTAGGAGATCCTCTGATCACTGAAAATGATGAGATGTTCATTCCTGTTACACTTCCCAATTGGCTCATGCTATGACTAGCTTATAAGATTTGCGAGAAATGTTTCCATTTCCACCTAAATACATTGGGGACAGATGTGTTCCAAGATATAAAGGAACAAGGCACAGAAAATACTCCTCGTAACATTTTCCAGATGTCACTGTGAATTTCAACACTCAATTGAATAAAATCCAAATTGGCTCTATTTTTGAATAGCAAAACAAGGCAGGCACATACAGTGTTGTAAAACACACTTCTCTTTGCCGCACAACGAAACTCTGAAATAGGACAGGGTAAAAAGGAAAAGAACTTGCAGTGATGGCTTCTCGGTGTTGCTAATAATTATAAGTAGAGATGGGCATGAAACGGTAATATGGCGTTTCGTTTCATTTCGTTTCATTAGTAGTTTTGTAATGAAACAAAATGAAATGAATAGAAATGCTATATTCCCTGGGACCTAAAATCATTTCTAATTGCTCGTCCGTCAGGGAGGGCTATTATCAGCTTATTTCCAAACTTCTGACTCAATTAGAATGATTTTCCCCTAGGGTCACCCCCCTTTGGAGTTTAATAACTCAGATCCCTGAAAACCAAAACTCTCCAAATTTCAGAGGCTTACAGGAAAGAGTTTGAGGAAGCTCCGCAGCAATTTTGGTGCTGAAACATGCCTGTGATCACTAAATATGTACCTTATGGTGATCACAGGCATGATTCAGCACCAAAACTGCTGCAGAGCTTCCTCAAGCTCTTCCCTCTACGTCCCACAAATTTGGAGAGGTTTGGGTTTTAGGGGGCTGTGTTATTAAGCTCTAAAGGGGATCCCCATGGCTAATTGCCAGAGTGTGTATGGCACATGCCAACAATATAGGGGTTAATTGGGGTTAACCTGCTTAAATTAACCCCTATATTGCTGCTGTGTGCCATACACACTCGCAATTAGCCATGGGCTTCTGACTTAATGAGAAAGGAATTTTTTTCCTAGGTGGATCCTCTTTGGAGTTTAATAACTCATCCCCCTGAACCCCAAATTTGGGGGGGCTTGAGGAAGTTCCCATTCCATTTTGGTTCCTCTAGGATGAATTATTTCATTTCTTGATGGGAAAACGGTGTTTCATTTTGTAACAAAACTTATTCTACCATTTTGTTTTTTAACAAAATGATTCATTACATAGCAAAATGACAAAACAGTGTTTCAATTTTTATTTTGTGTCCATCTCTAATTATAAGCCACCGTGATAATTCAGACTTATACAGTACTGACATTTTCTGGGGTTTCCTAGGCCTGAAGTACTCAAAAGGGTTTAACTATTTCCTTCATCTGGAGCTGATGCGGGACTGCACAACTTTCTTAAGGATACAGGATGTGTTCTTCTCCCAGTTAAGATTCAAACTCCCAACCACTGGCTCCATACCTAACTCACCCAGCTACATATGGTTATGGTTAGCTTTTTGCATGTATTCCACCAAAAGCATTTTCATTGGTGTGTTGACTCTGGCTGTTCCTCCGTTTTTCCAGGATAACAGGATTTCCCTTTTGAAATCATTCTCTGGCTCTTGTGTCAGCTTATGCTTCCCCCCAATAGTTCAATTTCCTATATTCAGGAACAGAAAGATGGAGCCCAGGTAAACATAACGTCCCATTTCCTTGCGATGAGAGCACATAGTGAGTAGAGAGTGAATGAATTGCTCTCTTGATTCCTGTATCTGTATGTGGAAACATACAAACGATGGCACCGCAGAGGACATGGCTGCTGTCAGTATCTGATTCTGTGGCATAAGAGAAAAGGGGGTGCTTCTTTTCCACAGACCTTTGAGATCACCCTCTGACAATTATAACATACCTCTGTTGCACAGAGAATGGGAAACTTTGCCACCTTTTTTCTCTACCACAAATGAAGTGTCAGCCACAAACATGCCTGCCTGGAATATGCAGCTAAGCAATAATAAAGAAAAACAATGCAAGTAATGCTTGAAGTGTGAAGTACTGTTATCATCATCAGCTCACACTTGTGCTGTACAATTCCAGGAGCTGTTGGCATTTTTAAAGCAAGTATTTATAAACAAAAGCATCCAGGAATCTATTGTTTTGGTGAAAAGATGGAACAGAAGTATTCAGTTTAGAGTGGCTCCTTTTCCCCATCAAACACCAACAGGGATACAAGATGCAACCATGTTTCTGATATAACATGCTTTTCTTTTCAGCTGGGAATCCATTCATATGGAGAGTAGAGATGGGCACGACTTAGCGCAATTTTCGTTTTCGTTTTCGTTTTTTCGTTTTCGTTACGAAACAAAAACGAAAAACGGTTCAAAAATGGACCGAAAACAGAAACGAAACGACTAATTTTGAGCCAGTTTTCGTTTTTCGTTACTGGAAAAGCACTCAATGGAGCTAAATGGGGAGAAACGAAAAAATTTTCATTTTCGTTTTCAGTTTTCGGTTTCGTTACGTAACGAAACAAAAACGAAAAATTTTGAAAATTAGCTCACGAAAACAGAAATGAAACGAAACGGACCCTAGCCGAAAACGAAAACGAAAATGAAAAATTTTTTCTGAGTCGTGCCCATCTCTAATGGAGAGGTTTGCACCATGCAAGATACACAGAGAGGCGTTCTTTTAATATCTGTACAACTGCACAAACATGTGTGCAATAGGAAATCAAGTGTCCCTGGCACTTTATAATCAACACTAGTGGGGAAATGTGTTGATAGACAGATAGACAGATCAATGCTTATGGAAGTAGAGCATCAGCACACTATCCAGCACTTCAAGCTGCAAATAAATTTGCATGCTCTTATCCTTGGTGCTAATCACTTTGCCAGAAGCAAAGATTGTGGTATCAGGATTTAAACCAGCTCAGGAAGCCCTTTCTGACCAGATTAGGCAAACCAAGGGTTTAGAGGGATCTCCTGCATTTTGAGCAGGGTCTGGGCTATCCCAGATAGGATCCTAATTCCTTCCATATCCCAAAATTTGTACTGACAGCTAAGGTAGATACCCTTCAGTGAAGATAAAATTATCCTTGTGGAAATGAATGAGCAGTCCTGTACTACAAATGAAAGCTGTCTTGTTTTTAATTCACCCAGGAAGATGCAACATGAGCAGGTAAAATAAAAATCCATGATGAGATTAGCACAGGAAAAAAATTGAAACCAGTCACCGAAGATGATGTCTGTAAGTAATGCTCCTCACTTGCATGGATAATATATTTTGCAGTCATGACTTCTATCAAAGGAGGGGGAGAAATTCTGAATATATGGCAGAAATCAGCCATCTCTTGAAGTCTCTAGAGCTTTTCATTAATATATACGCATCTGAGAGCTACTACCTAGTGCACTGTGGAGAGCTTTCAACAATCAATTTAGGGCCTTTTCACACGACCCCTAAGATCCGCTGGCCACTTAAATTCGGACCAGAGATCTTGGGGGTTCGTTGCTCTTCCTGCGTCCCCACCCCTCCGCACTTCCTTGCTCCTGCCTGCGTGAGAGGAAAAAATGCAGGCTCACCTCCGAAGCCGCCCCGTCGTCGTCCTGATTCCTTCTCTTAAAGGGGTGGGAGGCAAAAAAAAAAAACAGAAGCGAGGAGACCCCGGCACTCACCAGATTACATCTGGATCTGGGGATTTTCACCCTCTGAGAGCAGGTAAATGAAAAGTGCACTGGGACGCGCTTAGGTGGCCGTGGTCGCACTTAATTTCCTGCAAACTCCAGAGCTGGTGGGGAAACAATTGTAAGCTCCGGAGCTGGCAGCCATTTGCGGCGGAGTTTAGGGGTCGTGTACAAATACCCTTAGAGTCTTGGCTCTTGCTGATTCAGCTTGTGGTTAATTATACAATTAGATGCAGACGTTTGTCTTGAAATGATCATAAATGGGGATGTGCAGTGGCCCCGAAAAAATGTCAGATCAGGACTGAAGAATCCTAGGCTCAAATCCTGGCTCGGCCATCAGAACTAACTAAGCATGTGTGGCCATGGTAAACCAGTCCTCCGCCATTCCGCATACCTTGGAAACCCTGCTAGAGCCACCTTAATTCAGAGGCAACTCAACAACACATAACAACTACAGATGCGCCTATGATTCTCGGCTTGGCATACTTTTTGTGCTATTCCTTTTCAAAAGTTAAAAGATAAAGTAGTATAAACGCCCATCGGAAATGGAAATGTTGCCACACATCGAACGTTGCGCTTTTCCATTGCTGCTGCTGCTGAAACAGCTGGGTTTGCAAAAGAACTGTTTCTAATCCCAGAATACTTAGCACTTCTCCCCACAAATACTTCAGTGGCAGACACTCAGCCCTTTTGAAAATCTCTTGATGACTTTAATGTTTTCAATGGGGGAGTCAAAGGTTTTGGAAAAGCTGGTGCTGATTGAACATGTGGAATTGTTAAAGCTGTCGTTCTTGCTCTCCCTGGACTTTGCTTGTGATGGAAAATTTTAACTGGGAACCTAATAGGCACACCTGTCCATTTTTAGTGCATTGAGGATTGCTATTAGTATTCTGGTTTCAGCGGCAATTAGTCAGAGTTTTAAAAATCATTATTATTTTCTGACAGGACCCTTACATTTCTAACGTGACATTCAACAGAAACCTGGAAGTCTGAAAAAAGCAGAGAGGTTTGGTTAGGAAAGCAAATACTGGGGGCTAATTCTCACTGGGGTGGATAGTACTCAGAGCACGGGATACTTTGGAATTGCTGCTCTAAGATAGACTTATAGTTTTTGAGTAATGTTCTATTTATTTATTTATTATTTATTTTATTTATTTTTATACCGCCCGTCCACCCCGAAAGGGAACTCCGGGCGGTGAACAAAAGGGGTTAATCAAACCACATAAAAACACAATGCAACAATCAGCAAAGGAGTCAAGGGAAAATAACGGGAGGGGGAAGAAAGGGAAAAACAAGACAAAAAAGTGGCAAAATAAAAGATGGAATCATCGGCAAGAGGCATCGCAAAAAAAAATTTCATTCATTCATTCATTCATTTACAGCCCATCTGGCAGCAAGTCCTCTCTTAGAAGGGGTATAGAGCCACCTCAAATTAAAACCTTTGTGTGTGTGTGTGTGTGTGTGTGTGTGTGTGTGCACATGTGTGCACATGTGTGTGTATACGTGTGTGCGTGCATGTGTACATCTAGAATGAATGGCACCAAGAAAAAATCAGAGCTTGGAAGCAGCTTGAAAGAGTAACTAAAATCACTCATTCATGTAACTACTTACTTGTAACTAATTCCTTTTCTTCCAACAACATGACAGCTGTAATACTGTATAACAAGAGGGGATTTCACTCCTTATTTTGGTTGAACTGTAAGGTTGCAATGCAACCAATTACCTCTGTAGGTGGTAACTTCTCCAACACTGGAGGCATTCAAGAGAAATCTGGACAACCACCTTGATTTCTGCTCCTGCATGGAACAGGGAGTTGGACTTGATAGTTTTACAGGCCATTTCCAACTTCACTATTCTGTGACTCTATGATTCTATGAATGCAAGACTAGACTATAATAGGTAATATCTTTGATACATATGATCCTATGAATTAGTTCTATATTTACTGGCTTGTTCTCTCACTAAATCAAGAAAATCATATAACTAAAGTGCATGCCTCATGCTGCTGTCTCTCCTTGCCCTGTTCTGCAGGTTGAGATGATAAGAAGATAGAGATGAAGAAAGTCATGACTGATGGCTCCCAGATGTGTGTGCATTTTTAAAGTACAGTAGGACCCCATATCCACTGATTCATTATCCACTGATTCAGTTATCCACAGTTGGCAGAGGAAAAAATTTAAATAATTCAGCAGCCACAAAGCAAGCTATTGTCACAAACAGCAGCTGTAAAGCAAGCTATTATCACAAATATCATCTGTAAAGCAAGCTACTGTCACAAACAGCAGCAGTAAAGCAAGCTACTGTCTCAAAACAGCAGTCATAAAGCAAGCTACTGTCAGGAAACAGAAGTTTGGAGATGGGTGGGCAGGTGTTCTCTCTTATCCATGGTTTTCATTATCCACAGACAGGCCTGGAACCAATCCCCAGTAGATACCGAGGTCTTACTGTAATCAAAGGGCCAAACTCTGCGTTGTAGACAGCAGGGCATTTGAAGAGAAAATCACTGGGCTGCTGAACAAGTCTGGTTGTCAGAGCAGGATTTTTCATTACAGGTGATTCCAGTAGCTTGTGAATTGGCTCATTGGCTTTTGTGATTAAGATTGTTCCATCAAGAATGTCTGCCTGACTCGGGAGTGGAAATGCATTTCAGTGTATCATGATTGGCTATTTGTAAAAGATAATTCAGGCTGGAAAATAGCAGTTTCACCAAGA
Organism: Phrynocephalus versicolor; assembly: GCA_023846285.1. Lineage (NCBI taxonomy): Eukaryota > Metazoa > Chordata > Lepidosauria > Squamata > Agamidae > Phrynocephalus > Phrynocephalus versicolor. The sequence continues at coordinate 7,779,810 of JAHTLZ010000114.1, read as the reverse complement.
CTACTGCCAACAGTACTGGAGATGAGGAAAACTCCTCCTTCTGTCAGTGTATCCAGTGGTATTCTGGGAAATGTTGGTCAAAAACTGATGTCCTTTCCCCCTTCGTCTTTGGGCACTATAATCAATAAAGCTTTAGGCAGTGGACTCAAGTGGACTTCACATGAGTCTTGAGGTGTCATGCCTACATAGCCAGCTCATGTGTCAGAACAACAAAAATGTATATGTAGAGATGAAGGGGAGCATGCGGTACAGTCCTCTGATAAATCTGCATCAGCTCAGGATTTGGGATCAAGGTGTGTCATGTACCAAGCAGAGGGACACCTCGTCCCAAAATCTGAGTGTGGTACCCCATTGCAGTAATCATGAGCCACCTATTTATGGAAGGTTCCAATGGCCAAATCGCAGGCTGTGTTATCTCTGGGTCTTGGCTGACTCTTTAGTTTGAAATGTTTATGGATTTAGGAACTGGTCTCAGAAAGGACAGTCATTTTTAATGCATTGCACTGTACTGCATTTGGAAAGTGGCTTGGTTTGTGAAGCTGAGTTCCAAATAGATCTAAAGGAAGTCCACCCATTGGTGAATGGCATGATTCTCAGTTCTATATGGTTTTTTGATCCCATGAGTTCCTATGAGATGAGGCCAGTGATGCAGTTACTTTCCATGGTAGTCATGCCACAGGCAGTGCAGTATAAGAAATAGACAACGATTGCTCTGTATGAGAGAACATTACAAATCTGAAAAGCTGGCTTAGGCATCAGAGTATTATTTGGATCTTTTGTTTGGTTGCCATTAGTAAGTAGCTCAACCATGTGTTCATTTTTCTCTGTACTTGTTTTTATCCTTCTACCCCCTGCTTTTCTGAAGAAATTGCCTCATCTCTGAAATTTTCCATGTTTGGTTTGAACATCAAAGAGCCATATTTCAGAACTGTGACAAAAATGCAGTTTGGGTAGTTCAGCAAATATGAAGAAAGCTTGTTTCTTTCCTTAATGATCTTCGGAGGTTTATACTCATAAATGATAAACAGCCGAAAAAAGAGACTGTAATATTTGGTTTGCACTGAAAATGATGTTGAGACCTGTAAGGTAGGCAGGTTTGGTAAATGGAAGAAGGGAATCCGGTTTCAACACAGTTGTTGGATTTAAAAATATTGATTTAAGAGGCTCACAAAAGGCATTCAGTGTCAAAATGTTCTTGGGTCAAAAAAAATTTCCACCTTTTCCGCCTTTGTGCATACTTTAGATGTTAAGGGCTACTGTCAAAAAAAACAAAACAAAAGCAAAAACACCAAAAAAAATGGAACTGGGAACTGGATAAGAAGCAGCCAGACAATAAATAAACGAATAGAAAGAGCAGGCGGAAAAGAGGATAAAACTTTAATCATAACTTGGGGGAAGATCAGTGTCTGACCTCTTCTCATGGGGTCTTTGACAAAAGATCAAGGATTATGATCTCATATTCTTAACCTTATCGCAAGGTATAATCCCCCTGTTTACCCATATAAGCCTCCGTTGGTGGGAGATCTCTGGGGGAGGCCCCCTTGCCCGGTGCCTCTGCCCCCAAAGAGGCAATGGGTGGGAAGCCCTTCTCAATGACTGGTTCCCCTTTCTTTTCCTTGGAGATACACCAAAATGTGGCAACCCCCCTGCCAGAGAAGTCTGCACACCCTATGAAGCAAATTGCAACCAAATGTTGTCCTCCATTCACACTCTTGTTTGGGCATCATCCATCACGCCAGCGGTGTGAGTGCATACTGCAATGGCATTTCTCCCTTTATTGGGGGAGCAGCCAATCCATAAAGCATGTGATGCTTTTAAATATCTTCTTCATTCATTCTGTCAGTTATAATAGTTAGGATGCTGTTATACCGCACATCATATTTTGTTATACAGTAATACCTCGGATAACATAATTAATTCATTCTGCAGGCCATTTTGGTGAGCAGAAATTACGTTAACCGAAATGCGGTTTCCCATTGAAATGAATGGGGAACCAATTAATCCATTCCAGAGGTCTGAGAAAATGCAAAAAGGCCATCTCCCCTCTTTATAAAGTGCACTTTAAAGGCATGCAGAGCTGAAACACCACCACCCTGGAACAAACACACCCACCCACGGTGCAATGCAAACATGGACAAAAGAAAGCAGCAAGACAAACCCCAACCTGTTCCCACCAAAAGTGCAATGGAAAGCAGTACAAAGATGGACCAAAGAAAGCAG
>JAHTLZ010000114.1:7757171-7777580 GCA_023846285.1 Phrynocephalus versicolor | reverse complement strand
GCAGTACAAAGATGGACCAAAGAAAGCAGCAAGACAAACCCCAGCCTCGCCTGTTCCTGCCAAATGTGCAATGAAAAGCAGTGCAAAGATGGTCAAAAGAAAGCAAGGAAACCTTAGCTCCTTACCTTTCAAAGTCTGAAAGGTCCAAAACCCACGTCAAAACATGTTCAGAATGGCTCCAAAACATACACACACACAAACTGCTCCAACTCCTCCCACCTCTCCACAAACTACCAGGGGGCACACAATGCATCCAGGGTACACTTTGCAAAGCATAACAGAAAATATATAATCCAAAGCAACCCATAGGAAAATTACATTAATCAAAACATCCCTATTCCCAGAAATTTTGTTACATTATCCAAGTTTTTCATTAGCAGAGGCATTTGTTATCTGAGGTATTATGGTATATATAAAATATTATTCCCAATTATACTTTGTTATATTTTGCACCATGCTACATTTTTCATGGTGTTCACCTTCCTAACTTCATGGCTCCCTTTCCCTCAATGTTGACCCAATGTTGACCCTACTGTGAGAGACAATGAAATGCCCACCTCAGGCAGCAGATTTTGGGTGTTGTGAACGGGGAACAAACCATCTGTTAATTAATTTATACTGAATGTGTACAGTGGAGAGAACAGAAGTTCCAAACTGATTCGACGGGAGTAAGGTACTGTTGGCTCCGGGAAGACGAGGGGCCATTTGCTGCTCTCTCACAGACATCAGGCAGTGGGATGCCTTGAACACTGTTTATGGATGGTTCCCTTCACCAGATGTGATGTGACAATTGCACGCAAGAAGAGAAGTCTGTGAACCCAAAGTGAGCTGGCATCCAGTGAAGCACTACTGTGCCAGAAGAAAGACACCAATGGTTTAATTATATGTGTGCGAGACTATTCTTTTTAATTAATAGCGGTGTCATTTACATCATATCAAATGAAGCTGTATCAGTAATTGTCATTCTGCAAAATTCAGCTACTGCAATTTCTTGTTCTGCATTAGAGTGCTCCCTGCAATGAGCTTTTGTACTTGTTCAATGCATCAGTGCAAGTTTCATTTTGGATTACAAAACCCTTGCATCCCCTAGTCAGCCCAGCCAGTGCCTATGCTTAGCTGGAGAGTCTGAAAATTATAGCCCAAGACAGTAATTTTTCCCCAGGATCTGTTTCTGCCTCTCATAGGACATACATATGTATCTCCAGTTCTTTCTTCCGCACCCACCCACTCCATGTTGCGGAGACGAAATCCAATGGCAGCCATTTTCAGTGCACCACTTACTGAGTGAATTTGTTCTGAGGCCCCTATTTACTTGAGCACCTTTTTCAAACAGCTGCTGTTCCTCACTCAGCGTTTCCATAAGCACTTTATATAGCAGCCAAATGTTATAGTCACTAACCTATACTATAGTCCGGTGGTGGTGAACCTTTGGCACTCCAGATGTTTAGGACCACAACTCCCAGAATTCCAAGCCTGTATTTCCAGTAACAATGGACAGTGGGAGTTGTGGTCCAAAACATCTGGAGTAACGAAGTCTAATGTAGACGCCCCCTTGTGGGTGGATGCTTAAAGTTAAGCATTTCATCAATAAACATGCCATTCTGTATATGCTATTATTGGCTTTAAAAGGGGGAAACAGGGCAGGAAAATTTCAACTTTCCTCAACAGAAATCTTCAGGGGGGGAAATAAGCTTCTTTCCTGCACAGTCTCCAAGCTATGTCTAAGAATGTACAATCTTTGGCAGCAGCATCTACACTACTGAGAATTGTGCACATGTCTGGGTAGTTTTTCCATTTCATGTCGGAACATGTGCACTCATCTGGGAGAATTCCATGTTCTTACCACTTAATAGACCTGCTTGTATCCAAATGGTATTGAAGAATGAAAAGTAAGAACAGGAACAGTGGTGTGTGCTTTAAAAAAAAAAGATGTTGCTGCTTAATCAATATAGATTATAAAAAGTGAAGTCAGAAAATGTGCATCAATTCCAAATGACATTAAAAATGAATACAAAGCAAATCACTTTTATTTGCATTTCTGACTCCTTAGCCAAATTCTGCAACAATATTTGATTCTGTCTCTCCCGTTCCCCTTTTGTGTTCCGTTCCCTTAAGATTATTAGTGTGTATGCTGTTTCCTGGAGCCCATATTGTATATGCATAGGTGTCACCTCAGAATGTGAAATAGAGGAGAATCAATATGCTAGGAAAAGCAGAAGGCAGAACAGAAAGAACAACAAATATGAGATGGATTAACTCCTTAATGGAACCACAACTTCAGGTTTACCAGAGATGAGCAAGGCTGTTAAAGACAGATCATTTATGTGAGTGCGCCTTCATGGGGTCACCATAAGTCAGAGGTAACTTGAAGACATGTAACAATACCAGATGTGTCCATCAGTTGTAGAGGCAAAAACAACAGTTCTATGGCACCTTAAAGTTTAAGATTTATTAAGATTTATAAGGTTTTGTGAATTCCAACCTAATTTCTCATAGAATCACAGAGTTGGAAGAGACCTCAAGGGCCATCAAGTCCAAACCCTGCCATGCAGGAACCCCCATCAAAGTACCCTCCACAGATGGCCATCCAGCCCCTGCTTAGAAACCTCCAAAGAAGGAGACAATCACCACCCTCTGTGGCAGCATATTCCACTGCCGAACAGCTCTAACCATCAGGAAGTTATTTCTAATGTTCAAATGGAATCTCTTTTCCTGTAGTTTGAAACCATTGCTACAAGTCCTAGTTCCTGAAGCCATGGAAAACAAGCCAGCCCCCTTTTCTATAAGACATTTCTTGGCCACTGCATCACACTGCTGATTCATGTTCAATTTGTGGTCCACCAAGACTCCCAGATCCCTTTCACAGGTACTATTCTCCAGCCAGGTGTCTCCCGTCCAATATCCATGCAGGGCCGGCGCGTCCATTAAGGCGAACTAGGCAGTTGCCTAGGGTGCCAAAATGGACAAGGGGCGCTGGCTAGTCTGCTGACCCCCACCCCCTGCTGCTGCCACCCACTTGCCCGCCCCCCGCCACCACCACCGCCAAAACGCCCCTTGTCCCGCCCCACCCCCACCCCTTGCCTAGGGCGCAAAAAAGCCTAGCGCCGGCCCTGTGTCCATGCAATTCATTTTTTCTGCCTAGATGCAGAACCCTACATTTCCCTCTGTTGAAACTCATTCCATTTGTTTTGGCCCAGCACTGTAATCTGTCAAGGTCATTTTGGATTTTTAATCTGTCCTCTAGGGCAATGATGGTGAACCTTTTAGAGACCGAGTGCCTAAACTGTGATTCAAAACCCACTAATTTATTTGCAAAGTGCCAATACAGCAATTTTACCTGAATACAGGTGGCTGTTAAGGGCTAATGTCATGTGCCCACAGAAAGGGCTCCTAGTGCCACCTTTGGCACCCGTGCCATAGGTTCGCCAGCACTGCTCTAGGGAATAAACCACCCCTCCCAATTTGGTATCAAATATGAGATGCATCTTGTTCAAATACATATAATAGGACTACTGTACATCAAGAGACTGAATTCTCTTCCACTTGACTTGTACAGTGCTTTTTGTTTTCACTGTACATGTGTTCCTGTTTATTTCTACTAGGATGTTACTTGCCAAGGACTCTCAGTGACCTCTATGAGATCGTAATTCACTCAGTCAGGGACATTTCTGTAATCTATGAAGTACAGATTAATTTGTTCTCAAAAATATTTTGGTACACAACCCAGTGGTCAAAATATATGAACTCTGGTGCCCCTTTCTTTTTGTAAATCCAATTCTTACACCACATATGGTAAAAGCATTTGTTGCAAAATATTAAGCATGACTTTGCATCTGAAGTTTCTATTATGGTCGTTTAGTTACTGTATTCTTTGGTGTCTTATTTATTTGGTGATTGCAATGTATATTGACCATTTCTAATTTTGGATCATTGTTTTGTCCATACAGATTTGGAGATATATTCTTATTAAGCCATACATGGACTAATATAATATTTATTTATTTTAGGGAATGTTTACCCCACCTTTATCCTTGAAAAGGATCCAAGTCAGCTTACAGTAATGAGGGATAATATACAGTCCAGTACAATTAAGACATATTCAAGTATTGAAAACTACAGCATCCTACTGCATTAAAAGACACATTACATTAAAGCTACCAGAGAGTAAAATTCCATGTAAAGTTATGAGTGAGGGAAACTAACATTGAGAACATAGTGTCAATGCAATCACAAAGTCTATAAACACAAAGTCTATGTGTTTATGTATGGTAGATTCATATAAAAGTCACATAATAGGTAGTCCATCATTCAGGGAAAGCTTGCCTGAAGAGAAAGGTCATTGCCTGTTTCTGGAAAGGCATAAGAGATGGGACAGTCCTGGCCTCCAGTGGGAAGAAGTTCCAGAGTCTGGACTCAGCAGCCCTTTCATGTGTTCCCATGAGACGTGCCTGTGAAGGCGGCAGGATGGAGAGAAGGGCGTCTCCTGATGACTTTAACACCTGGGTCAGTTCATACTGTGAGATTCAATCTTTGAGGTAGCGAAGACCCAGGCTATACAATGCTTTGTAGGTCAAAGCCAGCAGCTTGAATTGTGCCTGATAACCAATTGGCAGCCACTGGAGCTGCTTTAATAGTGCATCTCACTTTTCTTCCACTATTGTTTTTGTCTATTTCTTTGTATTATTGCAATACTGTAATTTTCTTTGTCTGTACCTGCCAGTTGTTACCAAACTGACCATGTGAGAAAAACACCCCTGCAACGTACAATTCCACAGACCATTTAAACTGGAAAACTTGTGAAGGATGAGTATAGGTTTAAAAGGTGGCAGAACTGAAATGGCCCAAAGATCTAAGGGTGAGCCAGGCCTCCAAGATGGAGTAATGGCTATATACCTCTAAAGGATCACCACCAGACATAGGGGTCCTTTAGAGGCATATAGCCATTATTTCATCTTATTTCTGTTTAGTAAATTGCCCATTCTAGATTCATTATCCCAGGGAGGAACAACACAATTTGTCAAGGTACCAGATTTCCAGTCAGCCTGGTAAAGAATCCCTATAAAAAGACCCTGCAGCCATATTAACTTTGCAGGTTCAGAGTTCATGATTGTTTCCTGTTCTTGTCTATGGCTGCTACTTCATGTCCGTTTTGTCTCTATTAAGTGTTGCGCTTCGACCAGTACAAAAAAATCTTACTTCACGTCCATCGCGCAACAGCTGAAATTTATCTCGACCATGCCCCCAGAGCGGAATCAGAGTGTGACAATACTGTACCTGGCACTGGGTTGGGGTATTCTCTTGTCACAGTTTGTTCCCGGTTCCTGTTCTGAGACAAGGGACCATGTGGTAACAACTGTCATTGGAACAACCAGTGTCCACCTAGTGGTCAGCAGCTGAAGTGGCATTTGACATTAGTTTCCCTATGGGAAACACCATGCATTGCAAGTGTTTATTAAAGAAAGTACTGAAAATTCTATAGCGTTGACATGTAAATCCTGGAAGACCAATAAATCGAAATATTGAAAAAGTTTTATTTAGAATTTTCTTCTTCTATTTTATATACTCATTTGGGTTTTTTGTTTGTTTGTTTGTTATACTGTTGTATTCTTATTTGTTGTTTGATTGTGTTGTTAACTGCCCGGAGTTCCCTTCAGAAGATCGGTGATATAAAAATAAATAAATAAATAAATAAATTTTAAAAAGGGTTAAGAAGGCAAGACAAATTCAGAATTTGTCACGGAACAAGGTCTCGAACCACCCGGGACAATTCTGCCTGGCGATTTGAGGCCCCATCAATTCTCAGGGAGGCAAAAGATCTTTTTGCATCCCTGATCGCCTGAACGTACTGCCCGGTCAATGCACAGACCGCGGCCCAATTCAATGTCATCTGATCTTTCCTCCATCTGCTCTCTAGCTCCCTCCGTTCTTGCTTCATCGCCCGCAACTCCACTGCAAACCACGGGGAGGAGCGGGCTCGGCATCGGATGAGGCACTTGGGGGCAATCCGGTCAACAACCCCGGTGACATCCTCATACCACCTATACACCAGGGAGTTGACCGGATCATCAACCAGACCATCCGGTAGGCCCCCAAAGGACTCCGAAAAACGCACAGGGTCCAGGAGCCTTCAGGGGCGGGCCCAGATGGAAGGGTCAGGCTCCCCATGGGGCGGAGCAGCAATTGATAGGGGGAAAGTCAGCAGATGGTTATCTGACCATGACACAGGCCAGGAACGCAAATTCCCGACCCCCAGATCAAAAACCACAGAAGTGGAGGCAAAAACCAGGTGCAGGGTATGTCCACCCCTGTGAGTGGGACCGGTGACAAACTGAGACAGGTTTATGGAGGCCATGGACTCCATGAACTCCAGAGCCACTCCCAACAGCCCATACCCAGCATGCACATTAAATCCCCAACCACCAAAAGGCGAGGGGACCTAGGATTATTTCAGCAGACTGACATCTTGGGAATTGTTGTCCAGGCAAAAGGAACTCTCCCAACTCCTAGCCTTATGGGAATTTATTGGAATCAGTCATATAAACAGGAATATTGGTGTCTGAAAGGCATCTTTTCTCCAGTTTCTGTAACTGGCACTTTGGAGTCAGATGAAAGCCCATAGCTTTCTCTAGAGCTCTCCTAGCAAGAGTTTGCATTTGAAAGCTTAAATGCTTTCAACAGATATCAAATGAACCAGTGAATGAACTTTCTAAAACACACACACACACACACACACACACACACACACACACACACAAGAGAAGCAAAATTCCGGATATAAAGTAAAGCTACTTTATTTGTACTTCATTCCCAGCTCTGAAGACGGACAGCAAGATTGGCTGGTAAGGGGCACTTTCAGTAAATACACTTTTAATATATGGTCAGGCAGCATCCCCTAGGAGTGCAGGATAATATTTACTAAACGTTTGGGGGGAAATATTCTGGCAAGCATTTAGGGGAGGGGAGTTAATGTACATCGTTAAAGCTGAGGCAAGCTGGAAATGGCCGCCTGCCGTTGCAGCCTTTAGAAGCACCAATTGGGCTGATGAATAGCTCCGGGTGCAGATGTCCATATACGGCAAGGCTTCCTATAAGGCGGGCGGACCGTCCCGCGTGAGCATTGCGTACTGTTCTTGGATCAGCTTCACATTCTTCTGGCGTGTTTCTCTGGGAGCCTTTGATTTCCGTTTTGAGGGCTGGCTCAGACCTCCAGTGGCTCTTAGAAGAAAATAGCCACGACTCAGAAGGTTGGAAATGTGCAAGATTCTTTCTTTAAGTACACAAACACGCCGAGTCTGGCCACTTTCCTGCAGTCCTGCCAGTTTTTTTCAGTATGTCTGATACTTGATCAAGTGACTTCTTTGGCAAGGGGGGGGAGGGGGCACGGCATTGAAAAAGAAGGATAAACATTAAAAGAAAGAATGCCGCCGCCCCACACCTGTACTTTTCTTTTTAAATACCGGTAAGACCTTACCACCATTTGAAGGGAATGTCGGCACACACATTCCACCTTTAGCTGGATAAACACAACTGGGCTGCCAGCATAGTGAATTCCTAATTTTACCAGGAAAAATATACAGTCTGAAAAGGAGCTGCTGTATAAACACCTGCATGGATGTCAAAACGAGCCCCTCTTTGACAGTTCCATGGATCAATAACAGCCTGTACTTTTTCTCCGCTCAAAATGGTGGCATTCAGCATTTTCAGATAAGGAAAGACGGACAGAAGTTACTGATAAGAAAGGCGACGGTTTTCAATTTTTGTCATTACCACTTCCGCACAACACACATTTGATGAGGCATTTCTAAAAAAAGCAACTGGGAACCGCTGCGGCCCCTGCTACGCTGCTGCCACCCCAGCATTTTCAACCAAAGTCACTTTCCTTCTGTTGCCTCATAGCAGGGCTGGCTCTGCTTGTAGCATCTGATCCATAACCAACAAGACAAGATATGGGCGAATCCATAATGTGTCTGCTGCAGAACGGTTGACAGATACCACCGAAGCTTCAAAAGCCAGAAATGTGGCATCAGTCCTCATGCCATGCCGAGCACAACTCTTTTCCCTTGGATCCACTTTGAGTTACCAGTTGTTGGGGTTATGCAAAGATGGGCATGCCGATGCAAATAAGTCCTTAGAAAGGTTTCATCCGCAGGTTTCTCATTTTCCTTTTCTTCTGTATCTATTTAAACAAAACAACGTGCATTTTGAATAATTACTTCTTTGAACTAAACAGCCTAGGATTCTTGAGCCAGTGAGGCCACTGAAAATGTTGGCTGGGAGATCTTGGGAAATTTATTTATTTATTTATTTATTCATTTATTTATTTTCAAAATTTATATACCACCTTGCTTCCCCAAAGGGAACTTTAGGAGGTTTGCAGAATAAAATAACAACAATGAAATAAAAGATTAGGCAAGAATCTGATGTTAGTGGATGCGGGCTGGCAGAGCAAACACTAAAACACACCTACACAAAAACCCTGATGTTTTCCCCAAACGCCTCCCTAAAAGGCCTGGTTTTTAGAGCTCTTTGGAAGGCAGGCAAGGTGAGCATAAGATGAAACTCGGCCGGGATGGAATTCCAAAGAGTAGGGCCAACCACCAAGAAAGCCCGACTGCGCACACATGCCTTAAGGTGGTAGCCCTCAGGGCAAGGGCTTGAGATGCCCTAGTGTCATGCTTCTCAACCTTCCTAATGCCGTGACCCTTTAATGCAGTTCCTCATGTTGTGGTGACCCCTTGCCCTGATTGGAAGAGGCCACTAGCCCCTTTTGGCATGGCGCTGCCGCAGGTGCCAAAGAGAACTTCCCTCTACAGCAGGCATGTCCAAAGTTCGGCCCTCCAGATGTTTTTGGACAACAACTCCCAAAATCCTTTGTGATTGGAAATACAGGCTTGGAATTCTGGGAGTTGTGGTCCAAAACATCAAGAGGGCCGAAGTCTGGACATGCCTGCTCTACAGGCACCCTCAGCCGATCGCAGCCTCTGATGCCCTTGACTGACTGTAACTCACTCTTCCCCCCTTCCTCTCCCCCCTCCTCCAGACCCAAGCCCTTTGTGCAATTTTCTTCACTGGCTCATGGCGACTCCTGTGAAATGGTTGTTCGACCCCCAAAGGGTCCCAACCCCCAGGTTGGGAATCACCACCCTAGTAGGTCAGGTAACAGCTGACCTGCAGGAGAATGTAATCCAAAGCAGTAACTTTTCCAAGAACCGAAATGGCATTATTATCCTTGGGTCTTAGTGAGCCTTATGCAAACAGACCATTTTCCTAAAATATTACTTCAGTTATATTAAGAAGAAAATTGACTCATACTGTGTCATACTATTGATACTGTTCTTGACACTGGCAGGAAGTAGATCACCAGAGTTCAGGAAAGATCGTTCTTGGTCCTACATAGAGAAGCCATGGCCTGAACCCAGAAATGTCCACATATCCATCATAAGCTCTCCCACAGAGCAACAGTTCTGGAGATCTTGTTTGCTAAAAAGTATAGGAATGTTACTGAACTCCAGACAAACTGCATGAAGATAGTGGTTTAGCTCAACTGTGTCTTGAATCAGTGCCTCAACCTTCCATGGTGCACTGTGTGCTTTTGTCCTCTGTTCTTCAAAGACGGAAGGAGCTGCCCAGTGGGAGTGGGATCTTGCATACCAAATAATCTTAGGTGGAACAGTCTTGCTCATGCTCATAACTGAATTTGCTTCAAATTCAGAAGGTTTGCCACAACTCAGGCGGGCATAGTGTGTAAGACGGGGCTGTACACATCATCAAGGATAGTCCCAGTCAATATGCTGTGCTAGCCTGTCCATGTTCACTAAGAAACAAGCCCCATTTGCATTCTGTTCCATGGGAAATAAGGCTGCTCTTTGGGTCTAATATACCCACTTATTCTTAGGAAGCTTAGCCCCTCCCCAAAGCCCCAACCCCAAAGTGCTAAGGAAAGAGGTTCCTGCCACGTATGTTGATTTCAGCTTTAAGATGCAGTTGCTGAATTGGAAAAGCAAAGTGGTGACATTTATGGCTCATCTCCTTGCTTTTGAGACCGTATTGACTTGGGTGCTATCATAAATGAGAAAGAAAACATGTATCATATCAAAATGGTGTTTCTTTGCCTAGCAGTGAGTGGCAACTTCTCTTTATTTAATGGTAAGGGTTATTATTATATGACCTTTCAATGCTTTCAAGAAAATCACAGCCTCCATACAATATTACTAGTGTGTAAATCTATTTAGATTTACTTGATTAGCGAGTGGATGAATCCACTTAATAAATTAAGTTACTGGCTGCCTTCATTCCCCCCCGCCTCTCCTGTTACTTGATTGGCTCACTAGCACAAGGACCATCTTTAAAAACATGCTTTAGTTTCCAGGCCTATGGGCCTTTGTGACTCAATGAGATGTCTCATAAGAACCATTCTCTTTCCAATGATCAGCTGCTACCGTATTTGGGCATTTTTTTTGACTGGTATTCTGTTTACCTGGTTAGGTTTCCATTTTCGTAAGCATGTTGTACATAGTTTGGTGTGTCTATTATTTACTTAGATGTGGGTAAATGTCGCCTTTTGCTTGCAGCCGTTCAAGTAAATATAGGTTTTGGGATGCCTCATAAATTTGGAAATGTGCATTAGTTACCATAGTTTCTTTTTACTGGCGTTTTGAAAATACAAATCAGAGGGATTTTTTTCCCTGCATTAAACAAAAAGGGAGATTTTTTTTTTAACATCCTAAACCAATGTGGTTTTGGAAAGAGCCTATATCCTGTATTATACTGTGGGGGGAAAGGAGGGGAGAGATAAGTATTATTCTGTCTCCTGTGATGGTTCACATGAACAGATGTGAAAATACAGACATAAAATGAGATTATCTTTCAAAATTCCACTAATTCATATGATTTGGAGGATGGTCATTAACAACAAACCAAAAGATCCCCTCAAGCATTCTCTGAATTGCAGTACAGTAGGAGCCCCATATCCATTGATTCATTAACCACTGATTCAGTTATCCACGGTTGGCAGAGGAAAAAAATAAAAAATTAAATAAATAATTCAGCAGCCGAAAAGCAAGCTACTGTCATAAACAGCAGCCGCAAAGCAAGCTACTGTCATAAACAGCAGCCGTAAAACAAGCTACTGTTGCAAAACAGCAGCCATAAAGCAAACTGCTGTCACAAAACAGCAAGATTTGGGGGGGGGGTGTTCTGTCTTATCCACAGTTTTCATTATCCACAGGAAGGCTTAGAACCAATCCCCAGTGAATACTGGGGTCTTACTATACTTCAGGGCTGCTCAACTTTGAACAGGCCAAGGTCTACTTTTTCCAGCCCAAAGTGCCTGAGGGCTACTACACTAAAACCTCTACTTACAAATTTTATCCGTTCCAAGCACATGCTCATAAGTAAAAACTTTTGTAAGTAGAGCAGCAGTTTCCCATAGGAATGCATTGAAAACCAATTATTCTGTTCTGGAGGGAACGGATTTCAATGCACCCTGGCCCTTGAACTGCCCTGCTCAGCTGAGACAGTGGGCTGGCAGACACAGAACTTTGCTGGGGCAGTGGTGGTCCTTGGGATGGGGGAGGGAGGGTGGAGAACTTATCCCCTCACTTTTTTAAAATTGGTGGCCAACGGGCTACTTTTGAACCCTTCACGGGCTACCATTAGCCCACGGTCTACGTGTTGGGCAGGTCTGCTATACTGTAATGGAGTCAGGATTCAGCTTTTTGATAAGCAGGCAAAATGATGTCATCTGCCACCGGCATCTTGGTCAAGCATTCTTGCCCCCATAACAGTATATTGTTACGAATAATCCTTGTTTGAATGGAAAGTATTTCTCCTGGTGGAGAAGAAAAGGGTTAATACGATTTGGTTGTTAAAGTTTAACACAATTCTTTGCATGTTTAGCTCCTCTTTAGGGTTTTAACTATGAGGACTGTCATGGTGGGCAGCTAATAGGAACAGCAGCAACAGTGATGCTGGATAATAATAATATATGTGCTGTCAATGAGTCACACTTTTGGCAATACTCCCGGGCCTCACTGGGCACGGAGTCCTCAAAAGTATTTCTAATAATGCTCTGCAATTGTGCATCATTAGAAAATGGGAGGGTTAAAACACTTCCCCAGCTGTTCAAGTGGCAGACCTGTGGGTGATCTTGGCTAGCTGGCCTTTCTCCTGGGAGCCATTGTGAGGATTTGGACTTCTGGCCCCAGATCCACAGTCCACTTCATGGAACCACACCACTTCTATTCCACCCACCAATTCCAGTCAATGGCTACACTTCAAAATTTGCCACAACAGCTCTACTGAAAGGCAAAAAGATAGTTCACGGCGGCGGCAGGAGGGGGGGCACTTGCAGTTTCAGGCTACCCAATATAGCTGTCAGATTAAAAGGGAGCACTTCCCTGCACAACCCAGAGGACCCAGCAGAAAGTTGACTGTGGCATCTTATGCAAGTTCCCTTTCAACTCTTGGCGGGGGGGGGGGGCGTTTAGGGAGGAAATGCTCAAAGCCTATCAATTCAGTGAGACATTTGTAAAGGGACCAGTAGGCAAATGGGTCTATGCCAGAAGGTGTAGCCCCCTCCCCACCATTGCTTGTTGAAAAGAAAGCTTGGCTGAAATCAATCCCTTCATTTATTTCCTTCATTTTATTTATACCCTGCTTTCTGCCAGTAAAGACCCAAGGTCACCTGCAATTAAAACAACAACAACAACAGGTATTAGGAGGTCTAAGTAAGAATACATAAAATACAATATCAACCATTAAAGTTGCACCCCTCCCCAAAAAGAGATATTTCAATAACACTCCAAAAACAATTCAGAAGCCCATTTTAAAAAGAGAGAAGAACATTGCTCATTAACTTCTTCCCATCCTTGCCAGCCCATACTTACTGGAAGACAGTCTGCAGAGAACAATCACAGAGTCCATTGTTAATAGTAGTCACCGGCTGAGAGATGAAACAGCATTTTAGGGTTTAGATGCTAGAGAGACTCATTCCTCAGTTCCTGATGTGCTTCATAGGCAAGAACACAGATTCAAGTCCTGAGTCTAACATGCTATCTCATCACAATGGCTGCCTGCCAGTAGGGCTTCCATTCAAAGCTTCCGAGTCGGCTTTTGAGACCATCCTCATTTCCCTCTCATTCTGACCTACCTCACAGGGTGGATTTGAAGATTAAAAAGGGAAAGGAAAACCTACGTGGGCTGCCTTGAGCTCCGTGGAGAAAAATAAATAAACAGAAAAACACCCAGATGCCATCTGTCAACACAAATCACACGGCCTTCTCTCCCCATCTCCACCACCACCCTTTATTTTTTAAAAAAGGCACTGAGGCAAAGTCAACCTTTTAGGAATGTAGAAGCAGCGTTTGGGTGGAATGTGTTGCTAACGAAGGAACGACGTAGTGGGAAAATCAGAGCCACATCTTCCATACTCCAGACAGAGGATATTATGCCAACTATTTCAAAGAGACTTCTCCTCCCCACCCCTCTCTATTCATAGAAAGTACCTATTAGGGAAAATATCCCAGTATGATTCAGCAGTCCACAGGGTCCATGGCAAACCAGACACTTGATCATGTAAGTTTTTTTTATGAAGTAACAAGGACATGTCCATATTATCCACTTTTCATTGGACATTCCCTTGTTCCATATTTCAGGAAGACCTGACCAAAAACGCAGCCCCATACGCAATGCTGCTGGAGTTTTATGTCTACTTGTACATGTAAGGGGGGGGGAATTCCCAAGCTAGATTCCTAGCAACCCTCCTGGCAACTTCTCCCCCTCCCCCTCCCCTCAAACTCTCTGCTTGTCATTAATGGCTTGAGATGAATAGAATCATCCATTCTTCTTACCTGTTTCTCTGGGAGGATTAAATATGGGGTGGGAATAGCTGTGGGGAGATATTTCTCTGAGCAACAGAAGAGGCCCCAACCATGTCTGCCAAACCAAGTGTCATGTTTGCCCTTCGCGTCACTGAGAATAGTCAGTGGGTCTCTCAAACCCCACGTACTGACTCCAAAGTAGTCCCATTCGAGTCCATAATGCACCCAAACCGTGTGGGGATGTTGCTGTGCTAAATGAATTGATTCCAGGTTTGCGTCACCCTGGGCTTAGTGGGTGTTGCAGCATGGGAATACCCAGGAGAAAGAGAACTGTTTTGAAAGCACAGAGGGATCATTTCAGCACTCCCCCCTAGTACTTTACCTGCATTTGCTTATTCCTGGTGTAAGAATCCCCCAGTGTGATGTAGCAGATAGTGTGAGGAGAGTCCTAGTCCCATCACACTATCCACTACACCAAACTGGTGGATTCCTAGTGTCTGCTCATGGGGTAGAAAGTGTTGGAACTAGTAAAAGCACTCCTTAAATATATCACCCTTACCTTCTTATGCCCTTTTATGGTCCTATAAGTCACCAGCAGCTTGACAACACTTCTCTCTCTCTCTCTCTCTCTCTCTCTCTCTTTTACACACACACACAAACACACACCTGTGCACATCAATGGAAGATGCAGCACTTTCTTTTGATGTGCATCTCCTCCCTGCCTGGCAATGATTGGCACCTCCTGTGTGACCAACTGGCCTTAAGTACCATGTTGCTGTTAGGCTTCTAAAAGGTGTTCCCCTACCCATGTGGCATCTTGCACAATGTGAGGTAGTGGTAGTGATGGGAAGGTATTGTATTGAACGTGGTCCACTGCAGGAAAAATATTGAATGGGGATGACAATCATCTGCATCCAATCAGAGATGTTTTAAATTGTTTTTGTTTGTCTAAAGCAAACATCAAGGTTTTTTTTCCCACACTTTCATCTGGATCCTGTGTGGACTTCAAGAGAGATTAAAAAATCCATCCCCAAACTGATAATTGGGGGAATGATGATTATAGTATTTTCAATCCAATAATGTCACTGCTTTCCCTGTGAAGTGTCTTTTAAATATAATCTATGAAAAGACATTGCCGCTGACAGGGAAGAAAGATGGACAGTTGGACACACACAGAGAAGTCGAATTTTTGCGGAATCCTGGTTGAGTCCTTTGGAAAAGAGGAAGAGAGAGAAAGAGGGCATGTGTATTCCAAAAGGGACGTATTTTAAGTCCAATAAATCAGGTCTGTGGTGGTGGGAAGAATCTGAGGCTGGAAGCTGAAGAAAACTCCCCCCCCCTCGCCTCCCCCCCCCCTTTTTTTTTTTCGGCTGGTGAAAATACAGCGCCTTTTTTGTGTGCTGAAGTGCGCCAGCTTTTTCAGACAGGAGGAATGCGGAGTGTCAAGGGGTCAGGATCAATCCGGTGTGAGTTGATGAGGCAGGAAGGTGGAGAGGAATCTCAGGAATGTCGCTGTTTGTGTAGGACTCCATTCAGCCGATTGGCGGGTCTCGGGCGCCTCGAGGGTATAAAAAGCGGCCGGGCTGCCTGCTGGAGATTCGTAGCAACCACCACTGCTCTTCTTCCCAGACTAGGAGAGACCGAGAGCGAGCGAGCGAGCGAGAGAACGCACACACTCCGGAGGCTCTTTCCCAGCGAGACGGCAGAGCAGCAGCACCCGTCGGACAGGAACGATCTTCGGCGGCCAGCAAGATTTCCCGAGACCCCCGCCGAAAAGGAGGCTCCTGCGCTCCCCTTGCCCGGACAAAGGGGACCCCTTCTCCCGAGAGCTCAGAAGCCCAGTTCTCTTCCCGTCAAGCTTTTTGTCTCCAAATCGCCAAGCTCCAGGATGATGGCCACCAGCATGGGACCCCGTCGCACCTTCCTTGTGGCGCTCCTCCTCGCCCTGCTTAGCCGGGTAAGTGCCTCTTCTCCGGGACCCGATCGCCTGCTCCTGTCCAAGGAGGCTTTGCTTTGGGAGGGGTTGGGGGGGAGGCGGCGACCCTGTCTCACCCTCTTCCCCAAACGCCGTTCCTTCAGAGGGATCGCCGTGAGTAACTCACCGCCCGGTCGGTCCCTCTTTCTGTCCCCCTCAGGAGGCGAGCAGTCAAGACTGCAGCGGGCAGTGTCAATGCGGATCGGCGCCCCCCGAGTGCCCGCCCGGGGTCAGCCTGGTGCCGGACGGCTGCGGGTGCTGCCGGGTGTGCGCCAAGCAGCTGGGCGAGCTGTGCACGGAGCGCGACCCTTGCGACCCTCACAAGGGACTCTTCTGTGACTTCGGATCCCCAGCCAACCGCAAGATTGGAGTGTGCACCGGTGAGTACCAAGGGCTGGACGGAGGGGTGGGTTTTGCTGGCGAAAGTGACTATTATTATTATTATTTCTTGCGCCTTGAGAAGTAACAGTGAGCAACGTCTTAGGACTTGGGGGGGGGGTTACAATTCATCTTTGGAAATAACCTTAAGGAGACTTGGTTAAAAGAGCAGTT
Source organism: Phrynocephalus versicolor (assembly GCA_023846285.1). Lineage (NCBI taxonomy): Eukaryota > Metazoa > Chordata > Lepidosauria > Squamata > Agamidae > Phrynocephalus > Phrynocephalus versicolor. Next base: position 7,761,233 of record JAHTLZ010000114.1, on the reverse strand, counting down.
AATTTATTTTATGGCATTAGAATTCCAATAATCGCCTAAACTAAAATAGCTGGTAATGTTTTCAGATTCTGGAGGCTAGATGTCTCCAAGATGGACTACAGCCCCCTCATTCCACCGCCTTGTAGGCTGCTAGGAACTGGACTCCCAACTCATGGGGGGGGGCAGGGGTTGAGGCTGAGGAATTCCTATATAGAACCTCCTACCTTGGAGAGTTCCAGATGCTCTCACCTTTTCTCTCCCTCTCCCTCCCCCCCACTCTCTCTCACACACAAAAACCATCCCAGAGTTTTTAACCAATGAACCCCCTTTTTCTGTTTGCAGCCAAGGACGGTGCCCCCTGTGTCTTTGGAGGCATGGTGTACAGGAGCGGAGAATACTTCCAGAGCAGCTGTAAATACCACTGCACTTGCCTGGATGGAGCTGTAGGCTGCGTGCCCGTTTGCAGCATGGGTGTGCGCCTGCCCAGCCCTGACTGCCCATACCCACGAAGAGTTAAACTCCCAGGGAAATGCTGCGAGGAATGGGTGTGCGATCAGCCCAAGGACAAAGAACAGACTGCAGTGGGACCTGCTCTTGCTGGTGAGCTTGAATTTTCTAGGTGTAAATTTGAACCCAGTGGGAACCCATACAGAGCATGTCTTAGAGCCTGGGGAGAGTAAACTGTGGGAGGTCCAGAATTACATGGTGGGAAGGGGAGTTGGAGAATCCAAAAAAAGTAACTTTTCCAAGCTTTGGCCAAAAAAAAAAACCCGTGGTAACTCTTACATATACTTGTCTAGAGCATCACATCAATCAATTCTGTGCCCTATGAATGAGTCCGTGCTAGAATCTAAACCTTTCTCTCCCCCCCCCCCACACCCCCGCTGCTTTTCAGCTTACAAACTGGAAGATTCTTATGGACCTGATGCTTCCATGATGCGGGCCAACTGCCTGGTCCAGACCACTGAGTGGAGTGCCTGCTCAAAGACTTGCGGGATGGGCATCTCCACCAGAGTCACCAATGACAACGCCCACTGCAGACTGGAGAAGCAGAGCCGCCTTTGCATGGTGAGACCGTGTGAAGCTGACCTGGAGGAAAGCATCAAGGTAAAGAGCTGTCTGCTTCTGTTTACCAACGACTCCTGCCTAAGAAAGCTCATGGCTTTCACATTGCTTTCGAGTCTTTCTGAAACTCAGCAAGAAATCAATTTGGGGCCATTTGCAAGCGTTGAAGAGCAAGTAGGATCTGCATTCAGCAGACATTGCCATTTCAAGGGTCCCTGACATGGAACCTCTAGTCCACTGGTTCTCAACCTGTGGGTCCCCAGATGTTCCTAGACTGCATCTCCCAGAAGTCATCACTAGCTGAGCTGGCCAGGATTTCTGGGAGTTGTAGTCCAGGAACATCTGGGAACCTATGGGTTCTCTCTTCCCACTTGGTGTTTGGCCTCCCACTCCTCCACAACAACAACACCCACAGTCAACATGTTTTCACCACTAGACATTTTCAGTCTCTGTTGGTGTTCTTGAAGTTTCCTGCTCTTATTTTTGTCCAAGGCTATTTTAATGTATTTTTCTATCTGCTAATCGTGGGTGGGTCTGTGTTGGTAACATATACAACAAAGCTCCAACTTTAAATACTGGCAAGTGATACAGTACTATATGTAAATCCACTGGGACCCAGGCACATTATACATTATATTCAACAGGGTTTACTCTTTGTTAAGCATATATGGGATTATAACCTGTCAGCCTATACTCTGGGCAATGAGCTTCACTGTATATGACTGTGCACATTTGGGGTTTCTTTTAATGCAAATGAATATGAAAGAAAGTTTCAGCAACACAAAATCAGAAATAGCTGAAAAGAATGGAGCCCTACATTCAAATAATGGGCATATACCAGCTCAATGTAAACTTTTTAAAATGTTGCAGTCCTATGCATGCTTACCTGAGGGTTAATATAATTATCCCATATGTCTTCTTTATTTGATTGAACACATCCTTAAAGCTGTCCGTGTTTAATTCTTGTTAGATTGGGCTCAGTGGACTGGATTCCAACCAATTTAGCTCATCTTAGATGCCACAGATGCCAAGATATTGATGACCATGTTGGGTCTTACCTATATTCATTTGGCTCATACCCTTGGAATCTACTGAGCTTGGTTGAACCCAGTGCAATAAAAGTAGAAGGCAAGGGAAATGCTGTGTTGAAAATGAAGTCAACATTGGATAATCTGGAATGTAAATGTATGCATTCTCTCCCTCTTCCTCAACAGAAGGGCAAAAAGTGCATTCGTACTCCCAAGATCTCCAAGCCCATCAAATTTGAGCTGTCAGGCTGCACCAGCGTGAAGACCTACCGGGCCAAGTTCTGCGGCGTCTGCACGGATGGCCGTTGCTGTACTCCTCACAGAACAGCCACCCTCCCAGTGGAGTTCAAGTGTCCCGACGGAGAGGTCATGAAGAAGAAGATGATGTTCATCAAGACCTGTGCATGCCACTACAACTGCCCTGGAGACAATGATATCTTTGAGTCGGTGTACTCCAGGAAGATGTACGGCGACATGGCATAAAAGCCCAAAGAGACTTTTACACTTGACCAGCAACTTGAACTGATCATTGCATCTCATTTTGTAAACATGATTCAATAGCACAAGGTATTTAAGTGTCTGATGACAGAGTGTGTGTGTGCGTGTGTGAGAGAAAGAGAGAGAGAGAGAGAGAGAGAATGAACAAAAACTGTTCCATGTGACAAAATTATCTACTGACCCCAAACAATGGTTTGAAAGAAAAAAGTTAGTAATAAAATAGACCGTGAGGAACACCCCTCTGGGGTGGGCCTCAGAATCGAGTATGGGGGATGTTATATATAGGGAATACTTAAGAGGATACCTGCACTCTTGAAAATGATTTTTACAATGTGGTAGTGTGTGTCCACCTACTAGTGCAATCAAAAAAGAACCCTTTGCAAGTTTACTGCCATTGTTTTTTTGTGACAATGACTGGAATTTTCGCCCAGCAAAATACTAAGGAAATGAGTGGTCAGAATGACAACTATTTTGCTTTCAAGATCTGATTCAGCTGGCTTGTTTGCAAGGAATTAGAAGTAGACTGGACAGCTTGTGGCAGCAAATTTCCCTGTCATGAGCTATTTTTTAATTACTATTGTAATATTACAATATTATAATTGTAAATATTGTATGTTTATGTTTATGTGTGTGTGTATATATATTGTACAGTTATCTAAATTAATTTAAAGTTTTGTTGCTTTTTTAATGCTTTGATACATCAGTGTTAGCCTCTTCTCTCTTTTTTTAAAAAAATATTCAAGGTATGTCTGATCCAATGCATTCATTCAACGCATAAAATAGATCTTGTAATGACAGTTCTGCTCAGTTAGTCGAGGGAATGGTAAATTTGATTGATGCTTTGCTGAAGAAAATGCACAAATGTCCTTTCAAAGCATTTCATCAAACAGAGGGCAAGGAGAAGGGGAAAACATGGGTTTCCCTGCCTTAATGAACATGGTATGAAGTAAAACTAGTGGCATATTGATAGCTGAGACCAATTCTACCACCGAGGAACAGTTTGTTACCTGTTGAGAAGTGTGACCAAAAGCTACGTGTTTGCACCTTTCTAGTTGAAAAATAAAGTATTTTTATTTTTTATATAAAACGACGTGTGGTTCTATTGATTTCACTGAGTAGAGTTGCCACGTGGAGTGCATGCCAGAGATATTTTTGGGTTTCATTGTACTCCAGCAAACATTGCATTGCAACAGATATTTCTTGATAAAATATGGGTATGGCAGATAACAGTCTGGGAGCCAGGATGCCCTAAGCACATCCCATCTCACCTGATTTCGGAAGCTAAGCAGGGTCAGCTCTGGTTAGTACTTGGATGGGAGACCACCAGGGAATACCAGGTGCTGTAGGCGCCTGGAGTAAGAACTGGCAAACCACTCCAGTATTGCTGCCAAGAAAACTCCATGGACATGGAGTCACAAAGAGTCGGTCACAACTTTAACGACACAACACACACACACACACACACACACACACACACACACACACACACACA
>JAHTLZ010000114.1:7723640-7744325 GCA_023846285.1 Phrynocephalus versicolor | reverse complement strand
GTGACATTTCATCCTGAAGTTACTTCAAATTGTGTACTCTATCTTGGGATGTTAATGATGTAGCAATATTTGGAGAAGATAATTTCTGGACAGTTTTGACCCCCCCCCCCCAAAAAAAATTTTTTGCTGTTCAGTGCTCTGCCTGATGAAGGATCTTGCTGGGATCAAAAAGGCATCCATATACAATATTTTAGTGATCCAGTAGAGATAATCCACATCCTTGCTTTTAAAACAGTCTCTGTCTGAGCCTGGGGACCAGGAAGAAGTAGGTGTTATGATGACTGAAATGGAATTCATAGAAAACTGAAATAAGAGTCCTCAAGATCAACTGGCCCATTTTCTTTCCTTCCTGCAGGCTAGTTTGTGCACAAGATAAACGCATAGACAGAAAAGGTTGGAAATGTTCTCGTAACATCCCTAACTGGTGAACCAAAATAAATCATTCTCTAGTAGTCTAGAAATACTACTAAGCAGAACGTTGCTTTTTGCTTTTGCTTTAGTAATTCTCTGCATTGGATTACATAGATGTGCACCTGATGATTTATTAGGAGCCAGAGAATTGATATTAAATGATTAGAAAAACATACAAATGCAAGAGAACGGGTTAGGTCGGGGTTTTTCCTGCTTAACAGGGTGGACTAAGGTTCATGGGACCAGATTTGAAAGGCAAAATTGAATCTGTATGATAATAAGATTTTTCAATTATAAATCGTCTCCTACGTTGTGTTTTAAATCCAATGAGACATCCTATAATGCCACAAAGTGTTCCTTGACCACAGTCTCATGTGTTTTAGGATATCTCTCATCTTCAAAAACTATGAATAAGTGTCTGTGCATGGAAAGCATGGACACACTGGTTTCATTTGTTTTCAATGGCCTTCTGATCTTCCAGTTTAATCAGCAATGAGAACATGTTTATACTGTGTTTATCTTCTGATAAAAGAAGCAATCCTTTGCTTATTCCAAAGCTACAAACAGAAAGGGCTAAGTGGTGTTGCAGCGTTTGCTTTTGTCAGAAGTACCAGGGGATGTAATGCTGGCATCACATCAATGCTTGCTTATCATTGATGAAGACAGCAAACTTCCCACCCACTGTCCCACCCTCCCCCAAGTTGTCCGAGGACTTCAAAAGTGAGAAAGCCGCTTTTCATGCAGCGACCCTCATACCCAGCGTCAGATGTGATTCAAGACTGTTTAGCAGGATACATGCCATGCATCAGACTCAGACTCACACGCTACGGACATGGCTCAGATGGGTGCATTTATGACAAGAGGTGACGAGGAAAACTGATGTCGCCTCTTGTCTGCACTTTGGAGGAGAAAGCCTTGATGTGTTTCAATTTTTAAACAAATGAATTTTATTTCTACTCACTTGTGCTGATCTGAAGCCAATTTGAAAAGTTAAACATTTTTGTTTCAGATGCTCTTATTTTTAGAATTTGCTTGTAGCATGGCAATATGTTCTTTCCGCAGAATGATTACTGTTTGTTCACTTACAGGCACATTGTCTCTGCTCTATAAAGGAAAGGTCTTGAACTACTCTGGTCAAAGAGTCAGCATCATTTTCCCAATTTAAGGTCTTAGAAAAGTGTTATAGCTACATATCAGAGGAACTTAAAGGGAGGTTGAGTCTGAGTCTACAAGCATATCATAAACAAAACAAAACTTTCTGATTGCAGTTCGTTAGAAACCCTCAGAGGATATTTACACATGCATGATGCTACATATTAAATATTGTAATATTTCAAATATATAAAGAAACACATAGTAAATTAAACTGATTTATTAGGCATCCATTACAGAATGGAAAATAACATCAAAACATGGCAATATTTCATACAGTTTTTATATTATTTCTAATGTTCTGAAATATACATGCCACTTAGTGGATTAACTAGAAGTGAACAATTTTCACTGTATAAAAAGACATAATAAAATAACTCTGGTGTGCTTTAACATAGTTGAAAAGAAGTGTTGATTCACATGTGTGTCTGTTCGTGTAATGCTGGCACATTGGCTTTAAGAGCCATATACAAACCATCTACTATGTTCACATGGATAATAAGGCTGGGAGAAACAGCTCTCCTCTGTTATACTTGGTTCATAATTTACATCCCTGAGGTACAAATGTGGCACAGATTCCTTCGAGCCTGCATTGTGCTCAAACATGCTCAGGAACCCTTTCAGCATGTTTGAAATGCATTACTTCCTGTAATATATTAGTCTCTGGTTTTCCTGTACAGAAATCCAACAGGGTACAATAGTTAGACATCAGGCCTGGTCAAAAGTTGGCAGATATGTTTTTAGCTGTAAAATATCAGCTACAGGTTCTTTTCTGTCATGGTAAAAGCTAAGTCCTGTAAGCAGTTCTACATCTCGGACCCGAGCGATATGAAACTTCATTCTCTCTTCAACCCACAAGGATTCAGGCTTGCTGGCCTGTTGGAAAGAAGAAACAAGAAGTTAGAAAATTACACAGATACTGTGTGAAGTGTGATGATATACTCAGCAGTCTTTTTTAAAAAGACAATAAACAGAATTTATGCTTGCATAAGAAAAAGTCCCTTAAGCATTAGTGCCAAATGGTCATTGCTTAAAGGGAGATTAATGGTATTCCTGACCAGCTGCACTATTGGGCAAATGTCTAGGAACACATGATGCACCGCACTGATGAGCAGCAACTGATCTACATGATTGCCTTTATAGAAGCAAAAATTAATGTTAAGATTGCAACCACCCATTTGCAAAGAAGGTGTCTATTTTCAATCATCCAGGTGAGTTTATCTGGAAGGTGAGTCATGGCAACTGGAATTTTTTTTTCTTGAGAGATATGAGTGTTTCGCTGTTCATTCAAACAGCTTCATCGGGCATTTCTATCTCTCAAGAAAAAGAAGTCCAGTTGCCATGACTCAACTTCCAAGAAGGTGTCTATTTCAAAGAGCATGTTGAGCCAAATCAAGGATACATTACTCCTCTTCAGATGTCCAGCACACCAGTAAACTCTACATGTGAGAAATTGCTGGAGAGGCTGGCAACTTCCCGGCATACTTTTTCAATTAAGTACCCAGACCCCCTTTAGAGCTTCAAAACTCAGTCCTCTGACCCCCAAAACTTTCCAGAAAAATATGCGGTAGAAAATACTGATCCCGGCCATGTATCTCCCCCAAATTGGCACACTTTACTATAGAGAAGGGAAGCTGTAAATTAACCCTATAATTGGTAAAGCATGCCAAAGACACTCATTCAATTAAGTACCCCCCCCACCTCCTTTGGAGTTTAAGATCTCTGCCCCCAGAAACCCTAAATTTTCCAAATTTCAAAGGGTTCCCTAAAATCACTTGGGGAAGCTAAACTTGCCATCCACATGCCTAGGATCAGTAATATTCCATTGAATATATTTTTTTAAAAATAATACTTTCAAAAAAATATTCAAGGGGATATTACTGATCCCAGGCATGCAAATGGCAGGGTTAGCTTCCCCAAGTGATTTTAGGGAATCCCTTGAAATGTGGAAAGTTTTGAGTTTCAGGGAACAGAATTATTAAGCTCCAAAGGAGGTGTGGGAGTGCCTAATGGAAGGAGTGTGTCCGACGTGCTTTACCAATTATAGGGTTAATTTACAGCTTCCCCTCAGCACACTGAACCATGCTCCTTCAATTAAGTACTCTCCACAGCCCCTTTACAGCTTATTAACTCCATTCCCTGGGACCCAAAACTTTCCAGATTTCAAGGGGTTACAGGGGAGAGCTTGAGGAAGTTCCCCTGCCATTTCCTCTATAACGAATTGTTTCATTTTTTTTTTGGGGGGGTGGCATTTCATTTCATTTCCTAATGAAGCACTGGCTAGCGTTTTATTTTAAAATGTTTCATAACCCCGCGACACAACAAAACAGTGTGTTGTTTTTCATAAGGTGCCCATCCCTAGCGGCAATGCATAAGGGGCAGTCATTTTCTACCACAGGGGAATGATAGAATATTTCAAATTCTGGTTTTCCAGGGTTACTAGAAATGGTGAGAGCCTCCAGAAGCAGAGGAGACTTGACCCTTTACAAAGTTACCCTGATGTGTCCAGGACAATAAAAATGGGAATGAAGGGGTAGAGGTAGTGCCTTGTGGTTAAATTGCTGTATCGCAGCTAAAACTGTGATTACGACCTGGGGTTCAGTTCCAAGAGCTGCAACCCAAATCAGTTTTCTGTGGCTCTAAAGAAAACAAAGCACAGTATTCAAGACTTCAGCCTGACCATGGGCAATATCTAAATGGCTTGTCCTGCTATTGGGAGGGGGGGTTGGAGGCTAGCAATTCTATTCAGCTCAGAGCTGCACAGAGAGTTATTTTCTCCTGTCACAATCACTATTGGTAAAAAATGGCAGGAGAACAGCAGCCATTGTGCCCCTCTGAGATAAAGAAATTATGCAGAAAGTTGCTGCAGCACAGCTGAGGAAGGTGAGAAAAACATGAAAAAATGACATAATATTTCTCTCCATAGTGACAGGATATAACAAAGCTTGCCATGACCACTAAATGTGTTAATTCTGCTCTAAATAAAATAAAATTGAAAAATTACTATAGAAATAAATTACTGATTATATATAAACCACAAAAACAAATCACATGGCTTCATATTTGAATGGCTTTTACCATGCTTTCACAATCCATTGCAACTTTCCCATTTCTGTGCAAGAATTTGAGTTTTGTAACTCTTTAGAAAATTTAAAGTGGTCATATTTGTGTATTTTGCACTACAACTCCCAGGCACCTGCAGGCCAAGAGTGCAAACATGCATACCTCTACAGAACACTATGAATATTCTGTTACCAGGAGGAAAATATTGTGTATGTACCTCGGATGTATATACACTTGTGTACTTGTCTTACATATGAATAAAGGCAGAATTACTCACTGCACAGCTTTCATCATTGTTGGCTTTGTGAGGTATAATGTACGATACAACGTCAAGTGATCCTTCACATTGCAGAGGTGTTTGGGAAACATTTTTGCAACTTGTCAACATAATGAAGTAATGAGTTGGGATGGGGACTTCTGAACCTTTTGCAAGTCTGAAATTTTAAAAACACACCAATATTGTAGACTTCATCTTCTTTGGATTATAATTTTATAGTCAAAATTCTATCAGTTATGCCCATGAACATAATACAAGCAATGTAGATTTCAGAATAGACTATAGGAGAACACGTCTTGAAGAAGTGCAATATATCTACGAAAGCTCACAATGATTTCTTATTTTTCTATCAGAGGCCTATAAAGGTATCGCCTACGGGCTATTCTTGCATTTGTATTTTGTAAGGACCACATGGCTCCCCCTTTTATTTCAGAAGATTTTGGAGGTGATCAGCCGCAAGTCACAAGGTCAGCATTTATCTGTTGTCTGCTTCCTGCAACTCAGTGCACAACACTATGTCTATGCTGACGTTGTAACTTGAGTAATTTTGCACCAGAAGTTATGCTGCTTGCATTATGCTGGCATGAAAAGGCAACAGGATTTTGGCCACTGTGCCACAACAGCATGGCAGATGCATCGGCAAAAGCTGTCCCACTAAAATGATCCAGTGCCCTCAGTGTCTTAAAATCAAGAGAAGGTCAGCTGACCTAAGAAAGGATTTAACATTTTTCTGCAAGTGGGCTGTCTTTTTTAACACTTCCTTTGCTCACTTTGAAGGAAATCAACCACAGATTACAGAGTATTTGCTAACTGGGATTTGCTGAAAAACTCATATGAAATATGAGCATTCTGATCTCCACAAGTCATCTCTGGAGAACCGTAAAAATAATAGCATATGGAATAATGAATAAAAATTAATGTTTAATATTACATATTTGTGCAACACATGATGTACCTGTGCATATCTGAAATCTATGGTATTTTCTCAAATCCCATGGTGTTGTCAGAGAGGTTGTCATTGTTAGCATTATAAAAATATGGAGCATAAATGCCTAGACAGGAGAGTGCATTTACCTCATTCTTACAAGCGCCATTTCATCTCTCTGTGCTCATTCATGCACAGGGTACAATGATACCTTCTTTTGGGGAAGTTCTTCACTTGAATTAAAACCCTGTTGTTGTTTTCAAATACAGAAAAAGTGTCTTTTTTGAACTACAACTTCCAGATTGCCATGTTAACTGGGAGCTGGGCTTCAGCAAAGTAATATTTTCATGTTCTCTTTTAGACCAGTAAGTAAAATTGCTGTCATCTTCTTTTTGTAATGATTTTATCTACACCTTAAGTGTCTCCACAGATGCTTGCTTTCATAGATCTAGAGATAATTTTTTAATTTTTTTATGTTACTTTACTCCTGCAACTACATGTTCTCCCCCCCCCACACACACACACATACACCTTTATTTTCTTTTAAGAAAAAACATGTTCAGCTATTTTGAGTACAAGGGAACTCTTTCAGTTGTCTCTGAGACATTGTAAGACAAATGTTTTTCGATGTGGGTCATGGAAGCAGCTAGTAATAAGTTGCAACTAGAGTAATGCTACTGAATCAGGGAAACTTACATAGATGTTTAGCCACCATATTCCCACTGATTCAGCAAGCCTACTCTAGTTGTGAATTACCACTGGCTTTCAGCCTCTCTTAGCCAGTGCCATAAAAATTCATTTTTTTTTAAAGCTAACAGTGGCATAGACCTACCTTTTCATTTCCTCAGGTGTATCATACACACCATTGTAGTCACGATCAAATATAGGACCTGTGATTACATTTACACCATTTCTTGCAGAAGTGTACATTGGCAGCAGGACAGCATTGAAATAGTTCCATATTACTGGAATCAAAATAGAGATTTTTTAAAATTAAAAAAAATCAGGAAATTCTATATCCCTTAACATAACAAAATCTACCGATCGCATTGGCATTAAAAGTAACAAGAATGTATCTTCCATATTTCCCTATGATGATCAGAAATTGACTGCATGTTACTTATTTTCAAAAATAGTTTCATGTGGAATGAATGCACCTGCTTCATGATAGAATAGTGCAGTAAGAAGACTACAAGACTAGAAACCTAGTAGAACCTAAAGAAAATCCCATCCCTGGCCAGCTACTGACATGAGAGTATACTGGGTGAGAGCTCCTGGGAGGATATCCCTGGCCCATGATTTGTATGCTAAGACTCCTGGTATAGCAAGGTAATGATAATTGGTTTTGCATATTTCTGAAATCGATCTGGGACTTTTTCAGAAGTTCTTGGGCCCATTACAGAAATGTATGCCTCTGTAATAGAAGCCACTGCCCTGGACAAGATCTCAAGTGTATTCTATCCCTTTAAAACAGAGGTGGGCAATAGGCCAAGCCTCTTCTTGGTGGCTGAACTGCAAGCCTCAGCCCTGCTAGGACCCCCCAGCACCCCCACACATACCCAGAGGTGTTGTTCGGCTTTAAAATTAGCCAGTAGAGGGTGCAGGAGGTCTTGTGTGTGTATGTGTGTGTGTGTGTGGGTGGGTGGGTGTGGGTGTGGTGTTACAGTTGTATCTGACTCTCCATGACCACATGTCCATGGGGTTTTCTTGGCAGGAATACTGGAGTGGTTTGTCAGTTCCTACTCCAGGCACACATAGCACCTGGTATTCCCTGGTGGTCTCTGGGGGCAGGGAGGGGGCTGACCCTGCTTAGCATCCGAAATCAGGTTTTCTAGGCAAAACCTGAACATGGGAGAGGAGGTAGCAAGAGCAGGTCCAACCCCCCCCCCCGCCGCCGCCCCTAGATTCAGGACTGAGTGTGTGTGTCTCTAAGATTTGTACAGATTGATTGTCTCTGCTTTAAAATATAGGAAGATAATTTCAATAACAATCATGTAACTCAGAGGCTTGCAGAATGCCAAAGAAATGAAACTTCCTAGGCCGGGACTTTTAGCTACAAGATTCTAGAGATGCAATCTATATCAACAAAAACTTTTCACAGGCATAAACCATCCCTTCAAAGGTTGCATTTAAAATCACTTTATGTGTAAATATTTTTATCCAAATATATTTGTGTTTAATCTAGAGAAGAAAGAAAGACAAAACAACCTTCATGGTTTTACACAAAGACAGATGTGGGATTCCTTTCCGAACTGGTACAATCATTAAAGATATCCGTCTTGAATGCATGCATCGTATATCTTTGTCAAGGTATGAATGACACTGCTTTCGGTGCATGCAGTCCCTTCATAAGAAACGTGATTAAACCAGGACATCACTTATGTAACCTGTTTGCTATTTTCTTCAGGGCAGGAAACTATGGTTCCCTGTCTCAAGTTTGAAGTTCTTCAGAAGTGGAAACAATAATGCCCTGCTTGAGATCATATGGAAATCTGTTACCAATTGGATGCTTTGTTATTTAACTGTAGCTTGCAGAAAGGAAGGAGTGAATGGGCTGTGCATGCTGGCAAAAGGCTCAGATCTGCAGAGCCAGAAGTTGTGAGTTCAATTCCCCACTGTGCCTCCTTGAGAAGGGCTGGACTCAGTGATCCAGCTCTGTGTTCCAAAGAATATCATTATAATTAAAAGTAACTAGTTATTTTCAGCAGGTTACTTTCCAACTCTACATGTCATCCCAGTGCCTATCCAAAGCCAGGCAAAACCACCTGTGTGGACATGGCTTTAGTGTCAGCATTATTTATTTGTGTGTAATTTTTTTTGTAAAGAGGCAGGGAAAGAATCATTACCTTTAAAAGCAGGGTACATTGGAACAATATTGCTTGAAAAAAGTCCTTCATATTTGCTGTTTCTTTCATCTTTCATCCCATCTACAAATGGAAGCAGTATAAACCATTTATTACAAAGTTAGCTAGTAACATTTTAAAGACTAAATTTGAATTTGAAAGTTAATACTAAACATACTGCTTCCAATTCAAACAGATAATATATTCTGCAAATTTTGGGCATATATTAATTAAACAGCAACCTATTAATACAACACAGCACAAATCCAGTTGGAGACCTACAGAAGACTGACATGATGTTTGTGATATAGCTTGAAGAAACAGGGGAGTTTTAATCTCAAAAAAGTTACTACAAAGATCTGCAGAAAGATCTATACATTGTTTTTAAATTACCCATTTAGTGGCATCCTGGATCACTACAATAGAGCTCAACTTCTGGTTATCAATACTAAGGATCTCAGCCTTTAAAAAAATGTGATTCAGGGTTGTTTACTATGATAATGGTTCCTAACCTTGCATCCCAAGATGTTCTTGGAATAATTCCCAGAAGCCTTCACCACTAGCTATGCCGGCCAGGATTTCTGGAATTTTCAGTTCAAGAATATCTGGGGACTCAAGGCTGAAAACTATTGTGCTTCAGTATGTGTGTGTATATCTCCCCCCAAAAACAAACAAAAACATTCTGTAGAACAGGGACAAACATCTGAAATGTTAATATTAACAAAGTAAGGAGGTTAACCTAAATATTCCATAGGTGCAAATGGCTGAGTCTGGACATATGAGTTCATGAAAATACCAGCACTTCAGATTTCATTTAGCAATTGATACAGAAGATATCAACATTAAAATGCCAGAATTTACTAAAAGCATTGTTACCTGTGGATGGTATCACACTGCATTTAACAGATTCCCCTCAATAAAAATGAAAGTTTTCCCAGCTGCCCCTTTTGTATATACAATGGTACCTTGTATAAAGGAATTAATTCATTCCAAATGAAATTATGTTAAGCAAATTTCCCTTTATACAAATTTCCCATAAGAATACATTGAAAATGGAGTAATCCCATTTTTATGTTGTACGGGTTTTCCCCATAGGTGATTCTGTTAAGCAAATTTCCCCTATCTCCAGAATATTTTATGTTGTACAAATTTTATGTTATACAAGCTGCTTGTTATACAAGGGTCCACTGTACTATGGAGCAATCTAATTACAGTAGGACTGCCGTATCCATGGGGGGATTGGTTCTGGAAGCCTCCACAGATAGCGAAATCTGCAGGTAAGAGCAAACACTCTTACCCAAGGATAACAGTGGTGTTTCCTCCCCTCAAACCATGGATAAGCGAATCAGTGGTTAATGATCCAGCGGATAAGGGGGTCATACTGTATTTTAATAGGCATGCATGATTCCCAGTTGACCCTCCTGTGAATGTGTTATGATATTTAAATTCTACTATCTCTTGCACCTGAATTTAAAATGTAAAATCTAAAGTATGCTTTGTCAGGGCTTTATTATTTAATTATCTGCTAATCACAAAATTTGCTGTAATATTTTCCTCAAAATCCATTCTTCACTTTCAGTGCTGACTTATTATTATCAGTAGCACTTAACACTTAAGCATGAAACAAACTTGTCCCTTCATTTTTAGTTGTATATGCTCTGTACAAAATCTCCCACTCCGCTGCTTTGCTTCCCAATAAATGACTCTGCTGATAAATGTGAAAGGAACTGATTTACTGGGTGGGAAAAGAAATCCATAGTTTAGCTGACGATGGCTTCTGTAAAATGAACAGGTCTGGCTGCCATTCAAAGGAATACGGTTGTCCACATAGAAACAGGCTGGGACAGTTTCTGCAGAGGCATTCCAATTGTCCTAGTCAAAGAAAACAAGAGCATTAGTTGCTGGGCATGCAAAGTGCCTACATTGGCCTTCCCAAATCTCACATCCTCTAGATCAGGCATGTCCAAAATCCGGCCCTCCTGATGTATTGGACCACAACTCCCAGAATTCTAAGCTTAGATTGCCAATGACAAAGGACTGTGGGAGTTGTGGTCCAAAACATCTGGAGGGCCGAAGTTTGGACATGCCTGCTCTAGATGCATTAAATGAACTTTTGAATCATAAAGCTGTAGTCTGACGTAGGCACCATACTTCAAAATCCTGGTGTAAAGAGTGAAATACGGATTGTGACAATCTCCTCAAACCTATTCCTTATAATATCAAAAAAAAAAAAAAAACAAATAGTTCACTATTCTTGGACCTTCTCTAATCCAAGAGCTGCAGTCCTTGAACAAAGCAAGCAAGCAAGCAAGCAAGCAAGTAAAAACTCAAACAAACAAACAAACCTTCAAGAGTAGATTCCAAAGGGAAGCTACTGACCCAGAAGCCTGAACACACTCTCAAATAAAATGCGTCCCAGCAATATATACCACTACAGTAGGACCCCCGTATGCAATGATTCATTATCCACTGATTCAGTTATCTAAGGGTGGTAGAGGAAAAAATTAAATAATTCAGCAGCCACAAAGCAAGCTGTGAAGCAAGTTACTGTCTGAAAACAGCAGTCATAAAGCAAACTACTGTCAGGAAACAGCAGTTTGCGAGTGGGTGAGCAGGCGTTCTCTCTTATACATGGTTTTCATTATCCATGGGAAGGCCTGAAACCAATCCGCAGCGGATAGCGGGGTCCTACTGTAATTTAATCATCTGACTCTTTGTCCCCTAGTCAGAACCCAGTCATACCGGTAATGGAAATAACTGTGGCATTTACCCCTTGGTGAT
The DNA here is from genome assembly GCA_023846285.1 of Phrynocephalus versicolor. Lineage (NCBI taxonomy): Eukaryota > Metazoa > Chordata > Lepidosauria > Squamata > Agamidae > Phrynocephalus > Phrynocephalus versicolor. The sequence goes on along the minus strand of JAHTLZ010000114.1, from coordinate 7,732,873 downwards.
GAATAATTCATGAGAAGTGTCTGTATTGATTGGTTCGTTGTTGACCAATGGGAGAGTCTGGTGGAGTGGCCTGAGGGGATTTAAGACTCAGCCCAGCGCTGAATTGGTCAGATAGGGACAGATATGGAATCTGAGAGAATCAGATAAGAGAGAGATAGGGACTGACACTGTCTGAGAGAAGGTCAGATAGGAATCTACACTTACTGAGAGAAGATAGATAGGGTCTGACTGAAAGACAGTTAAAAACTAAAGAGAGAAGAGATAGAATCTTAGAACTTCTCTGAAGAAAACAAAGTGTTGAGTGTCTGTAAACTTAGGAATGGGGTGTGCATGTGAACAACTTTGTCAGTAACCAAACTTTAGTGTGTTTGAGCTATATTCTTCCTTTTGTTTGTACCTAGACATGTTACCTTTATGAATTTGATTCTACTTTGTAATAAATAAACTTATTTTATCTTTATTCAGTTTAAAACCAGTTTGAAGGCATTAATTTACTAGAGAAGCTAGCTGGTGGCAGAGAAAGAAAAACTAGAAATGGTGCTTGTCAATAGCTTATGAAAGGGCCGGGGTCAAAGCACGGTAACGCTACAATAACCACTTTCTGTTTCAAGTTCTAGTTTCTACCTGCTGGCAAGGAGTACTGTTGGTGGCTCAGAATTTTTGCCAGTGATTTTAATATGCTAACAGTTTTATAGTCTCTGCCCCCCTCCCAAGATGCAGACACTCTATTCGTCTGAATAAGTGTACTTAGGCACACAAAAGCTTCTGAAAAAATAGTGACTGGGTAGGCTGATAGGTGCAACATGGTTTCTTGTAAATTAGTTAAAATCCCACACCGTGGTTCCAAGGACTTGGAAATCTGCCATAATCCTAATGGGCACCACCAATCACTCTCATTTAAATTCCAACTGAAAAGCCACTTTGTCTCGAAACTATTATTTAGATATTGAGTACTGATCCATAACTGAAATTAAACTAATGTACGGTAAGCTATTTTTGTGTTTAAGTATAAACTGTGTCTTTAATCAGCAGCATATTTACCTGCTTTGTAACAGTATAGGAGCTCCACAGAGGCATCTTGATATTCTGGCTAAATCCACTGATATAATGATGGTTGTGAAGAAGGCAGTAGGTCTGCTTCTTTTGGAGTACAATGGGTCTCCCAAATGGTAAACTGTATTTTTCTAATTTCTTCACTAAAGCAAGGAAAATAGATGTACGTCAACTTCAAGAAAATGCATTTCCAAGCAAATCCTTTGTTTAAATTACACTTGTCTGAAAATGGTTTCGCAATCCTTACTTTCTGAAATGGTTGGATTCATCAGTGGTTGAATACGTCGTAAGCCCTAGGTGCAAGGCAATGAAAAAAGTGATGACAAATCCTTTAATGTATTATCATTTGGAACGAAAACAAATATCTAAAAAGCATGCATAATAAAGCCTCATTCGTAATGCTCACTGTCTTCATCTACGTGTTTTCATGTCAACTGTTTTTATGAGAACATTTGCAACTCAGTTTTAAATAAATAAATAAGTTTATCATTAGATTGGAACTGTACAGAGTATGGAGTAATTCCAAAGTAACACATGGAACATTTTCAGATATATTTAGGCACTGAGGTGAGTAAAATATTTGAGGGTGCCCCCCCAAAAAAAAAATCACCAGGAAAAAGTCCAAATAGCAGAAATTACAACAGTAGAGGACAAACTGCTCTCTCTCATTCTGTCCCTCTTACAACAGTCACAATGGTGGACTGCTTTGCCCTATGTGTATACAATTGTATACCATGGCTACTGTGCCATGGTATACAATTTCTCAATTTGAACAGCTGTTCTGCTTTTCAGGCCCAATTCAAAGGTTATGATCAGCCCAAAGAGTTTGGATCCAAGCAGCTGTCTCATTTCCAAGCCCAGTTCACTGGTAGGTGGTCCATTTTCAGGCCCAACTCAAAAGTTATGACCTGACCTATATAGTGTAGGTCCACGCTATCTGAAGGACCATATCTCCCTGTACGAGCCTTCTCATTTCTTAAGGTTTTCAACGAAGGGCCTACTCTTGGCCCCACTGCCTTCTTGGCTACACCTTTTAGGAACCTTCTCTGTGATTGCTTTCAGGTTATGGGGTCTAGGCTGACCTTGGGAGACTAGGTTGACCTCCTTCCTCTTGTCCTTCTGGCAGCAAGAGAAGATGATTTTGTTTAGGTAGGCCTTTAATTAGCTGAGCAGTTATTGATCTTGTGTACTGAACACTATTTTAACTTTACATGTATTTTAATGTTTTTAAACAGATTTAACTAAATGTTTTAATATTGCTACATGTTTAATTTTTTTTAGTGTTGTATTTTATTGGAGTCCTAGTCAGTTTCTTTGTATTAACCTGAGAACCACCTTGGATCCCTTAGTTCAGAGAAAAGGTGGCCAACAAATTAAAAAAAAATGCCTAGGCAAATAGCGCAGGGATCCATAGCAAGTGTTACAACATTGTTTATTTCCTCTGAATACATACCAAAGAAGCACATGAGCAATGGGGATTGTCTGCAGGTTTCTGCCCTGGGAAAGGGCATGAAGAGGGGCTGCTTTCTTCTTTGGGATGCTTTGGAATATATGTGGCTCTCTTTAAAAGGTGATTGAGGCTTCCGTGAGTTCCATTGTTGGGTGCTGGTTTCAAGTTGAGTAGATCTACAATAGATATCATACCCATAATGTTCAGAACTGCTGTATTTATTTACATTGCATTAATTTTATCCCAATTTTAAAGCAGATTTTAGGCAAAGGGATTTAAAAGCAGCTTATACAAGGTAACAGTCCTCAGACAGAACCATCAATACAAGCAGGCTTTGTATAAGAAAGGGGTTAGTTAAGTCTCCGAAGGGAGTGGGTTGCAGAGTTTAAGGACCACCTGTAATAAAGTTCTGTTGCAAGTACTCGTCATCAATGGGATGTGAAACAGAGGGTGCTTTTACATGACCCCTAAGATCCACTGGCCACTTAAATTCGGACCAGAGATCTTAGGGGTTTGTCACTGTTCCTGCCTTCCCACCCCCTCCACACTCCTGGCTGCTGGCTGCATGAGGGGAGGGAGAAAAAACAGGAAGAAAAGAGATGTGGCTCACCTCCATTCTTGCCGCAGCAACATTCCAGTCTTCTAAGTAGCTCTTAAAGGGGTGGGAGCCAAAAAACAACAAACAGAAGCGAGGAGAGCCCCGCACTCACTATCGTTACACCGCATCAAAGAATTTTCACCTCCAGAGAGCAGGTACTTGAAAGGTGCGCTGGGACGCACTAAAGTGGGTGTAGTCGCACTTAATTTCCTGTAAACTCCGGAGCTGGTGGGGAAACATTTTTAAGCTCCGGAGCTGGGAGCCATTTGCCCCGGAGTTTAGGGGTCGTGTATAAACGCCCAGAGTCTCTTCTAAAGATTTCTGAGGACAGCAAGCCCCATATAATGATCCTCATGACACAGTCAAACTGTAGTACTGCAGTCAAGGCTCTGGTCACAAGCTGAATTCCGTCCCAAGTGCTTTTCACACTATGGGGCAGCAAATAAGCAGCATGCTCTTCTTTGGTTTTATAATCATAAAGAACTGTTTAAATAAGGTGTGGAAAAGGTGCAGTTCTGTGGCTACATGTGGCCCCTCAACACTAATTTTGTGACCTGTAGTACTCCCACAAGGCCACTCTAGGAAATGTTCAGGAATAACCATTCACCTTTTATAGTGGTTGCAGTCTCACTTAAAGTATTTAATGTGCTGAGTTCCAGGTTTACAAAACTCAAAGTGAGTTCTGGTCACTTCCAGGTTTGTAATTATGGAGGGCTTTGCCAGCCATCAGTGTAATCCCGGGAGAGCCTCAATGGCAGAAAATTGGTTCCTGGGCTTGTCAATATTGCTCAATCCATCTTTAACTCTAGCAGAGTGTTTTGGTCTCTGCACAAAATGCATTGTCTTCTAATTTAGACAAGAGGAAGGCTGGAATCACATGTCCTCTAGAATGCACACAACAGCCTAAACCCCAGCTGTCAGCTAGCCTGCAAGAATAGCCATCCTGTACAAGACTTTGCCTTTCAAAACCCTCACAAATCAACAATATCACTGGAGACGTCAAACATCGGAAGTATGTTTCCACTCAGCCTCACAGCCTGCTGTTGTACGAGCAGCAATGGCCCATTCAAGCTGACAAGACTTCCCTGGTCCTGGGTATTTATACAGGCTGGAAAATATTAAACCACTGCACAAAGTGAGTTCAACTGAAAACGATCCTATTCCAAGATTCTGCAGACGACCCCTCCTATCAGAGCAAGTTTCAGTCTATTGGGACTGGGAAATGACACTTGCATAGGTCTGAGATAATAGATTGCTGCAGTTTCTCAAAACAAAACAAAAAATAGTCATAATAGTAAAGCTCCAGAAGTATTCTTTAAAAGTGTTTTAAGCTTAGATTGGAGGAAGTGGGGGAAAGAACTGTTTTATCATACCACACATGAGATTGTAGATTTCAATGTTTTCAAAGGGCTCAACTTCAGTTTGAAACTTGAAATCAGGTCCAAATCCAATAAACAGAGCCTAAACAAAAGGGAAAACTGTACATTAACCTGGAATATTCATTTGGGTTGCTGCCAAATACTTCCTCATCACAACTGCAGTCAAGACTTGTTTTTAAATTACTCAGATTTTGTAAAAGAAGCTGTTTGGGGACTCATCTAGATCACAATGTACAGAAAACAGAGCATGTAGCAAGCTGCACATTTGGTTCAAAAATGTCTCCAGTAGAAGTAAACAATTTAATCTATAGTTCTGCCTGTTGGTGCTTGGACTTTTCAGAGAGGTATATCCAGACCAGCATATTTACCTAAATTAATGGCATACAGGAAACCTGGGACAAAAGTATAGCTGTAGAATTTAAGGTGCCTGGTATGAGATTTAGGTTATTGTAGGCTTGCAAGTCTGAGATACTTTATTTTCTTTGAATGATCTAAAAGCCTACCACATCAGTACAGATGTTACTTTATATATGTGGATTCAATATTAAAGTTTTCTATTTCTTTATAAGCATTCAAACTATATCCAGTTGGTTTAAAATGAAGTGTAATGGCAGGCTTCACAAAGGGGTCTGTCATCTCCAATGGTAAAGGGGTTCTTTCTAAACACATATGGATTTGTTTCTGAGTTGGTTTTGTTTGTAGCTGTAACTTAATTTTCTGCAGAAAGGCAGATCTGTACAACAGTACCACTTCTCAGTAACAGCAGATCTGCTTCCTATAATAATAATAATAATATTTAATGATTCCTTTTTCCAACAATCATGCTTTCAAATACAATTGCAATTTTAGGCTGTTGTTACATGCCGCCAAGTTGCCTCCAACTTGAATGAGCAATCTCCAAAACACAATGTCCTTAGTAGCCCTGCTTGAGTTTTGTAAACTCAAGCCGTTGTCTTCCCTTGAAAGTATACATTTGCACATTATATAGATGATGTGTAATTGATTATACATCTACACTGTATAATCTACAATGAAACATTATATAGATGATGTGTAATGGAGATTGCCCATTCCAATGGACCTATGGGTGTAGTACACAATGACACTACCTTGTACAGCATGACCTAAGTGCAAATTGCTCTATCTGTCAGACAATCTACCAGAAAGCATGGGAAGCCTAGAGATTATTCAGTGATCAAATCTGTGACATACATAAATATCTGGCCTACAACAGGTGTGGATTTGGCCAACCCAGACCTTAGACTACCACAGTGCAGTACAATTGGCCCCAGTGGGTCAGGCCAATAGAACTTGTAGGCCGAAGAATTGGGGTGGGGTGGGGTTAAGGTTCCCCACTGTATGCTCTATGGATATGCACAAGAATAAATGTTGGTGTCATCTTGATCCCTTCAGGCTGAAAGTTTGCATAGCATGGCTTGACCATCTGGGGAAATCTGAGACAAAGGAGCCCTTATGATATATCATACTATAGTAGGGCTGGATCTTTCCCCTTATTCAGAAGGAGCAGGACAGGTTTGGGATGGAGGGCTGCTGGTTGTGGAAACAAGTACAAAAGGTATCCTGATAGCCAGGTACTTTGTCAGCCCACCAAGGGTTAAATAACTAAGTAGCTGTGGTGGTTGTCACCTTTCCTGGCCATACTTTGTGCTAGCTTTAAAGCCATCTCATACAGTGACATCAGACTTTCTCCTTCTCCAGTGTTACTTGCCCTGAAATTTATCTTTCCACCTGGAGACCTGGGAAAGGACAGCTATTTCTTTACCTAGCCTAACCTTTCGCCGTGCTGTTCTCATTTTCTATCTGAAGGTGCTAATTTGCCAAGACATGGCAATCTTCAAACATGCAATTTCTCCCCATCTCTAGTCTGAATTGGTAGGTTAACAAAAGAACAAAATTGTCAGCCTCCCAGGATTTTCCCCCCCTCTATTTATTTTGCAACTTTTGTTCCCTGCCTTGTAGGGAACTAAGAATAAAGTCGGTAGTTTAGCAACTGAAAATACACTTTCAGTTTACAGTGTTACATAAAAAATACATTAAAAAACAAAACTATTACAAAGTACAGCGGTACCTTGTATAAAGGAATTAATTCATTCTAAATGAAATTATGTTAAGCAAATTTTCGTTTATACAAATTTCCCATAGGAATGCATTGAAAACAAAGTAATCCCTAATCGCGACCATTTTTATGTTGTACATATTCGCCCCATAGACGTTTCCGTTAAGCAAATTTCGCCTATCTCCAGAATTTTTTATGTTGTACAGATTTTATATTATACAAAGTGTTTGTTATACAAGGGTCCACCGTACTTTAATTAGGGACAATAAAAGTAAAAAGTAAAAAAACCCCAAAGTGTTCTGCTTATATAATGCCCCACAATATTTAAGGCACTCTCTGGGCAGTTTACAATTTATTTATGCACAATACACATTGCTCCTGCCCCCAGCAAGCTGGGTACTCATTTTACCAACCTCAGAAGGATAGAAGGCTGAGTCAACCAGGAGCTGGCTACCTGGGATTGAACCCCAGGTTGTGAGCACAGTTATACCTGCAGTACCACTGTGCCATGAGCCAATTGAAACATATATATTAAATGCCTTCCTAAAAATTAAATTCTTTGCCAGCTTCCATAAGGCCAGGAAGGTGAAGTTTAATGAGTGGGAAGCTGAGCAGAGCTAATGTGATGCTCTAAAAGAAGAAGCAGACATTACAGGTAACCCACAATTAGAAATGAAAGCATGCTAGTGTTGGAACAACAGGACTTAAGCAGTCTTTCAGGTTATAGGAATCAGACTTCTAAGGAATCTGTGCTTATTTCCTAATAGCCATCACAAAATGCATTAAACTAATACACATATTCCAGCCCAGTAGATTAGCAAAATCATGGCACTCACTCATCAAGGCTAAATTGGTTCGAATGAGAAACATGGAAGCCCGAAAACAAAACGATGTGCCTAGCCACATCACCTTCTTTAAAAGACTCAAAACACTGGAGGTGACGAGGGTGGTCCTACTTACCTGCATATTTGCAAACACATTGTCTGACCCATGGAAACCGCCAGTGCAATATTTAAGTTCAGAGCGCATTCTGCAAAATATAGACATGGACAGTAGACCCATTAGAATGAAGTCTTCTAAAAGCACTTGCTAAATGCAAACTTCTCTTTTCCATTTGCCTTCTTTCTCATTAGAGATCTCTCACAGGTATTGAAAATATTTCTGCCAAATAAGATGCCTCTTTTCAATAGTTTTGCTATTTTTCTCAAGCTCTCTAGATAGCTCGAGGAGGCTGGCACTTCATTCGCAGTTTAATTTCCCATGATACAGTTTTGAGCAAGCTGTATAGTCCCAGGGCAGCTGCGAAGGAAGCAAATGGCAAACTGTTTCTGAGTACCCCATACCTAGAAACCCCTGGAAAAGGTTGCCCTAAGTCAGAACTGACTTGATAGCATGTCATTATTATTACATATGCAACACTAACTCCTTGTCCTCCTTTTAAATTTCTCCTCTCCAACAAAATTCAGTTTCTAAATCCAGGTAAAAGAAGTACAATGAAATGGAAAGTGTTCATTTTGAATTATTATAAAAGGGAAGGTTATAACATTTGCTCCCACTTAGTAGAAGTACTGTAAACCAATAACCTCACAAACAAACAAAGAAACCATTTCTGGCCTACAGGAGAGGCATGCAACAACACATTCATGCGTGGGAAGATTGCACATCGCTAACCTCTTTTGGCCAGGCAGGGGAAAAAAAGGAAGCAGCTTACCGAGCAAACTGCCACTGCCGGTCCATATAAAAATGTACAGGTTCAATCCGGTCATTCTTGGCATAATGAAATCGCTTGGGAAGCAGGTGCTTCATGTAAGCCTTGAAATGCTGATCTGGGACCAAGCACTGAAATTAACATCCATGATTATTCCTATAGCAGAGTGACAGCTTTAATATCTGACAAGACTTTCCAGACAGCCTTCCACTTATTTATTTATTTATTTATTTATTTATTTATTTATTTATTTACCGCCCGTCTTCCGAAAGAACTCCGGGCGGTTCACAACATCAACAATAATCAAAGGTGACATTAATAAAGAAAAAATAAGAAAAAATAACAATAATAATAAAAAATGAAATCATAATCATAATCATAATAATAAAATAAAACTAAAATAAAACTTCTTCACCTCTTCCCTACACACTCCTGCATGACCCTCAATATGCTCTGTACAGTCCCCCAATTCTTCAGTGCAGGTCTGGGGTGGCATAATGGGAAATGCAAGGAAAATCCATTCCACCATCAGCCTCATGTCCACTGGGATGTAGACACCACTGAATGCTATATTTTGTACTCACAAATTGTAAATGCTTATTTTTATTTATTTATTTTTAATATTTTTACCCCACCTTTCTCCTTGGAAAAGGCCCCAAGGTGACTCACAACAATGAGGGGCATTATATAGCCCAGAACATTCAAAACATATTCAAGTTCAGAACAGGGACTTAGAAGAGGCATCTTACAACATTAAAAGATAACACTGAAGCTACCAACAACACAAAAAAAGGAAAGGAAAAGGAAAACAAAAATTCCCCTCAAAAAGCTCTTGAGTTAACTAGAGAGCACTTGAACCACTGATCCCCTTCCTGCCTCTCTCCCCATGACCACCACCACCACCACCACCACCACCATCACCATCATCATCATCATCATCATCATCATCATCATCATCATCATCATCA
>JAHTLZ010000114.1:7712143-7723630 GCA_023846285.1 Phrynocephalus versicolor | reverse complement strand
CATCATCATCATCATCATCATCATCATCATCATCATCATCATCATCACTGGAGCCATTCCATGTGATGTGATCTGATCTCATGATTAGAGATGGCACAAAACAAACTTTTAATTCCAACCCATTAAAAAAAAATTCCATTTCATTCATTTCATTTTTCGTTACTCCCTCCTACCTTGTCCTCACCACAGTCCTCCTGGTCCTGGCGGGAGAAGGTAGGCCTGTAGAGGCGCTGGCCCCAAGCCAGCGCCTCAAAAAGCCCCCAGCTGGGGACTTTTAAAACAAGCATACAAAAAAGGAGCGCCAACCCGGCCCCAGGGGCTGCGTGGTCGGCACTCTAAAATGAAGAAAATAAATAAATAAATAAAACCAGCGTCAAACCAGCCCCAGGGACCGCACAGTCTGCACTTTTTTTAAAAAAAAAAAAGAGCGCCAACCCAGCCCCAGGGGCTGCGTGGTCAGCTTTAAAAACAAACAAACAAAAAGGAGAGGCAACCCAGCTCCAGGGGCTGTGGGGTCGTTGCTCAAAAATGAAGAAAAAATTAAAAAAATATAAAACCAGCGCCAACTTGGCCCTAGGGGCTGCTCAGTCGTTGCTTTAAGAGGGTGAAAGGGGTACCTCAAAAAGCCCCTGCTGCCGGGGCCAGCATCGCCCACCCCCACCGGGTAAGTTGACCCGAACTGGTTTGGCTCACTTCGGGTTTGTATGAATTTTTTAAAAATTCGTACGCACCCGAACTGAACCGAACCAAGGGTGGGCCCGAAACAGATGAACCCCAACCATGGGTTTTCCATTTTGTGCCCACCTCTACTCATGATTTTGGGAAAGCAATCTCATTGTTTTCCAGTGGACAGCTAGCCTATTGTGGGTACCAGTGTCCATCATGTGGGACTCACCCTGTACAGCCACAAGGAAAGGGAGTGGGTGCCTAGGAGGGTCTGAAAGTGTTCAGCAAAGTCCATCCATACCCAAAGAAAAGAAATGATTGTGACATCACTTACCGTTAGATTTCTGACAAGGCCTTCATAATCAACTATAAGGGTTAGATGAAACAATTAGTTACCTGAAGGTTAAAAGAAAAATGAAAGTAAAGAACCTTCTAATAAACTAATAAATAATTATTCCATAATAGTCTGTAACCTCATAAAGTAAATTAAACTCTTTTGTCATAAGTAATTCTTTGTTATGAAACATAACAAGGACTGAACAGGCTACTGTAGAATTTACATCAGAGCCCTAAAACAAAAGCAAATGTATCATATACCCAAGGATAACTGATATGAAACTGATACTTCATTCAACATTTCATTTTGTTTCCATGTATCTGAAGAAGTGCATTTGATCCACAAAAGCTTTCACTAAAACATAGCAGTTAGTCTTTAAGACGCCACATGTTCTTGTCTGTTGCTTTGTTTTGTTTCTTTGGATTCTGCCTGGTAAAGTCTGTCTAGGAACAATGCAAGATTATGCCCAAGTGTTACAGTAGCACCCCCGTATCCGCTGATTCAGTTATCCATGGATAGTGATCAGCGGGGTGGGGGTGGCAGCAAGGAAGGAAAAAAATTAAACTTACTCCCCAGAGAGGCCCTCCTCCTCGCTGCCACTGCGGGGGTGGGGGACGGCGGGGGGCGTCCGCGCTGCGCCACACCATGCCGCTCACCCAGGTCGGCGGGGGGCATCTGCACCACACCATGCCACGCTGTTCACCCAGGGCATCGGGGGGCCAACCACGCCGTGCCGCTCACCCGGGGCGCCGCCCACTGGGAACACCAGGCTGCGCCAGAAGTGCCTGCACTTTCTGCAGGCATCTGCAGGTCCACATGGGTGCCTCTTCTGACACCACCCGGATGCCCCCGGGAAGCGGCGTGATGCAGGCGGCGCCCCCGATGCCACCCCGGGTGAGTGTTGCGGTACATCCTCCCGCCACCCCCCATGCCCCAGGTGAGTGGTGCAGCGTGGATGCCCCCTGCTGCCCCCACACCCCTGGGGAGCGCCCAGATGGCCCGCGGTGGCAGTGAGGAGGAGGGCCTCTCCAGGGAGTAAGTTTTATTTTCTTAAAAACTTGGGGTGGGTGGCGGTTGTGGGCTAGGAGGGGGGGAGGCCACCCCGAATAAGAGCATTAGCTCTTATCTGCGGATATGGGCTTCCTACTGTATTTGAAAACTGATTTTTATTGTATATTTAACTGTCATAGGGAACTCAGGGCAGTGTACAGACGTCAACCAAAGGTGACTCCCCAAATACAAAAAAAATCCCCACAGCCTAACCAATCAGAACCTAACAAAATACAATAATATAAAAATACTACATAAAACACTCATACAAAAATAACTGATAAAATAAGCAATCACGCCAATTAACCAATACAAAATCAATGGAGAGGTTAGATCTGGCAAGAAACTAATCCGCAGAAGGGGAAAACCAACAATATCACAGTATGCTCAGAGGGCCCCGAAGCATTGCCTGAAGAGCCAGGTCTTTAAGGCCCTTCTAAAGGCAGGCAGTGTCTCCACCTGCCTGATTTCGGGTGGTAGCTTATTCCAAGAGGCCGGGCCAACCGTCGAAAAGGCCCAATTCCTGGTGGACACTCTACGGGCCTCTCTTGGTGTTGGTGTTGGTACTCTTAAAGAAAGAGTAGATGAAGCTCTGGTTGGCTGCGACAAGGTTAGTCTCTGGGAGATCCGCTCCGCCAGATAGATAGGTCCCAAGCCATGGAGGGTTTTGTAAACCAAAACCATGACCTTGAACCTTACCCGGGAGGTTCTCTGAATCAGTGGTCCCCAACCCCCGGGCCGCGGACCGGTGCCGGTCCGTGGACCAATTGGCACCGGGCCGCCAGAGGAAACCAGGGGAAACTCCTCCTCCCTTCCGTCCCTGATCTCTTCAGCACGCGCCCCGGGAGGAGGAGGGAGGAGGAGGAGGCAGGGGAGCCAATGAGCGCTGCGCTTGTTGGGGGGCGGCCCGCTGCCCAATGGGCGGGCGGCTTGTTGCGTTGGGGGGCTGCTGCCGCGGTCGCTGGTGGTGCTGTCGCTCTTCCTCCTCTTGGTTGGAGGCGGCGGCGGCAGCAGCACCAGCACCAGCACCAGCACCAGCAGCAGAAGGAGGGCTTGAAGAAGGCGGAGGCGGCGCGCGCCTCCCTGCCAGGCGGGAGCGACCCTTAGCAACCGCGGTGGTGGCGGCGGCCCGCCCACCCACCGACCGGCCCGCCAGCCATGGAGGTGGCGGCGGCTCCGGCCGCGGCGGCGGAGGGAGGAGGAGGAGGAGGCCGCTGAGGGGGGTTCTCGGTCGCGGCGCGGAGGAAGGCAGGACGCCGGTAAGCCAGCCTCTCCCCTCTCTCGCTCTCCTCCCTCTTGGTGTGTGTGTGTGTGTGTGTGTGGAGGGCGGAGGAGGAGGGCTGGGGGGTCACGGGAAGGAGCCTCGCAGTGTCCGCCAAAGTGCCCGGTGTGAGAGCTTGCCTCCCCTTTTCCTCCTCCTCCGCCCTCCTCCTCCTCCTCTTCTCTCCCCCGGCAAGCAATGGAAGAAGGCTGGAGGAGCCGCCGCCGCCTTTGCCTCCCTCCTCCGCCCGCTGGCAGCTGCGGCGCATCCTCCTCCTCGCCCTCCACCAGTAGCAGCACCAGCAGCAGCAGCAGCCACGGCGGCGGCGGCGGCAGATCAGACGCGAAGGAGGGTGGGCGGGGGGGAAGGCTGCCTCTCGATATCTCTTTTTTCCCAATCGCCCCCCCGCCGCCGCCTCCCCCCTGCAATCGCCCCGTCCCGCCGCCGCGACCCCCCGCTCCTCCTTCTCCTCCTCGTGCCCCGTGGCTTGTGGGGAGGGGGAGAGAGGGCGGAGCCGAGTGAGAGGGGGGCCGGCGGAGGGCTCACTCGCCGGACGGACCCCGGAGGGTGGGGAGTGGGGGAGGGTCGTCACCCGTGCGCCCGCCGCTCCTCCGCCTTTGGGGTTCGTCGCGGAGCCGCTTTGCTGCAGCGGGTGGGGGGGGAGGTGTGTGTGTGTGTGCGTGTGCGTGTGTGCGTGCGTGTTTGTGTGTGCGTGCGTGTGTGTGCGTGCGTGCGCGCGCGCGCGCGTGCGCGTGTGTGTGTGGTAGCATGCGCGCGCGCACGCTGGCGCGCGCACGCAGGTGAGTGTGGGAGGGGGACGGGCGTGGAGGAGTGCATGCCCCCCCCCGGGCCACGGAAAAATTGTCGACCATTTGCCGGTCCGCGGCAAAAAAAAGGTTGGGGAGCACTGCTCTGAATGACTAGAAGGAACAGACCCAGCAATACAGAGAGACCCTTCCAAATGGTTGACTGTAATTACCATCAGTCCTAGACAGCCCAACCAAAAAAGGATAATGGGAGTTGGAGTCTAACAACATATAGGGAGCCACAAGTTGTCCATTCCTGAATTGGATCTTTAAATCACCTGAGGTGCAGACACCTAGTGTTGCCATTTCTTTGTTCAGCTTCTATACTGTTCTTTCTCCCACAAGAGAGAAAGACCAGTGTTGACAGGTTGAAGCAAGAGAAGTCTGGCATAGATAGCTTGCTAAAGTCATAGATGCTGTCTACTAGTATCTCTTAGCAGACACTGAGGACATAAAACCAAGTACCAGACGCTGAAGAGTTACAACATCTACTGCACTGCTCCTTATATACTGGACCTAGGGCAAAGTTTATAGCATGTTTGCTGGATAAAAGTGATGAAAATAAAATCACCTTTCTGTTATCTGTGGTTAATAAGGCAGTAATATATGCGAGTGGCGAGATTCACAGTGTTTGCCCAGAAGTTACGGAGAGAGAATCAGAAGACCCATGTGATTAAATGAAAGGCATTTTTGAAACTGAAATTGTGTGCACATTTTAATCTTTGTATTTTGTTTTTTTAATGCAGCAGTCTGGTGAACATGCTGATTTAAATATGCCAGCACTGCATTTGTTAAGATGACACCGTCATAATTTGTAATTATGTTTTAATCTGGCGGAAGTTGAGTGACAAAAGTGATAAAAACAACAATGAGGTATTCCTTATAGTAATAAGAGAGTAGCAATGGTTTACTTTGCTATCACACTGAAGCTACAAAAACATACAAAGGAGTAGAGCAAATTATTCTAGTGGCTACATACAAGAGTAATACTCATCTGGAACGTTTTGGGGTCTTAACCGAGCAGCCGGGCCAGGGACCACAAACAAATTTTGAACACTGTCCAAGTAGTTATCTAGATATGCTGCTTTGCTGCAGCTAGCTGCCTCCATCCCTTCAAAGAAACAAAAGATTTTCATTTTAAGGAAACAGTAGCTGCAAAACGGCAAAAGATATGGAGACATTTATCCCATTTTCTCTTATAACAATAATAATAGTGCACTGGGTAGAGTTAATTCCCACCCACGAAAGCCAACATTCAAGTACTATATATAGACCTTGATTTTTAAATAAATATTATAAACTAATGTTGAGATGTCGGACTCTTTCCACTTTGATCCTAAATTCACTAATGTGAAATTAAGTCACAAAGACTTTCAAGCATGCAGTTAAGATCTACCTGTGCTTCTGATCTGAAGTGTGAAAAATACTGACAGCTAAGTCATAAGGTGAGGCTCTAACTGCACTTAAAGGGCATATTCACATGAAAGATTGACTCTACTACATAAAGGGGGGGGGGAGAATAGACTGGTGCTACTTGTACAGTTCTTTAGGTAACCCACCAGTAAAGACTGCACTCCATTCGCCCCGAAAAGAAAATCTGATGTCATGCTAATTGTGATTTGAGCAGACGAGCCGTTTACTGCTCCCTTGTTTTGGTACTGACTACATGGAAAAGAATCAACAAGCAAGCAGATACTGATGCAACCCAGATGGCTACCTAAATCAAGGCATCTGTGTCTTGCATGGTTGTTGGCAATAACATTAACACTTCTGTAGATGTTTTTACACACATCAAAATAATTAATAAGCATAATTTTAGAACTGCATTTATTGTTGGCTGCTCATCTATATTTGAAATAAAAGAACTATACATTCAAAGTGGAGACCTGTTTGCAAGACTGTGACATGGTGCCTAAAAGCTTAACGTACAAAACAGAGTTTTCTAATCTTATTCCATTGGGGTGGTCAAATTACAAAGGCTGGGAGGACACACGTGCACACACCCCTCCAGACCAATATTTGTGCCCTCTAGAAGGCCTGTCTGGAAACATTATTATTCTCTCCACCATTCCTCTCCCCCATTTGTTTTAGACTGATAAGGGAGATTTTCAACCAGCTTTGAATTGTCTCCTGTGTCTACAGGAATTCAGAGCATAAGGAAATTGCCCCTGCAGCCTAGAGCAAGGAAGGAGCATTTTGTAAACAATTTTAAAAGTAGAGGTACAATGGGTAGCACCGAGGGTCCTAGTAGCTGTATGGCAGGCTTGTCCAAACTTTGGCCCTCCAGATGTTTTGGACCACAACTCCCACAGTCCTTTGCTATTGGAAATACAGGCTTGGAATTCTGGGAGTTGTGGTCCAAAACATCTGGAGGGCCGAAGTTTGGACATGCCTGCTGTATGTGGTCCATGAACAACACTTTGCCTATAACTGTATTACATTTTTTCCCCAAAACAACTGGGTCAGAGGACCCTCTCTGGCTTATGTGAAGTGTAAGATCAGTGGCTTTTCTGTCGTGACATATTTGTGAAGGTTCCTGCCCAGGGAGGTGTGCCACTGAATCATTTTGAAAACTTACCAACAGCACTTGGATCAATCTGCCTCCACCTAACCAATGAGTACTGCACGACTCTACCAAACTTACAATGTACAGTGGTACCCCGGTTTAAGTAATTTTCACTTCATGAAAAGAAGTCTGTTTAAAATAATGCCTCCATTAACACATTTTTTTCTGGAAAACCCTGGTGTACACATTTTCCGAATGACTTCAGTTCTCAGGATGCATTGCAACCCGTGTGGTTCCGGCTTACATAATTTCCAGTGTATGAAGCATCTGGTTAAACGGATTAACTTCGAAAAACAGGGTACCACTGTAATATAGCATACGTTGGCCAAATACAATTATTTTTTGAAACACTGCTTTGAATTGGTGGGTGGCATGATTTCAATATCATTCTCATGGTCAATGGCTGGTGTTGCAGGATTTTCTTCTCTGCCTCTTCCCCATCCCCCCCTCCCCCCCCCCCCCGAAAAAAATGGTATAAGAGTTTCTTAGCCCTTTGGAGCAGATTTCAAAGTCATTTATAGGGATGCAAAGAGAGGTAGAAACTCCTCTACTACTAGCTTGGTTTCACTGTAAACTAGTTTCATTCTGGCTACAGATGGGCGTTTTGTATCGGGAGAGGGCTGGTTCCAAAATGAAACATGGCAGCACAGCTGGCATTCAGAACTCAGTACCACCCTCTGGAACAAAATCAACCACTGTCTTACCTTCCTGACATGCAGGGCAAAAATCCAACCAGGAAGCAGCCTCTGACGTGTCATCTTTCACTCTCCCTGGCACTGTCCAACCAGGAGCTGAGCAGGGACATGAATCACCCCGCTTTCCTGTCTGACTGGCCAGCGCCAGGGAGATGGAAAGATGACACGTCGGAGGTTGCTTCCGGATTGGAGTTTCACCCTGCGTGATCTAGAGGAACGTAATACAGTGGTTGTTCTTGTTCTGGAGGGTGGGACTGTGTTCTGAACACCAGCTGTGCTGGCATGTTTCATTTTGGAACCAGTCTCCTTCTGAAACGAAACACCCATCTCTAATTCTGGCAGCTGCTGCTGCTGCTGCTGCTGCTGCTGCTGATGATGATGATGATGATGATGATGATGATGATGATGATGATGATGATGATGATTATTATTATTATTATTATTATTATTATTTGGATGGGGCCTTCATGTACAGCTGATTGTAACTAGAGATGGGAACAAGCTGAGAAATGAATTTCAAAATTTGTTCAAAATTGCTAATTTTTTGATTCGTATTTGTAACAATCAATAACTCAGATGAATGCAAATTGACATATGTTGTTTTTTTTATTCATTGATTAGTTGGGCTATAAAAGGAAAGTGTCCTTTAGCAACAGGTTTGGGGAAAGCCAATATTCATCAAACTTGGAGGGCTTATACAATAGAGTCAGGGAACACTTCCCTGCAAATCTGGTGCCTCGAGGTGCCTTTGGGGCCACTTTATAAGGTTTTAAAGTAAACTGATTAATCAGTTCATAAGAAAAAAAAGTAAATTCATTATTTGTGATTCATCAACCTTGACAAATCATGAATCGCAATGCCTCATCACTTTTCTGATTTGTGTCCATTTCTTATTGCAGCTTCTGAAAAATCTGATCTAGTCTAAAATGCACTGCCTGCTGCATATTTGAAGAATTGTAGCACACAGAGACGCAGAAATTTAGTCTGCACTCATCTGAAAGCCTCATTTATAGTTCCCAGGTTTTTTGAAAATAATAATAATCTTAGATTCCTGTGGAGCGGGAATGGACCCCACAAATAATTGAGTACAGCTCCTGTCAAGGAGAGACAGTCAAGAACTGAACTCCCAATCTTTGGCCCTGCAGCAAGATACCTCAGCCATTGAACTATCTAGCAGTTCAAGAATCCATACCCACTAAAAACAGCCAGAAAAATATTTATATAAAATACTTAAATTCTATATAATTTAAAAGAGTGTACCATGGTCAGCAAGAAGAATAATATTAATGCAATTGTGCAGATCCATTTGTTTAAGACCATCCATCAGCAATCCCACCATCCTATCGACCTTCTGCAGTGCAAGAATAACCTGGAGAACAAAAATGCAAAGAGGCAAAATAGACAACTGAACAGAAATGATGAGAGATGGTATCCCAGTGATACCCCTGTGCTACTGGAAACCATGTCATGGTGGAATGAGAAGGAAGACTCAAGAAGTCTAGGAAGCTTCGGAAAAAAGCATTTGAGGCAGGACAAGAGGCTGTAGCAGAGGAAGAATTGACCCCACAGATTGTCCTGTCCCCGATTCTGCAGAGAGTTGTCTTCCATCAACACACTACCTTTGGAAAGTGTTCAGAGAGACAGTGGACCCAGTATGCTGAAGCAAGACTCCTCATAGGAGCTTTTTAAGCAGATGAATAGAAATGTATCACTACAGCAGTTACACTGGATATTGGTTCTTTTGGAGCATGATTCAAAGCACTGGATTTGACTTATAAAACCCTACACAACTTGGTTCCTGGCAGAGGGACCAGATAACCTCATATTAACCACTCACAAGTTTCAAGATCTTTCAGAATTTCACTGTTTTCCTAAACACACTTGGTGTGGATGCAAGAGAAAACGTCTGTCAGCGGCTTCTCCCTACCAGGTTACGGGGTTCCCTTTCCACAGGTTGGCTTCCTCTATGCTGTCCTTCTGCCAGCAAGCAAAGAGAGGTCTCTGGCTGCATTACTGCATGAACAGGTGAGCTCTAAGATCCATTACTGTAATGCTCTCCATGTGGGGCTGCTCTTGAGGATGGCCTGGAGATTACAGAAGGTGGTGGCCAGACAGGGTTTGGGAACAAACAAGCTGGGTTACATCTATCTGGATCTAGCTCACCTGCTTTGGTGTCCTGTTGTTTTCTAGGCCAGGTTCATTGTTGTAATTCTAGCTTATGAAGCCCTTAATGCAGGCATGCCCAAACTTCAGCCCTCCAGATGTTTTGGGCCACAACTCCCACAGTCCTTTGCCATTGGAAATACAGACTTGGAATTCTGGGAGTTGTGGTCCAAAACATCAGGAGAGCCAAAGTTTGGACATGCCTGCCTTAATGGTTTCAGGCTGTGTTATCCTTCAGAAATTCAGCCCATGCCACTTGCTCCTCACAGACCTTGTTTCTTCCAGTTGCCATGCCAAGAGAGGCAAATAAGGTGTTTACTAAAAATCATTCCTTATGGGTCATGCCCCCCCATCCTTAAGGAAAGGACTCTTGCTTGAAGTACATCAGGCCATGCCTCTTCCTTCCTTTAAGGGGATATTAAAGATTGTTCTCTTCCAAGAATCATTTACCGACATCCTCCTTTACATTAATTTATATTTGAGTTCCCTGTTTCATTTGGGTTCTAATGTGATTTATTTCTGGGTATGAATATAGGTCTTTTGGGGGGTGTTATAGGTTTTTCTTTCTTGTAAACTACTTAGAGTAGTGCTTACCACTAAGCTAAGCAGTCTAGACATACGTAAAATAAACAAACATTCCTCTTTATGCCATGATATTCACATTAACATCATGAAAGTAATTATCATCTAACTACCTCATGAAATCAATGACAGGCAGTTCATCACTTGTAAAACACTACAGCTGAACTTAATGACTTCATACGAAAAAGATTCTCAACCTCCGTATCAAAACAATACAACTTAACTTCACAGTATCTAACAAAATAAAACTTAAGTTCAAGTTAATGTTCATTCATTTGTTATTCATACATACATACCCTGTTCTTAAAAGTCTGCCAATGGATCAATTTAAAAATAAAATAAAATGTCCATATCCCACAGAACTTAATTTAAAAATAAAATAAAGATCAAGTTTCTTACTTCTGAGCTGACTGGTCCATATCTGTGACCTGAGGAATCTGGTTCTTCTAAATACAGAGTGTAAAAGTGTGGTCTAAATCAAACAGCACCAAAATTTTAATATTTTACATATAAATTGAGAGAATTGTGAACACATTTACATTCAAGCTAATTCATCAGAAGAAACTGTTCATTCAATGCAACAAAGTAGCCGTGGCAACATATGTAAGAAAAAAACTCTACAAAACAATGTTTAAAAATCCAGAATTAACAACTATTCATATTTCATCTTCACAGTATTAAATAAAAACTAAATAACATTGTTCTCATAAAAAGAACGGAAGGGGGGAATGTATAGAAGGGAGTGGGACTAAGTTTCAGTGATATTTTTTAGAAATAATCTCGAAAATATTTTGAACATCCTGTCTTAAAATATTTTATTCATCATGTTAAAATAAATAATTCCATAATCATTTTTCACTTTTTTCAATAGTTCCATTTTTTTTTTTAAAAAAAGGCTTCAGAAAAAAATTGGGGGGAAACCAGTTTTTTTTCTGAATTTTTCTGTTTTTTCCCCCCAGGCCTTCATATCTCTACATGGAAGTTCACCATTTTCTGGATTTCAATAGCTTAAGTCATGGGTAGACAACACAATAGGCTGCAGGCCCTGTGTGTTCTCCCCAGCCCATTGTTACAGTTCTCTCTCACAAGGTTACTGCCATCCCTGCTGTCTCTCAATTTGCTCTCGTGCAGGTGGCAGGTACAAAGGCACCACACATCCCCTTTGAGACAAGATTAATATTCTCTGCTTTGGTGGTTTACTAATGCAATTATACTGACAGATATGTCTTCTACTTGCACACAACATGAGGGAGGAATTACACTGCAGCAAACAGCAGGGAGTGCAGCCCACAGCCCTTTTGGAAATGTCAACACATTGATTGATTGATTGATTGATTGATTGATTGATTGATTGATTGATT
>JAHTLZ010000114.1:7691523-7706983 GCA_023846285.1 Phrynocephalus versicolor | reverse complement strand
AAGAAGAAGAAGAAGAAGAAGAAGAAGAAGAAGAAGAAGAAGAAGAATGAGTGATGTGAGCGTCAACATTGACTACCAAGCCTGCTCTAGACCAGATTATTATTAATAGCGGGAAGAGGTTATGATAGTGGTTTCTCTGCAAGCTATCATGCGTAAAGCAAAATAAACCTTTCACCTTATGTTCTTTCCTGTGTGGAACAAGACCTGGCCTTTTGATCAACATCCAACAACTCAACTGTAACCACCTAGCAATGTGATGGATCTTCTTTATCTATTGCTTTTCACTGCCAGGGGAAAAAACACTATGGAGGAAGGGAGCTGTAACTCTCCAGAGCCAGGTTTTGGAGACGAAAAGGATGCTTCAATGAGAGAGTAATCCCACACACCCTCCTGGTTCTGCAGATCCCACCACTGGAACAAGTCTGTCCTGACTTCCATTCTTTGTATCAAATTCTTCACATATACCTGCATTTTCAGCTCTCTTTTTCTGCCCTTGTTCCTTTCCTTTTTATAACCATTATCAAACAGCTGGGAAGTGGGAGAACTACAGCTGAAATCCTCCTTAAAGATGTTTTGATAATATAACTGCCAAGTTTTGCCTAACAATTTCATCAAGTTAGTAATGTCTCCTGCTAGTGAAATGTAATAAAAATTACAAAGAATAAAACCTATATTATTTCTGCCCAGAGTTGTGCAGTAGCAGCAGAAGACCCTCTCTTACCGTAACAATGCTGTAATGATTGGGAAATGTTTTTGATGGATATACTGGTCTCAGGCCACTGGTGTATGTTCCACATTTTCCTGGTGATTGGGGGAGGGGGGAGGAGACAACATTAGAAATACTTAATTTTCTTACAGATAACATAACTTTTCATATCAAATATTTATAAACTTCTGAAGGAATATGACATTCAGCAATGCCACTAAAGACAACTTTTCCACGTTTGCAATTTGATAGTTGTTTTGGAGACAACTGTGCAGAACAGAAACAGAACATGTGATCCTCCCAAAGTGACTGGACTGCAAATCCCATAATCTCTCATCACTAACTGCACGGGCTCGGGTAGGTGGGAGCGGTACTCCAACAGCATCTCAGCCACTCATTTCCCCACCTTATCTATGAAAGAATATCAATATCAATCCCACCCCAAACACACTTTTTATACTCTTTTGCACCATGCCCAGTGCTAATCTGAGATGGGCAAGAACCAGTTTGTCCCAGTCCATAAGGGTGTCTCCTCTGGCTCAATCAGCCACTCACCAGGCCCAGGGTGCTAGCTTCCTGCACCTCTTTCTTGCACCTCCAGTCCCAGGAACAGCTCGGGCTTCCCTGCCCAACCGCCTTGGCTGGTCTCCCACTCAAACAAAAGGCCAAGGCAGAGGCGTCTGTGCTCCTGCCCACGACTGGGAGAGCAAGGGAAGCCAATTGAGCCTGGTGAGTGGTTGACTGGCCGAGGAACCAACATGAACTTGGATAAATCGGTTCATGCCCACCTCTAGTGCTAACTCTTTTTGACATGGTGGAGAGTTTGTACTGGTTCAGTAAAAAACACCCAGGCCATCTGGGAAGCTGTTTCACATTGACTGTCCAGAAGGAACCATGTCCACCCCACCACACATTTCCGGTGGCTACCTTATTGCAATTTTCAGGTTTAAAGCTGGCATCGCAAACATTATGCAGGAAGCATTATGGAGGAAACTTTGACAGTCCTATTTTGTCACTTCAGAAATATATGGATTGAAAACAGTTCATTCTCTTCTGGAATCCCATTCATGATTATCTTGCTGGAACTATAGTCTGAAAGTTTAGATATCTTCATAAACAGCTGAAAATATATTCACGTCTTTCTTCAGATGTTGGTTTTTACTGATTTCTTAAGACCAACATTTTAAAAAGAAATCTTCAAATCTCATGCTAACTAATGTAACAGAGTCTAAAGAACTTCCTTCTCGTCTTATTACTTCCAGTAACTTGCAGTTCAGTACCAGAAAAAAACCAGAGATGGCCTGAAGGAAGAACCCTACTAAATCTCATGGCCTCCATTCATCTCCCCCTTTCACACAATAGGATCCTCAGATCAAGCAAAAAAGGCCGCTGCAGAGAAGCATCAGAATTTGGAAAAAATACTTCTATGGGCTACAGGTCCAGACATGTAATATTTCCAAGCTCTGATGGGAACTGGAAGAAAGTAATGTTTGTGAGTGTGGGGGTGTGGGGGTGTGGGGGTGTGGGGGGGAGATGATGCCCAGGTCACAGCTGTGGCCAAGAGTGCATTTGCACAATTAAAACTAGTATGCCAGTTACGCCCGTGTCTTGAGAAACCTGCTCTGGCCACTGTGACACATGCCCTAGTCACATCCCAGCTAGACTACTGAAATGTGCTCTATATGGGGCTACCAATGGAAAGTCTCAGGAAACTTCAATGGGTCCAGAACGCAGCGGCCAGATTGCTGACTGGGGCAGGTTACAGAGATCACATTACACCCCTGCTAAAGCAGCTCCACTGGCTGCCAATCAGCTACTGGGCACAATTCAAGGTGCTGACCTTAACCTACAAAGCACAAAACAGCCTGGATCCAAGCTACCTCAAAGATCAAATATTGCAGTATGAACTGGCTTGGGTGGTAAGATCATCAGGAGAGGCCTTTCTCTCTATCCTGCCACCTTCACAGGTGCGCTCCAAAAGAACACATGAAAGGGCTTTCCCTGTTGCTGCGCCCAAACACTGGAACTCCCTCCCACTGGAGGCCAAGACTGCCCCATCTCTGCTGTCTTTCCAGAAGCAGGCAAAGACCTTCCTCTTCAGACAAGCTTTTCCTGAATGAGGAACTACTTACTATGCGACTTTTATATGGATTACCATACATGATTGCATTGACTGATTTCATAAGAACACCAGTGATTTCCATGTTAGTTTCCACCCATCATAGATATATTTTTTTCTTTTTGTGTGCTCTTTGTAGTTTGTTAATGTTACATTTTAATGTTCTAAGATGTCTCTCCTAAGTCCCTGTTCTTAACTTGAATATATCTTAAATGTTCTGGGCTGTATATTTTCCCTCAGTATTGTAAGCCATCTTGGGTCCTTTTCCAAGGAGAAAGGTGGGGTAAAAATATTCAAAATAAATAAATAAATAAATTATTATTCAGGTAAACATCTCTTGTTTCAGGTGACAGCATCCAACTTTCCCAGGGCTTCAGCATATAACAGATTCAATACTTCATCCACAGGATTGGATTAAATATTATGCTACCACAGTCTCACAGACTGAACAGGAGTTTATATAACAGATTTGGCTGAACTGGTCCTCTCTTGCATGCCCTTGTTTATGAACAGATCACTGCTACTCAGTATAAATTACTAAATTGCAGCAAAATGAAAATTACTATGCCACTGCAAAAAACAGAAATACAATGCTATTGCAAAAGACATCCTCAAAAAATCCTAGCAAATTATCGGTCACCTTTTAAAATCCCTCGAAAATTGTAAATAGAAAACTGACATAGATTTATAACAGTACTAAACTACTGAATAATCCTGAAAAAGATAAAGGCAGTCAATTCACAAGTAAATAATGCTTCCATGTGCAGCAAACTATTCATTCATTCATGTATTCATTTAAAATATTTTAACCCCACCTTTCTCCTTAAAAGAAGCATTGTTACAGTAATCCCCCACCTATCGTGGGGGTTAGAGACCCAACCCAACTTGTGATAATGGAAAATCTGTGATATGTGGATACTGGGTCGGGTTAGGGCTGGGGGACCTATCTGGGGCCTCCTACACTCACCTGCGGCCTGGTGCTGCCCCAAACGGGACTCTGGCAGGCTTCCCAGGCTTGTTGGAGGCCCCAGAAGTCACTTCCGGTTTTTCAGAGGTCACTTTCTGGTTTGCCAGAAACCATTTCTTGGGGCTCCAACAGGCCCGGGAAGCCCATCAGAGGCCAGTTCGGGGCAGCTCCAGGCCTGGGGTAAGTGCAGGGGCCTCAAACAGGCCCAAGCAGCTTACCCCAGGGGGCCTTGCCTTTCATATAATGCAGTCCCACGATATACCGGGACTGCATTATAAGAACCATGAAATGGTGGGGGATGACAGTACTGCAATGTTTCACACCAAAATGCATGACAGGAGGGATTCAGAGATATAGTAATCCCCCACCTATTGCGGGGGTTAGGGACCCGACCTGACCCGCGGTAATTGAAAATCTGCGATATGGGGATGCTGGGTAGGGTTGGCACTGGGGGACCTCTCTGGGGCCTCCTACACTTACCTGAGGCCTGATGCTGCCCCAATTGGGCCTCCAATGGGCTTCTCGGGCCTGTCAGAGGCCCCAGAAGTGGTTATTGGTGATCCAGAAGTGATTTCCGGTTTGCCGGAAACCACTTGTGGGTCCTCCAACAGGCCTGGAAAGTCTGTTTGAGGTCTGTTTGGAGCAGTGCCATGTCTGGGGTAAGTGCAGGAGGCTTCAAACAGGCTCAAGCAGCTTACTCCAGGGGTCTTGCCTTTCATATACTGTGGTCCTGCAATATACCGGGACCACAGTACATGAGCCGCAAAATAGCGGGGGACCACTGTACTGTAGGTGAACGCTACTGAAGGTGCTCATATTTGGCTGTATTCTATCTTTTGCCCACTTCAGCTCTCCTCCCCTCCCCTATAAGGTTGTCCTAGAGCAGCCATTCTCAACCTTCTGTGGCCAAAAGAAGGTAAACATGGTGTGAAAGAAATAGAGGCTGAATCAGGATTGCATATGTTCCATAAGGTCTCTTGTAAAGTGGTGTGTGATGAATAGTTTCCAGTCTGTGGCCCCCTTCAAATGTGCCATGGTCCCTCAGAAGGGTCATATGCCTCCCTCGAGAAAGGCTGCTTGAGAGAGAGAGATATTTCGGAGACATCCCAAAGTGATATGGGAGATGCCATGAGGATGAATTTGGAAATGGATTTCTAGGGGCTATATATTCCAGAATTTCCTAGCTGGCATGGCCAGTGGCTACTAAAGCTCAGAAATTCTAGGCTTTGTTGCTCCCCCAACCCCCCCCCCCCCCCAAACCAACAACCTTTTCATACGCTGCTTTGTGGGCTGTAGCAGAGGGAGGGGGAGTTAATGGAAAATGCAGGGGGTTCGCTTAATGGAACAAAAATGCTATGTACTGAAATAAGGGATTCTGGATCCTAGATCTTAGCCACTTCCCTTATACACAATGGGTTAGATTGCAAATTGTCATTTTGTAGGCACTCATACTCCTCTCCATCTTCTGTCAACCCCCCCCCCCCCCCCAATGTTCTGTGTCCTTAGGAACATTCCCAAAACCCTTCCATGCATGTTTTCAAGGGATACTGAGAGGTTGCAAAGAAAATAAAAGAACAGGTAAGATTTCCCACTTATGGGAAGTCTGGACCAAAGCCAAGAAATACAGGATTATAGAAGAGAAGCTACAGGAGCCTTGCCACTGGTGAATGAATACGTCAATAAACAATGCAAATACTCTCAGTAAATGAGAACAACAAAAATACATTGACATCATATTGATAACAATACACATGAACAGCAGGCAGTTTTTTTCCTGATCTCCCTCTCTCTTATTAGTACCCTGGAGCTAGAAATCTACATAAACTAAGAATGTGGTATGGACTCAATTCAATTGACCTTCTTTTCTGATTTTGTTCTGTTTCTCTCAGCTTTCCACTGCTCTCATTCCCAATTTCCATGCCTAAAAGGCTAAAAGTCTTGTCCTGCCACATTTTCCATGGCTGGGAATGTGGTCACGGCAAAACGATCTCTGTCCAGCCACAGAAACAGTTGCTTAATTGTGTCAACACTTCCTAGAACCCAAAGCTGGCTCCCCCATGCCCATCCTTGACTCATCACTTGCTGTGAATCCACGGTCGTTATTTGGGTTATTTGGAGTTTAGAGAAGGTGTAAAGAAGCTGAGGGGAGCAGACAGCGAGTATGGGGGGGGGGAGGGAGAGATGGCTTCAGTAATTATTAATTTTTTTCTCTCAACAGATCAACATGCTATGGCTCAGACAGAGCAGCTACTCACGTAATTTGTTAATAACAGGAAGAAGTCCACCCCATGTGTGCAAATACTCTGCTCTGAATCCATCCAAAGAAAACAACAACACTGGAGGTTTTGTAAATCTGAGCAATCAGAAATGAGACAGTTAAAGGAAGTAGTTGATCATTACTAACTTGTTTCTAGACACTCTTGTAAGGAAAAGGATAGCTCCTTTCCCATTTTTCCCCGCACTAAAAGTTCTCAATCTTTTGCATGCTACATCCCACCCATCTCAGAATCTAAGTCCCACCACGACAGAAACAAAAAGCCTTCTTTCCCAAGAAAGGCACTGGAATGATACAGGCATTTTCTCATATATATCATCTACAAAAATGGTAAGCAGGAGGAACTGTGATTAAGAAAAACTGCCTAAAGGTCACAAGTGGTTAATCCATAGCAAATATACAACAGAAGCAGACGCATCACACTTTTAGGAAGGCGTGGGAATTGGGAGAGAATGAATCCTCAGTAACAGTTGGGAAGAACCTCTATCCATGGAAGCTACATATCTGTCCACCAGTGATATGTTCAGCCAAAAGCAGTGTCCTAGAAATCTAGGCAGGGTTCTGCATCAAGGGGGAAATCTACATAGAGGAAGCAAGGTCCCCTCTACTTTGTTAATAAGCACAAACATCCTGCTCTTTCCCTAGCAAGGTCAAAGCTGAATACTAGTTTTCCCACTTCATTATCGCAACAAATTGTAGGGTAGGCCACACTGGGACAAAATGAGTGACTATGACCCAGTGGATTTATATTGGCCAAAGGAGGGGGTGAGAAAGGTAAGAAAAGAAAGGGAGAAAGGGTAACATACTGTAACACTTTCAAGACTAAGTTGTTTATATCAGTGTGAGCGTCTATGGACCAAAATCCGTCCATACCAGCCAAAGGCTAAATGAGAATATCTTGGTGGGCCCAGATAGAGAATCTATATTTATCCCAGAAAGTAGACAAATCATGTATCTGGGGTCACAATTCTCTTAGGAGAGAAGACATGGGCTACCTATGTCTTGTTTTAGCAAAATTTCGAAAAGATTTAGAGGAGTTGATGTGGCTCTCTGGTGTTCTTAGAAGTGGATAAATTGTCGCCAGGTCACTAGAGTGTGTCTGACCCTCCCTGGAGGATACTTAGTGAACAAGCAGAATCAGCTGCTGCAGTTGAAAACAGCATGGGAGCTTTCCATAAGGTCTGCACAAAAGAGAATAGTAATACTACAGTATTTAGATTCCTATCTTGTAGCTTAATTCTCATCCTAAGCAAGAAATGTGAGACAGGGACTTTCTCCAGCTGTGGAATTTCCACTGGCCCCATTCCTAATCGGCTTGAGATGGGCCAGAAGCACATTCCATTTCACTATGGCTGAAGCCCTGTTTCTTAGCACAGAAACGTTACACTAGAGTAGGCCAATGGAATCAGCAGGGATTTGGCGGATCCGCTCTTCTGCAAATTCCATGAATTCACTGCTAAATCTTTCTGAGCGAGCCTGTATGAGCTACAAGATTAGAAAGCCAGCTGAGGATCTGTGTAAATGTGCTTTTCCTTACTTGGACCCCTTTCACTTGGATCCCTTTTGGTCGTTTGGAAGATGTGCTAGGGTGATTGGAGTGGAAGCAAATCAAATTAGTCTACTGTAGTATGTTACCATTATTTCCCATTTTGCAGTTATACTTTTGCCTCTTCGGTGTGTTGCGTTATACAGACTTAACAGGAGTCAACTTCATAGAACACATAAAGGATTGCAGTATTCAAAAGTTTTAATCTCAAAAAGGTCCCTGATTTTTTTTTAAAAAAATAATGATTTCACTCGATAAACGGCGGTCTGCTAAATTCTTTTGCTGACACTGGATACAGATGGTAAGGCAGATCTCTCAGCCACCATGTTGCTGCACATTTTGTCCAGGTTTTCAGGTTTCTGCTTAGAAGTGCTCTCTTAAACACTTCGGCCTGCAGATCCTGTATTTTCTATGTCCACAGCATGGCTACTAGTGCCACAAAAATGTATTCCCACACAGAGCTTGAAAATCTTCTTATAAAATCACCTGCATTCCAGAAGGAGACGACAGGTGATGGAAAGACAAGTTAGCCTGTGCCATGTTCCTTCCGAATGAATATAAACCAATATTATCTCTCAATAACACTGCTGTGTTCTCATCTTTGCAGGCTATTTCTCATGGCAAGAAGACCAGCGTGAGTACTCTTTCACTGTGCCTCCCTTGGAGATCTTTCTAATTCTGATTTTCTTCCTCAGTGAAATATTTAAATTCCTAAATCCTTAAGGTGTTTCCCCTTCCCCCCTTTTTTTTTTACAGAAAATGCAAAATCAAAATTCAATATCCTTACCCTTCTGGACACTTGGGTTCATTCATGTCTTCACATTTTTCTTCAAGCCAGCTTGTCCTGTCTAACAACAACAACATTAACAACAATAACAATAACAATAACAATAACAACATATCATGCTGTACTATTTTTACTTCTTCACATAAGCAACAAGTCTGAAGAGGAGAGGTTCCTGGTTCCATGTGGGATTCCCCACATAAGGATGAACCAAAATTTCAACAGTTCTTCATTGTGAGAGAAGGAACAAAATAACAATGAAGGGTAAAAGTTCAGGCACAGCACTCTTGTTTTGCTATTGATACTGCATTTTATAATGCCTGAACAGGGCTACAGAACCGCCTCAAAGTGACCACCACTGTACAGCAGTCCAAACTGATGCCTTCTCAAATCACTCATTTATTTTTACTATGACTATGATTCAATGTACCAGAAACCATGCAAAGATGCAGGTTAGACAACAGAGAACTGTAGAATTAATGTGTTGGTTTGTCCGCTTGCTGGCTAAAGAGCTTTAATTCCTCTTAACTTTGCTGTGGTTATTACACTGTATTTGCCCTTTTACAGGACTGCATGTTTTGCTCTGGGATCATTGTGAATGGGCAGTGTATAAATACTGTGTTCAAAAAAATCATACAATCATGGAATAATTGGTCTAGAAGGGGCTTATGAAGCTCCTGATTCCTGCTCAATTCAGGAATCCAACTGAAAGCAGACCTGACAAATGGATGTCCAAATTTCTCTTGAATGCCTCAAATGTTGGTATGCTCACCACATCCCAAGGCAAATGGTTCAATTGTCATATTGCTCCTACAGTTAAGAAGTTTTTTTCCTGACATTCAGCCTAAACTTGGCTTCCTGTAACTTGAGCCCTGCACATGTCCTGTACTTTCAGACGTGTGCAGATCCCTGCTCCTCCTCAGTCTGGCTACCTTTCAAGTATTTGAAAAGTGCTATTGTGTCTCCATTTAGTCTTCTTAAGGCTAAACACACCCAGTTCACAATGATATTCAATTGTTTGATGAAACAGAGTAAACAGACAACTCCATTATTACTGCCTTTTCATACCTTTCTATGATGTCATAATAAAAAGCTAACAGAATATTGTACCTTGGCAAACTGCATAATAATTGGCACAGCAATTGTTATTTTTCACACAGTCATCTGAGCAAGAACAGTGATATTCCGGACGGTTCTTCTCTCCACATCGAAATTTAGTACAGGTCCATATATGAGCTTTAAAAAGGAAATATATATGTATATTTTTTAAAAAATATCCTTAATCAAGTAAAAAAGCACCATGAAATGCATACTTTCTAAAATTCTGATTCTTATTGATTTGGGGCTGCCTCAACAGAATGAGCCAATGTGACAAAGAATTTAAAGCACCACAACATTCTTTGCCACCAACCAAAAGGAAGACAAAAGAACTCTGTTTTTCTCCATGTCCTGTTATTCAAACAATACATTTCCACTCTCCTTTACATTTGAGAAGCAAAGTACACACATGCACACACAGAGAGAGGGTGTGTGAGAGAAAGAGATAGCAGGGTAACTGGATGGATATTAAGGAAGACACAAACAATCCATCCATTGCTTTAAATTGTTTTTAACATCAGTCATCCTAATTTGGGATAATCTACAGAACTGCACAAATTGTACAACCATGTCCAAAAATTGGCAAGCTTTCCTTGAAACATCCTCTGTTCATATAAGAATTCTATTATATACAGTAGCTAAGGAAATTATTTACCATCCTTGGTAATAAGGAAAAAGAATGTTGCAGGTCTTCTTTCTGCATGAGCATGAGAGGACTGAGGACTTACATAGCTATATATAAGGAAGAATCTTTTTATCTTATTTTATTCTAGTCCATTCTTTTATTTTTGTTCTTCCAGGACATTTCCCTCAGGAGAGAAAGTACTCATTTATTTTAGTGCCCATAAATGACTTTCACAGGCAATTCTGACACACAGTGTCTTCTTTATTTATTTATTTATTTTAGAGTATTTTTACCATGCCTTTCTCCTTGGAAAGGGACCCAAGGCATCTTACAGTAATGAGGGATATTATACAGTCCAGTACAATTAAGACATGTTCAAGTACTGACAACAGGGAGTTGAGGGACATCTTACAGCAGTAAAAGACAACATTACATTAAAGCTACAAGAGAACACAAGCAGTTAAAAAGATACTAAAATTCTGAGCCCACCCCCTGAAGCTTACTAAGGAGAAGATGACTGCCTATCAAATGGGAACTCCACAGCAGGACTTGGAAAGATGCCATTCAATTGTAATTTTTCCAAGTTCTGCTGATACCCGTACAATTCCTCAAAGCTATGAAAGAGAAGGAAATACTAAACTGTCACAACTTCTTGACTTCTGTTTAAAGCAGTACACATTTTTCCAGTGATAAGAACAAGATCGCAACAACTTGATGATGTACTGTTTAGCAGATGTAGGAAAAATGCAGAATGTTTATCCAATGAAGATTGCATCAGTTTTGCAACAGGACATGTAAGATAGCAACTGGTTTGTCTCAACAAGAACTGGAATATTTAGAAAAGGCAGGTGCACTTACTTGGTTCTATGCAGGCTTCTTGGAAATCTAAGCAGCAGTTTTCAAGTTTAACACATTCACTGTCACAACGGCAACTTCCAAATGTTCTCTCATAGCAACGACCTTTGCAGGTTTTGACTGAAACATTTAATATTTACTTGATGTTAGACAGAACATTAACAATACATGTCAGCCTAGGTCTGGTACGCACTGAGGTTGCATGCACCAAAACAATGGGGTGTCTTCACTAAATAGATGGACATTCCCCTTAGGCCAACCAAATGAACATGCCCCTGAAGCTGATGCTAGAAATTGAAGCAGGATGCAATCCACAAAGCAAGCGAAACCAAACCCAGGGACTTCCACCCCAATCTGAGCTACAACAAGTGGAGGTCATGTTGTGAATTGCCTCTGATCTGTCCTTCCCCATGGTAGAATTTGTGTCTTTGGAGCTGCAAAGCCTATTTTCTAAGATGGCTAATAGTTGTAGCATAATTGTATTCTATCCAATGTTGCCCTTAATAACATCCACAAACTAGGAAGAAACTCAAAAGGATGTCCCCTGTAATTGCACGTTGCAGGTAGGAAAGATGACCTTTCTAAAATCTGCTGCCTGAGGCTACTTTCTGTTGCTTTGCACTTTAAGTGTTGACTCTAAATTCATCTTCTTGAGCTCAATTAAATTTTCAGTTAAGATTAATATGGTCATTCCATCCCTTTCTATAGTTTGGATTTTGAGCCTGATCACAAATAATTGTGGCCTTCCATGGATGATCTCTCAGTAATGCACACAGAAGTTTTCACCCATGACTCCAATAGCATATGGAATTTTGAAATATCTATCTTTTGAGCAATGATGCAGTCAGTGACACAATGAGGAAACTTGTGGCATCTATAATTCCACAGCCTGCAAGGCATCCATCCAGGTTGGGAAAGATTACTCATATGCTATGACATACACACATGTTATCATTTGCAGAGAGCTCTAGAAGTAGAAAACTACTGCTGGTAATAGGCAGCAACTGACCCAGAAATGAGGAGTTCAGGCTACAAGAACTCTTATTATCTGGATCCGCAGTATTCTCTTCCTCCAAGAAGCAATATTAGGGCCTTTCAGCTACACAATCTTAATTCAATTAATTTCACCCCTTCCCTGCACTATATATTCCTTTTGAATGGGGATATTAAAATCAGATATACCTGGCTGGGATTCTGGATAAACTGCCCTTTGTCTCATAAGCCGTTTGCTCTGTCCACCTCTAGTCAGTAGAATCTGGGATGATGTGGTAAATGCACCACTTCATTCCTTCCTGACCACAGGTACAATTGCCATATTAGGCACAATCAATAAAACCCTGACATAGAATGAAATTTCCTTGAGAAAAGGGCCATAGGAGCAGAACTTTAGGTTACCATCCAAACACACAAACAAAAGAACAATTTCCACTGAAAACAATAAAGCTCCTTTTTGAATACTAATCATGCATATGCTCATAATAATGCTTAGTTAAAATTCATGTGATTGAGTAGCAGCTTTTTAACTAACTGGGAGACACCCTAATATAAATGTAGCTCAAATGTTCCTGTTGGAACACTTGCGACACACTGTTACTGGTTTCAGTTACCTCATGCTTGTCTGGTTCACATGTGCTTGCAAGTTTTAACATTTGAAGTCATCTTTTACTACCTAAGAAAGCACATTTCATAGCAAGGCTTTACTCAAAACTGTTGCCCCAGTTGTTACTGAAGCAATGTTATTTCATACGATATAAATAAAAAGCCAGCAAGCAACTCCATGCTTAATGAATACAAGAGGCAATTACCATATCAAAAAGAAATACAAGTTTTACCATGTTCTAATGCTTACCGTCTCTTGTACAACTAGGTTTCAATCCAAATATACACCCTAGGATTATTGTTAGCACGATGACACATAATACCTAGAAGAAGGGAGGAAATACACACACTTATTCAAGGGTTTACTACACTAATTGTCTTCACACATGTAAATAGTATTACAGTATTGCACTCAGTCTTATCCACAAGATTGAGAAGTGATAAAAGAAGGATGATTCTACTTGTTTTCAAGTGAGAGAAATTTCCATTAGTCAGTCCAACTCATTCGTTTCAAGATGCTGATGCTAAGCTTTATAAAAGGGGAGGCAGCGTTTTTCTGGACAAAATCAACTACTGTACTGCCAAGAAGCTTGCATAATTTTGCTCAAACATTCAGTGTCACTGCTGGGACATAATGACATGAAGTTGATGTGGTACAGAAGATGCAAAGCAGATGAGCAAAGTTCTTTGGAAGTTTCTTTTAAGAGAGAGGGTAACCAGTAATCAACAACACTCACACAATTGAAGCTTTAATACCAGCAACACAGCTAGACTAAAATATTTTGCAATCTGAACTAAAGGACAAGACGGTGCCTTTCTCCCCATTACTTAGACTGGAATTGATATTACTTCAGCATTCCACACCCGAGAGCTGCAGACTACCTTATGCAGTGTAGGGCAGACAACACTACACAATGGTACTTCGTAAGATGAATTTTTCCTATGGGGTGTCTCACCAAACAATTTCAATGCATTCCTATGGGAACTGAGTTAAACCGTGTTTCATAGGATGAATTTTTCGTAAAATGAATTGACCCATAGAATGAATTAAATTCGTCCTAAGAGGCACCACTATATATACAGCCGTACCACCAGCAGTCTCTCATTGTTCCAAGTGCTTCAGCATCTGGCCCCTCATTGTCTGACCTAGATGCAGCCAAGATCAATTGGAAAACTGGACAGGTGTTTTCTGTTTTGACAACCAGAGTAAATATGTCTGTGAAGATTCTCAGTCATCCAGGTGAGTTTATCTGGAAGTTGAGTCATGGCTACTGGACTTCTTTTGAGAGAAAGAAATGTTTCGCTGTTCATCCAAACAGACCGATTAAGCTGTTTGGATGAACAGTGAAACATTTCTATCTCTCAAAAGAAGTCCAGTAGCCATGACTCAACTTCCAGATAAACTAGAGTAAATATAATCCTTACAGACTGAGGATCATTGAAAAAAAAAATCCTACCAGATAGTAAATATTCCTAAAATATCACATATCTATCCACAAAGCAATGTGACCAAGGTAGCCACCTATACCTTGCAATGTTTGTTCTTAAGACATTTTTGAACTCTATTATGTAAATAAAAAGTTTTTTAAAAATATTGCCTGTTGTAGAAGACTTTATTGTCTTTAAAGACAAAATAACAATGCCTATGAACTGTTTAATCCGTATTCTCCTAATTTTTTCAACAACAACAAAAGTTTTTCTTTAGGAAAGCAGAGAAAATCAGAAGTGAAAGCATATGCTAAATGTATGCACCTAGCTTTTAAATCTTTTGTTGAACAAAAACCATTGTTTCATTCTATTTATGGGAACTATAAAACCTAAACAAAAAAAGTATTGTTTCTTGTTTTGAATTCCAGAATACTGGACAATGTAGGGGGGGAAATCATTCCGCTGACTGCAGGGCAGAACACCAGAATCATAAATATCACAGGTCTTGGGACCAACTTAAGAAGTGGTGGAGTAGCCATCAAACCATTAGAATTAGCTCTGCCCCTCTTTTCAAATGCAGCGAGTGGTGAGTAAGAAGAGCTGTGTATTCAGCCAGTGAAGTTTTTATATGTCCCTTTCCTCTTGAGTTCTGTCTCAACCAAGTACCAGATCATCTGGAATCTGCACAGTACAGACACAGGAATAAAGGAAGTCACAGGTTGGATTTGCTTTCCACACACCACTGAAAAGTTTTGATCAAATCAACAGAATAAAATGGCACATTACTAAACATATGATCCAAGATAATTACTTCCAGTGAAAGCAACATCATAATGCAGAGAAATTTCACATGAACAAATACAAGTGGCCAAAAATAAAAAAAGAAATAGGGATGTATTGATATTATGACCTGCACTTTGTAAATACAAATAAGTAGGGGTTCTTTTCCTTATAAAACAACAGCTTTAAGACAAAACTTGATGAGGATACAGTTCCACTTCTGGCAAGTGAGAATAAAAATCCAAAACGTATATGGTTACTAAAAAGTAGTTAGTGGCTTAAATGCTGCTGCGCAACCTAACTGCCACGTGCAAACAGATACACAGTACAAGAGGATATAACTCATTGTAATAAGCAGTCCAGACAATATCATCATGGTCAGTAAAAAGTATGAATCTTTTCCTGTGGTCAGGAAGTCTTGCAGAAATTACCATTTTACAGTTAAGTTGCACTGATTCATGTCATTCTGGATTCTTGGGCAAACCACACATAGGCTGGTTCACAGCATCACACACCTCAGGACATTATAAAACTATTCTTGTGCTAGCATTGGGACAATGCAAAACACTTAAAACTCAAAATAAATCTGAGCTGTATGATCATCCATAGAATGATCAACAGCATCCTCCAAATGTATGTATGTATGTATGTATGTATGTATGTATGTATGTATGTATG
>JAHTLZ010000114.1:7655586-7691513 GCA_023846285.1 Phrynocephalus versicolor | reverse complement strand
ATGTATGTATGTATGTATGTATGTATGTATGTATGTATGTATGTATGTATGTATAAATAAATAAATAAATAAATAAATAAATAAATACAATTCAGAAGAACAAATCACATGTGAGATTTTGTAATATAACATTCACAACTAGAGATGGGCATGAAATGGAAAACAAAACACTGTTTCATCATTTTGTTAAGAATGAATTACTTTGTTAGGTAACGAAATGGTAGGACGCATTTCATTTCGTTTTGTAACGAAGTGCCACTTTATCCTCTAGAATGAAACAATTCATCCTAGAGGAAATGTCAGGGGAGCTTCTTCAAGATCTTCCCTGTAGGCCCCCTGAAACTTGAAAAGGTTTTGGGTTCAGGGGGCTGAATTATGAAGCTCCAAAAGGGGTGCCCCTTGGAAAAGAGTCTTTCCAATTAGATTCTGAACTTTGGAAGGGGCATCCCCTTTGGAGATTAATAACTCAACCCCCTGACCCCAAAACTTTTCCAGATTTCAGGGGTTTACATGGAAGAGCTTGAGGAAGCTCCCCTGCCATTTTGGTCCTTTAGGACATAGGGCAGCATAGTGTTTCGTTTCATTTCGTTTAGTAACAAAACTACTTTAAAAATTCATTACAAACAAAACAAAACAAAAATACTAAAGAAACAAAATGAAACACTATTTTCCTGTTTTGTGCCCATCTCTATTCACAACCATTCACTTTTGGACGTGTACATTATAGGTATTTTGCCACAATCCTCCTGGCTTACACGGCTGCAGAAGGACAAGCACACAAGCTTCCCTCCACAGGCTGTTCTAAGCATGCACTGCTTAGGAAATTAGAACAATTGTGCTAAGGATAGCACACCAAAGGGGGGGGGGATGCACAACTGTACTTGCACATACTTTTTTGCTAATAGGACTGTAGTAACTGAATGGCATATGTACCTGCTATT
Source organism: Phrynocephalus versicolor (assembly GCA_023846285.1). Taxonomy (NCBI): domain Eukaryota; kingdom Metazoa; phylum Chordata; class Lepidosauria; order Squamata; family Agamidae; genus Phrynocephalus; species Phrynocephalus versicolor. Next base: position 7,690,572 of record JAHTLZ010000114.1, on the reverse strand, counting down.
GAAAGCAGTCTGGATATTATAGCTATATAACTGAACAATAACAACTTCTGCCACAGTATATCATCCAAGACATTCAGTACAGATGTTTTTCAGATGTCCAACACCCACTGTGAGCAACACAAGGATAAACCTTCCAACTCCCAAGACATAGAACAGAGATAAAATTTAACTACTTTGTTCTTTACTTCCATATAGCCATATAACACTAAAAGAATAACATAGTCCTGTACACAATCTGCATGTCTTTCCTGAGACGTTACAGAGGACTGCCCATAAACTGTGCATGTTCTACTCTTTTTATCCCATTTTAAGAAGCATGTCTCATGCCTTTGTCACACTTTCACTTCCCTCCCTCAGATCCTGGTGTGCAACACATTATGGATCGTTTACAAGCCAAAATGGAAAGTTGGAGGCCATGCACTTCCCGTCTCACCCTCACTGGCATTTCCAAAAGTTCCAAACAACTCAAACTCTCATCAGATTTTATTTAAGGATTAAGGGCCACAATTCAACAGAAACGTCTAAGTGCTGTCTTGCTTCTCTGTGGCTTTAGCCACATCTACAAGATAGAAGACAATCAGGTGAATGCAGCATTTAATAACAGGTTTGATTTATATTCCATTGCCACTTCACCGATTGCTTGATCTTTAACTCAGACAGCTGAGTTTTTAGCATAGCTTCACAATACCATGTAAGGGAAATCATCTCTGCAGATCCAAAGGCATAGAAGTCCTTCTCCTAAAGAGTCTACTCTAGAAAATAAGGGCAAAAGGTGCCAAAGATTAAATCTGCAACCCTAGAACTGTTGTAAAAATACACCTCTGGAATACTGTGGCATTTGGGGCCTGAACATAAGCATGACTTGATCTCCCATGGTTTAAAATCCAATATAGCTTGGGAGGACAGAGTCCAGTTAAAGTGGAGAAGGATGAGTGGGTGGGAAGAGATGATATAAGCTTTCCCCGGTCTTTCTTTTTTTGCTCCAAGTCACCTTATTTATATCTACCTAGTTTTTCCTGTGGTTGAAAAAGCACTTTGGAGAAAGGGAATTATGAACTGAGAAGCAACCATGTCTCAGCCCCATGACAACAGCTTTTCCTTCAGAGGCAGACAGACCCAGCTGCTTTTGTGGCTGGTGGTAAGATGGAAGGAAACAGTTCTATAACTCCATGTAACTTAGGGCGTTTATACACGACCCCTAAACTCCGGGGCAAATGGCTCCCAGCTCCAGAGCTTAGAAATGTTTCCCCACCAGTTCCGGAGTTTACAGGAAATTAAGTGCGACCACGCCCACTTAAGCGCGTCCCAGCGCACCTTTCAATTACCTGCTCTCTGGAGGTGAAAATTCCTTGATGTGGTGTAACGATAGTGAGTGCGGGGCTCTCCTCGCTTCTGTTTGTTGTTGTTTTGGCTCCCGCCCCTTTAAGAGCTACTTAAGAGACTGGAATGTTGCCACGACAAGAGCGAGAGGCAGAACGGAGGTGGGCCACGTTCTTTTCTTCCTTTTTTTTCTCCCTCCCCTCACGCAGACAGGAGCAAGGAAGTGCGGAGGGGTGGGGACACAGGAAGAGCGACAAGCCCCTAAGATCTCTGGTCCGAATTTAAGCGGCCAGCGGATCTTAGGGGTCGTGTGAAAAGGCTCTTATATAACCTGAGCTGGGCTAAGAGTGCACAGTCCCAGGAAGCCCCAAAAAGAAGGGAATGGTAAACCACTTCAAAATATTCTCTACCTGGAAAACCCACTGAAAATGCTCGGATAAATGTTCTGCTTATATACCGCTCCATACCACTTCAAGTAGCCTCTGGCTGGTTTACAGTTTAATTACAGTATGCAGGCTACATATTGCCCCCCTCCAGCAAGCTGCGTGCTCATTTTACTGATCTCTGAAGGATGGAAGGCTGAGTCAACCTTGAGCCTGCTACCTGGGATTGAACCCCAGGTCGTGAGCACAGTTTTAGCTGCAGAACAGGCATTTAGCCACTGCACCACGAGAACTGATTTAGTAGTACATGATTATTATTAACAAGCCTACGCGCTGTAATTTTTATTTGCTCCCTGGGGAGTGGAAATATCCTCAAACCCACAAATAAATGCATTCTTGAATTTTTTTAAGAAAGTGAAACCAAATAAGTAAGCACCTAGTGAACATTACAACAATAATTACAACAATCCATTTTAAAAATAAAATAAATGGAATATTAAAATTATCCTTGACATGTTATAAAAGTCCCATTTGACTTCATGATGCACTAGAGATTCTAAACAGTTTCAAGCCAGTTCTCAGTATGGAGTCCCAAATATATATGCCACTGTCTGGAAGAAATATTTTATTGTTGGTTTTAGGGTTTGGAGGAAGGGAGATAATGTTCTGTTTCCCTGTGAATGTATTTTTGTGCATGTTTGTATTGGAACCAACATTTGTATTCTAAGCACGAGTCTCTGTCCTGTTGCTACTTCCTCTATGTGGGAGGAAACTGGAAAGCATCAATGTGTGTAAACAGTATGCCATAGTGAATATGGGTAGGGATAGCATATGGCTAGAGATCGTGGGGTCCTTTTATGCTGCAAAGAGCACATGAGAACCACTGTTAGAAAACTCTTCCAGATAAAAACTGGTTCAATAAGAGGCACAACTTCGTAGCGGAGCAACTAGTAATCTAAGTACACTCTCCAGTCCTACCATCAGGTTATGAAGATTATGAATAATATGGATTAAGATTACAGCAAGCAAGACACAATTTTCCTTTTAAAAATACCCTATATGATTAAATCCAGTCTTTCTGCAGAGTGAGTTAAATGGTGACTTAATCTGATTTAAATCAAACTGATCCTGCTTACATTCTTTTTCTCTCCATCAGTTCCGACATTAAATCTTCAAAGGCGAACAACACTATCAAAACACCCACTAATCAAGCATAGGCTAAACAAATAGCTTTACACCTGGTGGCCCAGTCTATGAAGTGCAAAGGTGTGGACCAGGCAGCAGGAGTTTCATTCTTAGAGTTAACTCATGCAGCAGTTTAATACTTAGAGGCTTCACACATCAGTTCTTTAAATAAAACAGTATGTGAATTATTTCCTCACTTCCCCAATCAGCCACATCTGATGCCATCCAAAGGGGTCTTAACACATTCGGATATGAAATACTGTATATCAGGCCTGTCCAACAGGTAGACCGGGGGCTACCAGTAGCCCATGAAGGGTTCAAAAGTAGCCCGCCAGCCATCAATAAAAAATGTGAGGGCCTGAGGGGATAAGTTCTCTACCTCTACCTCCCCCACCCCAAGGACCACCACTGCCCAACAAAGCTCTGGGTCAGCTGAGCGGGGCAGTTCAAGGGCTGCTCTACTTAATGAGCATATGGTCAGAAGAACAGATAAAATTCATAAGTAGAGGTTTTAATGTAGTAGCCCTCAGGTACTTTCATCTGGAAAAAGTAGACCTCGGACTGTTCAAAGTTGGACCGCCCTGCTGTATATATATACTCAAGTATTCTTTTTGGCTGGAAAAAATGCCCTCGGCTTATACTCAAGTCAATACGTTTTCCCAGTTTTTTTGGGGGGGGGTGTAAAATTAGGTGCTTGGACAGCTTAGAGAGAGCAGTGGAGGGCAAGTCCTGATCGGGTGAGCAATAGTTGCGCCTCTGCTTCCCATATAATTCCAATGAGAAGGTTTAGGGGCACCCCCCTTTGGAGCTTCATAACTCAGCCCCTTTACCCCCAAATGTTTCCAAATTTCAGGGGATTCCCTAAAATACCTTTCTTAAGGTACCCCTGCTACTTTGGTGCCCCAAAAGTAAGTAATTTTTGAGTGCATGTTTTTTTTAAAAAATATGCACAAAATTATTTTATAAATATGCAATCAAAATTTACTCTTGTGACTCCAAAGTTGCAGGGGTACCTTCCTGAAGTGATTTTAGAGAACCCCCTGAAATCTGGAATGATTTAGGGGTAAAGGGACTTAATTATGAAGCTCTAAAGGGGCTGGGAGTAGTATAGGCAACTGTGCAGGGACTGTGGTGACAATCAGGGAGTTTACTCTATGGTTGTGGTCACACCTGGGTTTCGATCCTGATCTTCTGAAGGTCCGGCTTTTCCTCTTCATCCCATCACGTGATTTAATATGTGGGACAAGAGTTCTTACTCAAAAGCTTTTTTAAAATTTCAAAGTGCAGTTCACCCCCCTTGGCCAGCAGGTGGCGCTAGCATTTGAAAAAAGGACTACTTTGCTGGGGGAAATTAATGCTTGTAGGACCGGATAGAGCTTCCTGTTTCTCCGAAGGTGAAAATAAAAAAATAAAAAACACAGCCCATCGGCCCCAGGAATAGCCAAAAAAAGAAAGAAAAAGAAACCCAGATCATCAGCATGGTCCCACAGCATCTGCCTCCTTAAAAGCTGGATTTTCAAAGCAAGGGAAAAAATTCTCTACCTCATAGGTGAGTCACAGAAACCTCGCTTAAGGGATCATTACCAGGTTTTCTTTTTTCTTTTTTTTCAAAAAGCCTGGTGGCCGTGGGGACAGCATTTTTGGACTCGGTTTATTTAGTAATTTAAACTGCTTTTAAAGGGAAGTGGGACCGAAAGCTATGATATTAACTCCCTAATTGCCTCCACACTCCCAGCACACATTGCCAATTACTACCCCCAGCCCCTTTAGAGCTCAGCCGGTATATCGTATATACTAGAGTATAACGGAAAAAATGCCCTCGGTTTATGCTTGAATCAATACGTTTTCTCAGTTTTGGCGGGTAAAATTAGGCCCTTGGCATATACTCAGGTCAGCTTATACTCGAGTGTACACTGCTTCATTAAATCTGTCACTATGGTCAAATACAGTACTTAGCTGAAGAAGGAGACCTGTATACTTTGGTTTGGCATAAGATCGCCTGTAAATCCAAGGCTAATAGTTCCCAAACCTGGCTATCCAAATGGTGTTGAACTTCAATTAATATACTCTCTTACCATTAGCCAGATTGGTGGGGCTTCTGGGGAGGTACTTCACCAGAGTATTGGAAGGTACTGAATAACTAAGGGGAAACCTGCAGATTTCTACTCCAAAAAGCAATATGCCAAAGGGCTAAGTCACATTAGCAGCTGAAGTGAAAATTATTTCACGTGGCATTGTGATTTCTACTAAAAAGAGCAAGATTATCTTGAAAGACTCGTTGCCATTCACCATGAACAAACTTTACAGGGTACATAAGGATATTGCAATTATTTAGTTCTCTATTTGCACACAGGGACAGGCCTACGTCTTCTGTCTGAATTTACCTCTGCTTCCTTCTTTCTCCCGTGCTCCCCCTCCTCCCAGCGTGGTTTTCTGGACAGGGAGGACAGCAGGCAGTGGAGCTCAGCACTTCCTGTCCAAAACACTCTCCTGGGAGGAGGGGTAGCAGGGGAGAAAGGAGCAGTCAGGCAGGGAATTTACTTCTGCCTGGCTGCTCCTTTCCTCCTATCAAAATCAGCTGGGAGGTGGTGGGGAAGAGACTTTTGAATCCCCCACCACACCAGCTGAAGCGCTGGTGCCATGGGGGATTCATTTCATTTCGTTTTGTTTTGTAGGTAACAAATTTTTTAAAAAAATATGTTGTTACTTAAAATACGAAAAGAAACACGGGAGGATGAAACAGAATGGAATGAAACACAGTTTTACCATTTCATGCCCATCTCTAATGAGAATATATCCCCCCCCCCTGTTTTTTGAAAGCATATCTAACTACCGGTAGCCTATTCCTTCATTCGCCTTCTTCTTTTTAAACATTTCTGTCATATGCTTCTATCATAGTTCTCTGTGGTGCTGTAAAACAGCAGCTCTCTCGACATCAAAAAGAGGTCATAGTCCATAGCCCATAAACCATTTACAGACTACAATACATGAAAAGGAAATGCAAGAGGCACTGTCTCTCTGCTCAGCCAAGTAAGTGGCAGATTTAAGGTAAGCCTCCCTCCATAGAAGATGCAGGTACGGAGATCATTCTGCCTAGAAAGGGTGAGGATGTAATGATCCTTTCCAAAAAATTGTAGAAGCTTCCAGGAAGAACAATAGTCTTCAAATTCATGGAGGAAAAGATACGATGAACAGAATCGAGCAAACGTGTTCTCGCAGAGCTACTGAAACAATATTTTTCACAGTGCCAGCTTCACACTTCCCCTTATAATACTTTTGTTGTGAAATAACTACCAGCTCTCACCCTTGCCATCTGGAATCATTCTAGGTGTGTGGGGGGGGGATTTTTTTCAAATTTGGTAGAGACAAGTTGTCTTGACATAGCAAGACATCCTATCAAGAGGATCTCACCATTAGCACATGGCACCAAACACCATGTTTTTCCCCTCATCGTGTTTTCAACAATTTGCACAACATGTCTTAGTGCCTTATGTCTGTCTTTTCCCTTTGTAAAGCTAAGCCTACACAGACAGCAAGCACAAAATGACAGACTGCTTGGTGAGAGATCCACAATCAACCCATCCAGTACTAGTGCCTTTGCTAGACCATGGAACGAGGCAACAGTTAACACAATTCTCCAAGAATTCCTATAAAGCAGGCCTGCCCAATGGGTAGCCCGCAAAGGGTTCAAAAGTAGCCCGCCGGCCATAAATAAAAAAAGTGAGGGGATAAGTTCTCCACCCCTCCTTCCCCCATCCCAAGGACCACCACTGCCCCAGCAAAGTTCTGGTCTGCCAACCCACTGTCTCATCCGAGTGGGCCAGTTCAAGGGACATGGCGCATTGAAATCTGTTCCCTCCAGAACAGATTAATTGGTTTTCAATGCATTCCTATGGGAAACCGCTGCTCTACTTACAAAAGTTTTAACTTAGGAGCATGTGCTCAGAATGGATAAAATTCATAAGTAGAGGTTTTAGTGTAGTAGCCCTCAGGCACTTTGGACTGGAAAAAGTAGACCTTGGCCTGTTCAAAGTTGAACAGCCTTGCTATAAAGTATTCTGGAAGCTGTAGTCCAAAAAGTAACTTTTCTAAGCAGGGACTGAATTGAGCAACTTCCTTTACAGAGTAAGTTTTCTAAGATCCAACAGGTAGAAGCATTCTAGAGGACTGGTTAAATCTTTACAGAGCAGTAGCAGCAATGCTCTAGAGATGTTTACTGAACATCTGGTTCCATTGGAAGGGCCTGAGTCACCCTGGCGGCTATCCCACCTGCCTTCTCATTTGTACTTTTAAGCAATGAAACGCCACAGGCGAGTCCAGCCCAAGCCATTTCGCTAATTGGGATGAAGCCACAAATGGCAGCTCCTCCCTCAGAGTTATGTTACACAATATCCAAGGGCACCCAAATTATTTTGGCACCTGAGGCAGAAAATTACACACATACAGTATTTTTTTCATGTATAAGACAATATAAAACTGTTAGACTAAAAACTGAGGGTTGTCTTATAGAGAGAAGTAAACCAAGGGGAGAACTGTGTGGTTGTGAAACTGTAATTTTTAGTTGGAAAAGTTGTGGTGGTGGGTCTTGTACATGGAAAAATATGGTACCTCTTCCTGCCCTCCCCCAGCAACTACAGCCATAAAAATATATGAGTCAAATAATAACTGATCCTTTACTGTCTTGACATAAAGCCAAATAATATGGTGCCCCAGGCATCCTGCCTGTTAGCTGAGGTGAAAAATTGGCATGATCATAACACACACATCAAAGAGATATTTACAACAGGGATTAAGAATGCCTAAAAGTGAATAAGAGCACCTGTTTCTAAGCTCTTGTGTGATCGAGGCTTGGTTTCTTTATATCTTCACTTCAAAATGATGAGAGATCAGATCGGAGCTTAGAAAAGTTATGGTGTGACTAAAACTCCCAGAATCCTCCACCCAGCATGCATATCAGATCTTCTCCTCCAGGACAGTTCTGGCCCCAGCAAGACTGGGCCCCTACCTCATAAATGGGTAGTGCCCATATAAGTTTATATCCTCTCTTCTAAGATCCCAGAAAGAGAGGAATTCAAAAAAAGGTGCTTCTGTGTGACCTCATTGCCCATCAAGATGTCACAAAGAAGCATGCTTAGACTAATTCTACCATTACAGTCTGAAGCTGCCAGATGAAGACTGGGCAAATGGGACATAAAAAATACAGACTCTAATTATGGAGGAAAGGAGGTGGCATGACTGCAGGCAAAGGTGACACCCACTGTCCCATGTCTTCATTAGTTAATCCTAAAAGCAGGTCGCCCTGTCTCACCCTCAATCCAATCCATATTCAAACCATTTGAGTAAAAATGTTGCCAAAGGTGACACAGACACACAATTATTCACATGCACCTCATCTTGTAATCTATAATAACTTTCACTCCTCCACCGTAGCATACCCAGTGTGTGCAACATATGATGATCATCATATCACTGGTAAGAATACACTAGTTGTTATCTGTTATAAAATTGTTTCAAAGTTGAAGCTATGAATTAATGGCCTCCAAAAGGTCCGATAACAATGCTACTCATGTCTGGCAAGGCCATGGTTCCTTTTATTGAGTCAATCCATCTTCTTCTCCTACTACTTTCAGCTTTTACTGACATTATTGTCTTTTCCAGTGGACCTTGTGTTCTCAAGATCTGTCCATTTGAGTACCTCGGTTTTAATCAAGAGATTATGTTTTATAGAACTTATTGTCTTTCTGGTGGACAACACATTTCAAATGAATTGGTACTTTTCCTATCAGCTTTCTTCAGTGTCCAGCTTCAACAACTTCACATAGCAAATGGGTGTTGGTCATCATTGACATGTAATTCAGAATCTCTTCAAGCTTTTTCATTGAAGAGTCTAAGACACAGTCCTCTGATTTCTTGGTTGAAGTCTGCATTTGAATTGCCTAAACCACAGTATAAAATCTTTAATAATTTTGATTTTTTTCATTGTCAACAACACAATTTATGTAATTACTCTGTAGTCTTAATTTTTGTATTTTTAAGGTTAACCGTATACTCCTGCTTCTCAACTTTCTTTTTAAAATGTTCACCAATACAGTAATTATTTCAAGATTGCTACTTTCTGCAAGCAATATTTTTTGTTATTTACACATCTTACATTATTGACATTTCTTTCATCAATTTTCACTCCTGTTTCATGTGAATTTATTCCAGCTCCTTCTAGGATACATCCTGGATGCACACCAAACAAAGAGGGGGATAAAACACACCTTTGACTGCCAACTTTGCTCATTAGAAACAATTCTGCTGCTGGAAATAGTTCTATTGACATAAAATGTATTCCACATGATGTACTTTCGCTTAACTTTTAAGCATCTGCATCCTTCCTTCTCTTTTCTATAGTTATCTTGCTTTTCCGTTTGTCCTTGCTGTTGTTGCTTCTACTGCTGTGCAACGCTTATTATAACATTTCCCCTTTCCCCTTATGTACAAGTTATGAAAACGCTGTATTAGCAAGCATTCAATTTAACCTCGAGGAAATCCTCATTTTAACTATTTTAAATCCAAAAGGCATTGGAATACTTGCGCAAAGCTGAATAGCAACTTGCACAAAGAGAGCCGTATCAACCTGGAGGTTTATCTACAGATCCACTAGCTGGCCAGAAACAGAATCAGTCAACTGGATTCCCTGTGCTCGCATAATACGAGATGATTAACATTATTCCTCGTTTCCAGCGACCTCGAGGCAACACAAAAGGGAGGCATCCCGTTTTACTCTGGCATGGCAGGTAGCTGGGCGCTCTGCCAAGCAGCACAGGGACACAGGTGCCCCCCCCCCCCAAACACACACACAACACACACACCTGCTCCGGATCCAACAGCTCCCTCTGCCCTGCCCCAATACACACGCCGGGCCAGCCGGCATCTCCTTACCAGGGACAGGAATTTGTAAGAGGGATCCTTGCCTTTGCTTCTGGGCAAGGTTTTCTCCGGGTCCTCCGCCACCTCCATCGCAGCCAGCATGGGCGTCGCGGCGCCAGTCGTCTGCTCGGCCGCCCCGTCGCGGCCGAAGGTTTTCTCCTGGCAGTTGCCCACGCCGGGCGCGCTGCCCTTGGCTGAATTGTCCCGGACGCCGCCGCCGCCGCCGCCGCCGCCCTCCATGGTCCCTACAACGCCACTCGCCCTCCGCCTCTGGCACCCTGGCTTAAGAAGGGGTGAACCGGCTTCCCTGGCTCCGCCTCCCTCTCCCCTCCGGCCTGGTCTCTTGATGGAGGAGGAGGAGGCGGGGAGGTGAAGAGGATTGTTAGTGAGAAGGAATCCCACGCTCCGGATCCTCTGGTTTCCGGATTCGGCGCCCGCCGCCCCTCACTTCTCACCGGGGTCCAAAGCTCGGGGGCTCTCAGTGACTTCTCTCACTACGCTTTCTCAAAGGATGAAGAAGGGTCCCTCAGCTAGCCACCGCCATCCTCATTATCCTCATCCTCATAGATTTGCCTCCACTACTCAGATAGGAGGGATATATCACTCCCTGCCCCGGTCACGAACCGCCTCTGGCTCCCGATTCGCTTGACAGAAAGCTGCTCCAAAATGCTTGACAGTGGCGGGGAGTGTTTACACGACGCGAGGTGGAAGCGCCGGTTTCCTCAGCGGTGTTTTTCTTTTCTGGGGCGGGCTGGGGAGTGAGTGGGAAGAAGGGGGGGGGGGACCTGCTAACTTTCCTGTTTACTCAAGGGTTGGTTTGGTTTTGTCCCCCACCCCCAGAACCCTCAGCAACCTTTCCGAGTCCAGAACAAATTGGGAGCACTGGAAAGTTTAAACATTAAACGACGTTGTTCAAACAGATCTGCCTCTGTGGGAATTATTACTTATCGCCGACGCTTAGCGAAGAATTGCAGCAAATGCAACTTCAAAACTGCTGCTGCTGCTGCTGCTTTCTGCTAGAATGAGTCTTAGAACCAGCGCTTATCTGATATTTCTGCTACAGTTTTAAATACACCGTTATTTGGGAGTCAGCTTCGTTGAGGAAAGAGCGTGAATAGGCAGAAAGTCTGTTCCTAATCATGCAAAGGTTGAATGGGGTTTTTAAAGGGGTTCTTGAGCCCTACAGCTTCGAATTGAGTTTTGGTATTGCTTTTGTTGGCCGTTTTTTAATATGGTAGCTGTCTGATCTTTTTTTAGTATTTGTATCCTGGTCATCTTTAAATGTTGTCTTTTAAGGATGTGAGCCACTTGGGGAGAAAGGCAGGGTAAAAATATCTCAAAAAATAGTACACAGATCCTTATTGAATATAATTTCTTAAAATTAGCTGGACAAAAAGATATTCTCTAACATTAAATATAAATTCCAGTAATGATCCAATCCCTTCTTTCTTTGACTGACTGGATATAGGAACAGGAATCAATTTTATGCATATTCTTTTTTCCCCTGTTCTATTACTTATTATCTTTGGCTTCAAGCAGCATATATACACACTAATCTGGGTTTAGGTTCGGTGAACTCAGTGGTACTTCTGCATGAGTAGATACATAAAATATTGCACTATTAGTTGCAGTACCAAAATAGGTTATCATTTATTACAGGGCAGCCAAGTAATTGGCTGAAAGTAAAACAGGCTTCCCTGTTTATGCATCTGTTAGATATTACTTTTCTTTGTTGCCCCACACTTTTTTTGCTTTGTCTTTTGAGCAGCAAGCTATCTTGTTTTTAATTTGTGTATACAAATGCTTTTCTTCTTATCAAGAATGTTTCATATGATTTCATACTTGACATTTTACAAAAATAGCAAGTGCACTCCTCCATTCTTCTCAACCCTGCCTAGAATTTTATCCAAACAAATTAATTCTGTTTCACTTACTTATCAGAGAGCATAGTATTCTATCTGCTCACAAAGATATGTGCAGATATTTTTCAAAATTCAGAGGGTAAAAGAATTGATTTGTATGGCATTAGAATTATTCATGTACTAGTCATATTGGTATTAGGATTAACATTGTTTTATCTGTTATCTATGCATGCATATGTGGCCATAAACCTTTTGATGACATTGAGACTTATTTCTGAGTGTTCTTGCACAAGACACAGTTGTTGATAAGTTCTCTTCCACATGCACTTTCTCCCTCTCCCTCTTTCTGTATATTTATGCATTCAAATGTGCAAGGAACTTGCTCAGTTCCCTGAATTAGCTCAGCTGACTTTTAACTGCAGCAAGGAAGACAAACACATTCATTATCTAGAAATAATAAATGAGCAGATACAAAAGAAAGGCGCTCAGCCCAACCTCTGTGCTTCTAATGCAGGAGCCACAATCGAACACAGATAGGCCCACAGGCCAGAATTAGAGTGCTGTCTGTCTTCTTGTTTACATTGTCTAATACCTGATAGGGATCCAAGGCCATTAAGTCCAGCCCCCCTTTTGATGGCAGGAATACAAATCAAAGGATATCTACCAGTTGGTTGTCTAAATTTCTCTTGAATGGCTCCAGTGCTGGAGCACTCACCACTGCTCAAAGTAACTGATTCCAGTTGTTGCGTGTCCTGCATTCTGAGTTGATTGAGAACAGATTTCCCACCCACCCCCCATGACAGTCTTTCAAGTATCAGAGAAGAGTCTCCTTTCAGTCTTCTTTTCTCAAGGCTAAACATAACCAGTTCTTTCAGACTTTCTTCATAAGAATTCAGTTGTGCAAAATCCTCAGGGGCCATTGGTCTAGAGCTACCACCAGCCTTGCTGTTGGCTATACTAGCTCCAGTCTGACAACATCTTGTAAGCTGCCCGCCTCTGCTTGACAAGCAAAGATAGACAATTGTGACTTATAACTACAGTACACACCTGTAATCAGTAGGTGCAGAATTTTTATGCTGTGATATTGCAGCAAACTTAGCTAGATTAGTGAGCTGAAGCTGAATCCTGACAAAATAGATTGAACTGATGGTATTGGTTACCAAGGAAGTGGGTAATTGACTTGTTCCTTGGAAGGAATGAGTGTTCACTTGCCAGTACTCCTGACTCTGGCTCTGCTACTTGGGGGGGGGGGCTATGTGGTTGCATAGTTCAGAATACACAGGGCCACCCTCACATAACCAGCCAGATATGCCTTTCCTTGATAAGGACAATAGTACTTCATGCATTCATATCAGCTACTGCAAATGTTCTAAATGGGTCTGACCTTGGAAATGACACAGAGCCTAGAGCCAGTGCAATGTGCTCCAGCTATTTTGCTGCCAGGAACACCTTAGGACAAGAGTTTTAAAAGAATTCTAGAATCATAGAGTTGGAAGAGACCTCAAGGGCCATTCAATCCAACCCCCTGCCATGTAGGAACCCCCATCACTGGACCCCCGACAGATGGCCCATCCAGCCTCTGCTTAAAAACCTCCAAAGGAAGAGACTCCACCATCCTCCGTGGCAGCATAATCCACTGCTGAACAGCTCTAACCATCATGACGTTCTTCCTAATTGTTCAAATAGAACCTCTTTTCCTATAATTTGAAACAATTGCCCCGAGTCCTAGCCTCTGAAGTAATGGAAAAGAAACTTGTCCTTTCTTCGATATGACATCCATAGCTGGTACATTTTCAGTCCAGGTTGAAGATGCTGAAGTCAATGTTAAGGCATGGGGCCTCAACAAATTAGAATCTCAAGTGCATCTCTCTTGAATGAACCTAGCTAGCCACTCAGATCTCTGTGGTGGAGGTAATCAGCATACAGAGATGTTAAACATTGATCAGCTGTTCGGTCAGGAAATGAACCACATCAAACTGCCAAACTAGTGGTTCATGCCCATCTGTAGTATTCAGATTTTACCTCCATGGATACATTCAATCTGATTGCCTGCTTTATTCGCATCAGAGCACTGCACAATTTAAGATTATGAATACTTATTCATTCATTCATTCATTCATTCATTCATTCATTCATTCATTCATTATTTTGAATATTTTTACCCACCTTTCTCCTTGGAAAAGGACCCAAGATGGCTTACAATAACTGTCCAGAACTTTTAAGACATATTCAAGTTAAGAACAGGGAATTTGAAGAGGCATCTTAGAATATTAAAAAAGGTAACATTAGAGCTACAAAGAGCATGCAAGAAGAAAAGAAAAAAACCATGATGAGGGAAGAAAAGCATCATAGAGAACACTAGTGTTCTTCTTATAAAATCAGTCAATGCTATCATGTATGGTAATCCATATAAAGACACATAGTAGGTAGTCCCTCATTCAGGGAAAGCTTGCCTGAAGAGGAAGGTCTTTGCCTGCTTCCAGAAAGACAGCACAGATGGGGCAGTCCCAGCGGGAGGGAGTTCCAAAGTCTGGGAGCCGCAACAGAGAAGGCCCTTTCATGTGTTCTTCTGAGACTTCGTCAGAATGCAATGACATTTATTTATTTATTTATTTATTTATTTATTTATTACGCTTATATACCGCCCCATTCCCACGAGGGGACTCTGGGCGGTTCACAACATACAAATAAAACAGATAAAAATCAATGCCAAGAATAATAACAATAAAGAATAAAATCCAAGAGCAGTAAAGCGGGGGAAAAAAAAATTATAAACACAGGTCCCTATGCATCGCCGTAGGCTTCACGAAAAAGAAAGGTCTTCAGATTCTTCTTAAAAGCCGCCAGCGATGGAGCCCGCCGAAGTTCACTGGGAAGACGATTCCAGATGGAAGGAGCCACCACCGAGAAGGCCCGCCCGCGAGTGCTCGCCCTACGGGCCTCCCTCGGGGTGACTGTCCGCAGTGAAAGAGCCACCGAGGAGCGGGTGGGTCGGGCCGGATCTAATTGCCGGGTGAGACGCTCCGTCAGATAAGATGGGGCCAAGCCATGGAGGGTTTTGTAAATCAAAACCAACACCTTGAACCTTATTCGGGAGGCAACGGGCAACCAGTGTAGGCGGACCAGGATAGGGGTGGCGCGGTCATAACGGCGCGCGCCAACCACCAGCCTGGCCGCCGTATTCTGGACCCGCTGCAGTCGCCGAACAAGGTTCAAGGGGAGCCCCATGTAGAGAGCGTTGCAATAATCAAGCCTCGACATGACCAGCGCCTGTACCACAGTCCTCAGGGAACTCTCATTGAGGTACGGGCGAATCTGGGCGATAAGCCTTAGATGGTAAAAGGCCGACCTGACCACGGCTGACACCTGAGGTTCCAGGGTCAGGTCCGGGTCGAGGACGACGCCCAGATTCCTCACTCTTTGCGCCAGCTGGGGGGCGGACCCACCCAAGCTGGGAAGAGGGCCACAGTACCCCTCCGAAAAGCCCCCGAAGAACATAACCTCGGTCTTGCCTGGGTTGAGCCGGAGCCTGTGAGTCCTGGTCCAGTCCAGCACCGCAGCCAGGCAGCGATCAAGGATCCGGACGGCCTCCACTGCACAGGTGGAAAAGGAGAGATAGAGCTGCGTGTCATCAGCGTACTGATGACAGCAGACTCCATAACTCCGGATGATCTCAGCCAGCGGCCTCATATAGATGTTAAAGAGCATTGGGGAGAGTGACGACCCCTGCGGCACCCCACAAGGGAGTGTCCAGGGAGCCGACAACTCACCCCCCAAGCTCACTCGCTGGGTACGGCCCCCAAGGAAGGACCGGAACCAGGCCAAGGCCTGGCCCCCAATCCCAACCTCCGAGAGCCGTTCCAGCAGGATACCGTGGTCGACGGTATCAAAAGCCGCTGACAGGTCGAGAAGGACCAGCAGGGTAGAGCAACCCCTGTCAGCCCTCCTCAACAGATCATCATGCAGCGCGACCAGGACCGTCTCGGTCCCATGACGCGGCCTGAACCCGGACTGGAAAGGATCCAAGACATGGTTCTCCTCCAGGAACGACTGAAGACGCAGGGCGGCGACTCGCTCAATCACCTTGCCCAAAAAGGGAACATTGGCTATGGGACGATAGTTGGACAAATCGTCCACAGCCAAGCCGGATCTTTTAACAATGGGCTTCACCACCGTCTCCTTCAGAAGACTGGGAAAAATCCCGTCTCTGAAGGAGGCCGAAGCGATCAGTGAAGCCCATTTCGGCATGCTCCCCCCTGCGCTCTTAATCAACCAGGCAGGGCAAGGGTCGAACGGAGAAGCCGCAGGCCTGCAGTGTCCCAGCGCCCTGGAGGCATCCACAGGTGTAACAGGTCCGAACTCAACAAACCGAGGCGACCGAGGCGGCCCGACGCTGGCCATGACAGGGGCCGGATCAGAGCAACCGGTGTCCAGCTCGGAACGGATGGCCTCTATCTTAGATTTAAAATAGGCTGCGAATGACTCACTGGTGAAATCACCAGGAGGAGGCCCTGGCGGAACGGGATTGGTGAGGTCTCGAACCACACGGAACAATTCCGCTTGACGATTCGAGGCCTCACCAATTCTCAGGGCGGCAAAAGATCTCCTAGCCGCCCTTATCGCACGGGAGTAGCGACCGTTCAACGCCTTAACCGCAGCCCAATTCTGAGCCGTCCGAGCGTTCCGCCATCTGCTCTCTAGCCTTCTCCGCTCTTGCTTCATCGCCCGCAGCTCCTCGGTAAACCAAGGAGACATGCGGGCTCGGCATCGGATCAGGCGCTTGGGGGCGATCCGGTCGACAACCCCAGCCACCTCCTCAAACCACCTTTGGGCTAGGGAGTCGGCCGGATCGTCATCCAAACCATCTGGAACATCCCCGAGGGCCTCCGAGAACCGCGTAGGGTCCAGGAGCCTCCGGGGACGGGCCCAGATGGACGGGCCCGGCTCCCCGCGGGGCGGGGTGGCTACTGCAACAGAGAAAGTCAGTAGATAATGATCTGACCATGACACGGGCCGGGCCTGCAACCTCCCGACCCCCAGATCGAACCCCCGCAATGTGGAGGCAAAAACCAGGTCCAGGGTGTGTCCACCTTTATGAGTGGGACCGATGACTAACTGAGACAGGTTCATGGAGGCCATGGACTCCATGAATTCCAGAGCTACTCCAGACAGCCCAACCTCGGCGTGCACATTGAAATCCCCCACCACCAAAAGGCGGGGGGACCTCAAAAGTGCCGCCGAGATGAACTCGGAGAGCTCTGGAAGGGTAAGTGCAGGGTCGCGGGGAGCACGCTACACAAGCACTACCCCAAACCTGTCCCTTTGGCCCACCATAAGGTGGAGACATTCCAATCCCGGACTCACCAACATAGCGGATCTACTGACACAAAAGGAGTCCCTGAAGACCATGGCCACCCCGCCACCCCGCCACCCCGGCCTGCCAAGCTGCTCTAAACGGTAGCCCTGGGGGCAAAGGAGGGTGAGGGAAGCCCCACCCCCCTCGCCCACCCAGGTCTCCGTGATGAAGGCCAGGTCGGCACTCTCGTCCACAATCAAATCGTGGACGAGTGGGATCTTATTATGTACCGACCTGGCATTAATGAGCAGACAAGACAGGCCAGGGGGACAGACGGTTTGGATCCCATCCATTTGGCGGCGGAACGACGGGTCAGAACGGGGGACAGGCAATAAATGTCTGTCCCGAGTTCTCCTTAGCCGATCGGCCCGTCGACCCGCAAATGTACTTGCCCCTTAGAAAAGGATTGTGTCTGTCATCAGGCAAGTGAGTACAGGGGTTTGTATGAAACATCAACCTTTTCACTTGAAGAATAAGATACGGGCATTAGTCTACAAGAATGGAGAGCCTTAAATGGAAGTCAGGGGACATTCCCCCATAGCATTTGAAGAAATAGGAAAATTTATCCTTCTGGACTACAACTCCACAGAGTCTAGCTCCAATAGCTGTGTCAGCTGGGCTTTCCCCATTTTTTGATTCCAGTGGATTAGAAGGGATTCATATGAAATATAGGAAGTGTCCACGGGCCAGAATGTGCATAGATTAGGTGATAGGGCTTGGGAGCTGTGATGCCTAAAAGCCAGTTTACAGCTTTTTCAATAGTAAGAAGCAGTACCCCTCCTGGTTTAACTAACCCAGATATTCTCACTGGTTGAGAGAATACATGCAAGATTTTCATGCACCCTTAGAGTGCTTAAAAAAACACCCCAGAAAATACAGAAATGTATAAAATATAGCTATTGCTGGTATTCCTGTTGCTTGGTTATAGGTGCTTCCTCAGCTTTTCCTACAGGTCTCCTGAATTGCTTTCCCAGCTCCCCTCTTACAACAACGGGGTGTACAGTGGAATTAGTGGTATTTGCAGGGGAGAGAAAATGTATCAGTAAGTTCTGGGGAAGGAAAACAACAACAAATACTGATCCTAAATTTCCTGAATACATTTTTCCGAGAAGCAGGCTGAAATTCTCCATCCTCTAGAATTAGCAAGCAATACTGCAGGACTCTCAGAAAAAAATTGTTTCTTTATCTCCCTCTCTCCTATTAAATTATGGCAGACTTTTCACTGCCACTTTCACAATGCTTTAGAATCTAGAGGGTATTGTGGGAGAAGCAAAATGTTGGCCAGCCTGCCCACAGAAGAATGGTCATCTCAGACCGAGTCCTTGTTCTTTTCTTGCCAACGTTGAAAAGAGGTTCTTTTGGATTGTGAGACAATGAACGCAGCAGTGGAGGAAAAGGAAAAGATGATAGAACAGAAAGCAGGGAACACAAATACATAATTCGAAAGGACCAGGCCTCTGTGTAGAAAAGCCCATATTTACTTTTTAAGCCTCAATAGAATCCTCATTTCTATGCAATTTTCAAAATGACTGAAGTATTGGATTACATATTTTCCTCTTCTCCTTCCTTCCTTCCTTCCTTCATTCCTTCCTTCCTTCCTTCTTCTTTTCTTTTATAAAGTAATGATCCTTTTGACTCATTATGGCCAAAGTTATACTAACCATGTTTGGAAAAGAACACTTCTGGCCAAGGTGAAACGACTACTGTAGTATATAAGCCAAGAAATACATATGTAAATTGCAGAATTTCTACAAAAGAAAGTGTGAGATTTTGCACTTAGTACCACAGCTAAATTATTGAGGAACTATTAATTTCCCTTTCTTAAAAAAGTTTAATCTTTTAGAAAAGCACAAAGATTAAAACTGAAATCCAAGGTAATGAAATCCAAGGTAATGGTTACAATGCTCTGTTGATTCTAAGAATATTAACTCTGAACTGCCTCCAAATTCTTACTGCAATCCTATTCACACTTACCCAATAGCAAGCCTCATGAAGCACTATTAGGTTTACAGTGTAAGTAACTATGTCTGAGGGTGTGACTATGCAATAGAGAAAACCCGCTTTGATCTGAAGTATTTGAAATTGGGTCCCTGCTAATTTCTGCAGGAGAAAGCAAAGTGTTCTGCTTATATACCGCCCCATACCACTTTAAGTAGTCTCTGGGCGGTTTACAATTTTTAATTACAGTGTGCAGGCTACACATTGCCTCCCCAGCAAGCTGGGTACTCATTTTACCAACCTCGGAAGGATGGAAGGCTGAGTGAACCTTGAGCCTGCTACTTCTAGAGTTTCAAATAAATACTCAGTCAGCTCTTGGGTCCTTTTGTAGATATGTAATTAATTAATTAGTTGGTGGTGACAAACCCAGCTAAGGTCAGAGAGAAGGGACACCTCCCACAGATCAGGATTCCCTCAGTCTGAGGCAACCCTTGCTGATTCTTCAAAGAACAACTTTTGGTAGGAAACTAGAGCTGATTGTTGTAATGCACTGTTGCTGAAATCCTTGTCGTCAACCAAATATATACTAGTACCATAAATCTCAGTAAGTTTTCATCCTCTGCCAGAAGAAGAAACTGGCATTCTTATTTGCTCTTGCAACCAAAAAGAAGGGAAATCAAATAAAAATTCAATCCAGATGTTTTCAAATTCATTTTTCATTAACCCTTACCATTTCCCCTTTCAGCAATGACAAATATAAAAAAATGTGTGATCTATAAGGTCAGGAGGTTATATGTCATTTAGTCCCATCTAGGGTAGATCCATTGAACTGATATACGGTACAGTAATATAATTGAATCTTATTTATTTTAATGTTTCCATTTTATTTGGGATTAACCTGTGGATTTAGCCCAATGCATTGTGCTGGCCATCTGACCCCAACTAAGAGATCTATGGAGGATACCCAACACTATGAAGGTCATAGGCTGATATTCAACAAATTCGTCTATTATTATTTACTGCTTAGGGAGTGAGAAGTGAACCCATGGTTGTTCAATTTTTTTTTACAAAAAAGTTTGAGTCAGGTTTGCCATGAAATCAGTGTTTAGTTTACTTTTAAGTAGTGGGGGAAATAACATCTGGATTCACTGAGATCTCTTATGTCAGTTTTTTTTTTTAAAAAAAAAATAGCAATTGTGAAATAGAGAGAATTTTACATGTTTCTGTGGAATTGTTGGGACATTGTGTACTTCTAAGCAGCCGTGACTGGCTGGACTGGAAGGATATGAACCACATATTCAGTTCCTTTAGAACAAAGTATAGCCTTTTCCTTGGAAAAGTATACAGTACCTTTTCCTTGGAATAATTATCATGCCAGTTGTGAACAACCTGCCTCCTTTCTAACACACGGCGGGCTTAAATGTGAATCTAATGGCTGACATCTGTGGGGATTTGGTGCATTGCTCCTCTATAAATTTCACTGTTTCAGTGGGCTTACTCTAGTTGCAATTCACTACAGACCTTTAAGTACTGGGATATTTACTATGCAGGCCGTCTAGCATTTAGCTTGCAACTGTTGAAGACAAGTAATTATTCCTGAACACTTACAGTTTATGAAACTTTGAAAACCCATTGATAGAGGGTGTCAGATGATATAGTCTAGAAAAAATAATGTGAATGATCTGTGAAATTTGGTTACAGAAATCTGGCAATTTCAGATTTTGAAGATCTACAGAACTGCCACTATGATGGAGGTGTTTGCGGCATCATCTGTCTAGTAAGGACAGAAAGAAAGGGACATCAGAAAATAAGTAGGAAGGAAGGCAGACTAAAATTACTAATCTATACAGTGGCACCTCTACTTACGAGCGGATCTCCTTACGAGCCATTCAACTTAAAAGTGGAAAACCATTGGTGTTTTAACTGCCGCCTTACAAATTTTAGATGTGGTGTGCTCTACTTACAATTTTTATTTTATTTTTTTCAATTTTTCAATTTTTTTATTTTTTTAAGATACGGCTGCTCGACTTACGAGTTGTTTGACTTATGAGCGTGTATTTGAAATTGATTAAACTCGTAAGTAGAGGCACCATTGTATGTGGACTGAAAAAGTTTGGGTCACTTTCTATTTATTTGTCTTTCCTCCAACATTAGCCCAGCATATTGACAATATGAACAGAACTATGGCCGTAAACTCAATCAGTTCCTGTGTGTTTTTTCCCCCCAAGTGCAGCTTATATTCCTAGAAAAAGAAAATGTTCATACAGCTGGTCAGAGTGAAGCAAGGAAATCTTGCTGCCTAAGATATTTATTTATTTATTTATTTATTTATTTATTTATTTATTTATTTATTTATTTATTTATTTGTTTGTTTGTTTGTTTGTTTGTTTGTTTGTTTGTTTGTTTGTTTGTTAGATTTATATGCCATGCAATCTAGCCACTCGAGGTGGTTAGGATAGAAAATAAAGTATTGTGCACACCTCTGAAATTAACCAGAGCCCCCTCTTTTTTCCCTGACTGGTAAGAAGAGTCCATCTGGGGATAGCAAGGGGGCTTAGAGTCCATACTTAACAGCAGAAGCACAGAGTTGGGGCAGACAAAAGGGACCATGGCATATTACTTTTCCTTCATAGCATCTTCAGATCTTCACAGGTCAACCCATGTCACCCAGACTGCCCAGGAAAAGATTAGGCATGAGGCATAGACCTGTTAGAATAATAGAATCATAGAGTTGGAAGGGACCTCAAGGGCCATCCAGTCCAACCCCCTGTCATTCAGGAATCCCCATCACAGTATTTCCGACAGATGGCCATCCAGCCTCTGCTTAAAAACCTCCAAGGAAGGAGACTCAACCACCCTCCGCGGCAGCATATTCCACTGCCGAACAGCTCTAACTGTCAGCAAGTTCTTACTGATATTCAAATGGAATTTCTTTTCCTGTAGTTTAAAACCATTGCTCTGAGTCCTAGCCTTTGAAGCCATGGAAAACAAGCCACCCCCTTCTTTGATATGACATCCTTTCAGATATTTAAACCTGACTATCATATCCCCTGTCAACCTTCTTTTTGTAAGACTAAACATTCCCAGATCCCTAAGATACTCCTCGTAAGACATATGTTCCAGATTTTTCACCATTGTGGTCGCCCTCCTCTGGACCCGCTCGAGGTTGTCAACGTCCTTTTTAAATTGAGGAGCGCAGAACTGTACACAGTACTCCAGGTGGGTCTGACCAGAGCAAAATAGAGTGGTACTATCACCTCCCTTGCTCTAGAGACTATGCTTCTGTTCGTGCAACCAAGAATTGCATTGGCTTTCTTGGCCAATATTGACTCATGTTCAAGCAAATGTCTCTGCAGGAGCTAAGCAAGTGCACTCAGGAAGTCCACCCTCAAAATCCATGTACGAATGGAACTTTAGGGGATGAGGGATCACCCCTGCATACTATCAGGCAACTACTGTGTTTAGTCATTTTTGCAGCTTTCTTTCCAGTCCACAGGAAGTGTAGGGAAAGCACTGACAATGGCAAGTGGTTAAAAACCTCTTCCCGCCATAAGGAGACCACAACCAGGCCACAAGAATAGCTCCATCAGTTCTGCCGTTTGTTTGCAGTTTCACTTGATGGATTGAAGAGCTTGGTGTGCTGGCACTTTGAACACTGTTGACATAGACCATTCATGGCCAGCGCAGCACAGCTAGTTCACGTAAATGGTTCCTCTGGGCTTCTTGGACGTTCAGTTCAGGCAACAAATCTGTGTAAGCCTGAAGTGCTCTGCTACTTGATGAAAGCACAAGGCAGTGCCACCGCTAAACAGCCATGTGATGTGGAGAGGTTGAAACAGAGTGAGGCAGGACCCATGCTATGCCCCCAAGAGAAAGGGCTGAGAGATGTGTGGCAGGAGGTCAGCAGGAGCATCTCATTCTCACAAGGATTCCTTGCCTGCCCTGCCTAAGGCTCCACCCATTTGCAAAGACCTCATCCAGCCTTTATCAGAGAACACTCTTCTCTGTTAGGTGGTCACTGGAAGTGGAGAATGAAAGCAACTTCATCTTGGTAATTTAGCTGTGAGAAGTCAAGAATAATCTCTCCTGCGAAGGACCAACTATTGTCTGACCAAAATGTGTGTGAGGGGGTTGAGGGACCTATAGGTCAAATTGTGCTCTCTGGTGCACTGGATTCATTGGCATGTATTTACTTGATGAATTGAAGAGCACGCCTGTGTGAAAATGTGAACTGGCGAATGGTTAGAAAGCATCCAGTGCTGGGGCATTGTAGAAGCCAGGCAGGTGTGATTAGTTCATTGGTGGAGCCCCTCATAAGCTCCCCATCTATGCTTTCTAAGAGGAAAGATGTAATGAATGAACAGACAATAAATATCAATAGGGGAAAACTATTACAAATTAAAAGTTAAGTTTGCCTTGTTGAGTAATTTGCTTGGGTTTTGAGTATATCCAAAAAGGGATGAAGATCAGATGGACAACAGGCAGTCCTGTATTTATTTATTTATTTATTTATTTATTTATTTATTTATTTATTTATTTATTTATTTATTTATTGTATTTATACCCCATCCATCTTCCCGTGGGAACTCTGGGTGGCTTACAATGGTTGACAAGCAACTAAAACACAGAAGAAACAAGGACACCTAATGAGCCAGTAACACAACAATTTTAACAAGTTTAAAACAGCTTAGCGCTCTGGCATCGCGTTCAGACCCAGCAATGAGACTACTCGGTGGTGGTGGGGAAGTGGATCGCGGGGTGGGTGGGTGGAGGCTACTACAACTCGCCAAAGGCCTCATGAAAAAGAAGAGTTTTTAACACTTTGCGGAAGGCCGGCAGGGACTCTGCAGAGTGCACTTCACTTGGGAGGCTGTTCCAAAGTGAAGGGGCTGCCACCGAGAAGGCCCGGTTGCGTGTAGACGTCTTCCGGGCTTCTCTAGGGGTGGCAACCCGAAGCGAGTGTGCTCGTGACTGCCGGACTGGACGGGCCAAGGTTGATCACTGGACGATCCGCTCTGAGAGGTAGTCCGGGCCCAAGCCATGGAGGGTTTTATAAACTAAAACCAGGACCTTGAATCTGATCCGGGATGCAATGGGCAACCAATGCAGGCGAGCCAGAACTGGGGTGATGTGGTCGTAACGGCACACACCCACCACCAGCCTGGCTGCCGCATTTTGTACCCGCTGCAAATGCCGGAGGAGAGTCAAGGGCAACCCCATGTAAAGAGTGTTGCAGTAGTCCAGCCTCGAGATCACCAGTGCCTATATATACCCATAGATAGATTTCTTGTTTTTCATTCAGAAAGTAAATCTGGAATTGCCCTTCAGCACCTTTTGGATATTTGCAGCAATACATATCCTACTGCAGAAACAGAGTTAGTCAGTCTCTATTTATTTCTGACACTTTATAAAATAAAAATTAAAGCCCTACAGAAACTGAGCATGTAAAATGAAACAAGCTTAGAGAAAAGAGCTCAGCTTCATTTTATTGAGGAATATATCAATAAGCAGCTGTCAAATAGCTACAGCAGTGATGACTATTGCATAGCAAACACAGAATGGTTCCTGTTTATCCTTGGTATTGTGGGCTCTGGATGTATTAATTATAAGAAAACATAGTGGGGGCCTGTTTAAAAACCTACACAGTTTTTCTTGGCAATTTTAGGGGCCTGCAAACCTGTACATTTGGAAGCAAGCTGTTTACTGATTTGCAAAGCAGTGCCCACTTCTTCCAAATACTTGTGTGTTTGTCTTCAATCCACATTACCATTTTTCCTCATTACATGATCTACAGTACTGTACCTTTAAATCTCTGTTGGGATTTCTGTAAGTTGTAAGCAACTTGGTGCCATACAACAAAAGCAAAATACCATCCTGTATTTCTCTTTATAGTGCTAATTTTTTGTTCTGTTTGTTGGACTATGTCTTCCTTTTCCGCTTCATCATCACCACTAATAGCACCAGTTCATTGTTTGTTCCTTGACTGGGATATTTAATGTTCCATGCTGACTATATGCCAGTGGGGCCGGATTCAATGATCTTTGAGGTCCTTTCCCGCTCTGCAACTGAATGGTTCTATAATTAAATATCACAAGGAGATACAGTATATAAGTCAAAAGAAAATAGAACAGGAACAGGAACAGCAGCTCCTGAAATCACAGATGTCTGATGTCTCTTTGTGAAAAATGAGTTTTAAATTAGGAGTGGCACCACCAGCCACCTATGAAACTAGCCTTGATGAGACCCATGCCTACTGCACTGAGACACTGGAGGAGACAGAGTCAATTTACTTGACTCCAGCAGTTGGGAGCTCAGATAGTAGTCAATGCTTTGTCTTCTCTTCCCAATGTAGATGACAAAGACAGTGGCTGTTCTGAAGCCCTTAAAGTCTTGCGTAGGTAGCGTGAAGTAATCATTCCTCTTTGTTGGACTGAATAGACTGCTCAAGAGGAGACTAATCCTGGAGTGTTATTTAAGATCTCATAGAGTGAGAACTGTTTGCATGTGAAACTTTGAGAAGGGACTCTCCCTCAGATCTTAAAGCCCTGGTAGGTTTATATGGGAAGACACAGTCTGTCAGGAGAGGCATAGCTAGGATTTTCAGTGCCTGGGGACAAAGATAGTTTTCGCACCCCTCCTCCCCAGCTATGCCACTGCAGTGCTCCAGGTGCATACCGGTCAGCCGTGCTCCTACCCTGTCTCCTTGATAGCTTCCCCAGACTTGTTATTGAGCTGGGCAGGAGAGGAGGCAGAGCTGGCACACCAAGGGGACCAAAAAGGGTGGGCATGCAGGCAAGCTAGCTGGCCAGACCTGCTCCCTCGACAGCTGGGGAAGCAGGTTGTGCCACCCCTCCCATCCGTTCCACTTAGATCGCTCGCTAGCTTGGCTCTAGGCTAATAGGCAGCTCACACTGCCTGGGCGGGTTGAAGGACTAGGAGGAGAAGGGGAGGTCAATTTGGTTCCTCCAGATGCCGTGCCCAGGGAAATGTGTCTCCCCTGCCCCCACCCCACCCCAGCTATGCCACTGTCTTTCAGATAACCTGGAGCCAAGTCCTACAGTTCTCCAATATGGGGCTTGGTTCATTTCTGTGTAGTTCCATCACCAGCAGGGGGGAAAGGAACCTTATGTTTCAATCTAGGGCAATGGAGGAGAGGAATGCTGAATAGCTAGCTAGCAATCTTTGGGGGGGGGGGAATCATTCCAATCAACAGATATGGAAATGCATTTCTATCAACACCAGCTCTGCTCTACTACTTTCTTTCTCTCCTTTTATAACCCATGGATCTCCCTGCTGTAGACTCTCTGGACCTGTGTCTCTTTCCCAGATTCCATCCATTCTTGAAGCTTGCCCACCCTTTGACCCTCTGGGCAAAGCTGTTCTGCTGTCTTCTCCTCTCCCAGCTCTGTTGGGGATTTTGGTAGGATGAGCGACTTCACAGAGAGAGGCATAGCCTTCTGCAGGAGTAGGGTGGTTTAGGAGAAATCACTGGTAGGGAAAAGTGTGGTGAAAAGTACAGGGGATGGATGCTCAGCACTGGCACACCGCAAACAAATAATATATATGTAATCCATTTTTTGCAGTCACCCCAAAATACTGATTTACATGACTCACCTTTGGTGACTGTGTGTTATCAGCTGAATTACGGTAAGCTTCACCCCAAAGATTGTATATCCTTGTCCATGCTTCTTCAGGATTTCCCGGTTCCCAGTGCCCAGATACACTGCTCCTACTGATTGCTGATTTCAAGAGGGCCATGTAAAAAATAAATCAATCTAATTGGGGCTGTGCAATCAGCACTTGAAGGCCAGAATCACAAGCTATTGCCATTTTTTTTCTTTACAGTGGTTGGCTCTGTATGTGTCATATCAGCTAGGTCTATTAGCAGATTTTATATAAACAGCCAAAGGAAACCATTTGAGTCATATGTGGCTTTTGAGTATACAGCCACCTTTTCTACACTATAAGTTAACACAGTTCTGCTTAAACAGGAAACATTTGTTTTTTGTTTCATGTTATACTTGTAGCAAGTTCTCTTTTTGCTCTGAGACAGATTTCTGAGATTTCTGCAGATTTCTGAGACAAGGGATTGTTTTAAGGCAGTCGGGGAAGGTGAGGCCATCCTGAAACTTTCCATCCAACTCATCTGAAGTCCAGACAATGTCTACAGACACTCAAACTGACTAGACAGACTTGTTGAATTTATTAGGTTGGACATTTTCTCATGATGGTCAAGAGTTCAAACTGCAGAAAATCACCTGGTTATAAGAAAGCAGGTACTGAGTATGAAAAGTACCTATGTTGGGGTGGGGAATTATTGATCTGCCTTGTAATTTTGGACTACCATCTCCATCATTCCTTACCCCTGGCTGTACTGGATGCAAATAGAAAGATACAGATCACCCATCCTTGACCCCCCCCTCCCCATCATTTATACATGTAAAATTATTTCTAGGGCAAAGCACACAAAAGAAGATTCTTTCTTCCAAACTGGATTAAAACTGTGGGACCTTGTAAAGGATCAGATAGGTATTGATTCCACTACTGGACACAGGTGCCATCTCACTCTTACCCTTGTCCACCTCAGAGCTGTCTTTGAACTTAGTTCAGTGACCCATCTTCAGTAAATTTATGATCCACTGGAAGATTTTCATTCAGAATACACTAAGGGTGTTTATACATGACCGGAGCTTAAAAATGTTTCCCCATCAGCTCTGGAGTTTGCAGACAATTAAGTGCGACCCCGTCCACCTAAGCGCGACCCAGCGCACTTTTCTTGTACCTGCTCTTGGGAGGTGAAAAATATTTGATGCGGATGTGCTGGGCTCTCCTCGCTTCTTTTTGTTTTTGTTTTTTGCCTCCTGCCCCTTTAAGAGGAACCAGGAAGTGACCGGGGCTCCCCGGCAGCTTCCACCAGCACCAGGAGGTAAGGCTTTATTCTTTTGTCCCTTTTTTTCCTCCCTCCCCTCACGCAGCCAGCAGCCAGGAAGTACAGAGGGGTGGAGACGCACGAAGAGCAACAAACCCCTAAGATCTCTGGTCCGAATTTAAGGGGCCAGCAGATCTTAGGGGTCGTGTAAAACCGCCCTAAGATATGCATTTCTTCTTTTTTAGGCTTTTGCTTTTTTCTTTCTTTCTTTTTTTTTTTTTTTGCTTTGGTTTGTTCTGCTTTGTGAACTATTGCTGCCATCTTTGCAGATTACTCTTATTACTTTCATTTTTATTTTTTATATTTGTAACATTATTATTCTGATCTTTTTTTATTGTTCCTGTGTTTGATTGGTGTGAACCACCTGGAGTTCAGTTGGAAGATGGGTGGTATAAATAAATAAATAAATAAATAAATAAATAAATAAATAAATAAATAAATAAATAAATAAATAAATGTTCTCCTGGAATTCTCAATTACATTGTTTACATAGACATGGTAAGCAGTAAGCTCTGATTGATCTTGAAAAAACATTTGGCTTAGTAGCAGCTACCAAGAACTGTTGTAGAGTAGTGGCTAGCCTGTTAGACTGGATCTTGGAGCTCCAGGCTCTAGTCCCCAGATTGGCATAAAATGCATTTAATGACCTTGGGCTATTCACACACAATTGAGGAAAGTCATGTACACAGTTTGAGCTCATTAGAGGAACAATGGGATAGGAATATGGCTTTAGAAATGTGGGGTGGCTACCAAAGAGCCAAATGCTATTTTAAGTTGGATCCATAGAGGTATAATCTCCCAATCCTGTGAGGCGCTACCTCCCCTCTATTTGGCACTGTTAGGCCTCGTCTTAACTTCTTTCTCCACTTCAAGAAGGTTGGAGACAAACTGGAACAAATTCAGAGGAGGGCAACCAGAAAAGACCGCAAGGACTAGGCATATTTAGTCTTGAGAAAAGGAGGGAAAAAATGATAGCACTTTTCAAATACTCCACTTGAAAGGCTGACATATAGGACATGTTCTTGATCATCCCAGAGTGCAGGACACACAACCCTGGGCTCAGTGTACAGATTCCGTGCATTTGAGCATGTTTATGGTCACTTCTGACTCACATCTCAGAAGAAGGTTTATTAAAACCCTAGTCAGAGAAGCTAATTCAAATAAATTGAACATTTCACTAAGCAATTTTAAGAAACCAACTGAAATAGTTCAAGTCACTGGTACATACTAAGATTTTCCTTTCTGGAAGCTAGAATGTTGTTGGGGATACAGAATTCAACCACTTTCCCCAGAAGGAACTCCTTTAATACACATGATTTATTTGTTTATTTATTTTATTTGACTTTTATACTGCCCATCTAACCCTAAAGCTACTCTGAGTGTTTTAGAATTAATTTAAGAGCATAACTTGACAACTCTACCTGAGCAAAGCAGCATTTCCAATCTAACAGCCAGAGTCTTAATGAGGAAATACCCAAATTTTCCATGGAGAATAATTGGTATGCTAACCATGAAGCCATCAAATACAAATCTCTAAGCCAACCTAGCAACAGAAATGCCAATTGCTGTTATGAACCAGTTCCTTTAGTATAAGAAAACAGAAACAAAAAGCTAGTTAACTGGAAATCCCCAAATTTCAGTTTTAGGCTATAGCCTTATTTAACATGCCAGTAAGCCCCACTGAATTCAATGGGAAATAATCAATTTATACATCGTTCAGATACAAACTAACTATGCCACTATGAATTATTTGTTGGTTAAATTACATTGATTTGTTACCAGATGCTATTGCAGCACTCTGTCATATCAGATACGGTATGTAGTCACATATACGATTTACAAAAAGAGGGTTCTCATTTGTAGAATTAATATCATGATCCAGGAAGATTTCTTTGACACCCCATAAATCAGTGAAACTACAGGCACATAAGTTAAAGCATTAAAGAAATAAAACCCTATTATTGTTTGATCTAGACTGGAGAAACCTGGGTTCAAATCCTTACTTGGTCATGGAAAGTCATGGCACTCCTTAAATATCTCACTTAAATATCTCACTTACTTTGAAAATCTTATTAGGGTTTCTGTAAGTCAGATGCCACTTAACTAGAGATGGGGACAAATCAGAAATGTGGTGATTCATTTTGATCCATGATTTGCCATGTTCAATAAATCACAAAAACTGCATTAATAATTTTTTCCTGATGAACTGATTTGTAAATTCATTTTTTAAAATTTAAAACCCTATGAAATGGCCTCCAGTCTCCTGGAGACACTGAATTTTCAGAGTGATGTTTGGGTTGCAGATATCTCAGTTATGCACTCTCAAAGAAGAACCCCAGGAAAGTTTCCCCCATGCACCTAGAGACACCAAATCAAAAAATTGCTTAAAAAATCATCAATTTGTATTCATTGCAGGTCTCGATTCATACATATATGAATTAACAAATATGGAAGTTTGAATTAATTTTGCCATTCATTTTGCCATCCATCTCTACACTTGACAGCATACAACATCATCTTGTTGACAGGTTGCTTAAACCATTGTCTATTTTAAATTGTATGGTGATTCTCCCTTACACAAATGCACTTCCTTAAACAGGTAAAACAACATTGAATGGCTTCAGAATGAGCAGAGAACAGGAAAGTGGAGCCATTAGGAATTGCTTAGCCTTTTCATTTCCACTTACTTGTCCATATTGACAATCTAAGATCAAGTGGTATTGGAGAGAATACTAGGTCAAGAAGAATGGTCTAATGTAAGAACATTTCATGGGTTCTAAATCAGCAATCAAACTCAGGTTAAGCAGTACCCAGAGATGTGGGAGCAATATATGCTGCTCCCTAGACCTTGAATAGTCACTCCTGTAACTAACACACACACACATACACACACACCACCACCGCCGCCGCCGCCGCCGCTGCCGCCGCCGCCACCAATGCCTCTCATTTCTTTTTAAATTAAATTATAGTAATAGACAGATTTCTAAGAGGATATTCTCAGACCACCCTTTCAGAAATTAGAGCTGGTGATAAAAAAGATGACTTAGGGTTCAAGCCAATACTTCTAAATTCTACTTCTTTTATCAACATCACCACTAATAATAATGCCAGAAACTGGAAAATTTACACTTCACTTTTTTATTCTTCATAATTCCAACTGCTTTTATCACCTGATATACTTTCCAATTCATACAATACTCTTTACAATCATGATATTCGTTTGTGCATATGCTGATTCTTTTATGTATATGCTGATGTATGTGGAAGCACAGTTTCAAGTCCTTGGATTATGTAAACAGTAAGGGTGGGATGAAAGAAGACAAACTACAGGAAAAATGTAGAACACAGAGCTTGAGTGATTGATTTTTTTTCTGTACATGTTTTACTTTAGTCGTCATTAATTTAAGCTCCCAACAGATTTTTCTGAGGTAATAGAAAAGGAGGCTGTTTTTATTGTGAGTGCTTCCAGATGATGGTTTTTCTTTAATTGTCCAAGCATCTTTCCTCACCCACAGAATTTTGCAAATGGTCTAGGCATCAACATTTTTCACTTGCTATTTTTCCATGTTTTCCAACTATATCTCTCCTGAATGTACACATGTGGATGGACAAACACATGCGTGTACATCATAATGTGGGTAAAGATAAAATGGTGTACAGTGTCTTCCAAACGCTTCACCAGGGCACTCAGATGAGAGACTATACAGTGGGCCTTCATATAACAAGTGATTTCTTTAACAAAAAATCCACTTAAAGGAAAAAATTTCCAGAGATAGGGGGAACTCACTTAACAGAATCGCCTATGGGGTGAATCCATACAACAGAAAAGCAGTCGTGATTAGGGATTAATCCATTTTCAATGCATTCCAATGGAAAATTTGTACAAAGGAAAATTTGCTTATCAGAATTTCATTTGGAACAAATTAATTCCTACATTCAAGGTACCACTGTAATCCACAATTTGTCTGACGATCTTCTGCTTGAGTTTTGCCAAACAATTATTTCTCTCCATTTTTTAATTTTGTTGTATTTCAAGGCCTATTAGAAGTCATTGTATTATTTAAATCCGATATATTGTACTTCTATTTTCACTTTTACTATTCCTGTTTGTCCAGATTTTATTGCTTAGATCTGAATGGGCCAATGTGACCCCAGTACATTTTGACTTGACTTGGCACATCTTTTTGATTGGTGACACTGGAAGCTACCCACCTGACAACCTCCTGCATGTTGCTTTGCTAATAAATTACACACCCACACCCACAGTCCTTCAGTAAATCAGTGTTTCAAATGTTGGCAGAAATGTCTTCAGTCGCAGAATGTCAGGGAGAGGCTGATTTCTCTCCTGGTAAAAATCCAGACCCGTCAGAAGCTCCACATCACGGACACGGGCAGCGTGTGCTTGCATTCTCTCCTCAACCCACAGTACCTCTGGCTTATTTTCCTGATGAAGCAAACCAGCATTTTAAAAAAAAAAATCAAGCTTTTCAGAGACCTGTAATCAAACAGCTTAACAATATATAAGGAATGTTGCTCAGCATACCAATGGCTTTTATTGTTTTTTCCGATTGAACTACCATTTTCTCTGTGGAATGAGGACTCCTGGCAATGAGTACTCCTGGAGCTTGTTGACTGTCTTGTAACAGTTAATTACACTTCCAGAGAACAATATAATGAACCACAGAGTATGAGAATTAACCAACCTTGAAGGGCCTGGAATCCTTCCTTCCTGTAGGAAGCATTCTGTTTCCTTGCTGTTTCTCTGCTTAAACCACTGACGTCCACCTTCCATCATGCCGTTCCTCAAAATGACATGTCCTACAACCAAGCCAAAGTGGAGAGGAAACAGAACACTTCCTAGGGGAAGACGTGGGGTTTAACTTCAGAGCCAGTAGCCCCTTCAGTCAGATGTTTAGAGTTAAAATTACATCTATGCTGTGCAATGTTTTTAACGGCCACGGAGAAACTTGCCTTCATCGGTGACTGGGCATTAGAAGCACTTAATATTGTGTCCATCCTACTCCAAATGCCAATACCTACTGCTTCCTCAAAAGTAGAAGAAGGCAAATAATATCCCCCACATTTCCCCATGACTCTCTGGCCTATTGGGTTCTGCAGTGAGGCTCATCTGTTGCACTCCTCCTAGAGTGCTTAGTGGCTATGAATAACCTCTGCCCTTTGTATTTTTTGCACAGCTTTCTGCCATTTCCCTTCAGCGTCCCTCATTCACCCATCGGGGCAGAAGAGATTAAATAGGTGCCAATGTATCAGGAGAAGGGAGTGGCAAAACACTTCAGAATACTTTTAACTAC
This sequence comes from Phrynocephalus versicolor, assembly GCA_023846285.1. Lineage (NCBI taxonomy): Eukaryota > Metazoa > Chordata > Lepidosauria > Squamata > Agamidae > Phrynocephalus > Phrynocephalus versicolor. The sequence goes on along the minus strand of JAHTLZ010000114.1, from coordinate 7,657,372 downwards.
ACTGTAACATGGAATCACATTAATGGCAGGTGATCATCATAAATATTATTGCTACATTTCTTGCAGCAATGCAGTAAGGACAGTATTGTTACAGTATTCCCTTATTGCAGAAGGGAAGACATAGCTTGGTTGGTCTTAGGTGATCTGCTGGCTACAATGAGAGGTGAAATTTGAAGTAGACTATAGCAGATTCCCATTACTAAGTTTTCAATGGCTTCTTTAAATAATAAAAAAGATAACTTGCATAAATAGTTTTTGATGTTTATGCCTCCCAAGCTGAACACTGCATGCAAGTAATAGTGGGTTTTTTAAAAACCCTGTCAAATGGCATTATCTATTAGGCCAGTCTTCAGTGGTGTTGGGCACTCAAGACTCCAGGCAGCCAAGTCTGTAGAAATCTATTTGCCAATAACTAGAGAAACGTTTCTAGCAAAGCTTGGAAGATGTACTTTTAAAAAATACAGTTCCCAGAACCCCCAAGTCAGCCAATGTTTACAGAGACTGGAAGATAGTAAAGACTGGACTCCAAAAAAGAGAAATGCCTCCCAAGCTTTTGGCTGCAGTAAATGAGACCGTACTTACAGCACAGCTTTCCGAGTTGTCAGGACGATGAGGAAGAATAAAAGACAGAACCTTCAAAGAGCCTGAACAGGTCCGTGGTGTTTCAGAAAGATCCTCACAGCTAGTCAGCACAACAAAGTAATGGGTTGGGATGGGAACCTGCATGCCGGTCATATGCCTACAAAAGAACATCCCTTATGGACTGGTCATAAAAAAATCAAGACTATGGAGAATTATATTTACACTATGTTGCTCAATGAAAGTACAATGAAGTATTTGGAAATATTTACTGGCTTTTATTCTAAATTCTCATAAGCAGCACCCACCACATGTTCCTGGTTGGGGAAGGAGAATACAAAGATCTTCCCTTTCTCCCACAGTTTCCAAAAATATTCTCAGTAGGAAATAGTATGGGATTTGGTGCTTGGCGAGAGAAACAAGTATGGGGAGAAATGGGCAAAAATCCCACTCCGACCTCCTGAGAGCCAGGGTGTCTGGGGGAGTAAAGTCCCTTCTGTGACTCAGAGGAGTTCCTTCATGGAAAGAAACACATCATCCAAGCTGTAATAGTCCCTCAGCTAGATGTATTGCATTCATTCTCTTGATATCAATTTGCAGGAATAATGTGCGATACCCTGAATTATTTCTCTCATAATTTAATGTATGGATCTGAGATTCCCATTGTTGTGATGGTGGTTGTTGTTCACAGTAGTAGTAGTAGTAGTAATAGTAGTGGTATTACTTGTCATTGTTGTAGTTGTCGTAGTTGTTGCCATCGTTGTAGTTACTACTACTACTACTACAAGTCCAGAATTCACAGTTGAATATGGGATTCTGGGAGTTGTAAACTAAGAAGCAATTTTCCTAAGTGGGCAAGCAAAGGTGAGCAAACAATATTTGAGAGAGACTGTCGCATTTATTATTTCCTCTAATTGTGAACTTCTCCATTCAGGGGCAATAAAGTACCATGTGGTAATCTACCACAATGGAACCACAATTGCATTGCTGTAACAACTCCATATTTCAGAAAGCAGAAGGGAATCTGAGAATAACACTGTCAAATAATTCACATTAGATCTACAAAACTAATAATTTTCAGTTTCCTAACTGTGGCTCAACTTGTGAACCACTGGTTAAATGCCTGTACTGCAGCTAAAACTGCGCTCACAACCTGGGGTTCAATCCCAGGAAGCAGGCTCATGGTTGACTCAGTCTTCCATCCTTC
>JAHTLZ010000114.1:7611792-7655576 GCA_023846285.1 Phrynocephalus versicolor | reverse complement strand
GTATGGGGTGGTATATAAGCAGAACACTTTGCTTTGCTTTGCTTTAAGATAAAGAAATCAGTCATTTTGGAATTACCTGGGTAATTCCATTAAGGTCTCTTCTCAATTATACACTAGATCAAAGGCTCCATGGTTTCGTTTCAGTTTGTTGATATTTGGAATGACATAATCATTTAAAATGAAGAGGTTAGGTATCTGACTGAGAGCCAGTGTTCGGGAGTATCCCCCCCCCCCCGGCCTCTTGGGAAGAGAGATGGCCTGTGTGTACTACGGCAAACTGCATAGTCCAAGGGCACCACCCAGACTAAGGGAACAGTCAACCACTTCTCTGTATTTTCTACATAGCAAACCCTGAAGAGAGTCACCATAAGTCAGAATTTACTCTTGTTGCTGCTGCTGCTGCTGCTGCTGCTGTTGTAATACTGAAAGGACTGTGAAAGTGAATTGGGATGCCTCTGTCATTAGAATATGACAGATTAGAAAGAAACAAACAAATCAAAAAGAGGCTTCATCATCTTAAACTGAAAGAATGCTACATACACTCATGCCTAGTCCCATAATGCAGAAGGTCATCCCTGTGTCAGCTCTCCATCTAGTCAGTGGACAGGGCTTTCTTGTCATGGCTGAGACTGTGCCAATTTTGACATGCTTATGAAAGCTTGTAAACAGCACCATGTGGCTAACAGGATATTAAGGCCCTTTGACTGGAAGGAAGCTCTAGGCTGTCATCTCATCCGTCCTCCTACATTGTGGCAGACATTCCTGCACTCTGTCCAAACCATCCTTTAAAAATGTGGCATTAAGTCTAGCCTGGAAGACACCAAGTCCAGGAACACCAAGGCCACAAACCTGGAAGCACCCATTTCCATAGCCAAACTCTCCCAAATGTTAAGGCTTCCTGCTTCCTCTAACCCATTTATATTTAGTTCTGCCTATACAGTTAATTCATGGCATATGTCATTTCTTCAGTCACAGACTGTACATCACCAGAACACCCAACATCATTCAAAACCCATGACAGACCATCTCATATTATCTGTTTGTTTTGATTCAGAGTATGAATCCTTGCTTGATAACATGAGAGGTGACACATCACCCTTCCAGATGTTTTGAATAGTAGCTCCCTGAAGCTCCAAAAAGTCCTATGGGTCCTAAGAGTTTATGGAAAATATAGTCTAAAACATCTGGAAAGTCATACATTCTCCAGTTTCCTATAGAATAACCCCTTACCTGTATGTATAACACAAAAAGCACCTTGAAGATTAAGCAGCTAGAATCTTTTTCTTCCACCAGGGACTAAAGACCTACATCTTTGAAGATGCTTTTGATGGAGTCAAAGGGTAGTTGAGATGGGAAGGTTTAGTGGACCCTTAAAATACTGGTTATTCTGCATAAGTCTTATGATATCATCAGCTGTGGTGATTTTTTGGAAATTAGATGTTTCAACTTATCCCCTGAAAGTCCTGTGGTTCCTCTGTAATCATGTTCATCAACAGAAAGCTGTTGGGGATCACAGAACAGGAGGGACTTTAATTACTGAATTACTGAAAATTGCCATCAGAAGTCCAGAATGTTTTGGGGGGTTTTTTTTTTTTTTTGAACAATGCCTGTGGCTGATGGCATCATCAGTTTTACATGACATAGTTTCTGGCAACAGGATTTAAGCTACTGATTTATTTCAGTTTGAAGGTTTGTGGATTGACGTCTACTTTTTCAGATACATAGAATACAGTTTTGAAAGGATATGTTAGTATGCTCACTGTAAATAGTCATGGGGTTAGGGACCTGTGTATCTTTATTTTTATGTTTTATATCCCTTCTGAAGATACATGTGTCTGTAAGAGACTATATCTCTGTATCTCTGTAAGAGATGTGCTATTCTATGTATAAACATAACTCTTTTGTTTATTTGTGAATTAGTTGTATTCTTGACCTCAGTATCAGTTGTTCTTGACCTCAGTAAATAAATGCCATACATTCAAATACAGAAACAAACTAGCATTTGATAGATATGTTGGCCATTATATCTTCCCCTGGGATCACCTAAGTCAAAACTGAATTTATTATACTCTACATATGCACATTGTAAACCAGTGATGGCAAACTTTTTAGAGATCAAGTGCCCAAACTGTGATTCAAAACCCACTAATTTTTCACAAAGTGCCAATACAGCAATTTAACCTGAATACAGGTGGCTGTGAAGGGACGGTGTCGGGTGCCCACAGAAAGGGATCTGAGTGCCACCTTTGGTACCTGTGCCATAGGTTCGCCAAGACTGCTATAAACTATCCAGATTAAGGGGTAGTATACAATTGTCCATTTTACAAATATAGCAGAAAGCCTGTGGGTTTATTTGTTTGTACTGAAAGATTTCTGGTGTGCAGGAGAATCAGACATAAGAAATTTTGCAGACACCACTGAGTTCCCAACCTGAATAACTGGGTGGGTTATACCTTATCTGTTGGTGCTACCTATGCAATTTTTTAATCTTCTAACTGAAACATGCTACAGAGCTAGAAACATGATTATCTCCCATGGGCACTACTGCTTTCCCAAAAGAAACAACGGGATACGTTACAAACCAACTGGTCATGCAATCTTAGGAGTTCTGGAAGCCACAGTACAAAGAATTTACCTGCAGAGAGTTGTAATCCTTTTACCAAAATACTGTACTACGAGGTAGGATTACAAAATGAAATTTCCCAGTCTGGTAGTTGCTGCTGAAGGGCAAGATGGAAAGAGAAAGAGAACAGGGGTGGAGGGGAGAAAGAGCAACTTAAATTATCTTTCTTCCTTCCCTGCTTCCTTCCTCCACGATCGCCACCCACAACCCATAAGTTCATTTTTACTTTCTTTATCCAGTCAATCTCATCTTTCAAATAATGTGGAACATGTTTCTGAAAGTTGGTTTCAGCAATGCTTCTGTCAGAAACCATATGGAGTTCTACTTTTTGTACCAGTTCCAATAAACTTAAAATATACATCTGAATTGCAATACTGTAACATAAAATTGAAGCTACTGAGTTACATGTTATAGGAACCCGTGTTGCATTGTGTAATTGTGTTGTTGACTATGGCATTCAACTGGGACTTGTGAGATGCATGTACAGTACTCAGTCCATGCCGAGGAAAAGTGGCAGATAAGAATGTATATAAGAAACAAATAAATTACTATTTGGTTATGGGGGTGGGGGAAATAGTACAGGATCTATTCACAAGATTTAGATTTGAGTTGATAGTACTTGGCTTTGTTTTACTGCTGAAGTGAAGCTATCTAAACAGGACACTGGTGGAAAATTGTACAAAAGCTACTCATGACTTAACCAGAGAAAACTGAGAGACACAGATTGGTTGTTATTTTTTCCTTTACTTACTGTGCAATGGTATCCAAAGAATCAAAATGTCCATCGGAATTATAATCAAAAATAGGCCCACAGATCACATTTAGTCCATTCCTCTCTGTTGCATATTGTTGAAGTAGAGTATTGTGGAAGTAATCCCATATTCCTGTGTATAAGAGCAGAGCAAGGTAGAATCGACGAGAAATGGAAATATCTTGTTATTTTAAAGAGGTTGATAAGCTCTGACTAAAGGTGGCAAAAATATGACTCAAACTCTGGTTCGTACGTGGCTCATATCAAGGGCTTCCTGAAGATGTTTTTCCATTTTGAAGCAAAAAGTAAAATCATTCAGTCAGTCTATCTGATCTATATTACACTATGTTCTGAACACTAGAATTCAAGGCACCTCTTAAGATTAAAACTTAAAAAAAGGGAAGCAAATGCTTTCTTGTCATCCAGATGAAATAAACATGACACTGTCTTGAAATGGCATTCTTGTTTCCACCTTGCAAAGAGAGGTAAGTCAAGGGAAACATTAGAGTAGGACAAACAGTGTGTAGCCTTTATGTACTGTAGGACTTTGTGTTCCATTATCCTTCACCATGGACTATGTTAGTCAGGGCCAATGGGAGCTGTAATCCAACACATATGGAGGGCCACCTGTTTTTGATTAGAAGGAAGAAGCAATATGGCAAAACATGAGTGTGAAACTGTTGAGTATATATATACTGTATATGGGAGCAAAAAACAACCATTTCCCAAATAATAAAGCATAAGTTGATTGGATCAGAACTTACTTTTGAATTCTTTGTACATGGGGACAATGTTGCTAGTGAGTAAAGCATCATATTGTTCAATCCCAGATGAATTGAAGTCTATGAAAAATGGTATGTATTAAGAGTGGAATATAAATCAAAAGTGCAGTTATGCTGAACACAGTTTTGCTGAAAACACTGAAAGATGCAATCAACAAAATACCACTTCAAATAAAATGTTTACTGTATTCTCCCATGGAAACGTGGCACCAAATATAAGGAAACATGTAATCCCTACAACAAAGCACTGTTCTCCTATTCGAACCAGAGAGACAGCCACACCCTTTTTCAGAACGCTCCACTGCCCCAACCCACCATGCAGTCAGTCAGAGTTCCATGCTCTTTTCCTTGGAATCTTTTGTATTTCCCTCCACTAAGTGTCTTCCTAAAATTCCTTACAATTCATCTCTCCCTTGCACAGTTGATGTTGCCTTGACTAATGACTGCCTAAGGATCCATGCTCAGGAAGTGAGCTCACTGTCAGTATACAGCAGCTTTTCCCAAACTAGCTTCCTTGGATTAAATCTCCATTAACCCCCAAAGCAGGGTCATTGGGTGTTGTAGTCCAACACATTTGGAGGATGCCAGGTTGGCAAATTTGGCTGTGAGGGACATACGAAGAAGCACCGACTTAAACATTCTAGCTATTCAGTCTACCAGGAATATGCACTCTTAGGAGCTTGAAGACATTCGCACATGCACATTTACCATCTAAAACGAAAATACATGTCTAGAACACCCTCCATGGATAATCAAGAACTTAGAAGTAGGGCTTGGCAAATTTTCTGTGAAAATAGCAATTATTATGTAAGTTTCTTTCTTTTCCTTAAAGCAACTTATGTGTATGAAAAGTATGACATGTGGAGTGTCAATTTATCTCTATGTACACCTTGCTGTGATCTCACTATTTCTGCACAGCAAATGTGGAGAACTGTGATGCATACACCTTAGATTGGAAAGGTAGATGCCATTTTAACATGAAAGATGTGATACTACTTCATTGCTCACTGTTTCCACAATCAACATGCAAATTAACCTCTTTGTTACTTTCTGATGGCCACTTAGCAAACAGCAGAAGACTAATTTGGAATTTGCTAAGCAGAGAAGCCATGAATAATTATCAGACAACCTTTACTTTATACAGCAGCTCTGCTGCCAATTGTGAAGTTGACATCTTGACTTTTCTCCACAGGAAACTTTCTATACACATCCAAATAAAAGAAGTGGTCCCGTGACCATTGTTATTGTGGGGCTACAGCAATCTGATATTTGAACTCTCCATCTTCTAAAATGGAGCTGGAGTGCCATGAGGACATAAATTAGGGGAAATATCTGGAACCCATTAAACAATGTTAAAAGAAGGGTGTCTAAAGGCAGCAGGACCAATATACTCCATTTTGATGAAGCACAGTAATACACATACTAAAATGGAGTAGAATTGTTAGGATCAACACATCCAGATTCTGACATTCCTAATAACTGCAGTTGCATGGCAGACCCAAGAAGATCCAAGAGATGGAACTAAAATTAAACCATGCAAATAGCTGAATGTACCCTAAACTACTTTTCTAACAAGCAATGAGTTGGTTGGGCAACTACTACATTTCCTGTAGTACCTTCTCATCTTACTAGTGGAGGTTGGTAACTCTGATTTCACAGAGGAATGTGGTAAGTCCTCTCCAGGTTTTAGTTCAAATTAAAGAAGTGATAAAAACTATTGAACCTTGTTTGAAAAAAATCAGATTCAACATTTTGTCTCATTCCTTCAAAGTTCCATTATACCCTGTTCCCCAGCATGCTCATCATCACACCTGTGAAAATGGTCACCAGACTTCGCAACTTCTCAACTGCATGTCAATTCACATCTAAACCTGGTGAGCAAAAATATTTGGATGTGGCTCAAAGAATCCAATGGTCTGGTGTTCTAAAATGCAATAGGTATTATTTAGTAAAGCTATTCTTCTTTCCGTACAGTCAAAACTACCCCTGAAATCCTCTCTTCATTTTCCTTAAAGGCTGCCACACTTCTCCCAAGAGGACGGTGCCAGTGCTGGGTATATGTTTAAATGTTCGGCCACATCCATCTCATTAAAATGTTATGCTCTTTCTATATAAAGAGTACTACTAACTGGGAGGGAAGAGGAAACCGTGGGTGATGTTCAGGTTTGGCTGGTAGTTGGAGCAGTTTTGGCTCTGAGATGCAGGGATTCGAACATCAGGCCGCAGACAGTCTGGAGCAGTGAGAGGAGGAGGAGGAGGTGCATCTCCCAGCTAGAAGAGGGGGCAAAAGAGAAAGGATGAGAATGAGGCAGAAAGAGAGAGTAACATATTCCACCCACGGCCGTGGCTAACCTACAGTTTTGCAACTTCCTAGCTAAGCTTTCACTGATTCTTCCTTTGACTATTTTTACAATGAATCATGACTAGGCTAAAAATAGAAAGGGACATTTCCCCTACCCCACTCCTATCCAGTTTGTTTATTCCTGGGTTCTTCAGTATTTCTACAATGCAGAGGCAGGCAGTGGGTGGTGGTGGTAGGAAAGCTACAGACACGAATCTTGGTCCAAAAAAGCCATAGCAGATACGCTTAAGTTTAGCAATGGAATTCGTTTGCCCCCTGTGTTTTCTCTGAATGTACCAGACATATTAATGCAGGCATGTCCAAACTTCGGCCCTCCTGATGTTTTGGACCACAACTCCCAGAATTCCAAGTCTGTATTTCCAGTAGCAAAGGACTGTGGGAGTTGTGGTCCAAAATATCTGGAGGACCGAAGTTTGGACATGCCTGTATATGACCCTGGTTCAATCTAGACATTTGTTTCTTTGTTTGTTGTTTAAAATACTTTCACCCCACCTTTCATCTTTAAAAAGACTCAGAAATACAATAGTAAAAGCTAAAAACAGCAATTATTCAAATATTGAAAAAAGAACTTTTAAAACATTATATTTAAAATGTTAGGTGAAAGCATGACTAAAACAGACTTAAAAGCAACAAAAATTACAAAACACCCTGTTTAAAACCTCTCTTGAATAGCCATCTGCTTGCGGAAAGTCGGCGAAGATAGAGGCAGCCTGATTTCCTGTGGGAAGGAGTTCCAGAGTCGCAACAGAGAAGGCCCTCTCCCATGTCCACACCAAGTATGCTTGTGACAGTGGTGGGACTGAGAGAAAGGCCTCCCCAATGATGTTAAACAAACAAACAAACAAAGTGTTCTGCTTATATATCGCCCCATACCATAAGTAGTCTCTGGGCGGTTTACAAATTTAATTACAGTGTGCAGGCTACACATTGCCCCCCAGCAAGCTGGGTACTCATTTTACCGACCTATGAAGGATGGAAGGCTGAGTGAACCTTGAGCCTGCTACCTGGGATTGAACCCCAGGTCGTGAGCACAGTTTTACCTGCAGTACAGGCATTTAACCACTGCGCCACGCCCTGGCAGTCTTATAAAGGGAGGTGTGATCTTTGGAATAGCTTGGACGCAAACCATTTAGGGCTTTATAGACTAGAACCAGCACTTTGAATTATGCTGTCCCCAAAAATCGATCAGGAGCAGTGGAGCTACTCTAATGGTAGTGTTGTGATCCCTGTAACCAGACCCATTCAGGGTCTGTTTTGAACTCACTGAATTTCCCAAATAATTTCCAAATCCAGCTGGGATGTAATTAAGGCATGTGTCACTGTGGCCAGATCAGAGCTCTCCAGGAACAGGCGCAAAAAAGGTCTGGACTGGACATGGAACAGGGTCAGACCAACTTAGGATTTTCCCTACATCATGTAGATGCGTGAAAACAGTGGAAATTGGCCTGTGCCACAAGCAGTCCAAAACACAAGCAACCCCACCCTCATCCCTTAGCTTGCATTGTATTTCGGTATGTGGGTTTCATCTGCAAGTCTGACTGCTTTGGCAAATATATGGAGAATCAAGTTGCTAGCAGCTTCTAACTGTGAAGCTAGTGTCTCAGGTGAAACTGGCTATTGCACCAAGGTTTCACAGAGATTCCTTGGCCTTGCCATCCACACATGCATTTCATCCCTGGTGATGAATCAAGATACACATCGAAAAGTAGAAAGTGAAGCTGCTGATGGATTAATAGACTGTTTTCTAATTGTTCTAAGTGGTGGTCGAAGTGGAGGTGTGGGCCTACCATGGCTAAAAGGTAACCATTACATTTACTGATTTGCAGAGCAATACTGGAGGCTGTCCAGAGGAGGCCTTTACAAGAAGCAGCCATGTACTAGCTTGGTGCTGCTGCTATTGTGTGCCATGAAGTATGAATGAATAACCTCCAGAGTCCAGGTTAGTTCTTGTAAAGCAGGCCTGCCCAACAGGTAGACCGGGGGCTACTGGTAGCCCGTGAGGGTTCAAAAGTAGCCCGCCAGCCATCAATGTAAAAGTGAGGGGATAAGTTCTCCACCCACCCACCCCCCGCATCCCAAGGACCAGCACTGCCGCAGCAAATTTCTGGGTCTGCCAGCCCACTGTCTCAGCCGAGCAGGGCAGCTCAAGGGCTATGGCATAGTCCCCTGCTCTCCCTCCCCTCCACACCTCAGCCTCTTCAAAGTTGGACAGTCCTGGCCTAGACAAACTTCTTCCTGATAATGAAATAGGAATCCCCTATAACATGTTGAAGTTTTACAAGTATGCTATACATTGTCTTATTTTCAATGCATTCCTATGGGAAACCGCTGCTCTACTTACAAAGATTTTTACTTACAAGCATGTGCTTGGAATTGACAAAATTCGTAAGTAGAGGTTTTAGTGTAGTAGCCCTCAGGCACTTTGGGCCAGAAAAAGTAGACCTCGGCCTGTTCAAAGTTGGACAGCCCGGTTGTAAAGACTGTGGATTTCTTGATGGAGTCAATCCATTTCATTTGGTCTTCCCCAAATCTGGAAAGGGTACAGATCCCATGGACTAGCATTTAGGCCAGCAATCTAAGCAATACATATTACTGGGACTAAGCCTCACTGAAGACTCTCCTGACTCCATTTAGAGGAGATCAGCATAAATGGTATTCTCTGGACTTAGCTGGGCCTTGCCAGATGAACATAATTCCTCTTGTTTTGCATCTCTCCCCTTTCCCCTGATCTTTTTACCATGATGGCATGGCAATGTGGTTAGCTTTGCCCTTCCCACACAGTCGAGAGTCGAGACTGCTAATGACGTGAGGCAGAGACTGGCATACAAACAAAGTGTGTCTCTTATAATGTTTAGCTCAGCCTGCACAGTTGGTCAGGCTTGGAGGAAAACTATACTCACTGGCCTTGGTAACAAGCTTTAAAAGGGAGTCAGTAATCAACGTGTCAACTCAAGACACATAATTTATTGGTAGCTTGTGGGACTCTGTGCTTTGGTTTGCCAGGCCACCTCTCAGCCACTTCCAGGGTTGTTGCTGTCTTAAAAAGTGATAGAAGGAAGTACATGAAATCAATCTATCTAAAGAAGTCATAAAAAGGAAAGATCCCACAAACTCACTGCACCAGAGATGTGAATCCTACTAGAATCAGTACAGAGCCTGAATACAAAGATCTCCCCTCTCTGAACGTTTCCTTGCTCTATTCCATAGCCTGCCCCTTGTTCTTCTTTTCCAGCCCTGACATCTCAGGAATGAGATGCTCCTGAACATGGAAACCTATGTTCAGGATATAATCAAGGGTGCAGTCAGATGGGCATTTGTTCCATTGTTTGGTGTGAGCTGGGAATGGGCTGGTTCTCTCCTATTCCCAGTGACCGCACCATGTATGTGTGATGATGATGTAGCTTGCCCTGACCAATGCATACTTTGATCTTTTTGGTCCCTAAAAACTTCCCCCTAATTGCCCCCAAACTTGCCCCCCAACCCAAACCCCCTGGGTTAAACCCAAAAGTGGCCATCTGGAATCCTTTGTTTTTATTCACTTTTGTATCTTGGGACCATTTCTGGTCATTTCCAGATGAGGTTTCAACCTGTGGTAGATTCTGAAGGGTAAATACTGCCCACCAAATGTACCCAATACTGATTTACACTCTTTCAAAACAGGTAGCAAAATAATAGGGGTGTGTGTGTGTGTGTGTGTGAAAGAGAGAGAGAGAGAGAGAGAGAGAGAGAGAGACAGAGAGAGAGAGAGAGAGAGAGAGAGAGAGAGAGAGAGAGAGAGGATGAACAGGCCCTTGTGTGGGAGGCATGTGGCTTAGTGCTACCAGATCCTTCCTCTCCAGGGCATGAATGTTCTTCCTTGTAAAACTTCCCCCAACACCAAAATTAAAATTCTCTGCTTTCCCTCTAAATCACGGCTGAACACCTCAGAAAATCTGGCTAGTGATTCCGCTACTATGCCTCTGACTCATGTTAAAGAGCTCAGGGCTCTATTTTACAATTTGAGAGGCTAGTCCTGCTTATTGCTAGTTTTATAAAACAATATTACAGTATATGCCAGACTATGGTGCGGGCAGCCTCAGCACATCTGATCTCACCTGATTTCAGAAGCTAAGCAGGGATGGCCCTGGTTAGTACTTGGATGGGAGACCACCAGGGAATACCAGGTGCTGTAGGCACCTGGAGTAGGAACTGGCAAGCCACTCCAGTATTCCTGCCAAGAAAACTCCATGGACATGGGGTCATGAAGAGTCGGTCACGACTATAGCAACACACGCATGGTGGGGGCAGGGGGGGATTTTGTCTTTTGAGCTGGAATGGAACTAATAAATACTGTATAGGAGACAAGGTTGTTTTAAAGTGGGTTGGAAGGTTATGAAAGGTTTCTTTGAACTTTTTGGAATTGTTTTTATCTATTTCTTGAAGAGTTGCTTATTTCTTAAGAGACCAGGACCCCCTGGTACCAACTGGGCCTGGTTTTAAGGAGTCCAGCCATTGACAGCTCGGCAGAAGCCCTCTGAAAATGCTCGGGAGGGCAGCATGATCGCTGGAACTGCCCTCCTACCATTTTCAGAGGGCTCCTGCCGAGCTGTCAGTGGCTGGACCCCTTTAAACCTGGCCCAGTCAGCACCAGGGGATCCCCCTGGTGCCTACTGTGCAAGTTTTAAAGGGGCCCAGTCGATAACAGCTCAGCAGGAGACCTTTAAAAATGGCTCCCGGAGTCCCTGGCACCAAATCTGGTGCCTCTAGGACCCAGGGGAGCTGTTTCATTTTGTTTCATTTCATTTCGTATGATTTTTAAAAAAAAAATCATAAGAAACGAAATGAAACAAAACGGGGGTGAGCACGAAATGAACATTATTTTTCCATTCCGTGCCCATCCCTAATATTGACAAACAATATATCTAATCAGTCAGTTATTTTGATGCTGGTCCAATCTGCTATATATAAGTATATCCTCCACAAAGCCTGAGTCAAGATACCTCATCAGATATGGATTCATTCAGATAAACATTTTGTTCCTCACCACTTGGTGTAGATTAGTGCCACTTTTGAGCCACAGATCTTAGGTGAGATTTCTGCCCACACCACCCTATATCTCTGCTCTCTTAAGAGATAAGCAACTCTTTAAGAAATAGATAAAAACAATTTCAAAAAGTTCAAAGAAACCTTTCATAACCTTTCAACCCACTTAAAACAACCTTGAGCCTTTTCACACGACCCCTAAGATCCGCTGGCCAATTAAATTTGGACCAGAGATCTTGGGGGTTTGTTGCTGTTCCTGTGTTCCCACCCCCTCCGCACTCCTGGCTGCTGGCTGCGTGAGGGGAGGGAGAAAAAAAGAAAGAAAAGAATGTCAGCTTACCTCTGTTCTGCCAGTCTCACACTGTTCCTGGCAGCATTCAGATCTCTTAAAGGGGCGGGGGGCAAAAACAACAACAAACAGAAGCGAGGAGGGCCCGGCACCCACTAGGTTAGATCCACATCAGGGATTTTTCACCCCCGGAGAGCAGGTACCTGAAAAGTGCACTGGGACGCGCTTAGGTGGGCGTGGTCGCACTTAATTTTCTGTAAACTCTGGAGCTGGTGGGGAAACAATTTTAAGCTCCGGAGCTGGGAGCCATTTGCCGCAGAGTTTAGGGGTCGTGTGAAAAGGCTCCTTGTCTGCTATATCTTCCCTCATTAGCAGATTAATCATAAATTGAACACTTTTGAAAGCAGTACAGTAGTCATCTACTGCAAATCTCCCCCAAAAATCAGGTGCCATCAAACACTACTGTTCCAACATCTGGAGGAAATGCTAGAAATTATCTTCCATTGATTTTGGTGATAGATTTTTTTAGGGCTGATTAGGTTCGTTTAGGTAGAATAGTGCTAAATTTAAAGCTTATGACTGCAAATGTTTTTGCCACCTGAACTCTGCTACTGGTACAAAGTAAAATAAGAGCAACAAAGAATCACGCAAGTAAATTTTATTGTTTATCACCATAGGCCTTTACAAGGTACAAACCAGAATATAAAATCCAGTTAAAACAAGTAATTACTATAAAATCAATAAAACACGGTCTAACGATGATGACATATTATTACAGTCAACTAGATATGTTTATGTGGCAGTATGGTCCTTGACAAATTGAGTCCTCTCACCATCTTAGCTGCCAGTTCAACGTGAGCTACAGCATATGTAATATACATCTGCGTATTGGTAAGCAATCCAATTACTGTTTCCATGATGCTACAATTAGGAAACAGTGGAATGATCGATAACAAAAACATTCCTCTAGGATTTTTATAGAGAGGACAGAGCAGTAAGCAATGGATATTAGATCCTCAATCTGGTTGCAGCCAAAAATACATTTTCGTTCCTCGACTGGGATTCCTTTATATCTCCCTTTGAGGTATGCTTAGGCCATCTGTTCAAATCTAAGTTCTATAAAAGCTCTACAAATCTGGTTCACCTGAAGTTGGGGATACCAGATAGAAAAATGGGACCCAACAAGAGCAGCCCTATCCTGGCAAGCATCAAAACTCATAGGTCCAGTTTCTGTGGTCTCAGGGACTTAAACTAAGGAAATTATATATCAGCAAGTTTAATTTTTAGTGGCATTGTTGTGCCCATCCACCAGACCGTAATTGCTCTAGCCAGCAGCACTTTGTTAGACAGGAGCCCTCCAAGCTATTCAATCTGCCCCAATACCTAAGATAAGCCAAATCAGCTCTAGGCTTTTTGACGCTAAGCTTACCTCAGCTTTAAGATTTCTAATTTGGGCTTTGCTGCCTCACCCCATAATTCTGTCCCATAGAACATTTGTGTTAGAATTTTGACTACAAACACCTTGAGAGCAGGATTTATCAGCTGGCCTCCTCTACCTTAGAAGAATATTTTAACTGCCCTATTGATCTAGTGCTCAATAAATTTGTGGCATTTAAATGCTGTCTCCAGAAGAGGTTCTCACAAAAGTGAATGCCCAGATATTTTAATGAATGTACCTGCTCAATGGAATGCCCATTCAATGACCATTTATGGTTGGGAGCACTCTTCCCTAAGACAGTAATCTTGCAACGAAGAATCTCTTCCTGGAGGTGGTTTTAAAAGTATCAGAAATCTCTCTCTCCCCTCCCCCCATCTCTGGTCACATTTTGTCACTGTTGGTACCCGTTTAAGCCTTGCATAATCTGGATGGTAGGAAAAACATTGGTAGCATCAATCATACTAGTATGATACCATACTGTTGTGGAAGTGACTCTAGACTAGTATCAAACATTATACTAGCAATCCAGAGATCTTGGCAAACTGTGCCAAAATAATACAATTCAAATACAACACTGGTGATCTGGTTTTAGAAGGGTGAAAGTGGTTCAGCCACAGATTAATTCAGAGCCAGTCAAATGAAGCGCTTCAAAACCTCTGCAATTCTGGCATGCACTTTCATTCAGGTCAACATCAACATAAATCAACAGCCCTGTCTGACTACAGATTGTGAGTGGGGTGGGTATTTTTGTGAATATAGAGCTATTGAAGAATAATAGAGCTATGTCACCTTATGATGGTACTACTTCTATTAAAAATGTATTGCATAAAAGGGATGCAACCTATACTGGATGGGATTAGCTCCCAAGTGAAAAAAGAGGTGTGCAGCTTTGGGGTGCTCCTGGACTCATCCTTGCCTAGGTCAAAACTGTGGTCAGGAGTGTATTTGTACAATTAAAACCAGGACACCAGTTATGCCAATTACTGGAGAAACATGCTCTGGCCTCTGTGACACATGCCCCAGCAATGTTTTAATTTAATTCCTTGTTCTTAAATTGAGTATGTCTTAAATGTTCTGGTCGGCATGTTGTCCCTCATTACTGTAAGCCACCTTGAGTCCTTTTCCAAGGAAAAAGGCTGGGTAAAAATATCCTAAATAAAGAAATAAATAGCCCACACATTCCCAAGCATTGTGGACTTAGTTTGCTGGTATGAATAGCAGACTTCGGTACAGCTTTGATTTGATTATTATTACTATTGATCTCTTTTAATGCTTTAACTTTCTTGCCTTGCAGGAGGATAAAAACCATTAATAGAGTAAGTTGAAGCTAAGTTCACCCATGGATTTGTCCCCTTAAGTATCACAACACTTAACACAGTCTGAACTAGGATTCCTATCATATTTCCTGACTAAGGTGGGGATACAGGTCTGCCCTCTGTCTCTTGGGAACAATTTCAATATATCGTCAAGAGAAGGTTGACTGAAAAATGTGGGAAGAAGGAAGTGACATCATCAGTCTAACACTATCAATGGAAGGAAGGTCAAAATGAGCCAGAGCCTCCCCCTTTCCTTAGGCAAATGCATGTGACTTCATAGTAGGCTGATTTGTGCCTGTCACACACACAAAAAAAAATCAATAGAACAGGATCCCAAAATCATTAGCAAATATTCTTCTACAAGAAAGAACATTGCTATTGTGCCAAGAGGCTACTGGTCTTATAAATGTCATTCAACATTAATCTGGAAAAATAGCAGTGTTATAAGAACATGTTGACAAATACTTGTCCTACAACAGACCCAACATCCTGCTTGACTATTCTGTTCCCCCCAGCAGCCAGCTAGATGCCTCTTGAGAAGCTCAGAAGCTGGGCATGAGGAAAGGAATGCCCTCCTAATGTTCCCTGGAAATTGGTACTCGGAGGCAGCACAATTCTGCTTATACTCTTAATGGGACTCATCTGATAGGTCTGTACTGAGCAGAGCTCTTCTTATGTTCACAGTTCTCTGAAATGATCATCATACAGTGCCTGACTTCTGTGTGAGAGTTCGGTTTTACTGTTTGCATTGTGTTCCCACCGCAGTGCAGAGCTGTCATCCTGTCTACTTGCTCACTGACATCATTGCAATGAAACTGACCTTCCTGGCTTTGAAAAACAAACAAACTCCAATTATCCTGAGCTACTACAAGAGATGAGAAGTTGAAGAAGCAGGTATACCTCCTTTTGCCTGCCGTATTATATGTGTAGTATATTTCAACATCTCCCCAATGGAGATTATGTACAAACATACTGTATAGTCATAATTCAGTGTGTTGTTGTTAAATGTCCTCAAGAACGGAATAAAGTTATTGAGGTGTTTCTTCTCCCCTCCTTTAAAAATAAATGCTTGAATTAGAATAATGTGAGAACAGACAAAATCCCATGTAGACATTTCCTTCACCAGACACCTCTAGAGGTCACACATGAATGAAATGAGTTATCCCTTGCTGTTATCTCCCACCCACAGCAATAACTGTTTGTCTGGTGGCATAACAGTCTCTAAACATGCAGAATGCCTAACATCCTGTCCCAATCTAGGGCCTTCCAGATGGCATGGCTACAATGGCCCTAATCCTCAGCCAGCATGGTGGCTGGGGTGATGAGAGTTGCACCTGAACTTCTGGACTGTAAGCATTGTTAATAGCCACTGACCAACTTTCTCCCATGCTTATGCCTAATTCTCTCCTAAAATACAGCAGTGTGACCATCATCACCTACCATCACTAATGGCAGCTAGAAATGTGCACAGTACAACTTTTAATATTTCATTTATTTCTGGTTCTTCTTTTTTGGGTGGTCTTTTCTTTCTTTCTTTCTTTCTTTCTTTCTTTCTTTCTTTCTTTCTTTCTTTCTTTCTTGTTTTGCACCAGTCCTTTTGTTTTACATAAAAGTGTATTCCAGTGTCCCCCCCACCCCCAGGTTTCCCCATATGTATTTTCTGATACTCAAAAAGAACCCTTAAAACAGGTACAGTGGTACCTTGTATAAAGGAATTAATTTGTTCCAAATGAAATTATGTTAAGCAAAGTTTTCTTTATACAAATTCCCATAGGAATGCATTGAAAACAGAGTGATCCCATTTTTATGTTGTACGGATTCTCCCCATAGGCGATTATGTTAAGCAAATTTTCCCTATCTCTGGAATTTTTTATGTTGTACAAATTTTATGTTATACAAGCTGTTTGTTATACAAGGGTCCACTGTATGTCTAAACTTCGGCCCTCCTGATGTTTTGGACCACAACTCCCAGAATTCTAAGCTTAGATTGCCAATAGCAAAGGACTGTGGGAATTGTGGTCTAAAACATCTGGAGGGATGAAGTTTGGACATGCCTGCCTTAAAAGCTATTCCCCACCCTCCCCACCCACCAAAAGAAAACGCAAGGGCAAGGCAACAGAGAATCATCCTACTCCAAAAATCAGGCAGCAGTACACAAGAAAGAAAAATTAAAAAAAACCCTTCAACAAAATATACACATTTAACGTCCCCAGTAGCAGCCAGTTCTATAGGTTAAATGGCCATTATATTTAGAGATACTTCTTTTTGTCTGTCAAAAATCTTCTATCATTTAGTTTCATTGGGAATTTTAAAATTGGCCTGCCATCAGAACATCTGGCTTCTCTTCCCTCATGTCTGCAGCCCTTTCCTTTCATTGGCCACCTAGAGCAGCTGCTGTTTATACCAGAAAAGCTCAAGATTGGAAATGACCTGCTACACAGGACTTCATTCCTGTTCTCTCAAGTCTGCAATTCTTTCCAATGGTCAACTGCTCCCTCTGCAGGAATACATAGCAACGCAATGTGCATAACAACAGTGTCAAAAAGATTCAGGGCTATATATATAATAGCTGTGCAGTAGAAGTCCATATATATATGGGCTTCTACAGGATTTGCACCTTCTTTTCCTGAAATTCTAATATAACAGGTTAAAGTGGAGATTATAGGATCTCCTCTGCAATCGTATATCGAAGCACTAAATTATGAGAGGTAGGTTTCCATTTGGACTGTCAGTAGACAGATTCAAAAGATTAAATGACACGTCACTTACAGCTCCCGCCAAAAATATTCCAGTGGATAATATACCTGATATACTATATAGTCATTAGGGTGGGAGTGTCAGGGGGTCTGAGGAGCATTCATCCCCTTCAAGGACTTCTTGTCAGCCACCTTATTCTCAAAAAAAGTGGAGGAGATAAACTAGAAGTAGACTGATGTAGCCTTCCAGTTTTCAGGAAATTTTCTACAAGGCTGCAGGTCTTCCTTTAGGGGATGAGTGTTACTTCTGGGGGTCTTCTAGAAGCTACAATTCTCTATATTCAATAATAATAACCACATGCCAGCAGGTCAATTTTCATTTACTTATTTCTAGATATAAGGTACTCTTAAGTGGTTTTTCCTTCCTTCCTAGGGCTGCTCTGGGACTCCACAGCTTGTCAAGGTTACACAAACTGGCTTTTCTCCTAGGAGACATACTGCTGAAGTGAACCCAAACCACTGGTTCCACGGCCAGATACGTAGCTCACTGAAATATTCAGTCATGTTTGAAAGAGGGGAAGCACATTTGCAGCAATGTGTTTTGTACCCAGAGCTTGCATGTCACCCATCCCCTTGTTCTTGCTTGCTGAAGAACTGTTTGTAGCCTTGTGTCTAGTTTGTCCAAACACCGAAAGTATTCAAGAAACACTTAGTGGGTCAGAAAATGGTGACCTTTCCAAGCTGTATTTATAACACTTGCAGATCATGTTTCTTGGAAAGTGTGAGGCAGTACAAAAATGTCAAGACAATAAACAAGGCAGTGGATTTGTGTACTGTATATGGAACAGAAAGATTAACAAAGATAATGTCCATGGCCTTTTTCCAAAACCTCATCCTCCTGTGGGTAAGGAAACATCAGAGAAACTGTAGCTAAAGCTTCACCTGCTTTTCTTTGTCCAAACACAATTTCTCCTCACTGCCGAAGGAAGAAAATGCTACACAGCTTTTATCTTCATCAGTGGGAATTACCACAGTAGAAAATAGCTAACAATGCTTCGAACAGCCTATCTTTGCTTTTGTTCCTTTTCAAATTGCAGTGTATCTTGAGAATGTGCCTAATTATGATATGTTCTTGGGAGTAATCAAAATATAAGACATAAGTGGGTCTAGCTGAAACTAATACAGAGTAATATTCATTTTCTTTTCATCCATATTTGAACTACTTTTCGACTTCCACATGGGGATTAAGATTACCAAAGACAATTTCTTGACCCCTGTATGTGCCAAAAATCAAATTACCCTTTTCATGTACTATTAAGACCGTTTTGATTAGGGCTCCCACTTCACAGCTCTAAGATAAGTATTTTAGGAGTGCTTAAGATAGAATGATACCACTCACGTGATGTAAGAGTTATTGCCTGAAATCAGGTCAACAGTGATGATGTCATCAAATGGTGACATTAATCTTTATTTTAATTTCATTTAAAACTCCCTCTCTTCTTCCTTCAGGTCCCAAGGCTCCTTCAGGATCCCTTTTGCCCTAAGGAAGCCATTGGAAGCCTCAGAATAGGGGGAGCAAGGAGGCCTGCTTGATTTGTGACTCACCGTTCTGAACACACTGGATTATGCTGAGCCCAGATCAATTATGAGCCTTTTCACACGACCCCTAAACTCCGCGGCAAATGGCTCCCAGCTCCGGAGCTTATAATTGTTTCCCCACAAGCTCCAGTTTACAGAAAATTAAGTGCGACCACGCCCACCTAGGCGTGTCCCAGTGCACTTTTCAAGTACCTGCTCTCCAGGGCTGAAGAATTCCTGATGCGGATGTAACTTAAGAGTGCCGGGCTCTCCTCGCTTCTGTTTGTTGTTTTTTGGCCCCCGCCCCTTTAAGAGCTACTTAAGAGAATGGAATGCTGTGGGGGCAAGAGCGAGACGGCAGAACGGAGGTGAGCCACGTTCTTTTCTTCTTCTTTTTCTCCCTCCCCTCACGCAGCCAGCAGCCAGGAATGCGGAGGGGGTGGGAACACAGGAACAGCGACAAGCCCCCAAGATCTCTGGTCTGAATTTAAGTGGCCAGCGGATCTTAGGGGTCATGTGAAAAGGCTCTATGGCAGCCCTCTATGGGCCTGATAAACCCACACAGTTTTGATGATGCTTGATTGGTACAGAAATGGTAAGGGTTGAGCGCAGCATGAATGTGTGCATGTGTGTGCTTAGCTATGATCTTGGCAGACCCAAATATATGACTCTATGAGTTGCACCATCAAGCATACATGTCCCTTTTATACACATCTTGCCTCCTTTGGGTGCTAGCACTTGTCCTGCACAGATTGTCAGGCAATGTGAGGAAAGCACCCTGATTATAATATTAAAAAATTGTTCATATTCCCTAATCAGCTTGGCTACAAAGTGCAACCTTTCATTTTAGTACAAGGGGGATAAATAAATCTGAAAACTTACTGGTTTATTGACTGTATATGAACTCCACAGTGGCATCAAGATATCTTGGCTGTACCCACTCACATACTGATTCTGGTGAAGGAGGCAATAGGTGTTCTGCTTCTGTAGAACACGGGGTCTCCCATAAGGCAAGTTATAAGCTTCCGACTGCCTTTCTAGAATATAAAAAAAAAGTAAATTCAGAGTTTCACATTGATGTGATCATTGTGGGCAAGAATCTTCACAGTCACCCAGGTGAGTTTATCTGGAAGTTAAGTCAAGTCCATGGCAACTGGACTTCTTTTCTTGAGAGACTGAAATGTTTCACTACTCGTCCAATCAGCTTCGTCAGTCTGAGGAAAGTTAGTGGCAAGACCTCCATTTTATAGTTCACCTTGATTGGAGGACTTGCTGCTTGGATGAGCAGTGAAACATTTCGGTCTCTCAAGACAAGAAATACAGTTGCCATGACTCAACTTCCAGATTGTGGGGAAGGGATGCAGTAACTGAACAAATTGTCTAAACAGTTGTCATTTCAAGACTGATGCTGTATTCAGAATCTCAGGTTTTCAATAGTACATCACAAAAAGCAGGACTGTTAGAGTGACAAGACATCTCAACATAAAATGGTGTGATTTGAGCACCCTAGCTATATCTATGTGAAAATGTCTGGTTGAGATTCCACTTCTACCATTTTCCTTCTATTGTTATTGCTGTTTCACATTACATCTCACCCTTCTTATGTCTTAATTACACTGTCTATTAAAATCCACAATTTAAATCATCATGAATTGCAAACATATCAACAAGTCACACATTCAAAGTCACAAAATGCCACATACCTAAATATAAAATATATAAATCATGAAAAGCCTTCTAAAATAGAGGATATATGGTAGAAATGAATAGTCAAATTAAACACTGGTGTATTACCTCAAAGTGTTTACAAATATCTATGATTTTTAACTTTTGAAAGACAAAACACATGGGGCAACAAAAAACTAAAGGAAGTTCTGTCACTAAATGCATCAAATTAGGTGGGGGTTGTGATTTCTTTTCTTTTTCTTTTTTCTTTTTTACTTTTAAACACTGGTTTCTTGAACACAGAAGATCAAGACTAATGTCATGTGGGCAGAAGATGGTTTTATTTTGCCTGACAAAATATTTGCCAAACTGCATGAGATGCAGATCCCATATTTGCCTCAGTGACTCAGGCTGGTAGTTAAAAGTGAGGGAACATACACCTTGAAGTATTTCCTAATGTGTCTAGTTTGGAAGCATATAGCAGATGGTAAAGAAACAGTGGAACAATCCCCACATTTTGAATTATTCAAGAACTGCCCCTACCATCGGGCAGTGACAACCACCTGAGTGGAGGGCAGCACGGACAGTCCTCCATCTTCTCTTCCTCAGCCCACATCCTCCTGGTCCTTTTATATGTGCTCAAATACAAAACTGGACCCCCCCCCCAATGAAACAAAAGATGAGGCAAAGAGCACTCTCCTTTTACTATTGTTGAAAGAATAGCAAGCTGCCAGTTCAGCTGACCTCATCAGGCAACAAAAGGTCTTCAACGAGCCCTGTTTTGTACAGTACTGATACAAATGAGTCTCCATATCTTTTCAGTGGAAGGTAAATAGGTATGACTTGCAGGGATAGGGTGCAAGCATGGGGGAGATGAGGAGCAACCTAGTTCCTATCATAAGACCAAATGAGAACATACTGCAAAAATCTTTTTTTTTATTCCCAATATGTCTTTGTTTTATTTCCTTCACAATACAGTGGTGCTTTTGGCAGTCCCGGTTCACAGCACAAGAATGCTTGAGGCAACCCCAGGCTTTGACTAAACGACATTCATACTGATGACAAAGCAGGAAAGTTACCAAAATGTTTGATGTTCAAAGAATAGTGCAGGGAGGAATGAATTGACAGGAAGAAAAGGCCACATTTATTACTTCCATTTGGTGCCCTGTGTGACTCACTGTAGCCACAATCTGGCCTTCAGTCATTTAGTATAATGGTTTTAGCAGAAACTGTTTGAGGAGCAACAGAACAAAGGTAATGTAATGAATGCAAGCCAAGAAGAAAGAACTACCATATTTTTGCCCTATAAAACATACTTTTCCCACCCTCAAAAATAAGGGGAAATGTCTGTGCGCCTTATAAGGTGAATACAGCAGTCCCCGATACATATACAGTGGTACCTTATATAAAGGAATTAATTCATTCCAAATGAAATTATGTTAAGCAAATTTTCCTTTATACAAATTTCCCATAGGAATGCATTGAAAACAGAGTAATCCCTGATCGCGACCATTTTTATGTTGTACTGATTCACCCCATAGGCGATTATGTTAAGCAAATTTCTGCATTCTCCGGAATTTTTTATGTTGTACATGTGTTATGTTATACAAACTGATTGTTATACAAGAGTCCACTGTATGTCAGAAATTTTCATTTAGAGATAAGATACCTTCACAAGCCTCTCCCATCTCCTGCTGCAGCCGGGATTGTGCAGTTTCAATCACCCGGTTTGCCAAGAGGCTTCCTCGAGGAAGCCTCTCCCCTCCCCTTCGGCAACCAAGATTCCCCAATCAAAAATCACCTTGTTTGCAAAGAGGTCTCCATGGAGCCTCTGCCCTCCCCTTCTGAAGCCTGGATTCTACAACTCCAATTACCTCACTTGCAAGCCTACCCTCCCCCCCATAAAACCTTACGCTAAACATTTTTCTCGTTTTTCTCCTCTAAAAACTATGTGTGTCTTATGGCCCGGTGCATCTTATAGGGCGAAAAATACAGGTAACCTAACGCTGGCTCCTTACTTGTCGTACTCACTTGCGTTATCAGTAAGGTTTAATCTTTGATTCACTGCTTCTAAATTTGTTATCTGCAAAAGAACAAAAATGGAGCCAGATCAACCACGGATTGCTCAAATTAAATAAGTTCAAATACTGTAAAAAACAAAAATACGATTCTTAACCTGTTGGACTTACTGAGGCACAAGCACATCCTGACGAATCTGGAGATGAAGCAGCTGCAAAAGGGCAGAGAGATGGAGATGATACCTCTTGTTTGTGTGAAGGGGTGTAGAAAGGAACTTTCAGAAGGTGATTCAGGCTTCCGTGTGTTCCATTGTTTGGTGCTGGTTCAATCTTCAACAAATCTTGAAGAAGGAAAAATAATTACTTTTCACTGTATTATGAAGATTATAGCTTCTGAAGTTCCTTTTTTAAAAAAATGATTCATTCCCAATAATCATTACTAGAGATGGGCACGACTCAGAAAAAAAGTTTCGTTTTCGTTTTCGTTTTCGGCTAGGGTCTGAGTCGTTTCGTTTCCGTTTTCGTGGGCTAATTTCAAAATTTTTCGTTTTCGTTTCGTTACGTAACGAAAACGAAAAAACGAAAACGAAAACGAAAAATTTTTCGTTTCTCCCCATTTAGCTCAATTGAGTGCTTTTCCAGTAACGAAAAACGAAAATTGGCTCGAAATTAGTCGTTTCGTTTCCGTTTTCGGTCCAGGTTGGTGCCGATTTTCGTTTTCGTTTCGTTTCCGTAACGAAAACGAAAAACGAAAACGAAAACGAAAATACCGCTAAGTCGTGCCCATCTCTAATCATTACAGTTCTAGAAAAGTAGTCAGTTGTTACTCTTTGCATTGTTCGTTGTTAAACTATTTGCTGTTTTTCCATTACTTCCTGCGGCTTTATGACTGTGGAGACTGCAGAATTGATAAGAAAGTGGCATGAAACTTGGAAGATCCCTTAAAACTTCATTTAAAAGTAACTTTAATAAGGAACTAGAAAGGGATATTTGTTACACCAGCAAAGTTACTTTGATGTTGTTCATTGGCCTTTAATACCAGCAATTTCTCAACATTTTGGAGCTTGCCTAAACATGGAAAATTATTTAAATATGTTAACCCAAAACACCATGAACTGAATTTCAGAGTAAAGACAATCATCCAGTGTGAACTCCACTGTGCAGTAAAATTCCATTTATCTTTCAAAACTGGAAGGTACAACAGAGAATCTGTAGACCCCATTCTGAAATAAACATTAACCGTAAACAGGATATCCTAAAAAATATGATAAAACAATTATGCTAGAAAGGTCTACTCAACTATATGTTGTACTTTCTACTTGTTTTTGTTTTGACTACAGCTTCCAGACGCCCTGAGTCAGGATGAAGGATTTTGGAAGCATAGTCCAAAAAAGTAACATTTCTCTTCCACCTATCCTTATATGTTAACATGGATAACAGTGTGGCATGGTCTGAAGATCCATGACAGAGTAAGCAGTTCAGGCATCTATTTGGATGAGTGGGTGGATTTGAGGGTTGTGTATCACCTTCAACCACTCTTGAACCGAGTCAACCCAGTTCCGTCTGATTTGTATAAGGAACAGATGAAAGCATAAGTCAGTTCCATTGCTCAGGCAAAGTGAAATGGTCTGCTGGAAGGAGAAACCAGATGGTGAGGCACACAAGATAACGACCGATTGGGAGTGGGGGGGGGGGAGAGAAGAACTGATTTGAGCTTATTGGCACCTGTAGCGGGCCATATGAGTCCAGAAATTCACCATCACTCACCAAGGACAGTGTATGCAGGGAGTGGCAGTATAAGCTCCCCCACTACCTGAGGAGGGGAGGGAAACAGTGCCAGGGACCATACAGTGCCGTAGGCAATGCAAGTGAGGAGAGGAAAAAGGGGGAGGGAGGGATGCACTGCCTTTCTTTCTGCTGCTATCTATGCAGCACTCTGAGGGCGGACATTACGTTCTTAAGTAGCATCTGATGCACTGGCTGAACATATTATTATATTTCTCTGCTCAAAGTATTTAGTTTTTCCTGCTGCGAAATTTAGAAATATTTGATCCATTACAAGCAAAGCCTAGCATATGCACTCACCACACATTAAATTGTAAACTTCAATGTTTTCAAAAGGCTCCACCACTGTTCCTTCCTTAAATCCCGGCCCATGTGCTACAAAGATGGCCTGTGTGTTAATATAAAAACAATGTTACTAAATGTTTTTAGATGGACCGTTGTTAGTTTTAAATAAAGCCAGTTTGTAGTGAAACCATACCAATTGTTACTGCCTTGAAACAGTAGAGGGTTTTTGGGGGGGGGGCAGGGACCTGCATGTTATTCCCTTTCTGAAGTTGAATTCAATTGCCTCCTTACCTCCATACTTTTAAATTCATTGTCATAGCCATGGTTTCCTCCACCACAAAATGTATAATTTCTATTCCTAAACAAAAAAAAAGAAGCACATAAAGAATTAACACATAACCTTCAGTAATATATTAAAAAATCATTCCAATGCAAGGTGTTATTACAAAGCATGGAAAACATGCTTTCATGTGCTGTGATCTGTAGTTTTCAGTGGGAGTTTCTGTAGGTGAAACTGTTGTGACATTCTTCCAGAACACGGCCAAACAGCCCAAAAAACTCACAACAACTATCAGATCCCGGCCGTGAAAGCCTTCAAGAATACCTTGTTGTGACATTGCTCTTCATATAACAAACAATTTGCAGGAGTCAGCCAGAACGCAGGCAGAGAGCTATTGTTTAAATATTCCGAATAGAGATGGGCACGACTTAGCGGAATTTTCGTTTCCGTTTTTGTTTTTCGTTTCCGTTACGTAACGAAACGAAAAACGAAAAACGGCTCAAAACTGGAACGGAAACGGAAACGAAACGACTAATTTCGAGCCAATTTTCATTTTTCGTTACTGGAAAAGCACTTAATGGAGCTAAATGGGAAGAAACAAAAAAAATTTCATTTTCGTTTTCTTTGTCATTTTCGTTACGCAACGAAACGAAAACGAAAAATTTTGAAAATTAGCTCACGAAAACGGAAATGAGCCGAAACGGACCCCTAGACGAAAACGAAAATGAACAATTTTTCTGAGTCGTGCCCATCTCTAATTCCAAATGTTGCAGAAGGAAAAGAAAAGTGATACCACCCAATTGCAGCAAATTTAAACCACCCCTGCTGGTGTAACCCCGTGTTGCGAAGTCTCGTTGTCTTAGCAGAAAGCCATTAGCCTCCGAGAACTCTAACAAACTGTTTCTATCGGAGGAAGAATCAGCAGAGGTTGTCAAACTGAAGATAAAGGATTACATCCGAAGAAACGTGAGTTGGTTTGTAATAACGGAATCCGTTCGGAACGTGGTGGGAAGTAAGCCGTAACTCTCCTTCGTGATACAAACTGGAGTCGTGCGGTGAGGGTGGAGAAGATATCCCTTCATTTGTGAAGTGAGTTTGAACTATTACTTATATTGAAGTGGAAAGAAGCGGGACTTGGGAAAGTTTGATTGTGAAGTCTGCGATTCAGAACTGGTGTGTGGAGTAATCCCCCCCTTTTGTGAAAGGGCTGAATATGTAAGAAGAACGCGGGAGGCGGATAAGGAGGGGAACTTGTTTTGTTTGATTTTACACCTTAAAAGACCTCGTCAGAACTGGTGTTTGGAGTTACCCCCCCCCCTGAGGGGGAGCTATTTCATTTCTTTGGATCCTTCAATGCTTTGTTTTTTTATTTTTGGAGCTGTTTTTGTGAGCAACTTTGGAGCGTGGTGTTAATGGGAACAGAGGGAGGAAGAGTCATTGTTATTTTTATTTTATTTTTTCTTTTCCAACTGGATTGGGCCATTGAAGAGGTCGAAGAAAAAAAAAGATCTCCTCTAATTTTCAAGAGCTTTGGTGTGCCTTTTTTGCTCTCTTGGCTGCAGAGGAAGTGAAATCAAGTTACTGTATGCTCTCCTGAGGCTCTCGTGAGCAGGGAACTCTATTTCCTCCTATCTGAGAGCTGTTTGGATTAGGCCATTGAAGAGGCTGAAGAGGAAGACTTCCTTTAATTTTTAAGGGTCTTTGTGTGTTTCTCTTTGTGCATTTGGCTGCAGCAGAAGTGAAACTAAGTTACTACGTGTTTTTCTTTGAGGCTCTCTGGAGCTGGAAAGGTCTTACTGTAGTCAAAACATGGGAATTCATGAGATAACGCTGCAGCTGTAATTTGATAGCGAATGTGACTGGAAAGCTTATTTCCTAGGTTGGAGTGCCATCTGGTGGATTTTAAAAATTATTACATCTGGAAATTATTTGGAATTTTATTTTTTATGTTGTAGCGCCATCTAGTGGATTTGGAAAATTATTGCACTTAAAATTTAATTTGAACACTGTTTGGGGTGGGAGAGTGTTTGATTATATAGAAAAATTGATAAAATTTGATAAATTGTTATTAATTTGTTATTTGGATAACTTAAAGTTAGAAAGGATAAAATGAAGACTGAATAAGTAAATTGAATATTATTGATCATTATTTTGGATAGTAAATAGGTGATTATTAATCAACGGAGTATTAATTGACTAACTTGATCGGTTGAAATTTATTATTACCTATTGATTACTGTAATTGAATTAATTTTAATTTGTGATTAAATTGTTCTCCATTGGAATAGAAGTCAATTAAAACTGAGATGGCAGGAGAGAAGGAGAAGAAGAAGATGACACCCTTAACACAGAGAAGAGATTCCAGACAAGAGGAGGGTAAAGAATGGGAAGGACTAATGATACATATAAGGAGAGAATTTGAAAAAAGTGAACAAAGTATGGATAAGAAGTTATCAGAATTAAAGGAAGATATGCAGAAACAAATCAAAGAGGCAGTTGGGGAACTGTCAGCCCAAGTGAAGGATTTATCGGCGAAAACAAAGAGTATAGAAGCTAAAGTGAAGAAAGTGCAGACAGAGAGGAATAGAATAGGAGTGTCAGAAGTAGAGACTACACAAATGAAATTGGCTGAGGAGCTTGCTTTTCTTGAAATGAGGCAAAGGCAACAGAATCTTCGTTTTTGCTTGATACCATGGGTGGAAGGAGAAGATATCAAGGCCAAAGTAATAACTGAACTTGTGAAGTGGCTTGGGTGGCAAGAAGAAGAAGTAGTTGGTGCAATCTCCCAAGTGTTTAGAATAACAGTCAGATCAAAGAAATTGAGAGCGAAGAAGATGTTATTGTGTCAATGACATCTATGGCCATGAGAGATAGAATTCTGAAACATAGTTATGACAACAGACTTGTGATTGAAGGACAACAGATCCCTCTTTATTTCCTGAGAAGAAGAGGAAGTTATAAACCTCTGGCAGAAACGCTGAGAAGGAATGGTCTGAGATTTCGTTGGGAGTTTCCGGAAGGCCTATCTTTTATTTATAAAATGAAGAGATTTAAAGTAACATCTGAGCTGGAGATAGGAAAATTTTTGAGAAAATATGGAGAAGAGCTTGGGTACAGGAAACCATGGAAAGAGGGTGACAGACTACCTGATGAGAAGGAGGACCAAGGTTCAGGACGAGGTGAAGGTGAAGAAGAGGAAGAAGAAGAAGAAGAGGAGCTAGAACTTTCTGATGAGAAAGAAGGCAAAGCCGACTTAGCTATGGCCAATATTTGAGTAGAGATTGATAAAAATATATTTAATTTGAAATTTGCAATGGCGTTGAGTATTAACATGGAATGTAAATGGTCTGAATGAAAAGACCAAGAGAAACAGAATTACGCATCTATTGAAGAAAGAAAACCTAGACCTGATTTGTCTGCAAGAAACACATATTGCAATGAAACATATGAAGATTTTAAAAAACAAAACTTTGGGACAAGAATTTGTATCGTCAGATAAATTGAAGAAAAGAGGAGTGGTGATATATGCAAAAGATAAATTAGAACCTAAGTTGATAATGAAAGATGAAGAGGGAAGATTTTTGATGGTGCAGATTACTTGGCAATCTGAGAAGTTTTTCGTTGTAGGAATTTATGCGCCAAATGAAAGGAAACTAGAATTCTATAGAGACCTAGAACAAAGACTGTTAGACTATATGGATGAAAAACTCTTTTTGATGGGAGATTGTAATGGAGTAATGATGCCGGATCTGGATAGATCCCAGAAAAAGAAAGGCTCAGAAGGGAAGTTACCAAAATCTTTTTTTGATTTAGTTGAAAACTTTGGATGGACCGACATTTGGAGATTGAGACACCCAATGGAGAAACAGTTTACCTTTTTTTCTGAACCAAATCAGAGTTGGGGAAGAATCGATTATATATTTGTTCCTAGTGATATTTCACATAGAGTGACGAAAGTGGAAATTTTACCTAAAACGATCTCAGACCATAACGCAATCGTGATGGAAGTTAAAACAAAGTTGCAAGGATTATACCGCTGGAGATTGAACGAAAGTTTATTGGACGAGACAGAGACTTTGCAAATAGCGAAAAAAACCTTTAGAGATTATTTGAAAAATAATTGGAGAAGAAAAACACCAACAAATTTTGTATGGGATGCGAGTAAAGCCGTTATGCGAGGCCTCTTTATCCAGAGAAACTCGTACCAGAAGAAACAGAAAGAAAAAAAGAAGTATGAGATCTTAAAAGAAATGGTGGAGACAGAGAAGAAATTGGTGGAAAAGCCAAAGGAACAGAAATGGATTCAAAAACTAAAGATGCTCCAAACTCAGTTGTCAATGGTTATTAATCAAGAAATTGAGTGGAAGGTTAAGATGATGAGACAAAGAAATTTTGAATCGGCAAATAAAGTAGGGAAACTGCTGGCTTGGCAGCTTAAATGGAAGCAAAAACAAAAGGTTGTGAACAAATTAGTGGTGGATAAGAAACTAGTGGAAGACCCAAGAGAAACTGTAAAGGTGTTTCGGAATTTTTACAGAGATTTATATATGAAGAAAAAAGAGGATCCGGAGCAGATTGATAGATATTTAAGAGAGAATGGATTGAAAAAAATCTCAACAGACCAATTGTCGATATTGAGTGAGAAAATTACCCCACATGAAGTACAAAGTGCAATAGAGAGGACGGAAACTGGAAAATCACCAGGTCCAGATGGTTTAACTGCAAAATATTATAAAAAATTATCAGAATAAATGTTACCAATAATGGTGGAGGTGATGAATGAAGTTTTAGAAAAAGGAGTTATACCTAATACTTGGAAGGAGGCGTATATAGCACTGATCCCAAAGGAGAATTCAGATGTGACAGATGTCAAAAATTATAGACCTATTTCCCTTTTGAACGGAGATTATAAATTATTTGCCAATGTTTTGGCCAATAGATTAAAAAGGATTTTAAATGAATTGCTACACAAAGACCAAGCGGGGTTTCTTCCTGGCAGACAGATGAAAGATAATATGAGAAATATAATTGATATAATAGAATATCTAGAAGTCAGGAAGGAGAAACAAGCTGCTCTGATATTTATCGATGCTGAAAAAGCCTTTCATAATGTTTCTTGGCAATTCATGAAGAAGAATTTGGAACATATGGGAGTGGGAACAAAGTTTTGGAATGGTGTTAATGCAATATATGAAGAACAGAAAGCAAGTTTATTGATTAATAATGTGATAACAGAAAGTTTCCCGATTGGGAAAGGTACAAGACAAGGGTGCCCATTGTCTCCATTGTTATTTATAAGTGTACTGGAAGTATTGTTAGTTAAACTAAGAGACATGGTGATAATTAAAGGTATAAGTGTGGGGGATAAGGCATATAAATTAAAAGCGTTTGCTGATGATTTGGTTTTGACGTTAGAGAATCCAAAAGAAAGTATTATTGAGGTGATGAAGGTAATAGAAGAATTTGGTAATCTAGCCGGCTTTAAACTGAATAAGAACAAGACGAAGGTCTTATTGAAAAACGTAACAAAGAAAGACTGTGAAGAATTTGAAAAACTGTCCGCTCTCTCAGTTGTGAAAAAAGTTAAATATTTGGGAATTAACCTATCTCTTACGAACTTAAATCTCTTTGAGGATAACTACAATATGGTTTGGAATATGATTAAGAGAGATTTGGAAACATGGAATAGATTGAATTTGTCGTTGATGGGAAGAATTTCCGTGATAAAGATGAACGTGCTACCAAGGTTGCTATTTTTATTTCAAATGATCCCAATAATCAGAGGGACAGGCCATTTTAAGGAATGGCAGAAGACATTGTCTAAATTTGTCTGGCAAGGTAAAAGACCTAGAATAAGGTTCAAATTATTAACAGATGCCAAGGAAGGGGGTGGATTTGCCATGCCAGACTTGAGATTGTATTATGAAGTGGCTTGTCTCGGCTGGATAAAAGATTGGATTACTTTAGTTGATGAGGATCTTTTGAATTTAGAAGGTCATGATAATAGATTTGGATGGCACGCTTATCTTTGGTGTGATAAAGTGAAAGTACATAAAAGTTTTATGAATCATGTAATTAGAAAGTCACTACTTCAGGTCTGGAACGTTTGAAACCTCTACTAGAAAGACACACCCCGAGGTGGTTATCCCCGATTGAAGCATCGGCGATCAAGATGAAAGATATAGAAGGAGTGGGGATCACATATGGGGATGTGTTATTTTTTTCAGAAAAAGGTCCTAGACTGAAATCTTATGAAATGTTAAAAGAGAAGTTAACAGGTTGGTTCCAGTACCATCAGCTACATGATATTTTTCAGAAAGATAGAAGGATGTCCGGGTTTGGAGAGAAGGAATCTAAGTTTCAAACCATAATCATGGGCCCAAAAAAGAAATTGTTGACTAGATTATATAATTTCTTGTTGGAGTTGAACCTAAAAGATGAACAAGTCAAAGAATGTATGATAAAATGAGCTATGGATCTGGGTCACAATATTGAGTTAGATTTGTGGGAAAGATTGTGGGAAAAGAACATGAAATTTACCGCATGTACTTTGATAAAAGAACATTTGTTGAAAATGATGTACAGGTGGTATATTACTCCAACGAAATTAGCAAAGATGTATAGGATGAAAGACAATCACTGTTGGAAATGTAAAGAGAAACAAGGTGATTTTTATCATATGTGGTGGACTTGTGAGAAAGTGAGAGAGTATTGGGCACTGATATATGATGAACTCAAAAAGATTTTAAAGTGTACATTCCCAAAACGACCCGAATTTTTTTTGTTAGGGTTGGTGGACAATGAAATTAAAGGAGCAGATAGGACTTTATTTTTATATGCAACTGCAGCGGCACAAATGCTCCTTGCACAGAACTGGAAGACAACATATATACCGTCTTTGGATGAATGGAGGGCGAAGATATTGGACTTTGCTGAGATGGCCAGACTGACGTGCAGACTGAGGGATCAAGATAACCAGAGGTTCCAAAAAGACTGGCAAAAATTCAAGAACTACATGGAGACTTATTGTAAGGAATTAAAGACTCTTACCGGATTAGGGTAGAACTCGAAGGATTACTTCTATTTTCAGAATCTTTTTTATAAGTATATAAAAGGGGTTTGTTAGAAAGGAAGGCTAGGAGATGAGTAACGCTAAAACCACGTGAAGAACAGAGGGAAGCCTAACCTTAGTGATAGATTGATTTTGTATTGTTAATGCTTTGAATATAATTTTCTTCTGTATATTAAAATTTCTTAATAAAAATGATAAAAAAAAGAATACCTTGTTGTGACATTGCTCTTCATATAACAAACAATTTGCAGGAGTCAGCCAGAACGCAGGCAGAGAGCTATTGTTTAAATATTCCGAATAGAGATGGGCACGACTTAGCAGAATTTTCGTTTCCGTTTTTGTTTTTCGTTTCCGTTACGTAACGAAACGAAAAACGAAAAACGGCTCAAAACTGGAACGAAAACGGAAACGAAACGACTGATTTCGAGCCAATTTTCATTTTTCGTTACTGGAAAAGCACTTAATGGAGCTAAATGGGAAGAAACAAAAAAAATTTCATTTTCGTTTTCTTTGTCGTTTTCGTTACGCAACGAAACGAAAACGAAAAATTTTGAAAATTAGCTCACGAAAACGGAAATGAGCCGAAACGGACCCCTAGACGAAAACGAAAACGAACAATTTTTCTGAGTCGTGCCCATCTCTAATTCCAAATGTTGCAGAAGGAAAAGAAAAGTGATACCACCCAATTGCAGCAAATTTAAACCACCCCTGCTGGTGTAACCAAACAAAAATGGCTCCTTGGCTTTCTCTACACTCAGCTTCACATCATGAATATACCAGGTTATAATTAAAAATCATTTGTGTCTACTCAGTCCAAATGGCGAGGAAATGAACAGTGCAGTAACTCTCAAAAAATGAAACAAAATAGAAACTCTTTCTGCAAACAGTGACACCGTGGGCCCCCATTTTGGAAGAAAGGTGAAATATTAAATAAATAAATAAATAAATGTCAAAACAAAAAAAGATCTCTCCAGCAGATTTCAGTAATTGCTTCAAAATGACCACTGTATGGGATGCATCATCTGTTCATGAAGTCTGCATTCTCCTCTGCATAGGCTCAATTCCCTTTGAATGGCCTTTGTGATAACATATAGAGCTAATTAGGATGCAGCTCCCATAATCCCCCCCACCAATTATGCCTGCTAGAGCTGATGGGAGCTACAGTTCAAAAACATGTGGAGGGTCTCATGTTCCCCGTCTCAGTCATAACAAAACAATGCCATCATTGCCATTGTCACTGCACTCGCTACCATCTGTCTTGTCCGCTGGCAAAAATGGATGTTTGCAACCCTCTGTACATTCCCTAAACCAGTTTTGAAGGGCTGAGGGAAACCCTTGGATATGGTTGACCCTACCACTAGGCTTAAGAAGTAAGTCTCTTCAAGCATCTGCTATGGGGTGTCATCAAGGTCAGCAAGATGTTAATCATTATTATGTATTATTTTAATATTTCTACTCCAGGAGGAAAGTGCTTCAGTATCTTTGCTATCAGCTGCCAACGTGACTCCCTAAGCTTTCATTACTATGCCCTTTCAGAAGGCATCGCTCTAATACGGGCTTAGAGCTGTAATTAGGAGCATCATTGTGGACGGCCATGGTGAAATATAAAGAGAAAACAAGCCTTTGGTAGTGCTGTAAATCCATTCAGGATAAAACTAGGTGAAAATGAAACTTTAGGGCAGACGTCCCTAGAGCTGGCTTCCATATGTGTAAGTGTGTTGGGTAGAATCAGGGAGGAGGTGTCATGGTCCGCACTCCATGGCACAAGAAAGATGAGATGAGAGAACAAAGATCAAGAGAAGAGAGAACTGGACTGAGGGGTAAGTTACCAATAAATAAAGCTCAAGAAGCACACAGTACTTAGGCCCATCTGGATTTCTACTGGTTCACCACCCACTGCTGAGTTACTTTTGATACAAATGCAGCATTTGTATCATTCGGTGAAACATCTAAGTGGTTTTGACTGGTTATGTTCCGGAACAGTTTGGGAAGATGAAACTAAAGAAGGAAAAAGCTGCTGGCGCAAAGTAGACATTGCCCATAATTAATGACTTATTGAGACAATTGCAGATGGGGGGGGGGAAGCTTCATGCAAGGGGGGAAATAGTACTAAGGAATACCATGTGGGAAATGAAATGGAACATTTCCACCCATCAGTGCTTCCCTAATGACATGGATTAGCATGCTAATGTCTGTCTGGATGAAATCCTGTTAGCACAACTTTGCCCACAGAAAGTTGTCATCAGGTGGGGACAATTTTCAAAAATAGCACACTTCATTCCCCCAGTTCCCATGTTATCCCTTTCATCATGCGGGAGCTGAAAGAGGGAAGAGAACACATTGACTCAGTAGAAATTGATGCCTCTGTGATTATATTACCACCAGTTGTGATTTTTTTAAAATCATAAACTTCCTGATGATGACAGGAAGTCATCAACAGCTTCATGATGATGAAAGAGATTCCATAGGAAGTAGGTAAAGGTAAAGGTTCCCCATGCACACAAATGTGTGATAGTCATGTCCAACTGTAGGGGGCGGTGCTCATCTCTGTTTTCAAGCCAAAGAGCCAGTGTTGTGCAAGTCTGTGGCCATGTGGCCAGCATGGCTGAACTCATTTTTGCACACAGAACACTGCTTACCTTTCAGCTTTTTACAACAGTAGCTATTTATCTACTTGCATTTACAGTGGTACCTTGTATAGAGGAATTAATTCGTTCCAAATGAAATTATGTTATGCAGATTTTCGTTTGTACAAATTTCCCATAGGAATGCATTGAAAACAGAGTAATCCCTAATCGCGATCATTTTTATGTTGTACAGATTTGCCCCATAGGCAATTCTGTTAAGCAAATTTCCCCTATCTCTGCAATTTTTTATGTTGTACGGATTTTATGTTATACAAACCGTATGTTATATGAGGGTCCACTGTACATGCTTTCAAACTGCTGGATTGGCAGGAGCTGGGCTTAACAGTGGGAGCTAGCTCCACTGTGTGGCACCAAGGATTCGAACCGCTGAGCTGCTGACTTTGCAGCCAATAGTTTCAGCGCTCTAGGCCACTGAGCCATCACACTGCTATCCATAGAAAGTAGAAAGTGTTTAATTTCTGAAAATCATCTCATGCTGATAACATGATCAGGCTTTCCTGGATGTAGCTGCACTAAAAAGCAGCCTTTATTATTCTGTTTCTGAGGGCAGCCTTATTAAACATTTAACCTTTCACACTCTTTTGCCTTTAACCACATGGAACTGTAGGCCTATAGTTCCAACTGATAATCCCATCTAGAGTACAGTCACTGAATTAGTTGCTGACTGATATGATGGCACATATATGATTTATTCCATAGCTCTATTCAAATTGGGGTTACCAACTGGATATTGTGGTAGTATGTGATTGTTTTTATTGTTGTTGTTGATTGTTTACATTCTAATTGTACTTTTAAATTGCATTAGCTCTCTTGCAAAACTGATCAGCACAGTTACAATAAGCCAACAAATTCATGCAAACATGTGTGCACATAAATAATCATCTATAGAACAAAATGGCAACAGTTTCAGATGAGTACAATTTAGAGTTGCCTTCATATTTGGTGCAATTTTCCTATTTGTACACCAGAGAATGATAGTTGTCTTTTCTGCAGCTAACCTATAAAATATAAACGGACGATGTATCACACAGACATATTCTGTGGAACTATAGACCACCTAGGGCTCCCAGGTATGCACACACAGACATTTATGGATACATATGAATCATTTACTGTGACAGGAAACACCAGTGAAACAATGGTGCATCCATAGCAATTTTGCTCATAAGCCTCTTTGAAAATGTCCAGTTTAAAAGGAACTTTAATTTAAAGAAATCCATTTATACATTTTCCATGTTGCTTTTTAAAAAGACCTGCTTTTTCCTTCCTTTCCTTGTCTAGAATTAATATTTCCTAATATTTTGACTAACAATGTGTTGGCCTGGAAAGTTTAGCTTACTCACCGCTATGATATTTGGAATGCCACATGGAATAAGTATGACTGCCAAATTAAAAGAGTGATTTAGGGAAATATTTCCTGAGGAAATATTTAATGTTTATGTAACCATCTTGGAAACTGATCCTGAAGGCATAGTTGCTACAGACCAGCGAATTCCCTGTTAAGAAGGCTCAGCTGACTACTACCCTGGTGCCCTGTGGCTAGCTGGCAGGCCTATGGGAGTAAAATGGGGGTTGCAGTGAATTGTTGCTTTCTTTTAATTCAGACAGATGTCAGGTGATCTTTTTTTTCATTGATGTGTGTTCTAATTCATTTCCAACTTCCACTTAATCAATCTGGCTATGGTTTTAATTATATGTGATTTATTGACATAACAGTATTTATTGATTGATTGACTATGTGGTCTAAATTCAGTTGTTTGCCCCAAATAGAGCACACTCATAGAATTAATATAACTTTTCAGTGCTGGCTTACCATGTTCACATGGATTCAACAGTGTGCTCCAGTCAGGTCTAACAAATGAATTTAGGTCCCTGAGTTCCATTTTAGAGAAGAAAGGTGATGTACAAAGAAAGTCAATGGAAATTAATTAATTTTAATTATTTTTAAATTGAGGTGCACAGGTTAACCTAGAATTTCATTTTCATTGATACAAATACTGTTGCCATTTTGGAAATACAGTAGTTCATTCTAAAGTTGAATAACACTATTTTAGTTCCCAGTTTTCTAGAAGGAAAATACCTGTATAAGATACATATTATAAACAGATGTCAGCAAATCCATGTACAGTTACTCACGTGAAGTGGTGGTGAGGTCTGATTTTAAAAGCTAAAAGGACTAGGGCCAGTCCAAGATATTTTCCTCCAAAGCAAACTACAAGTTGGTCTCTTCTTCAATTCCTCACACAGAGAGGCAACTGAACTATCTGATGAATCTCAGGATCATTCACTAAAAATTGTTCCCATTTGCCTTTCTGCTCTTGAATTCCCTTTAAATGAAATGCAAGCATTCTGAAGAACAGCTATTTCTAAAGCCCATCCACCCTTTTTCTGACAGTAGTAGAAAGTCACAGCATTAAAGGAGAGCATGTGTGGTAACCCTCATGTGAAGGAATGAGTGCCATGCCTTAGGAAGAATATAAACCTGGGATTCGCCTATAAATCCCAACCTTTTCAGCAACTTTATTTTCATGGCAAAATAGGAATCTTGGATTGCTATTCCCTCCCACTCCATAGACACATCTGTCCCAGCTGTTTGGAGACAGTAGTCTGGTAGTACATCTAAAACTGGAAAATAAATCATACTGATAATCACATCATCCTATGATCTCATCTATGTTCTGAAGGAGCATCAACATTTCATTTCTGTGGAAATTACAGGGTGGCACAAGACAGCTCTGCACAATTGTCTAGACCAGCCCTGCATTACTTTGATTTAGCAGAACTCTCAACATGCTCATTAATATCAATCTGAAGGCTGTGTACACTAGTTGATGGATTTAAGTGATTTAGAAAAATTCCATGTTCAGTGTAATACTTTTCAGGACTGTTTACAGAGATATTACAGTAAACCAACCAAATGAAAACAGCCGGCATGAAGTACAAGTGGCTCTCCAACTGTTGTCAAAAAGCAATTCCCACCATCTCCAGCCAGTACAGTGGCAGCATAGCTCATGGCATCCGTGCTCAAAATAAAGGCATAAAGAAAAGAAAACAGTCTGATAAGAAAGAAAAAAATTAGGTCCAATAAATTCCTTACTGGCTTTGCAGACAATTTCATGGTCCAGAAGATGGAGGAGGCAACAAGAAGAACAACTATTTTAGATCTGATCTTAACCAATAGGGAGGACCTTGTAAATGGGTAGAAGTGGTGGGATGTTTAGGTAGAAGTGACCATGCTCTTTTGGAATTTGTTATTAATGTCATTAATAAGCATAACTCTTGATTTCAATAACGGCTTCAATAAGGTTCCCCATGATATACTGTACTGTCAAAGAAGTTAGTAAAATGTGAGATAGATAGTGCTACTGTTAGGTGGATTTGTAATTGGTTGACTGATTATATCCAAAAGGTTATCATAAATGGCTTCTCCTCAGCAGAAAGAGGGGTGACTAGTGGGGTGCCCCAGGGTTCTGTTCTGGGTCCAGTGCTATTCAATATATTTATTAATGACTTGGATGAAGGAAAAGATAGTAGGCTGATTAAATTTGCAGATGATACCAAATTGGGAGTGGTGGCTAATTCCCTAGAGGATATGATGAAAATCCAAAATGACCTTGACATATTAGAGTGCTGGGCCAAAGCTAATAGAATGAGTTTCAACAGAGAGAAATGTAGGGTTCTGCATCTACGCAGAAGAAATGAATTGCACAGATATAGGATGGGAGACACCTGGCTGGAGAATAGTCCATGTGAAAGGGATTTGGGAGTATTGGTGGACCACAAATTGAACATGAGTTGGCAGTGTAACGTGGCAGCCAGGAAAGCCAATGCGATTCTTAGTTGCATCAACAGAACCATAATGTCTAGATCAAGGGAAGTGATAGTACCACTCTATTCTGCTGTGGTCAGATCCCACCTGGAGTACTGTGTCCACTCCTGTGCACCTCCATTTAAAAAGGATGTTGACAATGATTTCAAACTACAGGAAAAGAGATTCTATTTGAACATTAGGAAGAACTTCCTGATGGTTAGAGCTGTTTGGCAGTGGAATATGCTGCCATGGAGGGTGGCGGAGTCTCCTTAAGTTTTTCTAAAGTTTTAATAGGTCAGTTGAATGAATATGTAGCTTATGCAGATATTTTCCTCTGCTGTTAATAGTGTGGGTGGCAAATACCCCTAGCCAGTCATTCTTAAAAAGGTTTACTCAACATCAGACTGCTTTAGCTCTGCCCCCACCATCATCATTTTGCTCTCACAAAAAAAAAATCACAAGCCAAATATGGAAAACAACTGAACCCAAGAAGGTTCTGCACTTGCGTCAGAATCCCAGTTTTCTGGTGTGCTATCTGATGTAGAGATCCTCCATGGATAGGTCCACCACCAATCTCAATCCTTGTTTGGCCTGGCTGCTAAAAGCAGCCAAGTAGATGGTGGTGGAATATCATCAATAACGGGGCCTATTCTGAAAAAAGCCAAACTTTAGGCCTGTTGCAAACATTCCTTTCACCTGCAGGTTGATCAAAATGGTGGTGAAGGATCTGTTGTAGGTGTTCCTGGAAGACCAGGCTTGGCTGTAGACAATATGTCTAACTGTCGTCATATAGCCAATTTTCCCTTCATGGGCAAGGTGGTGGAGTGAGTTGCGGCCCTGTGGCTCCAGTCGTTCCTGGAGGAGAACCTTGTCTTGGATCCTTTCCAGTCTTGGTTTAGTTTTTAATAGGTCAGTTGAATGAAAGGCCTTTATCTCGTGCCAAAGGGTCAGGCAACAAGGCACTAGGCAGGAATTCCTGCTGAAAGAATGTCCTAAGTGGTGTACTGCCACTAAAAGGATGGCATCCACACACACAATGCAGGAGATGATTTTAAGAAGGGGGCAGGTTGTGATGGAAGGAGAGAACCCCTTAAATCCTGGATTTAATTTTATCCCATTGAAGCAAGGCTATTTGGTACCATTAAACACACATATCCACAGGGAGAGAAAGAGATTACATTCGCATCCAAGTTTCAAAATAAATAAATGAACTTTATATGGATAGCATGAGAGATGATAATAATTTATATAGTGTAAGTTGCAAATGCACACATATTTTCTGTACTACTAGGCATTGCTCTGAAAAACTATGTGTCCTATATAAACACGGTTGCTGAGATTCAAACAGTGCAAACCCACTAAAAACAAAAATGTGAAAAAATGTGGAGACCATGGTTGTATTCAGACTTGTTAGTCATGCTATAACAGACTCCTTTCAATCAGTGAAGTATGTTAGTCATGCCAAACACAAATCCTGTTTATTTTAATGTGTCTTCCCTAACATGACTGTCTGGACAGAACTGCTCAAAGACAGAACACACAAATGGTGCATCTCTGCTTCCGTACCTCCTTGTCACAAATTAATTTCTATTTTAGAAGAGGAGGAGGAGGAGGAGGAGATGGTGATGATGGTGATGATAGCACTCTGGACCTAGTCTCATCCACATGAATGGCTATTGGGAGAAATGTACCATCTTTAAGCTTACAAGAATATACCTTTCTCCTCCTTCTTTGAGGTTTTCCCCTTTTAACATGAACCTTTAAATATTTATTTAAAATATTCAAAGAATCAGAGAGTATGAGATACAGAGTGAATTAATAAGAAAACAAAATTACACATCTGTCATTTTTCTATAGTTTAACTGCAGTCTCAAACCTGGACAACGTGGCCCTGATTATTGCTAGGGCCACCCAGACTACCTACAAGTTTATGAGCAGCACCATACCTCACAGCCAACCACTGACGGTCCACCATAAGATGAGCTTTGTCAATGCGGATGTTGTTGACAAAATGCAACCGCTTTGGTAAGTCTCGAGTCAAGTAAGGTTTGAAGTGCTGATCTGACTTTCGGCACTGAAGAGAGCAAGATGAATGTATGAGATTTACATAAAATCCACACATGTGATTAGTGTCTTTGTAAGAGTCCTATAATCTCAGAGATTGAGTCATAACATGTGTACTTAAATGCAGCAGAGAGGAGAGGAACAAAGAAGCTTCAAGGAGGTACAAAGTGGTAAACTCTTCAATAGCCCTTTTGCTGTCAAAATCTCAATGTTCTACAGGTTATTTATTTCCACAGGTTGGACCTCTCTCTTTTTTCTTTACATAAGTGGTCTTGTGTTGAGAGTAATGATGTACAGTGGCTTAACAGTTGAAGGGTCTCAGTTTGTGTCCTTGAAACTCATCTTTTGGGATCCAATGCTGGACTTGAAATCTCAGAGAATAAGACACTGCCAATGTGGCTATCCTGAATTTGAGATTCATGCTTAATGGCTCCAGGTCATGCTATTTAGATCTACTTAGAAGCACCCTTGCCCTTTTCCTTATCTTGTGCACACTAGACCTGCTGCTATTGTAATTCATACATTAGCCACCACATTTTGCAAAAGGTTTATGTGAACTGTAGCAGCTAATTGTGACTAATTGAAGAGGAGCCAGAGAATGTCTTGATAATATACCTGGTCATGTATCCAACTGCACAACCAACATGCGCACCATCACGTCATCAATTAGCCACAACTGAGAGGAAAAACATGATCTCTTTTTAACAAACTGCCCATGTATGGGCTTCTAGTTCACAAAAGATAGTCAATAATATTATGTCAAAAAGCCCTTATAACTTTTTTTTGAAAATTCACACTCTCTATGGGTATGGTTCAGGAACATGCAGAATTCCTTCTCCTAAACTCCATTAAAAGGCTTCCCCCTAATTAATCACTAAGGTAAGATGCAGCACAGCCCATTTCTTCCAAGGAAACCATTCAGGGCCAGAATAGAATTGGTATGGCTGAATAGATCAGTAGGATAGGCATCTGGCTACAGAGCCAACTTGGGACACAAACACAAACACAAACACACAAACAGAATCACAATCCCAATCCCAATCACAAACAGAGAGAGAAGTGGCACTTTATGAACAATTGCACAGCAACCCTAAGCTTGCTGCTAACATAATATTAATAAAGGACAAGGGATAACAACTATTACTCACTGTAAGGTTATGAACAATTCCTTCTGAATCAACTGTTTGGAACAAAATTAAAATGCATTAGATTCAAGATATCGTGACTTGAGTCCAATTACATGTCCCAGCTAAGGTAGTTGAGGCAATGAATTCAATGGAATTTACACATTTCTGATTTGATGGTCCACTCCAGGTGGAACTCTGAATTAGCTTCCAGTTTGTGCAATACCTCCTATTCACCCCTTTAAGTGACCATTTTTGCCATTTATCAAACTCAAGTGGGCTTCTGCTTAAAACATTAGCAAGGGTTCAATCTGATCTGGACTGGGGCTGCATGTTATTAATTTTTAATTTATCCAACTATATTTGTATTATTGGTGTTGTCTTTTGAACTTTATTGTCATATAACATTTTGGTCTATGACCGTAAATAAACAATTATTATTATTATAAGGAACAGTAAATTATCCACAGGTTGGGTTGAGGAGTTAACATATAATGATGGCTCTGGTGATGGAAAGTACATTCATCAAATTTTGGACTGGCCTCCTACCTCCCAAACTGTTGGTCATGCCTTTCAACAGGTTCCTATAATGGCTTATGTAGC
Source organism: Phrynocephalus versicolor (assembly GCA_023846285.1). Lineage (NCBI taxonomy): Eukaryota > Metazoa > Chordata > Lepidosauria > Squamata > Agamidae > Phrynocephalus > Phrynocephalus versicolor. The sequence goes on along the minus strand of JAHTLZ010000114.1, from coordinate 7,613,364 downwards.
ATTACTTGTAGGGGCAGTACAACCAATTGTTCCACTGTGCATTATTAATATGCTGCATTGTCCTTGCCAAGAGATTTAAAAAAAACCCATAGGGAAATATCGTGTGCTTCCCTTTTGTGGCAAATTTTGATACTGCGCAATACAATACTTGCAAAAATGTAGACAAACCAAACAATACTTTCATTGGAAATTTAGGTATGATAGGAAAAGGGCATAGAGCCGTGCAGATTACATAGTGCTTTTAAAATGGCATAAAATGTCTTTTAAAAGTAACTCCTGAACAGATAGGTGTTGTTTGTTACATCTAAGTAACTGTTCTAATTAAAAAGTAAATTTGCAAATATTAGCTAAATTCCTTGTAAGCAAAAGTAAGTAGTTACACGTTACTTATAACTAGTTCTTTCCAAGCTCTGGAAGATCCTTTCCACTAGTCTGGTTGTTTGCACTATAGTAACATTTACGATGGACATTTCTTCAGCAACGTACTCTAGTTCCTGTAATCTACAATTGTTTTATTATTACTCTTAAAAACGGAACTATTGCCCCAATCAAGCTCTCAGACAATTCAGCACGACACATGTGTCATGTGTTTCATTAACCTATGATAGCAATGTGCCAGGTGATCTGTAGGGAGGCCCTGAAATTCTTAGCTCTCATTTCTATCAGTTATAGGACAGCGAAAGATGGATAAATTATACTTCTCTGTGAAATCACACCATCTTCTGCATTGCTGGATCTAGGCTTCCTCCATTATATAGGAGGCTGGTCTGCAAGACCTCCTCTGTTACAGGAATCATTGACTGCATGCTCCAAACTCACATGTATAGAAATCCTTAGGAACATTCTTTGCCCTGAAACGACCTGCTGGTCCTTCGTACATATAAAAATTGATTGTGCCAAAATAATCTGTCATATATTCCATCTGTTTGCAGAAGGTCTTATCCATGCCTGACAACAGGAGAAAGAACACCAAACAATTAAACAATATACTTGCAAGACCAACAATAAGATTCTTCTTCGCTGAGATGCAGATTACGAACATAGCAATACCGTGGTCAGCCAGAACTATGATGTTAACGCAGTTGTGTAGGTTTCTTTGTCTCAGGCCTTCCATCAGCATCCCCAGGGTCCGATCTGCTAACTGTAAAGCCTTAACTGTCTGCATAGAAGAAGAAAAAGAATAGAAGGGATTTTTTCCCCTTCACGCTGAATACAAGAACTCAACTAAATCTATCACATTTAGAGAACAGAACGTTTTTAAAAATGATAATTGTACTTGTTTGTTTTTTTACACAAAGTTAGAGGGCTAGGGTGGGGATTGCACTGGGCATCCCCAAACCACACAAATCTGCATGAGACCTTAGGATCCCCCCCTCCCCTCCCCCCAAAGAGTGCTACCAGCATAGTCATTCTGGAATCTGGGATCCAAAGAAGTAATTTTCCCAAGGTCTGATCTGTCAATAACTGGCCACCACCATGATTCCATCCTGATACTTCCAAAAAACATAAAAATATACCGCATTTTTAATAATAATAATAATAATAATAATAATAATAATAATAATAATAATA
>JAHTLZ010000114.1:7599792-7611782 GCA_023846285.1 Phrynocephalus versicolor | reverse complement strand
ATAATAATAATAATAATAATAATAATAATAATAATAATAATAATAATGCATACTCCACCACTAAGTGGTCCAAAAGAGTGTCCAGACGTGTCAGGTTCCTCAATGTATAAGGTATACAAATCTGGTCTAAAAGAAGCAAAAGAACATTACAAGTGCCTTCTCGGCAGCTGCCCCCAGGCTATGGAATGCCCTCCCAAGTGAGATCCATCTGGCGCCAACATTGATGACATTTCGGTGCCAGGCAAAAACCTTCCTATTCCAGAAGGTTTTTTAATTGACGTAACACAGATTATGGGTCCTCTGATGGCAATTTTAGTGTAATGCTTTTATTATTGTTTTAATTATTTATTGATATTTTATGTTTTAACTGTTTTAATTCTTTTGATTGTGAGCTGCCCAGAGACCTTTGGGTAGTGGGTGGCATATAAGTTGTAAAAATAAATAAATTAATAAATAAAGTGATTGGAAGGGGAACTTGAGTGGCCCTCGCTCAGTAATGCTTGCAGAAACTTGCATTATTAAGTTCAATAGGTTAGGTTCAGTTTCTTGAAAACAATTGCCCTGACCTGGCAAACCACCTTCTGACGCAGGCAGCCTCCTCTATCTGTGGGAGCATCTGTCCATTCCCTTTCACACACACACACACCCATCAAGCCTGTAGCTGTTCCCAATTGGACCTGTAGCAGTTCCATCATTGTCCTGTCTCCCTTTTTGCAGCACCACTCCTGAAAACTGAGATGGGGACGGAAATCAAGAATCTCCACAGCCCAGGATTCCCAGAACTTTTCTGGGATGGGAAAGGCAGGGGACAAATGAAGCTCATTCAACCAGCACCTTGAGCACGAGAGTATTGGCACCAGAGATCCAACTAATTATTGCAGCAATCAAGCCACTCTAGCTGAAATCGTATTAAGATTTCAGAAACATGATCCCAGCAGATTACTGCCTCTGAGAAGTTAGATTTCCTTAGCTCCCAATGATCAGCCACAATAGAAATCAAACTAATTTGCAAGCCACAGGAGATGTGAAGAGCAATTGCTTTGATAATCAGTTTCTTTCAGGATTTATGAAATCTTTTCTTCTCAAAATGTGCTCTCTGCAATGTATAATTTGGCTGTAGAAGTGGGAAGACCTCAGTTTAGATCCTCATGCTCTTGAACCTCACTGACTAGACCATGTCAGCCATCATCCTATGATATAGGCTGCCGCCCTGCGAGCAGATTGTACAATGAAGTAGCCATAAACCAGCACTCATCTGCGGTCTATTTTCTTCACAAGTATGTTTTTCATATTACTGTGCCCTGACTTTCTCACATATTCAATTATTTTTTAACAAGCTCATGTAATATACCAGAATGCACCCATGAGCCTGCATTACAGGCTGCAGAGAAAACAACAGCAAACTATGTACTATTTAACGGGCAGGATCTTGATGGAGAAAAGGAAGGGAAAAGGAGATGTGACAGAGGCCGGAAAAAGGAGGGTGGGGGAAGATGTGAGGCAGGGTTTCTTAAAAATAGGGCACTGTGAGGGTCAGATAATGAGATGCTGACAAAATGACAGCCAGCTTCCCCCTCTGTAATAGGTGCCAGGGACATCCAGACATGTCAGACCATTTCCATGGATACCTCCATTGTATCTCCTCCATGACCATTCCATGCCAGAGAACATGTAAGCCCTTTTGTATGTATTTTGCATATTGGCACACTAATGGTTTGCAAGACCTCTTAAACAAAAGCAAATACATTAACACAGGCACAGTTCACACTATACAATGCATTTTCCCCATGGGAAAAATATTACAATTGTAGAACTTCATGCACTGCTGATCAAAATTTGCATCCCTTACTGCATTCAGCTCTGCTGAATGCTCCTTTAATGGAGCAAATTCCTCAGGCAACCATAGCAGCCCATGTAACTAAAGCCATGCTCTGATTAATGGATGTGGAGCACCAAGAATGGGTGTGTGTGTGCAGAACATCACAGTACGACAGAGAGGAAACCAGGAACTTGGCACAGGACTGCTACTTGCAGCAGGTGCTGTGTGTTGCCAATAGGGCTATCAGTCAAGATGAAACAGGGGGGAACATTTCAATAGGAAAGTAATACTAACGGAGGGGAGTTACTAATAATGACAGTATTTGCAACAACCAAGAACATGCTGCTGAAAGAAGGCAAGTGAGCAACAGAATTTAGGTTTAGATACCCATGAGAGCGGAACAAAGAATAGACAACATTTTTAGTAGACAAGCTGTAGGCTTGCTCAGCATTTCACACCAGCAGGGGGAGCACTTGCATCCAATTTCACAAGATTCCTCCTCAGATGCTACCTCTTAGATTTGGGAAGATCCAGCCATGTCAGCAGTTCTGATACCCTTGCTTCATATACAATGGATCTACAAAGAGAAAAAAAAAAGCAGTCATTTCTTGAAAAACTTCCCAAGCATAGAACAAATGATACAGACAAAGGATCTTAGGCTATACTAGACCAACTAGTGGAAGAAAATTGCACCGGTAATAAGGAAAATTATTTATGGGTGTTTTGTATCCGTTCATCTCAGTCTGAGAAATAATGTTCCATTGGTAACATCAATCATTTTTTAATGGCCAGTGATCAATCAGCTCGGCAGGAGCCTCTGAAAATGGTTGGGTGGGCAGTTCTGGGCTCTTGGGCTGCCCACCTGACCATTTAAGAAAAAGTTTTAAAAGTCCATGGTTTCCCCATGCCAGATCGGATAGGGGGAAATTGCAGGCTGTTTAAACCTTCTTCTTCTTTTTTTTTTCTTTTCTTTTCTTTTTTTTTTTTTTTTGCCACCCCAAGCGCCGATCAGCTGGTGCGTGGGGCTTCGGGTGGCAAAAAAAGGTTAAAAATCCCCGCTTTCCCCCAGATTGGGGGGAAGCACAGGATTTTTAAACATTATTTTGCCGCCCAAAGCCCCGCACACCAGCTGATTGGTGCTGGGGTGGCAAAAAAGGTGCACAAAATGAAAAACATGAAAAATGAATTTAAAAAACAACAACAATTGTTTTGTATGAAGTGAGCCCCACTCCCCAAACGATTAAGGAAACAAAACAAAACAAAATGGATTTTTTCCATTTCGTGCCCATCCTTATTGGCAGCTGTGCAGGGACTGTGAAAGAAATCAGGAAGTTTACTCTATGGCAGTGATGGCGAACCTTTTAGAGACCGAGTGCCCAAATTGCAATTCAAAATGCACTTCTTTTTTTTTTTTTTTTTTTTTTGCAAAGTGCCAATACACTAATTTAACCTGTATACAGGTGGCTATGAAGGAGCGATGTCGGGTGCCCACAGAAAGGGCTCCGAGTGCCACATTTGGTACCCGTGCCATAGGTTCGCCATCACTGCTCTATGGTATTAACTCCCTAATTGCCTCCACACTCCCAGCACACATTGCCAGTTACTACCCCCAGCCCCTTTAGAGCTCAGCCAGTATACGTGTATGCTTGAGTATAATGAAAAAACACCCTCAGCTTATACTCAAGTCAATAAGTTTTCCCAGTTTGGGGAGGGGGTTAAAATGAGGGCCTCGGCTTATACTCAGGTCGGCTTAAACTCGAGTATATATGGTAACTCCTCTTTTTCCCATCTGTCCATAAATATAATATAAACATCTACTCTTTAGACATATTAATTGAAAGTTCTATTCCAGACATTATATTCCAGTTCAGCCATTGGCATCCGATTATTGGACTGGCATAAGTTCATGTCAATAAAAATTTATTCTCAATAAAAATTCATTCTCAACTTACTTATTGTACATCTTATATATATTAGGGAAAGAGCCATTTATTTTCACATCAGATCCAGGCCAAAAGTAGGTACCAGCTTTCAAACCTTGATACATGGCTGTATGCCAAATCTGCCAAAAGCACAGACACAAATTCAGTATTACATGATATTGATTTCATTAGGACAAACCCGTGTAAATCTTGCCATACTCTGTGGTCTTGACAGACCACTACTGAACATACTAAAAGGAGTAAGGCCTTTGTTGAGTCACCTGACAATATTAGCAGAAGATAATATAAGTTTTAGCATCTGCAAAGAAGTGTGTTTTATAGTTATTTCTCTGCCCTGTTCCCAACCAATTGCTTAAAGATGAGCTAAGAATGACTGCAGATCTTTAATAACACTGTTGCTGAAATTAAGACCCCCTCCCTTCTCAGAATCCAAGATTTCACCACTGTTCCATCTTTAGAGAGAGAAGGCAGCTGGTTCAAGAGAGGAGTCAGGGAAGCCATTCATGTGTGTATAGAAAATCCCTCTCTCAACAGGGATGGAGGACTTAGGTACAATCTGTTTCCCATTTATCATGCTATCTTGAAGTTGAGTCGTTGTAACTGAACTTCTTTTCTTGAGAGATCGAAATGTTTCGCTACTCATCCAAGCAGCTTCATCACTGACAAAGCTGCTTGGATGAGTAGCAAAATGTTTCATTCTCTCAAGAAAAGAAGTCCAGTTGCCATGACTAAACTTTCAGATAACCTCACCTGAATGGCTGAGAATCTTCATAGACTTATGCTACCTTTTCATTGATCCCCAGACAAATCAGAACCACTACAAACCTCCACCAGGAAGGGCATGGCTAATGACCATTTCTTAATGGGTGTTGGGAAGGGTTGCATAATTGTGACTTTCACACACCCCTGGCCGTTGTCCACCAAAGAGCCTATTCAGACCTGGGTGGGGTGAAACCAAGATGAACTATGAATTGGAAGTCTTCCACTAACTTTCCTCAGATTGAAGAAGCTACTTGGATGAGTAGCAAAATGTTTCCACCCCAGAAGAAAAGAAGTCCAGTTACCATGACTCAACTCCCAGATAACTTCACCTAGATGTCTGACAATCTCCACAGACATGTTCTTCTATCTTACAATCAAAACAAAGGTAACTTGTTCAATTCCATTTTGCTTTGCTCATTGTTAGAATTGTTATGAGAACAGCATAACACTTTAAAAATCCATGCCAAGTTTTTTCTAAAGAAATCTAAAATGATCCTTAATGCGATTTTAAAAATAACTTCAAAAGAGGAAAGTTTGGATTTCATATTTGCTAGATATTATAAGATACGGGAAATTTATTTCACCCAAATTTAATCTATAGCTTCGGAGTCACAGAGATTGCTAGTGCCTTTGTTCTATGCCAACAAAGGAGCCATGGGTTTTGACTAAAGGGACAATGAAAAATAGTTTACTGAGCACCTACAAGCTCTTTTCCTGTATAGATCAAACCAGCATACTGGACAAGTAACAATGGGCTCAAGTTATAGGAAGTCAGATTTTGGCTGAATATCAGGAAAAACTTCTGGAACCATTAGAACAGTATGACAATGGAACTAATTACATTGAGGGGTGTTGATGAGTGCTCCAATACTAGAGGGATTGAAGAGAAATTTAGATGAACACTTGGTGGATAACCTTTGGTTTGTATTCCTGCATGGAGCAGGTTGGACCCAATGGCCTAAGAGCCCACTTCCAACTTCATAATTCTATGATTCTAGACCTCATTCTCATCTAAAGCAAGGAGAAAAATCCAAAAGCTACCCACAGGCTGTCCACTCCACCAGGCCGGATTTGACTTGGAGCTCCCAGAAAGTGAGAAGAACTGGTTTAAATTGACATCATACATACTGTTGTCAATAATGCCATGGGATTCTGGATACAAACCCTAGGGGTAAAAAAGGACATGGATGAAGTCCCGTGAAAGCAATAATCTTACATTTAAAGCAAATGTGTACTCAAGGGTCTACCTTGTAAATGCTCAGTGCTATGTTGGCTTTCAGCTTTATATCTATTAATTCTGCCCCAAACCTAAGAGGCAAAACCTGCTTGCCTCATCCTTCTTCTCCTTTTTAAAGTTCCCTTTTACCAAGTTTCTCTTTTATCATAATACTGTAATAGAAACTCAGTTTTATTCTCAAAGGCTTTCACAGCCAGGATCTGATAGCTATTAATTTGTGAGTTTTTCAGGCTGTGTGGCTGTGTTCTGGAACACGGCCAAACAGCCCGAAATATTCACAACAGCTATCAAAAACTCAGTTCTTTAAGTGTCACTCTCTATGCAGCCAGCCAACATTAGCACTATCAATAGACAAGGAATATTAGCTGGCGTGAAATATTTTAAAATATTGTGCGGACATTATAAAAAGTTCCCCAAAAGATTCTAAAACGAGTCCCAAAAATATCCAATGAGAACTGAGCATGCTGGGTGGACCCAGGATGCTTACAGACTGTTGGGCAGGAGGTAGAATGCAACATTTTGAAAAGAGACACATTTGGCTGCCTAGAACCCTGAACAAGTGTGCCCCAGTGCTGCAAGTGTGCCCCCGTGCTGCAAGTGTGCCCCCGTGCTGCAAGAGTCCTACTGGTTCCAGCCTTGTTTTCAGCTCACTGGATTGTCACTTGGCTAATTAATGTCTTGACTTCCTGTTAATTTGCAAAGAGAACTGATTTATCATGTGATCTTAAGAAAACTTATTCAGATCTTCGTTTGAGTTAGTCTGAGTTATTCTCTAAGAAACCTATCTAACACACACAAAAATAACTTTTTATAAGCTTTAAAAAAAAGGATGGTGACACGCATCACTACCCATGAAATATGAATTCATTTTGTGTCTCCCTGTCATCAAACATTGACAGGTCTTTGCATAAGTAAACGCCACTCCCTAAGTCTGAGGACAGGATGATTTCTGTGTCATTGCAAGGAGTGGGTGTTTGCATTAGGCAGCAATCCAGGAGCATGCTAAATGGAACATTTCCATCTCAGATACTTCAGTCTACCCCACACATTAACGGAGTTTTGCTCTCGGCCAGAACACAGATCTAAGAAAGGAAGACACAGCTGAGAAAATTCATCTGATATGACAGACATATTTCACCACTTGGGGGCGCAACTGTCAAAAACTAGGGATAAATACATCTTCTAGTTGGACCCTAAATAATGTCAAGGTATTGCTCAGAGTAGAAAAAGCTCTTGATCCAAAAGATATTCTCCAATGCTTCTTCTGTCTCCCCACCCCCACCCGGCTGATGCTAAAGTTCCATGTTTTTTTTTGGGGGGGGGGGAGTCATTTTCGAAACCTCCCTGATGTCTGGAAAGGTTCGGGAGGGAGTGTACAACCTCTCCCCAAGATGGTGGTGGTGGTGGTGGTGGTGGTGTCATTACAGTCATGACCAACTCTTTGTGACCCCATGTCCATGGAGTTTTCTTGGCAGGAATACTGGAGTGGCTTGCCAGCTCCTACTCCAGGCGCCTACAGCACCTGGTATTCCCTGGTGGTCGCCCATCCAAGTACTAGCCAGTATGCAACCCTGCTTAGCTTCTGAGATCAGGAGAGAATGGATGTGCTCAGGGCATCTAGACAGCTTTTCCCAAAGTTAGACCGTCATAAATAAACTTAGGGTAGAGATCCACATTCTTTCCAATGATGCTAGATGTGCCCCTGGAAACATGAGATGGCAGACCTAATATCGTCATGAGGTGACTAAGAATTTTAATTTTTGTTTCTTTATAGCCTCGAAAAGAAACACCAGGTGATATTCAGGCAGTGTCATGACCTAGTGACCACACTTTCTGGAATGATGACTTACTAATACCTACTATTAAAATAGGCTTTAAAATAAAGCAAAATTACAGGAAATTTCATATACTGCATCTACTTCCTCCTAGATTCTGTCAAGAGGTTCAACTGCTTTTTTTTTGGGCAGTACTTTGGGCATGAAGAATTAAGTGGACTAACTTGTTCTGTTTTGTTGTTATTTTACTTTCTTGACAGATTGGTATCTCATGGGGAGGGCTATTATTTTGTGTGTTTTAAAGCTAAGGTTTTTTTTAATAATGCCAAAGAGAGGTGTGCATGTTTGAAACAAAGGAAGAAAATACCAAAGAGTTCAAATTACAGGAACAGAAAAGATATGATTACAAAGACAATTATTTAGATGCAAGAGCAGTTCCTTACTTACCGTAACTATAGTATAGTGGTTTGTAAAGGTTTTGGTTGGGTAGGCAGCTCTCATGTATTTTGAATACGTCCCACATGTTTCTGCATTAGAGTACATTTGCTGATTATACAACTACAAAAACTTTCTATAGTTTAAAAATGAAGCATAGAAATAATTTTTTCAAATGTTACTTTTAACATATTTCTCACAGATCATTCTCCTATTAGCTAGACTGGAGATATGACCAAATACAGTGGACCCTTGTATAACAGTTTGTATAACATAAAATCTGTACACCATAAAAATTCCAGAAATAGGGGAAATTTGCTTAACAGAATTGCCTATGGGGCAAATCCATACAACATAAAAATGGGATTACTCTGTTTTCAGTGCATTCATATGGGAATTTGTATAAGGAAAATTTGCTTAACATAATTTCATTTGGAACGAATTAATTCCTTTATACAAGGTACCACTGTACTGTATAAGGTTACAGAAAAAGAGAATCAGCCAGACCTACTATCACTGGGAAGAGCCCCCAACAGTACCAGAAACAGTTTCAAAAGGACCATCATATAGGTTATGGGCAAGATTCCCTTTAGGGTGGGGGGGGGGCGCCCAAGTGCCCAGACTTAGCCCCGCTTCACACTGTATTCCTCCTCCTCAGCGCACCCCACAGCGATCCTTCTCATCCCTTTGGTTCCAGTCACGATGGAACGCCACACAAGGGAGGATGGAGTTGTGCACACAAGGGGCAGAGCCATGCCCAGTGGGGGTGAAAATTAGAGGGGATGTTGGCCATGGGGGGAGGGTGGCAAGGTTGTGACACTCCTTCAAGAGAAAGGTAGGATGGGTTGAGCACACCCTCAAAGAATCGGGTAAATTGGGTCAAAACTTCTCTGGATTTGATTCCCTTCATGAATGATCTGTCAAAAGTACAGTCCAAATAATCAGCACAAAAGAAAAGTTAAGAGGGTGATCACACAAGGAAATAGATTGCAATCTGGAGTGCTTGTGGAGTAGTCTAGTGCAACCACATGACGCATGAGGAAATACACTCCAGCATGACTCTGGTCCAGCTTTAGATGGGCTCCAGGAATGGCAGATTTTCACTAAGGCTGCAGTTTCTACATACCCCTGACCTCCCCACCCCCCACTCCTTTTAATCCCTTCTAGATTGTACCCCACTGAAACCAAAGCTTTCCACCCTTTCCCTAAAATCTCTTAAGAACTGGATCACTTACTGAGCTTTTCAATATTTGGCAGTAAAGCACTCCATGTTTCCAAGTATTCTGCCCTGAAGCCATCCATTGAAAAAAGAATAAGTGGTGATCGATCAAACCTGGAAAAAAAAAACACATTGTACAGTTATGGGTTTGGAATTTCCATGATTTGTAAGCAAGCAAGCAAGCAAACAAACAAAACTAGCCCAAAACTATTTTTTTAAATGGAACCTATAATGGGGTACAAAGGGATTAACTGCTGGATAACTCGGTGGTCTAGATATCTTGCTGTGGACGTTGGGGATCCATTTCCCCACTATGCCTCCTTGACAGGGAATCAACTCTATGATCTATACCAGTGTTGGCGAACCTATGGCACAGGTGCCAAAGGTGGCGCTCAGAGCCCTTTCTGTGGGCACCCGGCATCGCCCCTTCACAGCCACCTTAATCCAAGGTTAAACTGCTGTATTGGCACTTTGAGAAAAATTAGTGGGTTTTGAATCACAGTTTGGGCACTCGGTCTCTAAAAGGTTCTCCCTCACTGATCTATACTATAAGGTCCCTTTCAGCTCTGAATCTCTACAATTGTTGTTGTTATTGTTGTTGTTGTTGTTAACCACACAGCTAACTACGCTGGATTTTGTAATACAAATCACTAGTTGAAAGCTTCCCAAGCATTTAGGACTATGTGATGTATCGGCAAATTATGCGAGCAGATGCCAGTAAGGTGGCTTTCTGCAGCTGACTGATGGTGACTTTGTCAACTCCAATTTCTTCTAAATACTTGCTTAGCTCTTTAGGCACCACACCCAGCGTGCCGATTACCACTGGGACCACCTGTACTGGTTTATGCCAGAGTCTCTGAAGTTCAATTTTCAGATCCTGATATCGGGTAATTTTTTTCAAGTTGTTTCTCGGTATACCAACATCAATGATCCACACTTTTTTTCTTCTCCACAATCACAATATGCAGGGTATTATGCTCTAAAACCCTGTCTGTCTGTATTTAGAAGTCCCAAAGTAATTTTTGCATGCTCATTTTCAATCACTTTTTCATGATCCCACCAGTTCTTTGCTAAGGGCAGATGATAGTTCTGACACAAATTCCAGTGGACCATTTGAGCAACTACATTATGACACTGTTTTGTAATCAGTCTGAGCAATCTTCTTGCAACAACTCAATATATGGCCAATAGTTTCATTTGCCTCTTTACAGAATCTACATGTGGGATAGATTTTTCTGTTCTAGCCTTCACTGCATTTATTCTGATAGCTTGTTCTTGAGCTGCAAAAATCAGGGCTTCTGTCTCTTTTTTCAGTGTTCCATTGGTGAGCCATAGCCAGGTCTTTTCCTCATCGACTTTTCCTTTGATTTTTTCAAGGAATTGCCCATGCAGTGCTTTATTATGCCAGCTATCAGCTCATATTTGCATTGTTGTTTTCCTGTATTGACCCTTTGTTTGCTTTACTTTAAACACCTCCCTGTTCTTAACCTCCAATAATGCTGGCTCTATACTATTTTTTACATAATCTGCCAATGCATGCTTCTCTTCTTCAACTGTTTACTTCACTTGCAAAAGACCTCTACAAGCTACGTTTCTAGGTAAATACAGCCTGTCAACATCACTGTGTGGATGTAATGCATAGTGAATGGTCATAAGTTTTCTTGTTTTCCTATCCAGACTATATGAGTCCAGTTTATAATGCCAGCGGTATACCTGATGACCGCTATGGCCCAGCTATTAATGGCCTTGATGGTGTTACCACCGTTCAGCTTACTTTTTTAAAATACTTTTCTAACCCTTTGGATATATTCTTTACTGGCCACATTTTTCACTTGCCCATGCTTGATATTCTCTTATGCCCAGATATTTATAGGCTTCAGATTGATGATACTTTATGGCTTGTCCATTTGGCATTTCAGTTCCTTCACTCTCAGTAATTTTTCCTTTTCTCAGTGCCACTGTGGCACATTTGTTTTGTCCAAACTCAATACTAACATCAGTACTGTAAATTTGGGCTGTGTTGGTCAGTAAGTGTATTTCAGTTTCTGATTTCCCATACAACTTTAAGTCATCCATATACAATAGATGATAAATTTTCCCTGAATTTTTAGCAGTTTTGTACCCTAAATTTGTCTTCTGCAAAATTATTGAGAGGGGAATCAAGGCAATAGTAAATACCAAGATGACAAAGAGTCACATTGAAAAATCCCCCATTTAATGCTAACCAATCTGTAGCTTTCGTCCCTGACAAACAATTCTGTTTTCCAGTTCTTCATCGCATTTTCATTTAGGGCACTAATACTTTTACAGAATGCAATGGCATTCAGGCATCCTTTTGTTGGATCCTTTTGAATCAAATAGGTTTTGCCAGTTGTTAACCACTCATTAATATAACCTGTCCTCAACATTTCATTAAATTGTTGGGCCATTTTTCCATGCAGACTGGTCAGGTGTTTAAGCCAGAACCCATGCAGTTAATCATTGCCATGTGATGTCCAGTTTTTGACTCTTTGCACTCTTTTGGTGACCATATCAACTGTTACTTCTAGTTGGTCCATTGTGCACTTGGAGAATTTCTTCTCAAAATTTTGGAGCCATCCAGCATTTCTATTTTAAGCTTCAGCCTGATCTTCCACCATGGTTTCACAAGACATTTGGGGCCGGGGTGGGGTTAATTGTGGAATCCCTAATTCTTCCATTACTATTACTGCTGCACTATAAGCAGGCTGTTTATCTGTTCAATTAACATCATCATCATCATCATCATCATCATCATCATCATCATCATCATCATCATCAT
>JAHTLZ010000114.1:7565435-7599782 GCA_023846285.1 Phrynocephalus versicolor | reverse complement strand
ATCATCATCATCATCATCATCATCATCATCATCATCATCATCATCATTATTATTATTATTATTATTATTATTATTATTATTATTATTATTATTATTATCTGTAAATTCTGGGAAGTAACGTTTGCAAGTTCTGTGATAGTCCAAGATACACCAATCAGGAGCACTAGAATTTAGCTATTATGAGCAATGTATTGCAGGCCACCCCAAGATCTGACAGCAGATCCAGGCATGCTTTGCACTCACTCCTACTTAAAAGAGATTGCAAGGAACAGTCCAGAAGCCTAGAATCCACATGTTCATATAAAATGTATTTATGTAGTAACACTAGTAATATGGACTATGGACTAGGGATATCACGTGTCCTTTCCTCTGAACTTTCATCAGTCATATTGCCCGTGGAAGATAAAAAAAACATTCATTTATTCTGTACAGTAGTAATATTATTTCGTAATAGATAGGACCAACCCACATTCCTGCACAAGTGGTACTTGAAAGTGGCTTACATTTCCCCTTATGAGACAGAAGCAAAACCGTATCGTTTATACCCACAATAATTAGAACATCTTCATTCTACTCACAATTTACACTTTTATACAGTATATGAAAGCCTATATAGACTTATTGACTGGGGCAATGATGCCTTCATACAGTATATACAATGAAAAATCCATTAATAATCGAGGGCGAGGCCTCTTCCTCTTTTTAAGCTGCTCTTCAGATTTGTTTCCCTATTCTGTTCTCTTTGAGGTATTCAAAACAAGTGGTTCTTAATTCCAATATTTTCTCTCAAATGCTGCAAACCTATATTCACCAATATGCAGACAAAGAAAACTCGACAGTTATTTGCTAGTATGGGTGGTTTTATGTACTTTGATATAAAGCAGCAGACCTATTTGCACTTATCTGAAGGTAAGATATGATTTACCTCTTGGCCAGATATGCTTTATCAGCTGACTGTAACTAGGATTTAGGGTCACAAAAATGTTACATATTCATGCTATAACTAAACCCTGTTGTTACCTTCTTTTCTGAGGGTTAAACTAGATGGTACAACTATATTTTTCAGAAAAGGTGCTCCTCTTTCAACCACTAAAACTGGTGCTATAAACGGGCACATTTACATCTTCTTTCTTCATGTCAAAAGCAACACAATAAGTCTGGTTTCCACTTAAATATGCATCTACATTTTAGTCAGCACCCTGCCTCTCCCAGATTAAAATCAAGGAAGGTAGGGTTCCTCTTACAACAGCTCAGTCCACAACTATTTTCTGGGAACCAAATTAGGTTGTAAATGTGTAGGTCCGTTGCACCATTGTAGGAAAGCTAAAGTAGTTCATTGGTGAAAGAAACAAAATTGACATCCCATTTAGGAAACATCAGTATATCTTTAAAGACCTCTGTAATTGCTGATGCCCTTGAATGAAATATAATATTCTTAGAACTGCAGAACTGGAAGAAAAACTGCAGATCGACAAGACTGGCCCCTGTTAGGGAGGCACAATCAGGAATTAAACTCCCAATCTCTGGCTCTGCAATGAGCTATCCAACACTTCATGGTCTAATATTTGGAAAAGTCAGCTTGGAATGCAAGCTTAAGAAGTATTGATTTGTGTGTCTATTGATGCAACAAAACAAAAAAGATGTACTGTTTGTTTTCTAATATATACATTAAGTTAATTGATAATGAATATTTTGACCTTACCCTGCTGGGCACTTAGCAGCATTAATAGAGGCACATGTATCTTTCACCCAGGGCGTTTCTCCTGTAAAGGACAGGCAAAAAAGATATTTTGTCATTAAACACAGACTTTTAAATCACATTCAGAATACAGAAGGTTTCTCTGCTGTTAATAGTGTGGGTGGCAAATAGCCCTACCCAGTCATTCTTAAAAAGGTTTACTCAACATCAGACTGCTTTAGCTCTGCCCCCACCATCATCATTTTGCTCTCACAAAAAATCACAAGCCAAATATAGAAAACAACTGAACCAAGAAGGGTCTGCACTTGTGTCAGAATCCCAGTTTTTTGGTGATCCATCTGATGTAGAGATCCTCCATGGATAGCTCTAGCACCAATCTCAATCCTTGTTTGGCCTGGCTGCTAAAAGCAGCCAAGGAGATGGTGGTGGAATATCTTCAATAACTTGGCCTATTTCGAAAAAATGCCAAACTTTAGGCCTGTTGCAAACATTCCTTTTACCTGCAAATTGATCAAAATGGTGGTGAAGCATCTGTTGTAGGTGTTCCTGGAAGAAACCAATTCTTGAGATCTATCTAGCAGAGTGAATCTCACAGAAATCGGCCTCACCCCGACCAACCAGAGCTTTGTTTGCCTTTTCGCTTCAGGTGGCTACTCCAAGGGAGGCCCGTAGGGTGTGTACTCACAATCAGGCCTTCTTGGCGGACGCCCTGACACTGTGGAATAAGTTGCCGTTGGAGATTACGCTGGCAGAGTCTCTGCCGGCCTTTAGGAAAGCCTTAAAGACCTGGCTTTTTGTGGAAGCTTTTGGTGAACGCTGAGCGTACATCTGTGAGTTGCTGTTGGTTGCTTCATCTTGTCCCTGCCCTTTTTCTTGCCAGACTCATTGTTGTCATATTACTTGAGTTGTTTATCATTTTTCAGGTTTTTTAGTCTGATATTTGTTTGTTTATCATGTGGGTTTGGTTAGGTTCTGGTATTTGTTATTTGCTGTACACCGCCCAGAGTTCCCCTGGGAAAATTGAATGGTTAAGAAGCCCAAATATAAATAAATAAATAAATAAATAAATAAATAAATAAAATATCCAGGGTCTGAGTTCAGACCATAGCATAGAACTGAGGTGTAGAGATAGGCACAAAACAAATTTAAAAATTGTTTAGTTATTCGTTATTCATTTCATTACATAATGAAACGAATAACGAACACCCCTTCAAAGTAAAACGAAATGAAATGAAGCAGAAATTTCTGTTTCATTCAGTTTAATTTTTGCCCCCCCCCCCGGCCTCTCTTACCTCCTGATGTCCAGGTCAGGGAGGCCTCCTGGCCACCCAGCGCTGCTTTTGCAGTTGACTAGCCCCCACTGAGAGAGCTGTGGTGGCTTCGTGCCGGCCGCCTGGATCCCAGGGTGGGCGGCACTGACAATAAGCCTCCTGAAGAGCCTAAAGAGGCTCCTGAAGCCTACACATGACTTTCTTATATAGTAAACTGGAACCTGTAGATGTCTAAGAAGCACAATTTGCTATTTTGAAACCACTGGAGAGGATGTTGCATTGGTTAGAGGTCCTGAGAGGCACACAGGCAATTTGCCCAAGGTGGCCACTGGGTGATACAAAGCTCCTCCCACATTACAGCCCTCTACCTACACTTCAGAGTACAGTATGTGCCAACTTTACATATACACAACCCACTTCCTTCTACTGAGGGGCATGGTGAAGCTCTTGCAAATATTGGTTATTTTATTGTGTTTTATGTTTGCCTGGAGCTGCTGGATTGGGACAGCTGCAGACTTATATCATCAGATTTCTGTTTCATTATGTAATGAAACGAATAATGATCTAAACATCTGCCAAATCAGATACACAATAGCTTGAAGAACATCCCTGCCTCCAATAAGAAACACCTCCTTACTGTGTGGAGAGAATGTAATGTTGTCTATTAATGCTGCAGGCATTTCCAAACTTTGGCTCTCCAGATGTTTTGGACCACAACTCCCAGAATTCTAAGCCTGTATTTCCAATGGCAAAGGACTGTGGGAGTTGTGGTCCAAAACATCTGGAGGGCCAAAGTTTGGACATGCCTGCGTGCAAGATATTTCTCAATTTCCCATTCTCCATACTTGAACATGTCTTATTTGTACTGTATTGTATATTTTCTCTCATTACTGTAAGCTGCCTTGGGTCCTTTTTCTAAAATAAAATAAATAAATAAATAGGGACACAGGAAAACATGGAGGGTGCTGGGAGGAATGCTAAAATAGGCTGATTTGTTACAACAAAAAAGGAAAAGAAGGTGGGAGAAGTTACCTTTAAAGTAATTCAACAGGCTCAGTAGTTTCTGAGCTGGAAAATGATTGCTTTTTTTAAAAAAAAAAAGTATAGGAAAATGAAGGGTGGAGAAGAAGAGTTAATCCTTCACAGCTACCCTGCTCTGCTGCTAAGCTCACTGTGGACCTGGGGCAAGAGCTATGGTGTTCAAGAGTGAAGTCATTCAGACCTTGTCACAATTACAAGTTTGGGGGACAACAACCTCCAGAATTCCACATCATGGGAACATCGCAGCCTGAAAAAGTAATGTTGCCCAAGGCCTCTAGGGTTATGCAGCAAGTTTCTTCTCCTTTTTGCTGCTTCTTTTTTGTTTCATTTTATCTATTTTCTCAATCGACCCTTAAGTTGTTGTTGTTGTTGTTGTTGTTGTTGTTGTTGTTACTGAACTGTATACATATTTTAATTGATATGAACATTTCCCCTTATAAGACAGAAGCAAAACCATAACTTTTATATCCACAATAATTAGAACATCTTCATTCTACTCACAATTTATACTTTTATACAGTATATGAAAGCCTATATAGACTTATTGACTGGGGCAATGATGCCTTCATATACAGTGGATCCTTGTATAACAAATGGTTTGTATAACATAAAATCTGTACAACATAAAAATTCCAGAGATAGTGGAAATTTGCTTAACAGAATCGTCTAAGGGCGAATCTGTACAACATAAAAATAGTTGTGATTAGGGATTACTCTGTTTTCAATGCATTCCTATGGGAAATTTGTATAAAGGAAAATGTGCTTAACAGAATTTCATTTGGGATGAATTAATTCCTTTATACAAGGTACCTGTATACAATGAAAAATCCATTAATAATCCAGGCCTCTTCCTCTTTTTAAGATGCTCTTCAGATTTGTTTCCCTATTCTGTTCTCTTTGAGGTAAGGAAACCTTGTATAAAGGAACTATATGGTTGTTGTAAACGGCCTGGAGTTCTGCTATGGAAGACGGGTGGTATAGAAATAAATAAATAAATAAAACCATTACTGACTTGTGTTGATGTTGCTGCTGCTTTCCAGGAAATAGAATTGCATAAAAAATAACTTTTGGGATCATTCTTATTAGATTCACCTTTGCAGCTGCTTTTAAAGTCCACACAGCAATCATTTTTTCTCAAGCAGTCATCTGAGCAGGAGCAGAAGCTACGGGCCATCCGTGTCTCGCCACAGCGTGCTTTAGAGCAAGACCAACTCTGTGCTAGAAAAAGGCACACTTCTTTTAAATATATACCATAGTCCCATTTAGAGATGGGCACGACTCAGCGAAATTTTCGTTTTCGTTTTGTTTTTTCATTTCGTTTCGCAACGAAAACGAAAATGAAAAATTTTTCAGAAGCAAAACGACAACGGAAATGAAACGAAAAATTTTGCCGTGTTTTTCATTTTCGTTACGGCAGACACATTGCATTGAAAAGAATGCTAACGAAATGAAAAGTTTTCGTTTTCGTTTTGTTTTTTCATTTTGTTTCACAACGAAAACGAAAACAAAAAATGTGCAAAACCCCCCAAAAAACGAAAACGAACCGAAACGGACCCCTAAACAAAAAACGAAACATTATTTTTTTGAGTCGTGCCCATCTCTAGTCCCATTAACCAAACCAAGCATCTAAAAATGAAAACATACATTTTGTTTTCAGACAGGATATAAAATTCAGGGGATGTGGGGTGTGTGAGAGAGGATGTATTTCCTATGCTTTGAAATTTCAAATGAACCTCAAATTTCTGCATCCATTTATCGTGCATTAATGTCCCCTGAGATTTTCTTATGGATATATTATGACTGACTCACATGAAAGTCAAAATTTCATCCATGTTGGGAAACTATGATAACCAGTTTTGGAATAGGCCCTGATTTTAAACCAGCTTCAAGCCATGGTTTGAAATCCTGACCTATTGCAAAGCTCATAACCATGGTTTCCCAGTTCTGATGAAGTGACTGATTGCATTGTATTAAGGCATACCAACTATGGAGGAGCAAAGTGAGTGCAGGAATTCAAAAAAAAAAAAAAAAGGATAGCTCAGGTCTGGGCTTATTAATTCAAGGTACCATCATCTGAACTAGCATCGTGACAACCTTTAAATGTTACTGCTAGGATGTTGATTACTCACTGTGGAGAAACTAAGGCCCTAAAGATGATGGACCTTATGCAGCAAGCTGTATTGGCACTCTTTGCCCAAATCTGATTTATTTTTAGAGGGTGCTTATGAAAACCACTACGGTGAACTGTAATTTTATTTCTTTGTAAAGGATTACAATGGTACCTCTACTTATAAGCAGCTCTACGTATGAGCAATTCAGCTTAAGAGTTGAAAACCGTTGGCATTTTAACTGCTGCCTTACAAATTTTAGATGCAGTTTGCTCTACTTACATTTTTTTAGTTTTTAAATTTATTTATTTATTTATTTTCATTTTTTTTTTCATATGGCTGCTCTACTTATTTGTTCGACTTATGAGCATGCATTTGGAATTGATTAAAACTGTAAGTAGAGGTACCACTGTACTTCCAAGAAGATTCTAAACATTATTGCTTAGAAGCAACTGGCAGAATCAATAATTTTTTTTTGGAAACCTGTGAAACTGCCTGAAGCAGATTGGTCCTGCCTGCAACAAGCAAATATGAAGAAGACCTCTTCTGCCACTTGACTCCACCAAGACATAGGAAAGGTAAAGCCTCCGGTTTTTGCTCTTTTGACTGCAACTCTCCTCCCCCTTTGAGAATTGTGGTTTAGGCAATCATGGATACATTTGAGTAGGAAGATCACACCTACTTGGCAGGACACAAATTTCCTCATAATCCCAGCAGCAGGCTTGACGTTCTGTACATCGGTCATCACAACTACAGCCAGTACTTGCTTTACTGAGTGTCTCATTGCATCTGTATCTGCAGCTCACTGGAAGAAGAACCAAAGATAACTGGGATTAATTGCCCACAAATATTTATGTGTTGTATGGGAAAGTAAATACAGAGATAAAAGGCCGGAACAGATGGGGAGTGCTTTCACCTGTTTTTTAAAAAAATGGGTTGAGGTGGCCAAATTTCAGCAATCTAGATGTTGTTGACCTGCAGGTGCCATTATCCTCACAATTATTTTTGTTGTGGAGAGTTTATAGAAATTGCAGTCTTACAGCATCCCGAAGGGGCGCACATGCTCTACCCCTGCTGCAGGGCCCCAACATGGCATTATGCTCCCTTTTGTCACACAAATACACGGCTTCTGTTTTACTTTTTAAGCTGAAACTCAATGTAGCAGAAGTACTAAGCAAGCTCAGATATATTTAGGGGCAGCGGCAGAGATATTTATTTATTTAAACACACATTATTGCTATAAAGCTGGAAGTTTCCTTCACACATGTTGACACCTTCTCTTGTTTCTTAGAGCCTTTTCACACGACCCCTAAGATCCGCTGGCCACTTAAATTCAGACCAGAGATCTTAGGGGTTTGTTGCTCTTCCTTCCTCCCCACCACTGCGGACTTCCTTGCTCCTGTCTGCGTGAGGGGAGGGAGGAAGAAAGAGAGGAAAAAATGCAGGCTCACCTCCGAGAAGCTGCCGGAGCTCTGTCGTGCTGATTCCTTCTCTTCTGTTTGCTTTTTTTTCCTCCCGCCCCTTCTCTTAAAGGGGCGGGAGGCAAAAAAAAAACAGAAGGGAAGAGAGCCCCGCACTGACCAGATTAAATCCGGACCTGGCGATTTTCACCCTCCTCAAGCAGGTACAAGAAAAGTGCGCTGGGACGCGCTTAGGTGGGCGTGGTCGCACTTAATTTCCTGCAAACTCCGGAGCTGGTGGGGAAACAATTGTAAGCTCCGGAGCTTGCAGCCATTTGCTGCGGAGTTTAGGGGTCATGTACAAAGGCTCTTAGTGGCCTAACTTTTGTTCCAATGCAGTTGTCCCTTACTACATCTGAGGGAGTGGTGTGGTTTTAATTCCAAAATGCATTTGAAGAGATTTCTTTACATAAAGACCAAAACAGAGAAGTCTTTGTTTTTCATGTGAGAGCTCTTTGCCCATAACCTCAGAAATTAAATGAGTAATAAAGATGGAATGTCTTTGGACACCGTTTTTTTCACGCATTATTTCACTTCATTTCACTTGCAAATTTATTTTGGCACAACGAGTTACGAACACAACATTCTGTGATTATTTGTTGCAGGCATTCTTGAGTTGTTATTAAATTTTTTTCTGAGATGGTCAGCATGTGGGAGGGAAAGGGGTTTTATGTGTTTTATCTGCTTGCTGTGGGCAGCGTGCATTTCCTTATGAGAGCCAGTGTGTTCCAAATGAGATTTAATATTGCAAATCATCCACTACTCCTTATTCTGATGGCAATATATAGTTTTAAAGTAAAAGACAGTATGGATTAATTCTTGTTGGTGGGATGTAGGTTTCTTGTACTCAATTTGCTTATGCGGTGGCCGAGAATGTACCATATTTTTCCATCTATAAGACCCAAATTAATAAAATTAATAAATTCTCCTTGAGGTCTCCTCCACCACCCTCCACTGTTTCCTTTCCTTTTTGCATTCTGAAGACGCCTCTGATCGAGTACGATCATCTGCTTTGCTTTTGCAAGAGGAGGGCAATCATGCAGGGGGGAAAAGAAAACAGCAGCGGGTGGGGTGAGAAGAATTCAAACTGAGTTTCACTTTCTCTCTAGCAATGCTTGTTTTTCTTTTCAGCATGGAAAGGCACTTCTTAAACCTCCAAGCCTTTCCCCACTGAAAAGACCCCACCAATTCGGGGGTGGGGGGAACCAAAGTGCGGAGAGTAAACAAAGGCTGCCAAAAGGAAAGGAAACAACAAGGTCAGTTGGGGTTCTCTTCCACCACCACCCCGCCAGGAAAGGCTTACTTCCGTGTATATGACCCCCCCCTTTAATGTATAATGTTCTGATTTTAGAAAAAAATAGTGCCGTATGCACGGAAAAAATATGGTACTTAAAAATCCACAGGACAGTCATCTTTGTGATAGCTGGAAGCCGTCAAGCTTCCCACAACAATTGAGTAATTGATGGATTGATTGCCCTGCCTTTTTCCCAAACAAAGCACCTGAAGTTGGGTTACAACCCTTTTTTTTTTTAAAAAAAAGGAAATATTACTGTACAACAGCAAAAAACAACAACAAATACTATACTAAAAATATATGAAATGCATTCCAAAATACTGAACTAAAAACGTTTAGGCTGTGGAAATAAAAGGCTACTAAACTAAAAACTTTTAAACATAAACTATATGTTTAAACAAAATTATAAACATAAATTTAACAACCAGACTCTTCCATTACTATTCCTTCCAAAGTAGCCAGCTACTTATTAGAAAATTAACTAAAAATAAATATATTTCTTTTTAGTTATTGGTGGAGAGATTGGCCTGATCTCTACAGTTGGGTTTAATTGGACCAAACCAGCACTTTTAATTGTGCAATGGACTGATAACTATTGAAAGTGTCAAAACAGTGGATTTTGCTTCTCCTTCTAACAAGTGGCATGTGTAAAGCAGATTAAAGTGTTTCAGGCAGGATATAACTAAGACATATATGGTGGTGGCCAGATCAAACCTGTCAAGTAACCAATGTAGCTGGTGCAAATGTACTCCTGTTCAGTGACAAGACTTGGGCGCACAGATTGGGATGAATCCAGGAGCACCAGCTTAAGAAAGAGAAATTCCTTTTACAATACTTGGGAAAACTTTGTATTATACGGAGGCTGTTGCAAACATACCTTGTGGCTCTACTGTTTTCCTCAGTCCAAGTCCTAAGCCAAGTCCAAGAGCAACAGTCACCAAAGAAACAAGAAGTACCTGTTGCAGCAGGAAGAAAAACAGCAACAAATATACCACAGGGTATAAGGTGCATGTTTCACCCATATTGCCAGCAAGCAGCCCATAGCTAAAAATGCAGGTAATGCAGTATGTGCTCCATAGCTACGAGTAAAGTCAAGTTATGAACAGCTACGAGCAAAAATGACATAGTCTCTAAAATGAGGAAATCCTACCACAGCACTAGAAGCAAAATGTGAACTTAATTATATACTAATTGCTATATGTTAAATAGAAATGCAACACATCTCACCATAGTGGCCAGGATCGATGCACCTGTTGATTTGTTGCTGTCCAGGAGTTGTGTGTGCAGCTTCAAGGTTTATACTGCCCCTTCTTGAGGGTGTTAATCTTTAAATCAGGCATGCACTACTAGGCAGCCCTTCAAGCAGAACAAATGTCAAAGAGAAGACTGTTCTCAGTCAGTCCTTCAAATGGAAGACTATGGAGGAGGAGCAGGTGGCCACCCCCATATTACACCCAGACCACCAAAATTCGTATTTACATATTTACACTAATTCACATGCTGTTTTTCCTTTCCCTCTCCCACTCTCCAAACACTTGTACACCTATCGTGTGAGCCTAGCTAGGCATACCTTCCCTAAAATAAGTTAGTTGGACTGAAATCTCAGATGTGTAGCAGGAGTGATTCCATCATCAGGGGCAAATCACAGCTGATTAAAGAGAAATCTCCACTAATTAAAGACCATTTCAGGGTAAGCAAATTGCAACAAAGTCCCAAGCACCCCAAAGACCCCAAAGGAAACATTGAATCAGAGACAATTTGCTGATGGTGATAACATCATCCCATTGCACACGGAGAACTGCTCGACAGGGTTGCAGGGAAGTTATTCCTGGATAAGGGACTGCAGGATTGCACCCTTCAATCTAGTAAATTCAAACTCCTTCTACACTTCTTTCTTGAGTTTTAGAGGTCTGAACAGCATGGTTTTTTGTTATACCCAGATTTTTCCAATAAATAAATAAATATTCAGTGCATATACCCAGAATATTCATTAAATATTGTGACCATAGCCCCCTCCCAACTCCATGAATTAAAAACTGAAGGCATCAAAGTGGTCTACTTGCCCCCATTTGAATTGCATCTCTAATTCAGCCTTGAGATCAGGAGGTCATATCATTCATTCATTCATTCATTCATTCATTCATTCATTCATACCCCACTCGATCTAGCAATGAGGTTACTCTGGGTGGCTTACAAAAATTCATCAAACACCAGGCATAGACAAAATACAGTACAACTTATAAATAACACAACATAAGAAAACATAAACATGGCCAAGTCAACAATTAAAAAATCATGAAATTAAAAATAAAGAGCAAAGATAGGCTAAGAACAGACTGCAACAGATAGGAAAATCAGCAGATAAAGGAGAAATGATTAATGGACCTTTAAGGTCATATGGACTTTTAAGGTTCATTATTACACACAGTACTCTATGGAAAGGATTGTCAGTGCTATAGAAGAGAACCCTGACAGAGAGAACTGACGTATGTAGTAATCAACTGTATACACTTTGTAGTTGTATTAAGAGTTCTACATAGATTTTTAACTTCACGGAGGTCCAGCACCCCTAACCACAGTATTGTTGAAGACAGAAGTGTACTGTAAAATAGATTCTTTTGCCCATTAAATGCTATAGATCTTTTAAAATATTTTGTAATAATTGTATATGTTTGTTGTAGCAGATTGTGGTTTCTATGTTTGTTGTGTTGTGTTGTATTTTTGTTTTGGTTTCATGAGGATTGCAGGGTTCCTTTTGCTCTTGTCCATAGAATGAGGAACATTTTGGAATCAGCATTACTGCCTCTTAATTTGAAGGAGAGCAAAGCAAAGCAAAGTGCTCTGCTTATATACTGCCCCATAGCACTTCAAGCACTCTCAGGGTCGTTTACAATTTCATTATGCAGGCTAGACATTGCACCCCCCTGCAAACTGGGTACTCATTTTACCGACCCTGGAAGGATGGAAGGATGAGTCAACCATGAGGCGGCTACCTGGATTGGACCCCAGGGCATGAGCACAGTTATAGCAGCAGAACAGGCATTTAACCACTGCGCCACGAGGCTCCAATCATGTCAGTTTCAAGGCAGATTTTTCTAATTAAGGAACCTAAGCCCTAATCCACATATTTATGTATAAGTTAAGCAGAGTTTTCATACCTGGAAGCAGAAGTGGGACTCTGCTCCCAGACCTGGCACTTTAGCCTGATACTAGTCCTGCTCACCAAACTTCCCCCATTGACTGTACTTGCCTGCAAAGGAACTGCTAGGCATAACCAGCTGTTCACACGTGCAGTCCCTCTGTAGCCAGTGGCAGCATAAGGACACAAACCCAACTGAGGCCAAGTATGTACACCCAAACATAGTCAAGCATGAATAGAGCTCCAATCTTCCATGATAAGGGCTCAAAGAACCTGCTGCAAGTTATGAAGTTATGCCTTTCTCGGGCATACCGTAATTATGCACCTGGATTTTGGAGAGATCCCACTTTCCTCTGTCCTTTCATTGTGGCAAAATTATTGGCAGTGGCCACTTCCATTTTTAACCTGCAGGCCTGCTTAACTTGGGGAAACTGGCCATTAAATAGAGGAACATTAGTTAAGGAATAGCTCTACTAAAATATGGTTTAAAGAAGATGGCACTACCAGTTATTACAAAACAAGCATAGACCTAAGCCATTTTAATAGTTAATAGGTAAAAGGTAAATGTTCCCCCCGCACATGTGTGCTAGCTGTGTCCAACTCTAGGGGGAACACTCATCTCCGTTTCTAAGCCAAACACATTTCTGCACACAGAACACTTTTTACTTTCCCACTTTTTACAGTGGTGCCCACATTATTACATAACTGTTAATATTTGCTGTTACTTGCAACAAAGAGAGAAAGAATGATTACAGACATGAATTCCCTCTAATGCAATCACTAATTTCCCCCCAAGAAACAACAAAGCACTCTGTGATATGAATTGGAGTGTTAAAGCTAACCCCCCCCCACCCTTTGTTCTTTATGTATTCCTCAATGTGACTAGCAAAAGTTAAGTTCAATCTAAATGTGACAAACTATCATAAAGATCCTTCCAACCTGGGTAAATAATTTAGCCTTGGATAAATAAGAAAAACAGAAAAGGAACAATGTCACTTAAAAAAAACACCTTTTGACCTATAACACTTGTCTTCTGTGTTTTGACTCACCCCTTTTATTTTGGTTCAGGCTCATTCTACTGAAAATGGTAATAAACACAATTAAAACCCTTCTTGCTCTGTTTTATTTCATCTTGTACATTCACAAATAGCAAGCAAAGTTCAGGTGGAAAAATAAACACCATTATTTGTTTCTGTCTAAACTCCAATCCTGTGCAGGCATCTTTGGAAATAAATCCCACCAAATTCCAATTCACTTATGAAGACATATAGCAAGGTATTGCTGTTATTTTAACCAATGCGATTTCTGGAAATGAGTGGTTGTAAACTTGCCTTCGGGGATGTCTAGGTAATATTTATTAATGTGCTGTGGATGCTTCCTTGAACAGATTTTTTACTTAAGAACATAAGAACAGCCTTGCTGAAACAGGCCACATAGCCCATCCAGTCCAGCATTCTGTCTCACACAGTGGCTCACCATTTGCTTTAGGTATTCCCAAACAGATGTCTTCACCTGCTTATGATTCCCTGCAAATGGCATTGAGAGATATCCTGCCTATCTCTCCAACCCGGAAGTTGTCCTTAGGCATCCATAATGATAGTCATTGATACCCTTGTTCTCCATGAACTTGCCTAATCCTTCCTTAAAGCTGTCAAGGCTGACAGCTGTCACCACTTCTTCTGGAAGGGAGTTCCAGAGACCAGTGATCCTCTGGGTGAAAAAGTACTTTCTCTTATTTGTTTGAGATCTGGCACCCAAAAGTTTAATGGAGCACCCCTAGTTCTAGTGTTGTGCTATAGGGAAAACAGTTTTTCCTTATATATTTTGTCCACACAATGTATGATTTTATAAACTTCAATCAGTTCACCTCTTAGGTACCCTCCTTCAAAAGTGAAAAGGCCCAGCTGTTGCAGCCTCAGATGGTAAGGAAGGTGTTCCAGTCCACAAATCATTCTGGTTGCCCTCCTCTGCACTTTATCCATTTCCATAATATCCTTCTGGAGGTATGGTGACTAGAACTGTACACAATACTCCAGATGGGGCCTCACCACCAATTTATAAAGAGGCAAAATTACAGTTGGTGACTTATTTTTTTATATCCTTCCTAATGATCCCCAGCATTGAGTTTGCTTTTTTTCACTGCTGCGGCACACTGGGTTGACACCTTCATTGAGCTTTCCATCAAGATACCAAGGTCCCTTTCCTGGTTTGTTGCAGAGATTTCAGACCCCATCAGTTTATAAATGTGATTGGATTTTTTTGCCCCAACATGCATCACTCTGAAGTTGCTAATGTGAAGCTCATTTGCCACTGGTTTGCCCACTCCTCCGGTGACAAGAGATCCCTCTGGAGCCCCTCACAATCTGTCTCAGTTTTTACTATCCTGCATAATTTAGTGTTGTCAGCAAATTTGGCTACTGTGCTATTTACTCCTACTTCTAGATCATTTTTGAAGAGGTTGAAAAGCAGGGGTCCCAGTACTAAACCTTTGGGGACCCTACTCTTTACCTCCCTCCACTTGGAGAAGGAGAAGTGTCCATTTAGTGCTATCCTCTGTGTCCTGTCCCTTAGCCAGTTGCTGATCCAGGACAAGACCTGTCCCTTGATTCCATGACTGGCAAGTTTATTCAAGAGCCTTTGGTGCGGGACCTTGTCAAAAGCCTTCTGAAAGTCCAGATAAACAATGTCAACTGGATTTCCCTTCCACATGCTTGTTGACACTCAAAGAATTCCAACAGATTTGTGAGGCATGATTTGCCCTTGCAGAAGCCATGTTGACTCTCCTTCAGCAGCGCCTTCTCTTCTATGTGCCTATTAATTTTATCTTTTAGGATGGTCTCTATCACTTTACCTGGGACACATGTCAAACTGAATGGTCGGTAACTTCGTGGATCACCTCTGGATCCTTTTTTGAAAATTGGTGCTACATTCACTACCTTCCAGTCATCAGGCACAACACCTGATTTGAGGGAAAGATTATATATTTTGGCTAGGACCTCAGCAATTTCATCTTTAAGTTCCTTGAGAACTTGTGGATGGATGCCATCAGGTCCTGGTGATTTGTTAGCATTTAGTTTAACAAAACATGCAAGAACCTCCTCCCTGGTTATTTCTATTTGGCTTAATTTTTCAGTTTCCCTCCCTATGAAGATAAGCTCTGTTTTGGGCATGTGTTCTCAGTCTTCTTCAGTTAATACTGAAGCAAATAATTCATTGAGTCTCTCTGCAATACTTGCTTTGCAATATCGAGGACAAGAATGAACAAGAAAGAAAGGAATCTGACAGCTCCAGTAGAGGAGAGGGATTGCAGATTTCTAGCCAGAATTTGTAAGGGGTGACCAAAAGTGAAAGGCTAAGGAAGGAAATAGTACAACTTGTTTCCTGGATTTGGTGCAAATAGCTCTCCCTGCTTATTGTTTTATTATAATTGTTGCCTCTGTGTTTTGCAACAAAACTTTCTCAACATATCAAATGTCACGCATTCCCTGATATTCTTTGGTCCAAAATATTAAATAGTTCTGGTTCTGCCTGGATCCAATTCCTATCACCAATTAGTTGGATGAGAGCACATCCAGGTGGGGACATAACTTGCTATTTGGGCAGCTTTTAGTGTTGTTTGATATGACTCTAATTATAGTGTCTACACTTGTTTTGACTTAGAGCAATCTATCCTGTCCCCTTTTAGAGTTGTTCTGCTCCCTTTTTTGGCACAAAGGTAGGCCTCCATTTGGGTGGTGGTTTAACTATATATATATTTCAGAATTATTCCATTTTGTAACCTATGCAAATGGTTGGTGCACAATAAAATAGAGCTGTGGGTTGTGTTATCCAAGGAAACAACCCTGTAACATACTGTATTTGTGGCATTTCATCTTCTACTGTATTTTCATCTACTCGAGTATTTTTAAGTTTCTTGTTGATGTAGTTACACTCCTGGAAAATGAGAAACATTGGCAGTATTGCCTGTACCATGCTACACAGATGCATTGCTATTTTGATGTGTCACTTTATTTAACCAAAATAAAAATGATGACCACAGGAAAATATGCGAAATAAGGCAGGAAAGGGAATAGTATTTATTGAAAGGTATGCAAATTGAGGTGGTCCTTCTGGACTCTTCTTAAGGGAGCAAAAATATAGATCAGCATGAACAGAAGGATCACTCAAGTGAGAGTTAAAATAGAACACACTAAGGGTATGAACCTTTTAAACATAAAACAGAGTGTGCCAACATCTCCCATAGATGTATCCAGAGGCAACTATGTATAAGAGCTGCAGTCCTAAGGACACTGAAAGAGTAAGCAGTGGTATGAAATGACAGGAAGGATATCTATGGAACTTTTTCTCAAGGCAGGAGAGAAACAATTCAGTTGTGATCAGATGGGGAGAGGGCTCACATTCTGAGCTGTCTTGGGTATGGGCCAGTGCAAGCCATTTCCAGGTGATCACAAACCACTGGGCAAGCATGAGCAAGATAAAGAAAACGCACCTCTCTGTTCTTAAATGGCATGCTCATTTCATTAATTGCTTGTAATCTTTGAACCTCCAGGGAAGAAAGAAGAACTGATGTAACCAAAAGGTAGAGTCACTCCAGTATGCTCTGAGGGTACATAGGTCATCTGAACAGGAACTTACAGTGACTTCAAAAGCCCCCTGAAAGTCCACGGTAAGAAAAATAACACTTCCTGCTGAATTAGCTTTTCCATGGTTCATTTTGACCATTTGCTTCAGAGGGAAAAGTAGTATACAGTATATTCAATTAATCCAACTAACAATTGAGAATGCTTTCTTGACACAGAGCCATTCTGTTTTGGGGGGAGGCTGGCATGATTTCTGCATAGACAGAAGAATCACTTTAAAGGAGTTCACTCTGAGTAAAGTGACCCTTTCTGATACAATCAGAGGTGATCCTTTCTCTTCTAGAGAAAGTGACTAAAGGTGTGATCACCTGGGGAAATCTGTTGCATTTTGACCATGTGTTGCAATCTATTTCCAGCAATCACATGACACACTAGACATTGCACTTTAGCCCAACCCCCAAGCCATGCCCAAGGTGGTTTTTCTGATCCAGATGCAGAGCCTCTAGTTTTGGACGGAGCAAGATTGAGCAATTCCAGGGCAAATGGAAGGGTCACTTTAAGGGAGACGTTCAGTCATGTCTGACTCTTCTTGACCCCATGGACCAGAGCACGCCATGCCCTCTTGTCGTCCACTGCCTCCCGGAGATTGGTCAAATCCATGTTGGTTGCTTTGATAATGCCGTCCAACCATCTCATTCTCTGCCGTCCCCTTTTCCTTTTGCCTTCAATCTTTCCCAACATCAGGGACTTTTCCAAGGAGTCCTCTCTCTTCATGAGGAGATAGTTCCGATTAAAACAATACTTTCCAACACTAACAGGCATGCACCTTTGGAGACCTCTATTACACCTTTACTAGGTGAAAATGTTTAGTGTGCCCAACAGTATATGTACAGGTTTGAATACAGTAGTACCTCTGCTAACAGGTGGCTCTAATTATGAGCAATTCAATTTAAGAGCAGAAAACTGTTGCCATTTTAACTGCTGCCTTACAAATTTTAGATGCAAACTGCTCTACTTACATTTTTTATTTTTTCAATTATTTATTTATTTATATTGATTTTTTTTTTAGATACAGCTGCTCTCCTTATGAGTTGTTCAACTTATGAGCATGCATTCAGATTGGATTAAACTCCTAAGTAGAAGTACCAGTGTATATTCTCGGCATTTTGCTTTTAATGTTTACTGTTTTAATGTATTTATTATTATTATTTATTTTGAATATTTTTACCCTGCCTTTCTCCTTGGAAAAAGACCCAAAGTGGCTTACAATAATGAGGATCAATATACAGCCAAGAACCTTTAAGACATATTCAAGCAGAAGAGCAGGGAATTAGAAAAGACATCTTACAACATTAAAAGGCAACATTAAAACTAAAATGAGCACACAAACAGTTAAAAGAAAAAAATCCATACGAGGGATCGAAACTAACATCAAAAACACAGGTGTACTTATGAAGTCAGTCAATGCAATCATATATGGTCATCCATCTAAAAAATCACATAATAGGTAATCCATCATTCAGGGAAAGCTTGTCTAAAGAAGAAGGTCTTTGCCTGCTTCCGGAAATACAGCAGAGATGGGGCAGTCCTGGCCTCCAGCGGGAAGGAGTTCCAAAGACCGTATTTACTTCTTTTAATGGCTTTATAGTAGGTTTGATTCTACAGCTTTATGATTTGTAGCTAAATGTGGTTTTATTTGTTTTTTTTTTATTTTTAAAAGAGGTTTGTAAGGCACTATGTATTATCTGTTATTGGAAAGTTTTATCTGTTGATTGACGGACGGACAGACAGAGAGACAGACAGAGAGACGGGCCAGCGGGCAGACATCTTCTGCCAGAAGGCCAGGGTGACTGATGGATCATCTTGCTCTGACAAATGAATGTGATCACGAAGTTTTCAAGATGCATTAACTTTTTCTGCAACTGGTGAGAGAGAAAGGAAAGGAAAGGAGAAGATCTAAAATGGGTCAAACTCCTCCCCCAGTCCTCTGCACACATAACTCATTTCATTTAATAGAGCTCATTTCTTAATGGATACCTGTAGGATTGCACTGTTAATTCCTCTTTCCAACTATTTATGCACATAAACCTACTCCTTGAAAGGCATTTCCTAAGCTTATTTCTGTATAATAATTTGTGGGGAAATGTGGTTTTACATTATGTATTTATTCTTTCATGTAGCTTTTGGTGGGAGATTTCAGAGCTGGTTGCAGGGCACCGTGATCAAGAGAAAGATCACTGCTGCTTTGCTCAGGAATTTTAAGCTCCTCCTAGGCAATTAAGACTGTACAAGGAAGATTAAGGTTTAACTCTGTAAACCCAACAGAATTGGGGCAAACTGAAGAAACCACCCCAGATGACAGATGTTTGGAAATATAAACAGCATCCACCCAGTTGAACCACCAAAGCACAATCTTCTAGACAAACCAGAAGAACACAATGACTAATTATAATGGAATAAAGAGAATCATCAAAGTTTTGTTCACTCCTTTTGTCTCAACAAACATCAGATTTGTATTCTCAAAGGCTTTCGTGGCTACAAAATGATAAACTTCAACATTTGTCCTCCAATGTTTCCCTTCTGTTTTCTATGTTTGTACAGTAACAACTTCAACTGTTTTCCCTGAGGTAGAAATTAACACTCTGGTGCGGATGATTGGGTGCTAATCAGCTTTCCCTGAAGAGGATGCTTGCATGTAGAGAAGTGGACAGAGAACAAATGGCCTCTTCAGGTTGCTAAACTTTCCTTTATCGCCTCTAACCTATGCTGGCCTCTCTCCAGTGCCACTACTGGGTTGGAGTGGGACCAGCTGCTGAGGTCCCCATGAGGCAAAACTCAGAGGTAGGGGTACCTTGGACAGAAGACTAAAGATATTTTGTCATAACCTCTCAGTGTGGCCATAGGGAACTCCACGTTGAGTCCAGTCCAGTTCTTCACTAGAAAGTACAGTAGGGCCCCTTTATCCGCTGATTCATTATCCACTGATTCAGTTATTCACGCTTGGCAGAGAAAAAAATTAAATAATTCAGCAGCCAAAAAGCAACTTGTTGTCACAAATAGCATCTGTAAAGCAAGCTACTGTCTCAAAACAGCAGTCATAAAGCAAGTTACTGTCAGGAAAGAGCAATTTGGGGGGGGGGCAGGCAGGCGTTCTCTCTTATCCACGGTTTTCATTATCCACGGGAAGGCCTGAAACCAATCCCCATCAGATACCGGGGTCCTACTGTAGTATATCTCCCTAGATGCACAGAAGATGAGGTCCTGTTTCTCCTCTGTTTCTCTCCAATCTTTTCACTCTAACTCCCATCACATCCATTGAGCTGGTGAGCATGGACCCTCCTTCCTTCTCATTTTCCTTTAGCCTTGATCTCTGGCAATTGGACCTAATTCCCATCTCCTCTGCCCAGCAAATCTTCTTTAACTGGAGCCTCCCTTTTGGGGTACCAGGACCAACTTTGTCATATAACTGAAGCTTAAAGGTAAAAAGGTAAAGTTTCCACCTGCACATTGATACTAGTTGTGTCCGACTCTAGGGATGGTGCTCATCTCCATATTCAAGCTGAAGAGCAAGTCAAGTTGTGCAAGTCAATGGCCATGTGGCCAGCATGGCTGAAAGGAAACAGTTTTACCTTCCCACTTTTTGCAGTGGTACCTATTTATCTACTTGCATTTACATGCTTTTGAACTGCTAGGTTGGCAGCAACTGGGGTTACAGTGGGAGCTCCTTCGAACCTCTGAGCTGCCGACTTTGCAGCCAACAGTGAATGTTTCTAAAATTGTGCTTTTTAAAAAGTATGGCTTTCTGTTAACAAAATGTTAGACGGCACCTAAAATCTATGCAGCTGAAACTGTGTCAGGTACTATATGAACCCAAGAGTATTTATTTATTTATTTATTTATTTATGGTCATGCCATCTTGAAAGCCTAACAAGCTTTGGCATAAGTTTAATAGTCATTGTGGAATTGCATATTCATTGAGCCCTGTCAGGAGAGCTCAGTGGGGAATCAAACTTCCCACCTCTGGTTCTATGGCAAAATACCCAAACCACTGAGCTTATCCAGCAGTTTCATGGAAACGCTCAGATGATGCAGTGGGCTGCAGTTCATGAAAGCCTATTCCACATGAAACCTAGTGGATGTAGTGTAATATTTCAAGAGATCCATTGCTTTTCTTGCAAGAGACTAATATGGGTACCCCACTGGAAATTTTCCACTTACTGTAATTAGTAACATCCAAAGCAGTAAACCATGGCTGGCAATTGTCTTAGAGATAGCAAACAAGCTTCCAACAGTAGTTTGTGTTGCTGGTTTGGAGGGCAATCACCAAGTATTATTTGCCAGTTGGAATGACACAAAAACAGCTTACCACCAAGCAGGAAGTAGTTAAAAGAAAGAGGGGTCTCTCCTGTGGTAACCTACCATGGCATACAATTAAGAAGAACAAGTAGAATTCCAGTTCTCTATATGTTTTTATAGGCTTCTGTGCTTTGATTTCTACATGTTCTACTTAAGTCAGACTGGATTCTGTTACAAGACAGGAGCACAAGGAAACCCTGGCCAGCAAATGAAATAAAGGATCACCTCCAAAACACCACTTTTGGCAGAAAGGCAAAAGATCAATTTCATAAGGTAGCCACTAGATATCCAGTTTCTGTTTCCAAAAGCCAGCAGAAGATTCAGACTGCATTGCCTGCACACTGATGCATTTTGCAGGCTTGCAGCTCTCCTTTGCTTTCAAAGTTTCAGAGATTCATGTTTAGCTCTGTAGCGGAGCTGTCAACTGAAAATGTTAATAATAGCTGCTGCTCTGTTAAAGCGGTGGATTATTCATGGTGTCCTACTCTCAAAACCTGCCAGGAAATCTCCAGATGGTTCTCTGGAAAATACCAGCCAAACATAACAAAACTGGAGCCAACAATGCAATGAAGTTAACATTCAAGCCAAAAAGCAAATAATAATAATACTTACAACGCAGATAATTTTGTATTTCTGAAGGGTACTCCACTTAACAACCTCCTCTGTTTGTAAATCCAGTGTATCCATCCTGCTCTTCCCCTTAAAACTTAATTTACTAACATGAACTGCTTGGATTTGTCCAGACCGTTACACTTTGCTCCCGTCTTCCTGGTCTCTGCTCTGTCAGCCCTGCTTCAGCTCTGTGCAATAGTGACTGATTATCACTCTGCCTTTCAAGGTATAAATGAGAGCAGAGTCCTTGGCAGCAAGACAGGAGGAAATGCTAGTGACACCTCAGTCAACAATTTCAAAGGTAGGAAGCATTTTGGAACATACTTCCCACGACATATGTATGTAAGCACTTTTTATTTAAGGATGAACCCTCCAATTTCTGAAAATTTAGAGAAATGTTCTAAGGAAGCAACCCAACCCCTCACTAAGCAAGTAGTACATAACCAAATACAGTGGTGCCTTGTATAAAGGAATTAATTTGTTCCCAATGAAATTCTCTTATGCAGATTTCCATTATACAAACTCCCCAAAGGAATGCATTGAAAACAGAGTAATCCCTAATCATGGCCAATTTTATGTTGTACAGATTCGGCCCATAGGCAATTCTGTTAAGCAAATTTCCCTATCTCTGGATTTTTTTAATGTTGAACAGCTTTTATTGTTATACGAGGGTCCACTGTACATTAAATGAAAGAAGATGGTGTAATGTTCATGCAAGCAAGACATCCATCCTTTTCTAATTAAAACACCCCCTTCCCGCTACATTTGTGTCTTTATTGAGTGCTATGGAGAGAGGTGGATAAAAATATTTTTTTAAAATGAATAAATATAATGTACAGCACATGGGGTTTGCAAATATACAGCCTGGGAGGATTGCTATTTACAAATAATTTGAACCCAACATATAGCGGGCAAACTGACTGAGCTGGGGAAGAGATAAAATATCAAGCTTGCAACTAGTACAATCTTTATTTATTTATTTATTTATTTATTTTAAAGATCTTGGAGCCAGTGCTGGTGTGCTAGAGCAGCTAGGCAGTAAACACACACAATCATTTAGAGATGGAAAGCAAGAATAAGAAATGGAGGATGCAACATTTCTTTACAACTCATTAAGTACCTTGTAAGGAAATTGCACCATCTACCTGCTGCATGAGAACAAGCTGCAAACAAGGCTTTCTTCTCTTTTCCCATGAGGCCAATTAATTCAAACAGATCCAAGGAAGCTTTGACTTCCTGTGCAACTCGAGAGTGTGAATGCAAGTGAATCTGGATTTCCCTTGCTGGGTTATTGAACTCTGAAGTGTATACAGTGAACCCCCTGCCTATTGCGGGGGTTAAGGACCCGACCCGCGATAATTGAAAATCCATGATATGTGGATGCAGGTCGGGTTGGGCCTGGGGTGCCTAGCTGGGAGCTCTTGTACTTACCCCCAGCCTGGAGCTCCCCCAAACGGGCCTTCGAGGGTCTTTCCAAGCCTTCTGGAGATCACCAGAGGGCCTCCCTGTGAACCATAAGTGACTTCTGGTTCACAGGAAGGCCCTTTTGGGGTCTCCAAAAGGCCCAGAAAAGCCGTTGCAGGCCTGTTCGGGGCAGTGCCAGTACTGGGGTAAGTGAGGGAAGCCTGAAACAAACATTTCCCCCTTACCCAAAGGGGCCTTTTTTCATATATTGTGGTCCCGTGATATAATGGGACTGCAGTATATGAACTGCAAATGGGCGGGGGACCACTGTATCATGTATGTTTGGGTGGAAAATTGCAGCTAATTAACTTGGTACCACCCAAGTGCCACCATGTGCAGAACTCACATGACAGACCAAACAACATGCAGCTCATCATTTAGCTGCAGTTCACCATCATGATTTGCAGTATAGTATTTCACTTTGGAGTAAAATCCCAGTAATGTTCTACCCTCTATTGTCCACTGAGATGAACTTTTGTTTTCAGAATCCTAAGTGTCTAACAACCTGTTTCCAAACCCACCACAAAGGCAACCATTTGGTATAGTTTCAGAGGAAACCCATTCCTGAGACAGATTTTTGCTAAGCAAAAGTCTTAATTTTGCTTCTGCGTTATATAAAAATATAGAATTTAAAGCTAAATATTATTCTGGTACTGCAATTCTGTGCTGCCATTTACACTGGAGTACGTTCCAGTGAGCACTGTGGGCCATACTACTGAGCATGGTTAAAAGCCATGCCACTTTTATCTCAAAAGGACAGCTGAGGATTTATCTCAGGGTCCAGAAATATAAAATCCTCCAAATGTTGTTGGAATGCAATTCCTATCATTCTTCAACACTGACAACAGGAGCACAGATAAATTTCAGTTTAACAAATGAAACCCCCACATCCCCCCTTATTTGCCTGCTTGTGTGTGCTGTAGGGCAAATTTCAAGCACTTATCTGCTTGTGCAATAAGTAGAACTATTTCAGATGTTCCATTTATCAACCTACTTGGGCAGCTAACTGCTATCTGGAATTTCAAAAATTTCCACTCCATCCTTATTTAGTCTTCCACTACCATAGTCTAGCAAGTTGGCAATACGAGTAGTATTATCACAAGTTGCGTGCAACCCTGCAGAAATAGATTATGGATTAGTTTATTCTGGAGAAATTATAAATCTCAGGGTGCTGTGATGTTCTCTCCAGCACTGCAGTTTAATTCAATTAAAGTACACCTTTAATTGCAAAATGACCCCTAATCATTTTGGAATTTCATGGTGTTCAGCATTAATGTATCATACAATGTGTCTGATCTTCCTCTAAATCAAATGTATTGACAAGGATAATGTGCCTAAAATAACACACACACAAAATCTGATGTGTCCCCTAAAAATGCTGAAGACTGACCGTCTGTCATCCCTCACAATATGTCACTGATCAGAGGTCCCCTATCAAAGTTCCTCAAACTGAAGAAGCGACTTGGATGAGTAGCAAAACATTTCAATCCTAACAAGAAAATTCCAGTCACCAAGGTTCAGCTTCTGGATATAAATGCAGTACTGTATAATAAAATAAAGGCAACAGGTATTTTTGGTTTTACATCTTTTAATTTCTTTTAATTTAAACAGTTTTATATTTTAAAATATTTTAAAAAAATTCTGTTGTTTCCAAATACAACTATGAAACACACATAAAGGCAAGCTGGAAGGCACTAAAACCAGTGCTTTAACCAGGTCTCATGTCAAAGGCATGAACCTCTGGAAACAATCATGGTTACCAAAAACCTGTTGTTTAGTGTAACAAATCACAATAGCATTAGGTGCATTTGAACCAAGAGAAGAGCATGCAAATGATGCTTATCTGATAGTATTTAGCGCTGATATTTCTGCTGAGAAATTGGGAGAATCAGAATAATGGGCAGATTCTGACCCCGAAACTAAAAACTGTATCCTCCACACTAGATGACCAGCTTGGGATGATGAAGCAAGAGCGAGCGGCCACTCGGGGCATTCCCAACACCTCGTTTTCTCGATTTAGACATTTATTTATTACGTAGAGTATTATCATTATTATTTCTTTTATGGCGACCGCCCTCATGACGAGCGGACTGGCTTCCAGAAAGTCGTCTGGTTCGGCTCGAGTCTTGAAAAACCGAAGGCCGTCCGGCTTCCCCGATGGAGTCCCTCCCCATCATGTTCGGTCCCTCCTTTCTTCCAGATGCCTCCCAACTTTCCACCCGCTATTTTTTGTTCCCCTGCGAGCTTGGACGAGATGCCCGAAGGGCGACGACTGGCTTGCTTCCCGTCCTTTCCCCCTACCCTACCCCACCTCACCCCACAAATACACTGCCGCCGCCCCCCCCCCCAAACCCCGAGGCCCGTCCGGTGTTTCTTCCCGGCAAATACGCCTCGTGAAGCCTGGAGTTTAACGCCTCTGGCGACGGAGCCGGGACTCGGCCAACGGCCGACGGCTAACGGCCAACAGCACCCTCAGAGGGACACCCCCCGCCCGCACCTCCTGCTCCTCCGGGCGGGCCGGGAAAGGGCTACCAGGAAGAGAGGAGCAGGAGGGGGGGGGCTCGGAAGACCCGGAAGGGGAAGGAAGCTCCTTCCGGGGCGCTGGTGGGAGCTTGCCCGTCGCCTTCTCTCTCTCTCTCTCTCTCTCTCTCTCTGTGTCTCTCTCTCTCTCCTCGGCCGAGGGAGCGGCGGCGGCGGCGGCGGCGGCTTCCTAACCCCTTCCCCCGCCCCATCTCCCGAAACCGTCTCGGGGGGAGGAGCTGCTTGGTCGCCATGGCGATCCCGATGGAGACGCAGCTGCAGAGCATCTTCGAGGAGGTGGTGGTGAGTCTCCCCCAGCGCCCTCGGGGGAGGAGGGGGTCGCCGAGGGAGGGCCGGGAAGGGGGAGCCACGAAGAGGGAGGGAGGGCGGAGAAAGAAAGAAAGAAAGAAAGAAAGAAAGAAAGAAAGAAAGAAAGAAAGAAAGAAAGAAAGAAAGAAGGTCGTGATTCCAGAAGAGAACAAGTTCTGCTGTCGCGAGGCCTTGTTTTCTGCGCCTTCAGGGAACCATATACAGTACTAACTCGAGCAGTGGTTCTCAGCCTGTGGACCCCCAGATGTTCCTGGACTGCAACCCCCAGAAGTCTTCATCACTAGCTGAGCTGGCCAGGATTTCTGGGAGTTGCAGTCCAGGAACATTTGGGGGCCCACAGGCTGAGAACCACTGGACTTGAGTGTCAACAGGCATGCAGTTTGGGAATCAAGTCTGTCTGAAGAGGAAAGGATAAATTTTAGAACAATTGGATAGAGGTAAAATTTCTGGAAACTTTTTTGGGGACAGGGACTTTTTTTTCTCCCCTCTCCCAAAGGTCCCCCCCCCCATGGCTTCCAAATTTCCAGACGTTTTTATATCTCTACTGCTGGATAGCTCAGTGGTTGAGGTATCTGGATGCAGAGCCAGAAGGTTGAGAGATAGATTCCTCACTCACCTTCCTTGATGGCCCATAGGATCCCTTCCACCTATTCAATTCTAATGTGCGTCAGAGTATTCAATCGTAGGTGTGCATTGATTAGAGATGCAAAATTTCTGGAAATATTGAAGCGGGGTGTGTGTCATTTAATAAAAATGTGGGGAAGGGGACATGGTTTTTTGTTTTGTTTTCATTCAAACATTTTTTACTATGTTCAAATTTTCTGGAGATTTTGTTTTCAGACTTTTTACATCTCTAACATTGAGTTTTGCTTTCCTATGACTAACTATAGGTAAAGGAGATACATCAGGCTATTCTATTCAACATTAATAAGAGCCTGTTTATTTTCCTTTTATAGAAAACAGAGATCATTGAAGAGGCATTTCCTGGGTATGTATATAGCAGTTATAAGCATGTACAGTTGTAAACATTTAATTACATTGCTGATAGAATATTGTACAAATTATATTGGCTTTTTATTGAGACAGTATGTTTATGGACACTCCTGAGGATGAAAGAACCAAACTAATCAGCTGTTTAGGAGCCTTCCGACACTTCTGGAGCAATCTTTCGCAGGTAAGTATCTCAGATCTTGCATACATTTTTAAAACTATCCCAAGTACTTCATAATATGAGATAATTGGTTTTTCAAAATACAGAGTTTCAGGGAGGAATCTGCTGGTTTTTCATAGGAATAAAGAAACAAAAAAAAAATCTTGGGATCTTATGAACAGAACTGGTTCTGACCATAAATCTGTAATCTGTGAATGT
Organism: Phrynocephalus versicolor; assembly: GCA_023846285.1. NCBI lineage: Eukaryota > Metazoa > Chordata > Lepidosauria > Squamata > Agamidae > Phrynocephalus > Phrynocephalus versicolor. The sequence continues at coordinate 7,572,539 of JAHTLZ010000114.1, read as the reverse complement.
TTATGGTAAATAAAATGTGACAGTCTTTGAGGTACTGTAAGTTTTTTGTGTTGCTTTCCACAATATGACAAATTGTTACTGTTTTGTCCTTATATGTCTGGTGTAAAAACATATTGTGAACATTCAGTTTTTTACTATGGCTCCCAGAATCCCACAGCCAGTGTTACCAATGATCATGATGGTCATGGGATTTTGGGAGCTGTAGTTCTACTTAGCATAACAACAGAGTTAGAATAGATGCATTTGAATTACTGGAAGTTACTAAGGAGCTGACTCATAAAATCCCCATTGATTAAACTGACCTACAGTAGTGTACTTCATTATGCTAAGCAGCAGAATTTGACCATTACTATTTAAAGCTTCTAGTGGTTAAAGCAGCAGTCTTAATGGTCACCTGATGATTGGCATGTGCAGCTTTTTAAGCTGCTGAAATGTCATTCTTTGGACTCCTCTCTGCTCAAGCAGTTCTATTACATAAGCTACTGTTTCGGGGGGGGGGGGTAATGCATTTTCTAAAAAGTAAAAAATCCAGGTCACAAAGGTATAGCTCATTCAGTAGCTGCAAATTGGCTGCAAATAACCATCACATGTGATAGCTAACAACTGGTAATGGCTGAGCACTCCTGCTATTTCCAGTCATATTTGTTACTTGGCCGCATTCATTCCAATGTGCTGAACTTAATGATGTTCCTTTTTTCTAGTTGCATGAATATTTCCCCCATCCCATTCATTTTCTTCTAGGGATTTTAGAAAATACAATAAGACCCCGGTATCTGCTGGGGATTGCTTCCAGACCTTCCTGTGGATAATGAAAACCGTGGATAAGAGAGAACACCAAAATTTTCCCCAAACTGCTGTTTTGTGACAGTAGCTTACTTTACAGCTGCTGTTTTATGACAGTAGTTTGCTTTATGGCTCCTGTCTGTGACAGTAGCTTGATTTACGGCTGCTGTTTTATGACAGTAGCTTGCTTTACAGCTGCTGTTTGTGACAGTAGCTTGCTTTGTGGCTGCTGAATTATTTATTTGATTTTTTCCTCTGCCATCCGTGGATTACTGAATCAGTGGATAATGAATCAGTGAAGGATTATCAATATGAGTGTTCAAAAGTTACTTTACTTTATTGGTAACTATTTGTTACTTTATTTGTAACTATTTGTAAAATGCAGGTGTATATATTTTCTCTTGCAGGAATCTCATGAACAGTGTATCCAGTGGATTGTGAAATTCATACATAGCCAGCATAGCCCTAAAAGAATATCTTTCCTGTATGATTGTTTGGCAATGGCTGTGGAGACTGGACTGCTACCACCCAGGTATATTTATTTCAGATGAAGTGAGTATACAGTTGTGATAAATCTGCTGCTCAACACTTGGCTTTAAAATTACTCAATCTGATTTCCCTTCCCTCTAGGATGGTTTGTGAATCCCTACTAAATTCTGACAATCTTGAATGGGAAAGGACACAACTCTGGTCTTTAACATTCAAACTGATCCAGAAAATAATTGGTGGAGTAGACTACAAGGTAATAAAATAGTATTTTAAACTTGCTATTAAATGTTGCTCTAATTTTCATTGTGCCTATTAGGAAATACAGGCAGGTATCCAGTACCAACTTGTAGAAGCACTGTTGAAGCCAATAGGAGTGATGTCCAGCAGTGGGGTTGCAGGAGAACTTGGGACCATGGCCACATATGGTAGATGTGAGATGTGCCTTTGCATCACCATCTCAGGTAGCATGTGGATTTCCATCTCTGTTGCACAGTGTTCATTGGGGTTATTTAAACTGCACACACATTGGTCAAGTCATATATTAGGCACTTCATTTGTGCATCTAGTCCAGTGCTGGGACTGTTTGCTTGTTTGTCTGTTTTTTTTATTTGATTTATATACCGCACCCTCTGACCAAAGGTCACTCTTAATTACCAGAATTAAAGGGAGACATCCAGCCTAGGGGTACTCACATGGAGCAGCCATCTATTGATTCCAGTCCAGTAAAAAGATTGGTGCACAGAAATGTCCTTCCGAATATAATTCTCCTAATTTGAATTGAGGAAATGGTGCATTTTTTTTATAATAGACACAATCATTTAGATGAAGAAAATCACAGTTAATTCATTTTAAAAAACCTATGTATATGGTACATGTTTTTTTTTAAACTCAAATAGTAGCCAAAATGTTATTTAGCATGGTAAATTGTATTAGAGTAGGCACATTCAATCAATTGCAATATGGTGAAGCAACTCCTCAATTTATTTAAAAAGACTTACTTTAACTGACTTGTTGCCACAAGTCTGGAAGTCCTGGAAAAGTCAGGGAAAAGAAAAATGGTTTGGAAATCCTGGAAAAATCAGGGGGAAATCTAGATAGTCATGGGGGGAAATGGATTTTGACCATAGGTGGGTGTTATTGTGAATAGTGACATTTTGAAAGAAGCTAAAATCACTGATATGATTGAGGTAAGTTGATTCCTCCAAAGTCAATTGGAGGGCCGAAGTTTGGACATGCCTGCTCCAAAGTGTTGGGCCCACCACAGAGAAGGCATAACTCTTGGGGGCGAGGGGTGACAACCCAAAGTGAAAGGGACTGTGATGTTCTGGTGGGCTGGGCCGACGTTGATCTTAGGATGGCACGCTCTGACAGATATTCTGATCCCAAGCCTTAGAGGGTTTTGTAAATCAAAACCAAAAACTCGAACCTTATTCGGGAGGCAACAGGTAACCAGTGCTAGCGAGCCAAAATGGGGGTGATGCAGTCATATCTTCCCGCACCAACTACCAGTCTGGCCTCCGCATTCTGCACCCGCTGCAGTCGCCGAATAAGGGTCAAGGTAAGCCCCATGTAGAGAGTGTTACAATAGTCTATCCTTGGCATGACCAGCGCTTACACAACCATCCTTAGGGAATTGCCATTAGAGTAAGGGCGAATCTGGGCAGCTAGCCTAAGTTGGTAAAAGGCTGCCCTGGAGATGGCTGCCACCTAGGACTCCAGGGACAAAGCCAGATCCAGGGTAATGCCCACACTCCGGACACTATCAACCAGCTGTAGAGAAGTCCCATCCAAGCTGGGGAAAGGGCCACAATATCTGTGCCCCCCCCCCCCCCAGGGAACAGTACCTTTGTCTTCTCTGGGTTGAGTTTGAGCCTATTTGTCCTAGTCCACTCCAGAAGGGCATCCAGGCAACGATCAAGGGTATGCAGAGGTGGAAAAGGAGAGATAGAGCTCTGTGTCATAAGCATACTGATGACAGCAGACCCCAGATCTCCGGATTACCTTAGCTAACAGCCTCATATAGATTTTATACAGAATGGGGGAGATTGCTGACCCTTGAGGCACCCCACAAGAGAGCGCCAGGGGGCTGACAAAACTCCACCCAGCCTGAATAGCTGGGCACGGCCCTGAGGGAAAGACCAGAGCCAGCTCAAAGCTAGGCCACCAACTCCAACCTCCATTAGCCTGCCCAGGAGGATACTGTGGTTGACAGTATCAAAGGCCGCTGACAGATCGAGGAGGACCAGCAGGGTAGAGCAACCCCTGTCAGCCCCACCCAAGAGGTCATCTTGCAGCACGACCCGCTCTACCACCTTGCCCAAAAAGGGAACATTGGCTATTGGACAATAGTTGTTCATATCATCTGCAGCCAAGCAGTTTTTTTTAAGAACAGGCTTTACCACCATCTCCTTCAGGCAATCAGGGAAAGCCCTGTCCCTGAAGGAGGTGGTGGCAATAAGCAATGCCCATTCTGGCATACCCCCCTGCAATTTTTTTCCATCCACACATTTATTTCAGCTCTATAATATCAATGGTTTGTTTAAAATGTTCAGAAAAGTCAATCTGCCAGTGCTTTAAGTAAAGAAATGGTGGTGGTGGGGAGTCAGGGAAAGTCGAAAATTTTGGCCTGGAAATTCTGGAACAGACAGGGAATTTTGTGAATAGAAATTTGTGGCAACCCTGTTTTAGCATAGTAAGTGTCAGAGTAGGCCTATTTCAATCAGTGGAATTATGGAGCAGTAGACTCACCAGATATCCATTGATTTAATCAGCCTGCTATAGTATGATTAAGCAACAAGATTTGGGCCAGTAAGTATTAATGTGAAAAATAATAGCCCTGTGTATGCGTATCTTTTCTTTATATATTGCAAAATATAAGATTGTTTGATCAAAGTTTAATTTGTATATTTCTATCTTTATTTCTTAGGGTGTTCGAGATCTTTTAAAGGGTATCCTTGAGAAAATTTTAACTATTCCCAACACAGTGAGCTCTGCTGTTGTGCAGCAACTTCTAGCAGCAAGAGAGGTAAACTTGTGTAAAGTGAAGCACCATATAATACTGCAGTACACCATGTTAGCCAGTACATTCTCTGTCTAGCAAAGCTTTTTGAAAACTTTTGAAACTGACATTTAACAAAAATAAAAGTGCCAAGAAAGGTATCTTTATTATTTTCTGGTAATCAAACTTGTGGTGCTCGTAACAAAACAATAAATGTGTGGTGTCAAGTCAATTCTAGCTTACCGTGAGACTTTCCAAGGTTTTCTAAGTACAGTGGTACCTCGGATAATGACTTTAATTTGTTCTCCGAGGTTAGTCATTATCCGATACAAGTCGTTATCCGAAACATGGTTTCCCATTGAAATGAATGAGAAACCATTTTAATCCATTCCGGAGATCTGGAAAAAAGGCCAAAAAAAGCCTTTTCCCCCCTGAGACCTCTTTGCAAAGTGCACTTTGAAAGTGCACTCCTCCCCCTCCTCGCCCACCCCTGCCACTGGGGCTTCCTCCCCCCTGGCCCCCACCTCACCTCCTCCATTGTTGCCGCCACCGCCCAGGCATTCGGGTGGCGGGAGAGCCAAGCGCCGGCTGGTGCTTCCCCACCTCACCTCCTCCATCATCGCTGCCGCCGCTGGGCATTTGGGTGGTGGGTGAGACGAGCGGCGGCTGGCGCTTCCCCACCCCACCCCCTGCCCCCCCACCTCACCTCCTCCATCTTCATACCTACTGCCGCTGGGCGTTCGGGCGGCGGGAGAGCCGGGCAGGGTGTGGCAGTTCCTCCCCCCCATCTCCTGACCCACACCTCTTCTCCATTGCCGCCACCACTGCTGGGCATTCGGGTGGCAAGAGAGCTGGGCAGCGTGTGGCATGTTGCCTCCCCTCCTCCTCTGCAGGTCAGTTAAAGAGAAATGTGGAGGGAGGGTGGGGCTGTGGGCTGTGTAGGGTGTTGAAAATAACATGTTGTTATCTGAATTATTCGTTATCCTGGGCAGTCGTTATCCGAGGTACCACTGTATAGCGTACTCAGAAGTATACATCATTCCCTTCCTGTGAGGATGCTCAGGGACTGCCCAGCTTCCACAAAATCACACAGACTGGTTCTACTTGCAGGAATAGGCACAGTGGGGAATCAAAGTCCCAACTTTTGTCTCTAAACCCGGATACATAAACTACTGAGTTATCCATATAGTTCATGCTTGTAACACATAGAGCACAATATTTTTAAAGCAGATATAGCACCTCTTCTGTGTTAAATTCTCTTAAACACTCCTTGAGGCGGTCAAATAACATATTCCATTCTTGTAAAGGCAACATTGCATCTATTTTATGTTGATTAAAATAGAAGACATGTGGATTAAAAGAGAAGATACATGAATTAAAATATTTAAGCCACCTTTTTAGCAGAAAAAAAATTGCCAACATAGTAATGAGGGATTGTATGAAGGCATTGCAGTTGCACAAATAATGAGGAAAACCCATCCTAGTCCCATGACACTTGCACAAGTGGTGCAGTCCTTTGTTACCAGGGTAGCAGTAGTGATCAGCAGAAGATCAGTATAGTACTATAGCATTAGTTTGGTTCCATGGCGTAAGATTATGTTATGTCCTGGAACCAAACAAACAAACAAGCCTGTCCTTGGACATATTGTCTTTCTCCAGTAAGTGTTTGCTCAGATCACTTTGATGATTTCATTTTCTTTTTGGCATCTCATTGTAGTTTGAATATATACTTAAAATATAAACTCTTTTAAGTTGAATCATTATAATAAATTCTTTGGGTTTTGAACATGCTTTATGTTTTTGGTAAAAGATAAAGGCTTTTTGTCAGCTCCATTGGTCCTTCTAATACTGTAGTATTGTTTAAATCAGGCATGTTCATAGTCAGGCCCAGGAGCCAAATGCGGCCCGTTTTCAAATTTTGAGTGGCCCGCAGCTTCTCATCAGCTCAGCCTGTCATGCATCCCTGCCAGCTGGCCCCTCCCCATACTGGATGGAGGTATCAGCTTGCAGTTTTATAGTTTGCCTGCCCTCCCTGCCTCTGTCCACCCCACCCCACCCCACCCCGCCAGCCCACCTGCCCCCGGCACCATTGCTGCAGCATCCTCCCTGCCTCCTTGCATGTTATAGAGACTTGTCCAAAGTGTGGCCCGGGGCCAAATGTGGCTGAATGGTCGCCCCCCTCACATTTACACCTTGCCAAATCTGGCCCTCCTTGCAAAAAGTTTGGACACCCCTGGTTTAAATGGCTGTACAAATGAGAATACTAAGGAATGAGATGAAATCAAAACGCTTTATGGGAAGAAAACCCAAGGGAGCAAGCCCTCACCGTGTCCTAATAGCTTGATTACTATGCTAACCATGCTCAGTGCCAACAGAATACCAAATGTGTATGAGGCTATAAAAATTGAAGTAATGGAAGAAAGAGGATTGAATGATGTATTCTGGAAAGGGTATAGTAGGGTAGCTGGGATGCAAAAGAACACTGGTTCCAAACCTGAAGTCTCCAGATTGCAATTCCCAAAAGCCTTCACCACTAGCGTTGCTAGAAAGGACTTTAGGAGTAGTAGTCCAAGAAGATATGGGGACAAATCCTGGCAATTAGAGGATTTTTTTTATAACCGGTCTGAAAAAGTAATTTTTTGTTAGTTGTTAGATCTCCCTGTCCAGTGATCTCCTTTTAGTGTTGCAGTTGCACAAGATGTACCCTTGCACACATAGTTAATGTATTGCTTTGTTGTTGAAATTAGGGAGAAATGGCCTCAGGTGTAGATAGTCCCTGTTGAGAGGTATCTATCTATCTATCTATCTATCTATCTATCTATCTATCTATCTAT
>JAHTLZ010000114.1:7525120-7563282 GCA_023846285.1 Phrynocephalus versicolor | reverse complement strand
ATACATACATACATACATACATACATACATACATACATACATACATACATACATACATACATACATACATACATACATACATACATACATACATACATACAATTTTACCTTGCTTACATCATTAAATGATATAAGGCCATTACAGTAATCTAGTCAGGATGTAGTTAAGGCATGTGTCATTGTGGTCAGGTTAGACCTTTCCAAAAATGGGCACAGCTGGTGTACTAGTTTCAGTTGTGCAGGGGCACTGTTGGCCATTGGCAGGGTCAGACACAAAAGACACACAAAGCCAGGAGCACCCCAAGCTGCCCACCTGTGTTTTCAAGGTGAATAAAACCCCATCTAGCACAGGCTGTTTCCCATTCCTTGCTCTGCCTTTTGACGGACCCAAGATCACCTCTATGTTTAGATTATTTAGATTATGTTTCAGTTTATTCATCCTCATCTAATCAATACTGGCATCAGACACTGATCTAGAGCTGAAACTGCTTCATTGGATTTAGATGGCAAGGAGTGATAAGTTGGGCATCATCCACATACTGGTGACACCAAACTCCAGACAATATCTCCTAGCAGTTTCCTGTAAAAGTTAAATAACATAGGAAATAAGACAAAGTGCTGAGAGACCCTGCAGATCAGCAGGCAGGATTTTTCCAGCACCAGCTTCTGAGTTCTCTCCTCCATGAAAGATAAGAGCCACCATAGAATGATGCATCCCAGAGAGATGGAATACCAGAAGTATTCCATGGTCAACAGTATTTGAAACCACTTAGAGGTCCAGCAGGACCAACAGGGGCACATATTCCCTGTCCATTTCCTGTCAACCCAAGCCAGGTTTGTCTCATAATCAGGCCAGAAAACAGAGTGAAATGTATCTAGATAATCTATCTCATCCAGGACCCCTTGAAGCCGAGAAACCACAACCCATTCTAGCACCTTGCCAAGGAATGGAGGATTAGAGAGTGGTCAGTAGTTATTGAGTATTGTGGGATCCAGGGAAGGCTTTTTCAACAATGGTCTTACTATTGCCTTTTTAAGCATGCTGAATCTTACCCTGTTGAAAGGAGGCATTCACCATCCCGCTTTCCCACTCAACTCATCAATTTCTGGCAGCTTTTGTAAGCCAGGAAGGGCAAAGGCCCAGCAGAGATGTGGTAGCCTTCACTTCTCCAAGGGTCTTATCCACATCCTCAGACTGCAGAAAATAAAGCTCACCCATTAACACAGTGCAAGCAGGAGACGTAGCTACATTCACTGGCCATGATTCACAACCCAAATGTTACAGTCGTTTGATTAATCCCATAATATTGACTAGCATTCTAAATAATTTGCTGGAAGAATACCATATCCTCAACTGGATATTTGATTTCTTTTAAAAGTTGTTAGGCAACCTCGTATCAGACTTTGTGGACTCCTTTAGACCAACAGCAAGAATAAACTCCATCTGTGGTAAGAATTTTTTTATACTTTCATCAAGCTGGTGATGTTTGATCTGGGCCATTTTTGATCATGCCATGTGTATCTGCTCATTAGCCTTGCCACTGATTCCTGGCTTCTAATAATGTGTTACTTGATGATCCCAGGTATCAAGTGAAGTAGTCCAGTTGCTATGAAAATGACATTTTAGGCATTTCAGATGTAGAGGGGTTTCTAAATGGCTCTATGAGCAAAAAAGGATTTCTTTTATAGGAAAAGAAGGTTCAATGGCTATGTCCCATTACCCCATATACGATGATGCCATATTAGCTCAGTTAGTCCAGGTGGCTGTATTACCTGCACCGCCACAGTTTTAAATTACATTGTTTGGTTTAGGTTTTTTATAAATCAAATAAGAATAATTGGCTATAGTATCCGCACAATAGCTAGAGATCTGTATAGAGATACACATGTCATTGAGCTTGTGTCTTAAGCACTCTGTGAATCACTTTGTCTTTTTGTGTATGTGTGTCCATTACACATAGGTCGCTGTAGCCTTCTTCCTGTAGTAAATAACTCGGGTGCTATTTGCAATTCATGGAAGCTGGATCCTACAACTCTTCGTTTTCCACTGAAAGGCCTTTTGCCATATGATAAGGTACATGTGCATGTGCCAGTTACAAAGCCGTATCGCTAAACTGGGAACATAGACAAGGGGAAGCATAATGTAATACGTTATTATCACAAGCTAATAAAGATTGCCGGGGTTCTTACATTTGAGGTTTAGCTCTATAATCGCATGATTTCTGAAGACACAATAGATAACATCTGGCTTCTTCTCTATCTAGAAGGGGAGGGCCAGATCATTACGTATTTGAGATTTTGAAATATCCCAGACATCACACTAATTTTGGAAATGATAAAGATAAATCAGTGAAAAGGGTTATTGCTTTTGTCCTATTGAGACTTGGGAAACAGCTTAATGCCCCACTTCCTTTTGGTCCTTTATGAAACTGGAAGTATATTTCTAACCCTAGTAGTCTATTCCCTAAATCTTGTTAATTTTGTAACATTTCTATGATGAGTCGGGAAGGAACATCCTACCTTCTGCTGGACCTTGGTGGTGATGTGAACGTTTTGTAGTATTAGGAAGTATCCCTTGCACTTCTCTAAGTTGCAGGGTTGTGGGGGGTGTTCTTGCCCTTGAGTATGGTACTGAAACACATATGGACCATCTTTGAAGCATTGTGGGACATCCTAATCAAGGTCCCATCTCTCCTGCTTATGAGAGAGGCAACTGTGGTGCTAAGCCACAATTTCAGTCTGGCGACCAACATTTTTTCAAACCTTAGTTGGCTTGCATTGAATTGGGTATATTGGTTGTAAGGAACCAAGTTCAGGGCTCTTGCCTGTTCACTGTAAATGTTTGCTGTATTCTGTGCTTTGCTCGATTGCTACCAGGTGATTCTGGAGACAACTCCTTTAGAATGAGTCTCTTAGGTCTTTCATTAAGGAAAATTTTGTTTGTGGCTCATGAACACATCACTTGTGCTCAGTATACAGGAGGACTCCAATGCACGGATGGCCACACTTCTGGAGAATAGCTATTACTATGGAGGGAAGAATGACTCCTTGCAATGACCCTTGCTTATAGTTAGGAGTGCCATGTATTCCTGCCGTCTCTTTTGCACAACCTTCCCATAGATCTTGATGAGATTGTCAGTGTTTCTATTTCTTGTAGTGTAGTAAATAGTGGTCAGCCATGACAACTGTGCCTCATTTAAATGGACTGCATGTTTATATCTGTCCCACGGAACAAAATGGCTGAGGGATTTATTGTCTGTAATCATGTTATGTTCCCTTCCCCCCACACTGCAGTTTGTCTGTCAGTCTGAGTTGGGTTCTTTATGTTCTACCTCTATGGCATAAAAGTGTGGCCAGATTTTCTTAACATATGCCAATAAGCCATTGCAACAGTGAAGTATATTTTGGGAACAAAACAGAGAGATTGGAAGCAGTTGCACTGCTCAGTAGGCAGAGAACCTGCCATCTGAGCATGGACACAGTCTCATCTCCGTTTTGCTTGTCTCTCCCAACAAAATTGAAAAAGAAATCCAGGATTTATTTGTTTTGTTGTTTCTCTTGCTTGTTGAGAGAAAGAAACCAGAGATGAAACTCCAGCCTGGAGATGTACAATTTCCAGAAATGTTGAAGCCATGGGAATATACTTTGGAGAAAAATGAGAAATTGTGTGTGTGTTGGATGGGGGGGGGGGATAGTTTTTTTTACCCAAAGTTTCCAGAAATTTTACATCTAAATTCCAGCCTTAGTGCAGGACATAGCATTTTCCCCACTGTTCAAGGGACTAGGGCTAAGGGCAGATGTTTTAGACCACAACTCCCAGAATTCCAAGCCTGTATTACCAATGACAAAGGACTGTGGGAGTTGTGGTCCAAAACATGGAGTGCCAAAGATTCGCCACCACTGGCTTAGGGTATTACATGAAGGGTAGGGGGACTTGCTTGGAGCCACATGAAGCCTGTTGATGATTCTTTGTCTACCTCTGCACTAAAACCATGGAGCAAAGTCCTAGGTTTTATTAAGCTGCTCTGTGTGCAGCCAGGACGAATGGTGTCCTATGCAGTGGCACACCGCTTGTGATGAATAAGCAGGGTTTCCACAGATCTAAGCCATTGTTTAGAAAACGAAGATGGTCCTGATCAATTACTAAATGTGACAGATAATATGGTGCTTCTGTGTACATTTCCAAACCCAGGGGTATAAAGTATTGTTAAGTGCTATACTAGTAGTAAGGTTATAATTGTGTGGTAAGGTGATGGAGTACAATGAAGATGATAGCTCAAGGTAAATCATGCACTAAATCTGAGAATGTTGGATCAACAGCCCTATCTCCTGCCCTCTGAGGTGTGTAAGAGTGAAAAGAGCAAGCTTTTATCTCTGTCAAGGCTGATGCTTTACTCCAATGATTAATCTGATCTGTGTCAATAGGTTGGTATTTGTTTGCTTTTTTGTTTGTTTGTTTTCAAGGATCTGTTTGAGCCCCAGACTGCTTTGTTGCGATATGTCCTGGAGCAACCGTATTCCAGAGATATGGTCTGCAATATGCTAGGTCTAAACAAGCAGGTATTGTATTGCAGTGTAATTTTTTGTTTTGTTTTTTGCCTTGCTTAGATCCTGCACTTTTCTTTTCTCTTTTTCTTTGCTATAGCTAACTGAGCAAAACAGTTGAGGATCAGATCACGATTTCTGCCCTTCTATACTATTGCTTTAGGTTAATTGGGCACCATTATTCATATTACTTCCATCTTGTTTTAAAGGAGTCTAAATTGAAAGGTAGAGATTTTTTTTAAAATAATATTTTTGGCATTGCTTTTTTCCCCTATAAGGCCAGCCTCAAACATACCTTCAACAGATTTTAAGCTACAGCAGACAAACCTTCTCCCCCGCTTTTTTGGGGTGGTGGTAGTAGATGCACTGCTTAGATCACTCATCTATAGAATTTGTCTGTTGAGCACCTCAGCGTATTTTCATTACCTTCAATGGTAATGAATGGTTTAATGTTAAGTGGTTTTTTTTGTTCTTGTTTTTCTTTCCTTTTTTCTTCTTCTTTGCCTTACCATGTGGGAGGGCCTGGTCTGACTCGGGGTAACTTGAGGCTGGCCTCATAGTCACTGTTTTGTCTTTTCTTTTTTTCTTCCTTTATTTTTGTTCTGTCCTGTCTTGTCCTGCCCATCCTCCAATGCTCTAGACCTTGAACATTGCTCAGGTATGTTCACAACCTTACTGTTGTATTGTGACTAACGATACGCTGGCTGATTTGTAGCCACTAATTCCAGTTCGAGAATACATGTCTGGCCAGGGCTTGAAATTGGTGGGACAGCCACATATATACTCATATAAGGTCAATTATCTATAACATTTTGAGAACTCTGTGTAGTTTGTAAAGGACATTAAGAACCAGTTCAGTCATTGGCTTAAGTTACCCATTGCTTCCCAAGCCTATTGTAGCTATTTTTTGTTCAGATAATAAAATGTCCTTATCTTTAAAAAAAAGTTAGGATAAATAAGTATCTGGGTAAAATTATTCTGTTGAATTGCACTGTCCTTATGATTTATAAGTTTAAAAAATTCAACTTGACTAGGAAAGATCATTCTCAGCCTCCATAATAAATTCCCTTTTAAGGATCTCCAAATGGGCTGAACTAAGCATAGTTTAAAAAAAAGAAAAAGAAAAATATTCTAAAATGCTATTGACCCAAATCCATGACTTGTTTACTATCTACATTTGTCCGCTTATAAATTTTGTCTTTGGCCTCTTTGACCGTTTTTTAGTTTAATTTTATTTGAAGTGATAATTGAAGCAAAGTACAATAGCGTTGGTGTTTGCAATACTATAGTGAAGGTTGTGTCAGAGTTTTCATTTTATAAAAACTTATTTCAAGGATTGTACTTGACCATAACATTTGCTTGGTGTTAAAACTTTGGTTGTTTCATTTAAAAAATAAATCCCTGCTTTCACTCACAATCATGTAGAGCTCTACACATGATCACTTTGCAAAGACAAGGTAAATTGGCACTCTACTTTTGCAGTGTAATGCTTACACATTATAAAGCCTCAGGAATGTCATAGAATTGATGTCGCTCAATGGGCTGTCTTGTGTAGTCACAGCTGACAGTGCTAAAATCCCATTTTCTCACTAAATCATGGCTGATTAATGCCCTGATCTGGTGAGCTTCTACTGCAGCACTGCATGCATCAAACTACACGCTGACGTTTTCCTGTTGAATTCAGTGGAATAGGATGCTTATGCACATTGATCTCACTGTGCCCATACAGCTGTCATTCCATCACACTGATTGGAGAAGGCAACTTAGAACTGTGATTTTGTGCATCCATTAGAGTGCACACTAGAGACGGGCACGAAACAGAAGAATTCCATTTCATTTTGTTTTTTGTTTTGTTTTGTTTGAAACAATTTTTTAAAATCATTTCTTTTTTTCGTTTTTGCATGATTCGTTTCTCCCCCAATCCACCCAATCGGGGACAAAGGTGCGGGGTTTTTAAAATGTCTTGGAACCACCAAGGCATGCCTTTGCCCCGATCAGGCCTGTTGGGGGTGGGTGGTTTTTTTAAACTGTTTTTAAGCCACTGAACAAATGGCGGCCACAGCCATCGACTCTTGGTTTGGTAGCGGAAAAAAGTTTTAAAAGCCCACGCTTCCCCCCCCCCGTCGGGCACCAGCGCGAGATCCCCGAACTGGCGTACTGACCATTTTCAGAGGGATCCTGCCGAGCTGTCATCAGTTGAACCCCTTTAAAAATGGATCAGTCGGCACAGGGGGATCCCCAGGTGGTGACCAGCTCTCCCCCACACGCCAGTTGGCTGGCGTGCAGGGCCCTGCCGGCTGCCCCCCTCCAGTTTATCGACGCTAGGTGGGGGGGCAGCATGCGGGACTAGTCAGAAAATAAAGAAAGAAACAGAATGGAATGAAAATTCCCAGTTTGTTTCATTTTGTTTTTTTTTAAAGTATTTCATTTTTTTGTTTTGTTAGGAAATGAAATGAAATGAAAAACAAAATGAAAAAAAAATGTTTTGTACCCATCTCTAGTGCACACATTTTACCTCATAGCAAAAATAGCCGTTGAATATAAAAGAATTAAATGATAAAATAAGTTAAAACGGAGGAATTATAATATTGAGCTAGGAGCCAATCAGAACTTTATTGTCATGAATGTAATACTGATGAGTTGGCATGCATCTCCCCATGATTGGGAATGCATCAAGATGAGCCACAGAGCTTTAGACCAATATGCTCACCATTTGTTCTTGGTATTTGCAAATTCACAGCTACTTTTAGGGCACACAAATTGGTAACAAATAACCATGTTGTGTGTACAGTTGAAACTGGGACGTGGAAAGCCTTTGGCTCCAGTTCCTTAAAGCAGGAGCTTATTCTGATGGCCTTCACAATGTGACTGCCTTGTATCTTCCATAAGTTCCTCTTTCATGCCTCCTTTAAGAAAAGAAAACCTAAAACTTGAGGAATGTTAAGCATACAAGTACCTAGTTTTCTCCATCCATATTGGTGCCTCAGGAGGATAATCAAAATGTTGTCCCCAACTTTTTTGAGCATGCATACAAGAACTATACTAGAATTTGATGAATCTTGCATGGCCTTTTTCTTTCGCTTCGTGCAGTTGGATGGCAACTGCAGGGGCCCCACCACACACAGGTTATGGCCAAATAACAAAGCTTTGAAATTTGTGTTTTTTTAAATGGAAATGCTGACAAACTCTGAATCATAGGTGTGCTGCCATAATAACAACAGTCTGTGAATTTTTTGTTCATTTGTCAGTGAAAAAGCATGAAGGAATTGTCTGTCACATTGGTGGGTGGAAATGTGGGGTGGTGCTCTGAATGATATCAGTTTGTGCAGGTTGATTTGACTGTGGTTGAATCTATAGAGATACATGCATATTCCGATACTTCATTAAATTAGTCTTGTACTTGAATACCAGCTAGTTATGATACATCATAGTTTCACACTATGCATGCATCTCACAAGAGGTTACATATATACACACTTCTTTTTTAAAAATGTACCACATCTAGCCCTGTTTCATCCCACTTGACCATCATCTATGACTTGAGTTCTGTTTGTACTGGGACATGTGGGGATAGAGTCCAGCACATATTTGCCCTGTCTTTGTGATCTGGCTACTCTATTACTGTTGTGAACAAAGGATGCAAAGAAAATTAGGGAAATCATATATTTTATGATTTCATATATTTTTTATGAAATCATATATTTTATGATTAGACAAAATCAAACTAAGCAGATCCCCTTATATCAGAAAATAGATAGAATCTAATTGCTTGTTTACACTTGCCTAAGAGGAACTGTGTAAGAGTTGGCAGTGATTTGCCTCTCATTAATAAGAGGCAGCTTTTGAGTTCCGGATCATGTGATTGGTCTCATGCCCAGGAATACATGCAGCTCCTTCTTAATGAATGCCAAGTTGCTGTTAATGTGATTTCCCCATATTCATGATAATTGCACCCTGTCAAGTTAATTCCATAATGTCTTACGGCAGCTTTATGCAGGGATTTTTTAGGCAGAGCGCCCTCAGAAGTGGTCTACCTACCAGTGGAGCTTTCCCATGGCTACAAGGCTGGCTCTTTTTAGGAGGGTACTGAACAGGAGGATTTGAACTCGCAACTTCTGGTTCTGCAGCCAGATATCTAATTCACAGAGAAATCCAGCCAGCACAATGTAAATCGGTAATAATGTTCTGGCCAGTGTGTTTTATAAGTCTGCTTTATCAAGACTGACAAACGGTTCTTTTGAATTTGGAGACAAAGAACATACCGATGGAGAAAAGGTAAAGCTTTGTTCAAAAGATTACAAAGCATAAGCAGTAAAGTAGAAGAGTAGACAGAAATTTCTCACTTCTTCCATTTGCCAGGAGCCCTGAAAAGTGGCAAACTGGACTCCTGGAATCAGTAGTTTAATATAGCACATTTCAGGATCTAGATTCATTTATGGTCATTGAACCAAGGCATCCCAGCTCTCTCTATATTTTTGATATTTTGGCAGTAGGCACATCTGTTCATTAGCTAGATCTCAGTGCTTCAAGCTTTTTAAATGTTTACATATCACTAATTGGGAAAATTAAATAACAGAGCATCTAACTAATGAGCAAGCTGATAACATGAAACATCAAACTATAAACATATTCCAGAACTGTCTAACTTAACACATCTCATTATCAGATGATCATTCTTGGATGTCTCATTACAGAACATCTAGGCTATATGTCTTATATTTCCCAAGTAACCTCCAGTCATAAAAGAATACACGGCTGGTTTCTACCAATTTTCTAGGTATTATAGGTTTCTCCCCTTCCCAACAACTTGTGGTCCTAGAAGTTGTTAAGCATGGGACATAAGAGAAATATTGATGCATAGCACACTAATTCGCCATCCCAAAGGTATTCCATAAAATACTACAGAAGCCTCCATCCTGTATGGAAAATTGAGAGCTTACCAATCAACCATTATTCCATTAACAATAACAAGGACTAAACAAGGGCGCTAGCTTGAAAGTACATTTGTGAAGAACTAGTCAAAAATTTTCCTGAGATACAATAGGAGATTGAACAGAAGGGTAGGCTTAAAAGATAGCTTGTTTCCATAACAGCAGTCTTTAACACTCCAGTGTAAAATTGCTCTTATTTTCGTTCCATGCAGTCCAAATTAGCATTTCTAGCCCAAACCATTTTCCATTTTAGCTATGGGATTATACAAAACACAGTCAACAGCTGTGCTTACATGACATTCATTTTATCAATGCCAAAGTTCCTCAAGTGAGGGAGGCTCATAGTAATCACTCAGCCACACTATGCTGTTTGTCCCAATGTGATTGAAACCAGAAGGGCCAAATGTGCTGATAGCTGAGAGATATCTTCCTGCCTGACACCCTTCTAACACCTTATTCAGACTAAGCAGACCTTCCACAGAGTTACCAAAAATCCACAAAATTAAGCACTTTCACTCCCATGCCAGTCCTGCAAAGAATACCAGTATATCCACAAAACAAACGTCCCAGTAGTTGAGGCAAGGCGAAGCCAGATTTTAAGGATCACCATCCCTCCTAATCCAAATGAATCAAACATCTGCACAAATTTTATACTTTAATAATGGTGTTGAAATGAGTAAAACTACAAAAAAGAGTTCAACAATTATAAAAACAAGTTGTACAGCAAATAAGCCATCAAAACATTAAGGCAAGAGCAATTTTGGAACAAACTAAAAGGAAATAAATAAGAAAGCTAACTTTTTCTAACACTTACATCCTAGCATAGCTTTAGCATTATCTCAGAGCATATACAAGGTGTGTTCTTTGCAGCAGGGTTGCAAATGAGCATTGTATTCTCCTCAGATATAACTAAGCTGGATAAAGAAAGATCTATTTCCATCTAAAGTTCCAGCTTCCAAAAGGTCTGTCAGTTAGGCACTGAGTCCCCCATGCTCACACTTTCACAAAAAGAGCAATTTCTTCCCCCTCCCCTCAGTTGAAACCAATTTCCTAATTATCTCAATACCAAAGAATGGCCCCCATCTCAGCCTTGAAGCTGTTTGTCACAGCAATAAGCCACAGATGTTACTACTTCCCACTTACAAGTAGGCATCCCCGCTTCTTTCAGTAGCTTGTCCCATGACTACAAAGCCTGATTTTTCCAGGAGAGCAACTGAGTCCATGATCCTTCATTTTCTCATTCTCGTGACAGTGAAAATTTGTGGAAATGCCCCTTTCGTGCATTTAAAATCAAGACTAGTCATGCACACGAATGAAGTTCAAGACTATGCTGCCTTTCTACCTTGCCTTCCTATCCTGTTGCCAGGATATAATTGTTTATTTATTTCTCCATTCATTAAAATAGTTTTATCTCACAGTTGTTTAGAATTCTCAGGATGTGGTGCATACAAAATATTTGTAAAATTATCAAAACCAGCAAAATAAAAGAATGGGAAGGCATCCATAATCCTGTAGGCCAGACACAAGCTGCCATCAGTACAGCCAAGAAACATGGGTGAAGGACCAGACTTTAACTTGGTGTATAAATAAGGCCAATGCTGGCTTCCATAATCAGGGCACTACAGCAGAAAAGGCCTCCCCTATGTCTTCGTCTGATGTAATCCACAGATCTTACTGCTTAGACAGGTGTATATAGGGAGTTATTCACCCTTAAGTATCAAGGTCCCAGACCATTTTGGCCCCAAATATCAATGTCAACACCTAAAGTTTATTTGAAATAGGCCAACTGATAGTGTTCTTCCTCATAAATGGTGTAATGCAGTTTCTGTACTAGGTTCTGCAGTTCTGCAGACTTCCTTAAAATTCTTCAGGGGAAACTCTGCAATCACAATGTGTCACATACTCCAGTTGTCTGAAAAAATGGGTGCAAGGGAGAGACAGGCCTCTTTGTTATTGTCAGTGGGGAATTTCAGACAATGGGGAATTGAGAGAAAAGCAACATGAGAAAAGTTTGAGGTGAGTGTGATCTGATGTATTGGGAACAGGAACAGAGAATATTGAAGAAAGAACTGCAGAGTGTCTAGAGCAGGGCCAACTTTGAATAGCCCACAGCCTACCTGATGCTCCCGAACATCCCCCGTTGTCAACTCTCGGAACTCTTAATCTTCCTAGTGTTTTTTAGTTGTGTGTGTGTGCAAATTGTGGCGGTGGCGGCACAGACAAGGAACCGGGTGGGAGACCCCAGTCTGCCCAGGCACCTCGCCCAGAAACCGGGGGGTGGGTCAGCAGAGGCACGGCTTCCTCTGGCTCTCTCTCCTTCGTCGCCACCTTCCCACCCGTGGCCATGACGTTGGGCCCGATCCTCCATGGGTTCACCGTGGGTGGGAGCAATAACCAGCCTGGTTTGGGAGAGATCTGAAGCAGGAGGACCTTGACCGGTCCCTGCCACCCCATGGAGATCCCTGGCCACGGGTGGTGGGGCAATGGAGGAAGAGAGAGCCGGAGGCAGCCGTGCCTCTGCTGCGCCCCCCCCCCCCATTTCTGGGCGAGGCTCCTGGGCAGAGTAGGGTCTCCCACCTGGTCCCTTGTCTGTGACGCTGCCACCATTATGAATGCAGGGGCTGGTCTTTGCTTGAGGAGGGTGGTTCGCCCTCCTCCTCTTCCTCCTCCCTCCCTGTCTCCCTTCCTGGCTGTCCGCAAGGCACGCTCGATCGACATATTGTGCAGGCCTGGTATAGAGATAGCCTGAGAAAAGTTCTGAAAGTAATGAGGGATTGGGGAAGCCTGAACTGGGAAGAAAGCAGACATGTGAAAGAATGTGAGCGTTTGGCAGGCTGACCCTGAAAAACTGGTTAAGTTCTCTTTGGGAAGCAGGTGGTATATAAATCTTTAAACAAACAAACAAACAAACAATAACTGGGGTCAGTGGACCTTAAGTCTTGGGAGTCTAGGTGAGAGAGTCTTGGAGAGCTGACTCTAAAAGAGGGGACCATCAGAGCAGAGATGGCAGGAATCTGTAGGCACCTCGAAAAATATTGTACAAGGCAAAGCTTGTGCCTGTGTATGGGCAGTACGGTGCCTAAATACACCACTTTTGCCAACAAAGCTTTCTGGTGGCAATTATGGTTTATTTCATCTTTAATATAATTGTAAGCCACCTTGGGTCCTTTTCCAAGGAGAAAGGTGGGGTAAAAATATTCTAAATAAATAAATAAAACTTAATTTCTGCAAGTTGCTCAGAAGTGGTGTATCACACCCTTCTTCTGTGAGTTCTTTTGACAAGGCATGCTTATAACTACTTTATCAGCAATATGTGCTTGCACCATGCTGATGATCCCTCTGATTCTTGATTATAACCTCTTCCAAGGGCACTTGACGTGGCAATGTAAACAGAGATTGCTCGTTTGGTGCCTCTTGGCCAAAGCACTCTCAAAAGAAGAGTATGATTAAACCACTTCTGAGCCACAGATGCTTCGCTAAGGAACGCTGAATTCTGTTAGCAGGTTCACATGTTTTCTTTTACTAATTTTGTTGCATAATTGTAGTTTGAAATTTAGGGTTGGAGACTAGAAACACTGACCTTTCTCCCAAGCACTCAGAATCTTACTCAGCTACATCTCTGGCTTCTAGAGATATTCAGTATATGCTGCCCGTAAACTTTCAGTTTTATAGCTGCCACTCTGTTAATGTTAGACTATCCATTGAAGGCATGGTCTTGCCCCATCATTAATTGGTGGGTTAAACGCAGCCCTTTTGCTTTTTCCTGTCGAGTGAATTGTACTTATAAACCGTTTCAAATGCAGATCTCAGCTCAGAGTTCGCTGAACATGGAATTTGAGCCCCATAACTTCACTTTTGCATTTCTGATCCATATCTCTCCTTTTCAGCATCAGGAAGAAATCCTCCATTTAGGTCAATTTAGCTCTTCTGCCCAAAGCAAGTAGCTTTGAAATATCTGTTTTTATAAGGATAACAAACGAAATGAAAGGTATAAACTCCCTATCCTGATTTAGTGTGATTCTGATGATTACAAGCCAAGCCCACCATTACTTATTTGCATTTTAAAATCAAACATGGGCATTAATTGCGGATGCTTTCAACAGTGTATGAAATCATATCTGAGTTGTCCATGGCTATCTGGCATCTGAAATGACCAGTAGTGTTATATCCTTGCTATATAACCCTGTTTGTCCCTTACAACAGTGAATAAGTTGTGGAAAGCTGCAGTTAAAATGGAGCAGAAAGAACTGAAAGCTGAGGTTCCTTTTAAAAGTCTTTATACAGTGGTGCCTGTATATAGATTTTTAAAAGTTTAATCTGTTCCGAATGCATGCCCATAAGTCAAACAACTTGCAAGTAGAGCAGCCGTATCTAAAAAAATAAAATCTAAAAAATCAAAAAGAAAAAAATGTAAATAGAGCAAACCACGTCTAAAATTTCTAAGGAAGCAGTTAAAATGCCAACAGTTTTCCACTCTTAAGTCGAATTGCTTGTAACATAAGTAGAGCCACTCGTAAGTAGAGGTACCACTGTATTACACCCCTGGGATTCATTTCCTTCTCAAGTTAAGCCTAGAACTGGCTTTTGTATTTTTTTTAATAAATGGTTAAATAGAATGACATTAATTGCCTATTTATTGGAAACCCTGGCTTTTTAATTCAAATAACATGACCAGTATATCCTCTTACATAATGTGATTCAAACTGGAAAAAGGTGGAAACATTGGGCCCTTGGCAATTTCCCTGTCAAAATTCTAGTGAATTTCAAGCCCTGTACTGAATAGCTGTGCATGCTGAATCATGAAATAGTTTGTAGTATTGTCTGTTGCATTCTGCTCTGCTTCATAATTAGTTGCATCAGAAAAAAAAAAAGTATTCTCAACTGGTGGTGTTAATATTGCCCTTTGTAAATCTGTAACGTGGTTGACTTGTGATAATGGCATTGTGTTTTGTTTTGTTTTGTTTTTGAAAGAGAGGATGAAAAGCAACTAATGCTTTCCTTTTGATGAGAAGTCTTCTGTTTTAAGCATGTTTCAAGAAAGCACAGCTAGGTTTGTAGCTTTTGGCAGTTTTGAGCTGGCAAAGAGCATGTGAAAGAGAGAGTGCCATTCTCAAGAGTTTGTCCAAAGTTTTGCCATTTTTGCATTGAGTTGTGATTTGAAAGCATAATCCCTTTTTCATGGCAAAAAGCACCCACATTGGTTAAGGTTAGAATGAGTAACATTTTTTTTTACAATCTCCTTTTTTTTTCTTTTTCCCTTCCTAATTCAAAAGAAGCATTTAGGCTGCCCATTAATAATCAAAGCAGATGACAGTTATGAGGAGCATTTTATAAAATATATTTATGGCAAATTTCTCTTATAAGAAAAAGACAATGAACCTTTTTTTGCCTCTAGAAAGGGACACCGCATATTCATGAGTAGATCCTGAGCCATTCCCTATCTTTTCTGTACTATCTATTTAAAATAATACTTTTTTCTTTTTATTAAGGCTGTGTTATGTTACAGGTACATTATGGAAACCTATCAGCTTCTTCCTATAATATAAAAAGGTACAACTGCTAAATGAGTTCCCCAGCAATGCTGAAGCACACATTCATCTATTGCTTGCTGTTAACAGGAAAAATAATATCCATGCTGTGCGGATACAGAATGTTCTGTAGTCCAATACAAAAAAGTATGCATATAAAATCTGAATAAGTGAAGATTATGAGATCCAGGGAGACGACGTGTTTCCAGAGAGATGAACACAGATAAAGACATTCAGATGAATGTCAGCAGCAGCATTGACATTGAATCTAGTATTCCCACAACATGGCTGTGCCCACGTATCATGTTAAACATAAGTTTAAAATCAGGAACAGACTGCAGTCCTGTTCTGCAGAGATTTCATGCTTGCCTCTGATAAACCATAGTTGTGCAAACCCAGAACTGTGGTTAATAGTAAATCTGATTGGTTTCTGAAGCAGATCTGCTTCAACTAATTAAAGTTACAGTTAGTCACATTCAAAATGGGTGGTTAACACAGTTTGTCAGATAGGATTATATGACAGATTTTGGGTGAAGAAGATCAGAAGCTTCAAGTGGGAGACACATGGTTGTGTCTTCTTCCTGTTAATTCACATTATGCTAACCTCTGGTTTAAACTGACATGTAGATACAGTAGGACTTCTGTAACGACAGGATTGGTTTCGCTTATCCGCCGTCTTAAAATATTAAAAATATTAAATTAAAAAAACCAAGTTTATACAGTGTGATTACCAGAAGAAACCAGAGACTATGTTATATAGGTACGTCATCATCAAGATGCCTCATCTCCCCACCTCTTGAGGCAACTTCCTCTACTCAGTACACAAGAACAGACGTCCATTTGCCATGGCTCAGCTCCCAAATTCACCTGGATGACTGAGACTCTCCACAGACACATTCCAACTAGAATAGACCCATTAATGTCAACAGTTACCTTAAGTTCCACTGATTCTGTGCATCTCTTTTACTTGGGACTATATGCTTGATGTCCCTGCTAGCATTGTCCATTATGCTAACCTTATGCTACATTATGCTTGTACTTTAAATCATGGATCATAAGCTCTATTTAAGTAAAAGGCATCGCTTAGTGTTATGTGCTTACTGATATATAATGTCTTAGGTGGTCTAACCTGAGAAAGGTTCAGGAGTGGGCCTTAGTCACAGAATTCTACAGAAATGCCCTACAGAGGTTTGCCAGTCACAGTGCAGCACCATTTAAGGCTTGAAATACATTTTTAGAAAACATTTTATTCACTTACCTGTTTTGTAAAAGAAATCCTGTGACCTGTAACATCAAACAGCTTTAATGCTGTGGCTTACCTTGTAAACTGTTTCTGTTCAGATCTCATTTCATGCTTCTCAAACATACGTTGATGTAACTGTATCGAAATGAGCGAAGTATAAGCGATAGGTACCAGTCTTTGGAATACTGTATCTGATTTCTACTTTGCAGCATAAACAGCGATGTCCAGTCCTGGAGGACCAGTTGGTGGATCTTGTGGTATATGCCATGGAGCGTTCGGAGACTGAAGATAAATTTGATGATGGGGGAACCAGCCAGTTGTTGTGGCAGCATCTTTCCAGTCAGCTTATCTTCTTTGTACTTTTTCAGTTTGCAAGCTTCCCTCACATGGTCCTGTCTCTCCATCAAAAGGTAGATTGCCTGTCACTAACAAAGATTGAATCAGGTCACTCTTTCTCAAACCTTCTGAATTCAGTCCCTAGCCCAGTTCATACTACCATACCTCCCAAACCTAGCTCTGTACCTCTTCTCAGCAGGTGAGGTTTTTTTTGTTTCTGTTTTTGAGTGCTTTATGGTTGTTTTGTTATGCATGATAACTGCTAGAGGAGTACAAAGAAAAATCAACAGAGGTGGATGTAAGAATGAAACTTAACATTGAGTATTTGCATCAAGGAGGGTTATAAGAGATATAAAATGTGCTGGAAGAAATTTGAACTGTTGACAGGCTTGCAGAGGCCATCCAGGTAGTACAGACTGGGCGAGTTAGACAGCCAGATGTTCCCATTTGTAATTGGCTTTTAGAAGCACTATCTTTCCTCCAGCTTTTGAAGAAAGCAGATAGTTTCTAAATTTCTGGTACTTTCAAGGAATGGTTCCCAAAGTTGAGTCCCTAAAGATTCTGGATGTCCTAGCTGATAGTTATTGATTAGACCTTCTGGGATCCTTAGTCTAAGAAAATTGGGTCCCAGTTTCGGTAACTATTGCTTGTAGGGGTTGATACTTGTTGAATCTAGACGAATAATCAAATATCTTTTTGTCTTTGAGGCTTCCACATCTTTAAAACAACAATGATGACAGACTATAGGAATGTGTTATCTTGCAGAAAGTGAGGGTATACGAGTTTTAAGTAACTGAAACTTACATTCAGCACTTGTTTTCCTATTAGTTTGTGGTCTTAATGCATGTATTTTTACAGTTGGCAGGACGAGGCTTAATTAAAGGCAGAGACCATCTGATGTGGGTGTTGTTGCAGTTCATCTCCGGAAGTATTCAGAAAAATGCGTTAGCAGATTTCCTCCCTGTTATGAAGCTTTTTGACCTCCTCTACCCTGAGAAGGAAGTGAGTCTCCTATATGAAACTATGTTACTATTATTCACTTGAAAGGATGGCAGAGGATAACATAAATATGCCTTTTCTTAAAGCTGCTTAGAATTTTGAGGCAAATACAGAGGAAAAGAAGATAGAGGGAGGGAAAATATGATAAATAATATACCTAAGACAGTGAAATAAATGCTTTGCCAAGTGCATGCTGGTGTACTGCTAGGAGAGCAGGCACTACTAGACCATCCAGCTTTAAAGTTATTGGTAATATCCCTTTTTTTTTAACAAGAGCTCAACTAGAATACTGTGTTCTGTTCTGGATTCCACAGCTTAGGAAGGATGTCTTCAATAGGGATGGGTTTTTCAGAATTTATTTTGATTCCAAAATCCCATTATTTGTTTGTTTCTTCTTAGAAATGTTTTTTTCCCAGGGGGCAACCACTTTGAATTATAACTCACCCCCCCAAAAAAAATCCCAAATCTCTCCAAATTTGTAGGACTTAAAGGAGAGAGTCCAATGATGAGTCACAGCAAATGTGTCTTCTCTGGGACCCAGGGGAGCCATTTTACAGAGAAACAAGTTGGTTCATTTCAGTGGGGAAATGCCAGTTCATTTTGTTACTAATGAAACAGCGCATCCTCATTTCGGTTCGTTAGCTGACAAAATGACAAAACAGCATTTCGTTTTTCATTTGGTGCCCATCCCTAATGACAAGGAATCAGAATGGGTTAGATTGTGTAGATCTAACCCTGACTATAGTTTTTCACCAACTGCCATTTAGAGATAATGTGAACTTCCAGAAACCCCAGCCAGCACAGCTAGTGGTGAAGGCTTCTGAAATTTCAGTCCAAGAATTCCTAGGTTTCTCAAGGTTGAGAGCCATTACACTAAAGGAAGCCACGGGCTTAAATTTGCAAGCGCCGAGCAAGATGGTTTAGGATAGGACATTATAACAACAGATGATGCAAAAGAGTAATTATTTAAGAATATTGATAAACTGAGTATAGACAAGCAAATACGACAGTGATAGCATAACGCTTGATAGTAGCATAGGAAAGTTTCTTTACTGGCATAATGGAAGAATGATCTACAGAATGATGGAGAGTCACGCATGTTAAATGTAATAAGTTAAGTTGGAAGGTATATTATTCCTGTATAAGTATTTGTACCAAATAATTGCAATTGAGAAAGAATTTTGTTGCTACAGTGTAGATGTTGAAAGAGCAGTCAACTTTCTAGTACTTTTTGCTGACCTCAATTAAAATACTGTGCAAAACAAAACATTGACTTTTATTTCTGTGGTTGCATATGAATACTTGTAATTGCTACTATAAAAGTCCTGATTCTCTGTTTAATATTGATCTACTTGTGAAATTTAATTTTCTTACCCCTAGTGTAATAAGAGAAAATTGATTCACTTTAGGGATATGAACCTACTCCTTTTCTGAGATAGTTGCCTATCTGAGTATTTCCTAGAATTAGTTCATTGCCATGCGGTTAATCAGCAGAGCAGAATTTAACATAATATTTTTTTCTTTACTTAGTGTATTCCAGTACCCGATATCAACAAACCCCAATCAACGCATGCTTTTGCAATGACCTGTATCTGGATACATCTGAACAGAAAGGCTCACAGTGACAATTCTAAGCTACAGATTCCGATTCCGCACTCTCTCAAGCTTCACCATGAGTAATTGCTACTTCTAATTGTTCCTTTCAGTGGTGCTGGTCCTGAATTTTACAGAAGACAGTGCAAAGGTCTCCTTGGCCTGTCCTCTTGTGTGTCTGGGTGTGTGTGAGAGAGGGAAGGGATTATATTTTTGAACTATTTATTTATTATTATTTATTTGTTTCATTTTCATACCGCCCATCTTCCAACAGGAACTCTGGGCAGTTTACAAGTTAAAAAGCATCAGTATACAAAAAGAGAAAGAAAGGGAAAACCCTAAGCAAGATGCATCAGGGGGCAGGAGAAAAGAAGAAAAAGAAAAAGAAGAAAGAGAACAAAATTAAATAACTTAAATTAAATTAAAGGTCGCCATATGCCTCCCCGAAAAGCATGGTTTTCAAAGCCTTTTTGAAGGTGGGCAGGGACTGTGCAAGGCGCCGCTCACTCGGAAGATGGTTCCATAATGAGGGGCCCACAACAGAGAAGGTGCTTACTGTCTTACTGTCACTTCAGGTTTTCTAAACACATTGTTTAGTTTTAAGGGTGTCAGTGTACGGGGCACTTCACAATACTGTATAACATAAGCTCCCTGCTCACAAGGATCTAGCAGTTTAAATTTGGACCAGACAGATGAGAAATGTCCACGAGTGGTCACAATCCCAGCAGAAGGAAATGGAGAGAGACGTGATGAACAAAGCAGTTGGCATTCATCCTTGATGGTGTTCATCTATAAAAAAAAATCTGCAGTATTCTGTAACATTTTTCATGCCTAAAGCACTTAGCAGAAAGAGAAATTGAAAATTCATATTGATGGAACTCAGCTTACAATGTGATAAAGAAATGTGTGAGACTCTGGAACAAGTTCAGAGGAGGGTGACCAGGATGATTAGGAGGCTGGAAACCAAGCACTATGAGGAAAGACAGAAAGAACTGGACATGTTTAGGTTAGGGAAAAGAAGAATGAGGGGGTGATATGACAGCACTTTTCAAATACAGTATATGAAGGGCTGTCAAACGGGGGGGGGGACCTGTCCTCAATCATCCCAGAGTGCAGGACACACAACAATGGGCTCAAGGTGAGAGAAGCGGGCTTTCAGATG
This sequence comes from Phrynocephalus versicolor, assembly GCA_023846285.1. NCBI lineage: Eukaryota > Metazoa > Chordata > Lepidosauria > Squamata > Agamidae > Phrynocephalus > Phrynocephalus versicolor. The sequence goes on along the minus strand of JAHTLZ010000114.1, from coordinate 7,542,945 downwards.
AAAATCAGGAAAAACTTCCTAACTCCTAGGGCAGTATGGCAATGGGCCGCATGACCTCAAAAGGTGGAGAGTGCTCCAGCACGAGAGGCATTCAAGAAAAAATTGGACAATGATTTGCATTCCTGTGTGGAGCAAAGGATTGGACTTAATGGCCTTATAGGCCCCATTCCAGCTTCACTATTCTATGATTCTATGAATGTGATAAAGCTCTGGCATACAAAGGGAAGATGTGACTGAACTCCTAACAGGAGTTGCTACAAGTTCTCCTGTTCACCCTGGGTTGGGTGGAGTCTGAGATGAAGTATCAGAGGTACAGATGGGGTTTGTAACAGCCACTAGGACAGATGAGCGTCTTAACGATCCTAACATGATTGGCAGTGGTGTAATCACCTTTCTCACTATTATTTAACTTCTCTTTGGTCATACAGATTCCTGCAGCAGAGTCTACGGAATAAAAGTTTGCAAATGAATGACTACAAGATTGCCCTGCTGTGTAATGCTTATTCCACCAATTCAGAATGCTTCACTTTGCCCATGGGTGTTCTAGTCGAAACGATTTACGGGAATGGCAACATGAGAATCCCCCTTCCGGGAACCAATTGTATGGCTTCAGGATCCATCACTCCATTGCCAATGAACCTCTTGGATTCCCTCACAGTTCACGCCAAAATGAGGTGCGGTATGGTCGATATGGAAAGCTACAAAAGAAGCGTGTTTGTGCATTTAAGTAGAGAAGACTGAAGAACTAATGTCATTATATGGTTTTGGAAAATCATACAGATTATTTTTTTCCCTTTCCCCCCAGCCTTATCCACAGCATAGCTACCAGGGTGATCAAACTGGCCCATGCAAAATCCAGCTTGGCTTTGGCTCCCGCCCTTGTGGAAACATATAGTCGTTTGTTGGTTTATATGGAAATAGAGTCCTTGGGCATCAAAGGTTTCATCAGTAAGAAACTTGTTTTACTTTACTAACAGTTATGCTGTCACCTCAAAGCTGTATTGGAAATGAGGGGTTGTCAGATGGATTGACACAGATCACCCGGTCTCAGGAATATCCTTTGCATTTTCCTCAAACAAAAAAACAACCCTCTTAGTGTGCTTATGCTTTAGGTCAGAGCATAAGAGAAATTTATACTTCAAAATGAGTATCTGTGGCTGGTTCAAGGACATAATAACAGTTTGGTTGAAATATGTGTTGCATATTATGGAGCTTTGCCATCAACAAACTGATAATGATTGTTTCACATCATTGTTGGCAGTGCCATAAGAAATTTCGTTCTTCCGCCACAGATCTTTGGGGGTGGGGGGTGGCGACATTGTGTGTACTCGAATACTGCTTCACAGAGATTTGATTCTTTCCTAAATGTTCAAATTGTTTCAGAAGCATCATCTCATGCATTTGTCCAAAAATGTTTTAAAGTGGCGAAAAAGTAGTTTCCTTCCCAGGAAATAATTCAGCTTGTTTTTTCAGTGGCTTCCTGCCTTTCGTCCCATAGTAATATTAGCTATCATGATTAATAATATATTCCTCTACTATTTCTCCAAGGAAGACAGGGTAACAAAAACATTCAGCCTTCAAATAACTCTGCAAGATAGCTTAGACTGATAAATGAGTGGTTGAATGAAAGTCAGATAGTGACTTGATTAGGCTGTCCCTGATTAAAAATCCATTACTTGGTTTATTACACTGCACTGCATCCTTTCTATGTACCTTTTGGAGGCTGCTGTGTTATTTAATCAGAATCTTTTGCTGTATGTTCCTCTGCGAGGTAGTTGGATGCTAGGTGTTCTGCGGCACTCTGCTTAATTACATAGATCATTCTTAGTGGTTCATTCTCTTGCTGTTCTAGCCCTGCACTGGTAAGGTTTGGTTGTTTTCAGTACTGTAGTGCTAAAAAGGAGGCCTTCCATAAGGTACAGGTGGGTGGCTGTGCATGTTTGCAAGGGGAAAAAAGGCTACCGCTAATTAACAGCTGTCATTACCATTTTTCTCCTTAGGTCAATTACTGCCCACCGTTTTTAAGTCTCACGCTTGGGGAATCTTGCATACTCTGTTGGAGATGTTCAGCTATCGCATGCACCACATCCAGCCTCATTACAGGGTGCAGCTGCTAAGTAATCTCCATTCCTTAGCTGCTGTGCCTCAGACGAATCAGAACCAGCTTCACCTATGGTGAGTTTTGTTTCTACAAATCACAGTTCGTGTTGCGGAGGTTGATGCACCTCAGGAAGTCAGTGCAGAGAAATTGGATCTAAACTGCTTCACGGCCAAAATGTACACTTCTCTGCAGAAAAAAAAAATAGTTTTCTGCCTTACATTTCTTATACTGAAGAGAGTTGAAAAGGAACTATTTGACAGGGTTATGTGTAACAGTCAGAATTTGAAAGTTGATGTTGCTTAGACTGGTGCAGTTAATGGAGCAGCCTTAACCCCACCTTAAATCCTCCCCTGCCTGTAGGAGTGGAGACCTTCACAATCCTGTGGGATAGATGGAAAGTCTGGCCCTTTCTGAATCATCCATGGTTTTGTAGACTTAAAAAAACACATGATCATCTGCTTCTTCCTCACCCCTTCCTTGCTGTCCTCCTAACCACAGAGTTTATATCCTGGTCGTAATAAAACCAAAGTTTATATCCTGGTTGTAATAAGCTCTAAAAGAGAGAGCTGTGATCGATCATATGCCAGCATACTAAAATCTCTTACCATAGTTTGAAACTGGATTAAGATCCTGATTAACAAACTAACGCTAAAGCATAACTCTGTGTTCGGGAAATGGCTCAGTATACTTAAGTATACCACGATGTAAACGCTAAAGAAGGGAGAAGTGGGATTGGGTTAGGGAGGGAATGCTCAGTCCTGTTTCTTGTTCCTGGCTGCTAAATTAGGTGCTGTAAACTGTGCACCTAAATCTGACGAATGCGGGAAGTATATCCTAGAAGAGGCCTGGCCAAAGTCCGCCCCGGGGGGTGGGCAAATCCGGCCCGTCAGGCCATTCTGAGTGGCCCGCGGCTGGTGGCTTTCACCCCCAGCACCTCACCTCTCCCGCTAGGCAGGTCAGCAACTCTTCACATTGCCCAGTGTTTGGAAGGGGGTGTGTTGGGGGCAACATCTTTTGCCTCTGGCACCCCACCACCCTTGTCGCCACCGTCACCCCCGGATAAGAGCATTTCCACGAATTTTACTATCCACGGGGAAGCCCGGAATAGATTCCCCCACAGATACGGGGGTCCTACTGTATACTCAAGGCATATGGGGCATAAGCCTACAGAAATATGGACTAGAAAAAACCATATATCCTTGGATCGGTTGAGCTTTGCTGGTTTATTTTATGCAGGAAATGGTCCTATTGTTCTCACTGTATAGCACTGATTATGGTTTTAGTTAATGGGAAAATGTGTCGTAAATTACTGGAAACGTAGCTGGTTGTTACAGAGTGAATGTCTGTGAACCAGAAAAGTGAAAATAAAATCCTCTCTGGTTCTGTTCTTTTTGCAATGTTTTCATTTATGATACTTGATACAAGGTGTTTCCTACTTTATCTTCCTGCAATTTTAAGAGACTCTTATTTCCTCCTAAAACAAGATGTTCTCTTTATAGTGTCGAAAGCACAGCTCTGCGATTAATTACAGCTTTGGGTAGCTCTGAGGTCCAGCCACAATTCACACGCTTCCTTAATGAGCCCAAAACTGTCCTTTCAGCAGAATCAGAAGAACTCAACAGAGCACTCATTTTGACTCTGGCAAGAGCCACACACGTAACAGGTAGCAGTTCTTGTTTCATATTAAAATAAAATCTGCTCCAGCCACTCTAGTAAGAGTTAACTATCCACGAAGAGATCAGAAGATCATTATAGATTTTTAATAGCCCAAAATGATGACGCTGGTTTCGCTATAAATGTACAAACTCCAAAGTATACCACCATTTAGTTGAAACCAAGGGCAGTAGGATAGGAATTTGATTGTAAAAATAAAGACAAATGGGAAAACAGATGGGAAGGTCTCGGAAAAGCTGGGTCGAGAATGAAAAGGTTTGCACTGGCACTCGGAGTACAAACAGGACGGAATCGATGCTTCTGCCCCAGCTGCCCTCCCTCAGAAGGACAGTGGTTAAATGAGGAGTCTCGTAGTGCAGTGGTTAAATGCCTGTACTGCAGCTAAAACTGCTCACAACCTGGGGTTCAGTCCCAGGTAGCTGGTTTACAGTGGACTCAGCCTTCTATCCTTCCGAAGTCAGTAAAATGAGTAACCAGCTCACTGGTAGTGGTGAGGAAGCAATGTGTAAGTAGCCTACATAATTAATTGTAAACCTCCCAGAGAGTGCTTTAAGCGCCATGGGGTGGTATATAAGCAGAACACTTTTCTTTTTGCTTTGCTCAGAAGTGGTGTGAAAGACTTTGGGTCCCAGTGGAGTGGAACTGGCCTTCCTGTTTGGAGTTGTGGGAACACTCTTGCTCCTCCGTATCTGGTGCAAGTTCAGGCCAGTAGAGAACTGTCACCAGATGGAACTGAAGTTACAAAGGATTCAGAGTTGTCTAGCTCTGGCTAGACTAGCTCAGTGGCATTATGTGACTTGATCTGTTTGGTTATTACAGTTTATACAGATTCAGTAGCAAGAAGTGGTTCAGCTGTTTGCACACCTCAGTCAGAAATGTGTATTAGTTGTAAAAAAAATTAAAAGGGGAACAAGTAAACTTTCTTAAGTGTTAGCACCAGTCATACGGATTGTGTTATCAGGGCCTCGAAATTCACATTTCATCAGTCTTGGGTGTATGTTTCAGTGATTAGAATGAGGATTCAATCATTCATACTTGTCTCTTTTTAGATTTTTTCACCGGATCAGATTCCATTCAGGGGACTTGGTGCAAAGATATCCTGCAGACTATCATGAGCTTTACGCCTCATAATTGGGCCTCACACACTTTGAGCTGTTTTCCAGCTCCACTTCAGGTAAGTTCTAAAAGCATCATTTGTATGTGAGTTAGAGAAAGACAGCACTTGATTATCAAACTTATACTCTAGTAAGGAGGGACTGATGAACCTATTGTTGAACTATGTTCATTCATAGGTCTTTCCAGTGTTCATATCAATCTGCATTTCTTACATTTACATAAATATGATGTTTAAATATGTATTTAAATAGGCATTTATATACGCCCCCCCAAAAAATCCATTTCTAAATGCTTTATCTTAGATTGACTTTTTTGTATAAATTTGTTATGTGTGTATTTTTTTTTCAGTTAAAGAATTGCATTTGGAAAAACATAAAATACAAAATAAAATATGTCTTTAATCATCATAATTGTATGCCATAAGTTTTCTATGATTCACTAGCTAGAGAATACTCAAAAGTGGTTTACTGTTCCCTTCTTCGGGGACATCCTGAGAATGTATAGCCCACCCAAGGCCACAAAGGCTGGAGACACAGTGAGGACGTGAACTCCCAACCTCTGGCTTCACAGCCAGATATCTAAACCGTTGAGCTCTCCAGCCAGCTTTAAATATCTCTATTGAAAGCTAATTACTTGAGAGGAAGTGGATGATTACTTATTAGGAAGTTACATGTTAGGTGGGATGGGGCTGTTTGTTTTATGGGTGCTGGAGGATAATTCTCCAGTTAACAAGAAGGCAGTACAGTAACCCTCCACCTATCGCAGGGGTTAGGGACCTGTCCCGACCCGTGATAATTGAAAATCCGCAATATGCGGATACTGGGTTGGATTGGGACTGGTGGGCCTGTCTGGGGCACCCTGCACTTACCTGATCAGGCCTCCGATGGCCTTCCTGGGCCTGTCGGAGGCCCCAGAAGTGTTCTCCAGTGATCTGGAAGTCACTTCTGGTTCACCAGAAAGCACTTCCGGGGCCTCCGACAGGCCAAGGAAGGCCATTGGAGGCCTCAGAAGTGATTCTCAGTGATCCGGAAGTCACTTTCAGTTTTTCAGAAGTCACTTCTGGTTTGCTGGAAAGCACTTTTGGGGCTTCCGACAGGCCCAGGAAGGCCATCAGAGGCCCGTTCAGGGCAGCACCAGGCCTGAAACAGACCCATCCAGCTTACCCCAGGGGGCCTTGCATTTCATATACAATGGTGCCTCGACTTACAAATTTAATCTGTTCCAAATGCATGCTCTTAAGTCAAACTACTCTTAAGTCGGGGTACCTGTCTAAAAATTTTAAAAAATAAGTTAAAAAAATTAAAAAATGGTTAAGTCGAGCAGACCATATCTAAAATTTGTAAGGCGGCAGTTAAAATGCCAACAGTTTTCCGCTGTTAAGTCAAATTGCTTTTAAGTCGAGCTGCTCTTAAGTTAGAAATAAATGTATTAGGCCTGCTAGACATGTAATGTTAAAATGGAGAGTTGTGTACCTGCAATGGCTACTAGCTTGTACTGAAATATTTTGGCCTTGTCTAAGGCAGAGACTAAAATAAAGAGAAACGTGGTAGTCTTTCTGGGATGAATCCATCGGTTAGCATCCATCGGATTAATGTTGAAGCCCCACTGAAGAGAGTCCTGTCTTGTGTACTCATCACTGATCAGCAGAGGTTCTTTGAATTGTGGGAAGCACAGCTGCCTGGTGAGAGTCTTAGAGAAAAAAGTCAAGGCAGACCCATACAAGAGAAGGCAGTCTTTCAAATGTCGTGTCCCCAAGCGATTGATATGATAACAAATTCACTTTGCCCTAGGCATTCTTCAAGCAAAACAATGTACCTCAAGAGAGCCGCTTTAATCTGAAGAAGAATGTGGAAGAGGAGTACCGAAAGTGGAAATCCATGACCAATGAGAATGACATCATCACCCACTTCTCCATGCAGGGCTCTCCTCCCCTGTTTCTTTGTCTCCTCTGGAAGATGCTGCTAGAGACGGATCACATTAACCAAATTGGTTATAGGTGAGTCCGCATCGTTCTGCGGCAACAACCACATCATCCTTTTTGAATGGCACAGTCCAGTGGTGACTGAACCTTCAGTTCAGTTGGACCACAACTCCCAGAATTCCAAGCCTGTATTGCCAGTGACAAAGGGCTGTGGGAGTTGTGGTCCAAAACATGGAGTGCCAAAGTGGTCATATCAGTAGAATTGTTTCTGACAGTGTAAATGCAGAAAACAGCTCACGACGAAAGGTTGTTGGCTTGATAATGGCAGCCTTTGGAGGTGTGCTTATATACAGTGCTTGGTATTATTAAATCAGCAGTGCCCCTGTCACCATTGTTTTTCTTTCTCTTATGTCTTAGAGTACTGGAAAAAATCGGAGCCAGAGCTCTCGTCGCTCATGTCAGGACTTTTGCGGATTTCTTGGTCTATGAATTTTCAACATCAGCTGGAGGGCAGCAGCTCAACAAGTGTATCGAGATCCTCAACGACATGGTCTGGAAATACAATATTGTGACGTTGGATCGACTGATACTGTGTTTGGTATGGAATTATGGAAAAGATGTCTCATTTTCTATCCATTTTTCAAGGAGTACAGGGGTACCTCGCAAGACGAATGCCCCTTAAGACAAATTATTTGTAAGACAAATGAAATTTCTGGGTATAGGCATTTTTCACAAGATGAGTTTGCCCACCAGATGTCTTGCAAAAATCCATCTTACAGGGCAGGTGTTTGAATTTTGAATGCCCACAACCCGAGGGGGTTATGGGCAGATGAAAGTCGAAAGCCTGGTCTTCCATCCTGGCTTTCCAGACCATGCAGCACCCGATCTGTTGGGGGCTACATGGCCGGGAAAGCCAGGATCAAAGCCGCCGCTGCCAACACCCACCCACCCCCATTGAAAGGGGTCCCTTCATGGAGGCTGGCAAAAGCAAGGCAGTGCTTTTTGTGCAGGGACACGCAAGGCGTTACCTCTCCGCTGCCTTCCTTTTGCCAGCCTCCATGAAGGGAGAGGCAGCGCTTTGTGTGCTTGCACACACAAGGTACAGTGGACCCACGTATAACAAACGGTTTGTACAACATAAAATCTGTTCAACATAAAAAAATTACAGAGATGGGGGAAATTTGCTTAACAGAATAGCCTATGGGGCAAATCTGTATGACATAAAAATGGTCGCAATTAGGGTTACTCCGTTTTCAAAGCATTTCCTATGGGAAATGTGTATAAAGAAAAATTTGCTTAACATAATTTCATTTGGAACAAAATAATTCCTTTATACAAGGTACCACTGTACTGCCTCTCTATTCATGGAGGCTGGCTGCCTTCCTTTTGCCAGCCTCCATGAACGGAGCCCTTGAATTGATCCCAACACAGGAAGGGGATGAGCGTGTGAGTCATTCCTGCCTGCTCCCCCCCCCTCCTGGATTTGGGCAGCCAGAAATAGGGGGCGAAGCTTTTCCCCTGCCCCAAACTAGCAAAGAAGGAGAAAAGCTTGCACCTTTCACTGTTTGGAGGTAAACTCCCCCAATCATCCGGCAGCAGAAGGCTGACAGTTGATTGAGGGGGTTTGGGACAGCATTCCCATAGGAATGCATTGAAAACCAATTTAATCCGTTCCAGAGGAACAGTTTTCAGTACCTTCCTATGGGAAACTGTGCCTCTTAAGATGAATTTTGCATAAAATGAATGGACCTCTGGAACTAATTAAATTCGTCCTAGGAGGTACCACTGTAGTTCAGCTATTATCAATATATTCTGTAGCAGCTTCTGCAAATAAAGTGAATGTAAACCCACAACAGGGTTGATTTAGTGATTCAGAAAGCAGCTTGATTCATATTTGGACTGATGTGGTATTTAACTGTTGTCCAAGTCCTAATCAGAACTTCCAATCTTTGTGTCTTCCAATGACTATCACTGGAAATCCACAAGCAGCTATAGGGTTTTTGTTTGTTTCTTTTCTGTTTATCAGAACTGAGTGACGTTTGTAGGCATGCCTGTCTAATTGCAAACAAATAAGAAAAGAAATTTCTTTAAATGTTGATGTTGTTTAAAAAGGAACTTCTTACAACTTGTATTTCTTGGAAAAACTGGGTGAAATTAGTATGAATAGCCTGCAGAGTTTTTGAAGAAGCCTTTAAAGAGGTTCTAAAAAGAGAAATGGTTGTCACACTTCTTTTCTTTCTGGGTATTTTTCTGAAAATGCAAACACAAAAGTGGATCTGAAATGTTGTAAGCATGAGATTAGGCCCAGTGCTTTTTACAGAACTGGGATGTTCATACTTGGGGGAGGAATGCTCATGCCCCATCTGTGTCACTCCCTTGTGATTTGGCAGCGTGGAGGAAAATAGCATATGGTGCAGAATTAACCCAAGGCAAGAAACCTGCAGCTTTTAAAAAGGAGTAGCTAGTTCCACAATTCCACCAAAACCTTTTGAACATTTGTGCTCCCTGGGAGCAGAACTATAAAAGGCTTCTGAATATTACAACAACACTCTAATTGATTTCATCGGCTGTCTCTCCCTGTGGACACTGGGATGGAACATCTCTGGTTGCATCATTCACTGTGGTTCAGCAAAGATGTCCATCTTTTTTTTCATTTTGGCTCCTCTCGCCCAGCCCTGCCAGTGTTCCTATACGGAGAGCTTCAGGGGGAAATAGACTTTTTTGAATGCTCCCTGCTCTTCCTGAACCCAGATTGCTAATGATTCATCAGAAGTGTTCCGATCTGTCTGCATTCCACCTTGGAGGAGTGTCACTTTCATAGAATCATAGAATAGTGAAGTTGGAAGGGGCCTATAAAGCCACCAAGACCAACCTCCTGCTCCATGCAGGAGTAATAATCAAAGGGTATCTGACAGGTGCCTGTCAAAATTGTTCTCGAATGTCTCCAGTGTTGGAGCCATCACCACCTCTTGAGGTAATTGGTCCCTTTACTTGGAACATCTCTGAAATTGATCTAATTTGATCCTGAATTCAGAACTCATCCAGATCTCAAGCACACTGCTAACAAATATAATGCAAAGTTTCTACATCCAAAACATGGTTGAGCTATGCTTCCTTTTGCTCCAGCGTAGAAATAAGAGAGTCTTAATCTATAAAATAGTAATTTCATTCAGTTCACACAAACCTAAACACATTAGTTAATTATATACAATGTTATAATGGGACTAAGCACTCTTAGCAATAATATACATACTGTATACGAATTCCACATAGTAGTAGTACTGACTCTCGTGTTTTTGCCGAGGAGGGAGTTTGATTAATTAATGGTGATAGACCTTATTTAATTCTCTCTTTATTTATATAATATGCCACATTTCTCTAATGTGGCTAAACAGTTAGAGAGCAGAAGAATGTGTCATATTATATGTGAGGTTTTGGAAGGGAGTGATATTTCTTCTTGTTGCTGCAGAAATATGCACCTGGTTTCTTGGCGGGGAGGATGTCCAGCTGGTGAATGTGTGAGATTTGGATTATTTCTTGGTCTTAAGTAGACCCCAAATTCTGTCATTCCCCCCCCTCGCCCACATGAGCCAAAATGTTCCTAGTATATTCATTTTATTTATTTATTTATTTTTGCATTTATACCCCGCTTATCTTCAAACGAACTCTAAGCGGCTTACAAGGGCTATGTTAGCCACACAAGTACAATGATAAACAAATATAATTACAACAATAAATTTAAAAGCAGTAAAACCTAGTGGCACCTCATCAACTAAAGCGTATGATGGCGGAGAAGAAAAAACGAAAAAAAAAAAAAACTAAGATTAAGAATCGCCAAAGGCCTCTTGGAAAAGGTAGGTTTTTAAAGCCTTCCGGAAGGCCAGCAGGGACTCTGCAGAGCGCACTTCGGTAGGGATGGAATTCCAAAGGCTAGGGGCCGCCACCGAGAATGCCCGGGTCCAAGTACTTGTTTTTCGTAACCTGCAATCTCCTTTTGACGACTTTTCCATTTCAGGCCATGCGCAGCCACGAAGGAAACGAAGCCCAAGTGTGCTACTTCATTATCCAGTTGCTCTTACTTAAGCCAAACGATTTCCGAAACCGAGTGAGTGATTTTGTGAAAGAGAACTCCCCAGAGCACTGGCTGCAGAATGACTGGCATACGAAGCACATGAGTTATCACAAGGTACTTTTTCTTCACCCTCTTCATTTTAGCTCCTAGTGAAGTACTTAATTGACTGAGGACTTAAAATGGGAATATGGCCGCATGTTTTATTCCCTACATACTTCTTTGTTCGGTAGCACAATTTGTGTAATTACATTATCACACTTAGGTTATTACGAAACCACGGAAAAAGAATGAAACTCTTTCTGTATTAAAACTGAATTAGGAAGGCTGCTTAGAAACAAAAGCCTCTTCTGGAAAGTGAGGGAAGCGCACAAAATTCTCAGAGCCGGGAAATGGGAGGTTGTTTAGGTGACTTAAGGGAATCAAGAAAAGTCTTAGCATCTGGAACAGGGCTGCAGCTGCATCGCTGTAGGGAAGCTTGTGAGATGAACACCTTGGAGTGAATCATCCCCAGTGCTTATGTACATAAATTTCACTGCCTCACAATGCCCACCACTCTTTCCTGAAGCAGAAACACACATCCATCTTCTTAGGGCCCTGAGGTTAGAAAATCTGTAGAAGTACTGTATTTGGGCATGGATTTATATTATATTCGTTTCGGAATCAGTAGGCTAGGAAACGAACCATGTGAGCCCAGGTGGTCCTCGGAACTGGCTGATACATGCAGATCCAATTGCTTTACCTTTCGCTGTCTCATGCGGAGTTAAAATCCAACAAGGAAGCATGCTGTGATGTCATCTGTGCTAGATCTGTGATGCTGGCCCATCAGGAGCTGTGCTGTGACAGGCATCATCCCGCCTCCCTCTCTGATTGGCCAGCAGCACGAAGCAGGAAAGATGACATTGCAGCGTGCTTCCTCGTTGGATGTTAACCCTGTGTGTGACAGAGAAAGGTAAAGCAATTGGATCTGTGTGTATCAGCAAGTTCCGAGGACCACCCCAGCTCGCATGGTTCATTTCGTAACCTACTGGTTCTGAAATGAAATGCCCATCCCTAGTTTATATACTTTGTTTCCAGCTACAGAGCCTCATAATGAAGCTTAGTTTGTGCCAGTGATTTTTGCAGTGAAGTAGTGATTTTGGTTTGCACATGTACTGGGGAATTTGGGCAGCCTGGATTCAGAGCATTTGAATGGAGAAGAAGGCATTGTCTCTAAAACCTTACTAAAGTGAGGTGGCTAAATGAATATTTATGTCTTTTTCTCTCCCCAGAAATATCCTGAAAAGCTATACTTTGAGGGGTTAGCAGAGCAAGTCAATCCTCCTGTTCAAACTCAACACCAGTACTTACCTATCTACTTTGGAAATGTGTGCCTTCGTTTCTTGCCAGTATTTGATATTGTGATTCACAGATTTCTGGAACTCCTTCCAGTATCCAAGTCACTAGAGACTTTGCTGGATCACCTCGGAGGCTTATACAAATTCCACGGTAAATTTAGAACTTGTTTCACCTGCTATAAAAATAATTTCATTTGCAGAATGTGTTGATGATGGTCTATTCCCAACTGAACATGAGTAAAACATAGCATTTAGGGAAACCATCAGTAAGCCAGGTATTCTAATTTTAACAAGGTCTTGTGCCTCCATGAATTCTGTTTATTTCTTCTGTCAATATTTTTCAAACGTGCAATCAACCAAGAATTGTTCAGAACTTGCAATCAACCAAGAATTGTTCAGAATTGTTCAGAATTGTTCAGAAAATGCATGACTTTCACCTTCACATGAGCTCTCTCACATACATAAATAGTCAGTGAGAGTTGACTGAACTTGGTGGTAGAGTGGTTAAACTGTTGTACAGCAACAAAAACTGCTCACAACCCGGGATTTAATCCCAAGTAGCTCGATCATGGTTGATTCAGCCTTCAAAATGAGTACCCAGCTGGAGGGGAGGGTTGGACATGTAGCCTGCATAATTAAATCGTAAACCTCCCAGAGAATTCTTTAAGCACTTTTAGTGGTGTATCAGCAGCACACTTTGCTTTGTTTTTGTTTTTACTGAGGCTGTTTTACTCTTGCTGCCCATAACGATGGGCATTAGTGAGTGTGAATGTTTTTATTGTGATTGTGTTCTTGTTTCTTTAATTTTTGGGTTGGGTGGGGACAAAATATCATTTAATCATTTACCAAGGTCTGTCAAGAGGAGGGATGCAATGTTCGTGTGTTAATGAAAATGTAAACAATATTGGGGCTGATTTTTTTTCCTTTCTGTGTTCTTTCATTGATTTCCAAGAGAGATCATGAGAGTGTGAATGCATCCATTCTCTTCTTGGCAGATCGTCCAGTAACGTACCTGTACAACACTCTGCACTACTATGAGGGGCACCTCCGAGACCGCACGAACCTCAAACGGAAGCTTGTCCATGCCATTATCGGCTCCCTTAAAGATAATCGGCCACAGGGGTGGTGTTTGAGCGAAACGTACCTCAAATGTGCTATGAATGCAAGAGAAGACAACCCATGGATCCCTGATGATATTTATTACTGCAAACTAATTGCAAGACTAGTTGATAATATCCTTTCTTGAAAACCAAGGTGTATGGAGATAGAATATCAAGTTGTTTTGCCACTTGGTACTTCTCCATGGCCCCCTTTTTTCCCTAAAGAACAGGAAAGTCCTCTGAGAAATATAATAGGCATCATTTCAACTTTTCAATATTAAGTGTGTGTGTCTTACTGGAAGTCAGTTTGATTGAGTTGTATGAGACTTATCAGTAAGTAGGCTGATAGCTGCAGTGTATGGAAAAAATTGTTTATTTATTTTTATTTGTTCTTTTTTATACCGCCCGTCTTCCCGAAAGAACTCCGGGCGGTTAACATAAGGGATAAGAGGTATCCCGTTACAACAATCACAAGACATAAAAGTTAAAATATAAGAGATTTTAAAAAATGGGAAACCAAACAGGAAAACAGAATCATCGGCAAGACGGCGGCTCAGAAAGGGGGGGGGGAAGTTTACTGGTCGCCAAATGCCTCCCGAAAGAGCAAGGTTTTAAGAGCTCTTTTGAAGGTGGGCAGGGACTGTGCAAGGCGCAGCTCACTTGGAAAGTGGTTCCACATTGAGGGACCAGCCACAGAGAAGGTTCGATTACGGGTGACCAATTTATGCACCTCCCTGGGCGTGGCCACCTGGAGTGAGAGCGCCTGCGACATTCTAGTGGGCTGGGCCTCAGTTGATCCCTGGGTGATGCGCTCCGACTGGTATTCCGGTCCCAAGCCATGGAGGGTTTTGTAAATCCAAACCAAGACCTTGAACCTTATCTGGAGAGCAACGGGCAACCAGTGCAAGCGAGCCAGAACTGGGGTGTTGCGGTCAAATTTACACTCACCCACCACCAGTCTAGCCACTGCATTCTGTACCCCTTGGAGTCTCCGGGCAAGAGTCAAGGGCAACCCCAACCCAAAATAGTAATCACGGATTAATAAAATAGTAATTTTCTCTGAGCAAATCACTTCATTTCATAATATGTCGTTAGCGAGGGATGCATCCATGTTTAAGTTACACTATATTGATGAGGAGCAGGGCTGGATCTCCTATGACCAAAAACATGAGAGCCTTGTACTGACAACAGATATTATTACCTTTCTCCATCCAAAAATGCATTTGGCAAGGAGGGTGTGTGACTTAACAGTGGTGCCAGCAGCTGGCTGGCAGTGAAAGAGCTTGGCTCAGTCCTACTGAGGCCCTCTCGTTAGAATGCTCATCCCTGCTTCCCACTTTATCTGTCAGCTTATTCCCTTAATTATGCTCACCAATGGCTGGTAAATCACCCAGCCCCTTCCCAAACTGTGACTGGAGGTTCAACGAGTTTCCTAACCCAGCTGCCCATGCACTGCATGTTACCTGTGTCGAACTCATGGCCTTGGCTGTTCCAGGAAAAGATGTGGGCAATGCCCTTCTGAATGTGGTGCTGAAAAGGTATGTGGAAACGGTGGCTTGGGGCCGGCAAGGGAGACAGCATTATAGAGTTAGAGAAATTCATTGTGATGCAAAGCAGTATCTAAAAGGGAATCAAAAAGAAAAGTTTTCTACTTTTAGTAGATTTTTGTTCCAAACTGGTTTTATAGCTTGAGAATGCCTAGGCCTGCTACTAATTTCAAGTCTATTTTTCTCTCCTTTTTAATAGTCAGCCTCTTGTGCCCAGAGACAATATCACAGCATGGATGAATGCAATTGGACTGATCATCACTGCCTTGCCTGTAAGTCATCTCATGACTGGCTAGAGAACTACGTACCAAAACTTCAACCGATGGGTAGGAAATACAGTGGAGTATTTAGGACAGGATTCCTTTTAATTACTTTGGGTTTAGGTTTTTGTTTTGTTCCTGCTTCCTTTTTTATTTGAGACTAGAGACGGGTGTTTCATTTTGGAAGGGGTCTGGTTCCATTCAGAACTAGTACCCACCCTCCAGAACGAAATCAACCACTGACTTGCCTTCCTTTGGATCGTGTGGGTTGAAACTCCAACAAGGAAGCAGCCTTTGACGCATTATCTTTCCTTCTCCCTGACACTGGCCAGTCAGACAGGGAGGCGGGATGATGCATGTCCTTACACAGCTGCTGATTGGCCAGCACCAGGGAGAAGGAAAGAAGAGACGCCGGAGGCTGCTTCCTCTGAATTTTGCGCCATGCAACCCAAAGGAAAATATGTCAGGATTGATTTCATTCTGGAGGGTGGGTCCTGGTTCCAAATGGCAGCTGTGCTGCCATGTTTTGTTTCGGAAGCAGACCCCTTCCAAAACAAAACACCCATCTACTTGAGACCAAAATTTTATTCAGCATTATTTTGCATGTGATCCACTAAAGACCCATCTCTTTGTTATGTTGCTGAGTGCTCCCAAATGGTTTCTGACTTATGGTGAGCATGTGAATAAATGACATCCAAAATCATCCTGTCATTGATACATTCACCCCCCGCTGATCGCAGGGGTTAGGGACCCACACCACCTGCGATGCATGAAAATCTGTGATATGCGGAAGTGGGTGAAGGGCAATTGCGCACCTGTCCAAGGCTTCTCGGAGGAGCGGGGGGCGGCTCAGAGCAACCGGATTGCCCCCCGCCGCGCCCCCCCCCCCGCGGCTCCGAGGCTTCTCGGAGGAGCACGGTGGCGGCGCGGAGCGACCCAATTGCCCCCTGCCCCCCCTCGGCACGGCTCCGAGGTGCAGGTACTGTGATCCCACGATGTAGTGGGACCGCAGTACCTGAACCGCAAAATGGCAGGGGGTGACTGTAATTCTGTTGGCTTCTGCTATTCTGGCCTGGCTTCAGCTATTGAGTCAGCCCCTCATGTATTAACTCCTCGTTGTTTCTAAATGTTTTCCACTTTTCCTAGCATTATTGTCTTATCAGAGTATGTCTAAAGTATACCGGTCTCACTTCAGTCATTTTAGTTTCTAGTGAGAGTTCAAGCTTGATTTGCTTTAGGACTTAATTGTCTTAATGGTGATACATAGTGTTAGCAAATGTCTACTCCAGATTGGTTTTTTTCCTGTCCGCTTTGCTTTCATTGTCCAATTTCCACGTCCGTAATTGGGGATAAAACAGTATTAATGATCTTAGCCTTGGTCATCCGTATAATTGAGGATCTTTTTACAGACATGTACAGAACACATCTGTCTATCGGGATTCCCTCCCATAGCATTAACAATACTTTCCCTACAGTACTTGGTGTAATGATTCTTATTGGCCCTCGTCCCTCTGAGCTGTGCAGCCTTGCAGCACTGGATTGGGGCTGCCCATTTGCTTCTAGTCACAGCCAGACAGGGTCCCCACCCAGCACTCCAGAGAATTAGAGGGAATGTTGACCCCAGTCTAGAGGCTGAATTAGAAATGTTGTGTCAGGAGCAAGTAGACTACTCTTGATACCTTCACTGTTGAACTCATGGGGCTCTTAGTTGCCATGGGCACAATATTCATTGAATATTTATTTATTGATTGATTGGAATGTTTGTTTAAAGATGTATAACCAAAACAGTGCTGTTCAGATTCATCTAATTCAAGGGAGGCATATGTAACGTGAAGGCATGTGTCTTCACATATTATGGAACACGTATGCACTAATGTTTTGCCAACTATGGCCATTCTAAGAATTTGACTCCTTTCAGTGTCTATTAATCAATTTGGGGATATTTTAAGAATGTTTATATTTTTATAATAAAACATGATGTTTGTCAAGGTACTCTTTCCCTGCATTAGTGTCTGAGTTTAGGATGCAATGCTAACGTGGTTCTTCCCACTTGATTTCTTGACAGCTGCCCTGCTTCCATAGCACTAGGAACTGGGACCACGTGTCTTCTAGATTTGAAATCCACCACTTCTATTCTGTGCTTCTCTTGATAGAGCTGAATGTCCTACCTGTAAACTGCCTAATCATTGGGGTGGGGTGGGGTTTTATTTTTCAAGGAGCCCTACTGGATTGTTCTCCATGAACGGATTGTGAGCGTTATCAACAGTCCTAGCTTGACATCAGAGACTGAGTGGGTTGGCTACCCATTCCAGCTGTTTGACTTTACGGCTTGCCATCAGTCATACTCCGAGATGTGCTGCAGCTACACCCTAGCATTAGCCCATGCGGTCTGGCACCATTCAAGTATAGGCCAGCTTTCTCTCATTCCAAAGTAAGTGTAGTAAGTCTACTCAGTAATCTGTGGATATTGTTCCTAGTTTAATGGTGCTTGCAATCTTTCTTTTAAATATATGGCAACATTTAATTGCATGATTCTTATCCTTACCTGTAACATTACACTCTTGCCAGACTTTGACAGTCTTCAGGTTATCAAATTGTTATATTGATGATGATGATGATGATGATGATGATGATGATGATGATGATGATGATGATGATGATGATGATGATGATGATGATGATGATGATGATGATGATGAT
>JAHTLZ010000114.1:7494793-7525110 GCA_023846285.1 Phrynocephalus versicolor | reverse complement strand
ATGATGATGATGATGATGATGATGATGATGATGATGATGATGATGATAGTACCTTTATTGTCAATGCACAACATGTGCACAATGAAACTGGCTGAGTCTCCCTTGCCCACCCCCACCACTATCCCACCCCCATCCCACTAGCAACTGCTCAGTCTTATTGCACCCTGTGTACTTGACACAGAATGCCGCAGCCCACAGGTCAGTTCTTCTATACTTGTCCTGGGATTATTTCCCATTCAGCAGCCTGACAGTTGGAGTCTTTCATTGAAGTTTTTTGAAATATTTACAGGTTTCTCACTGAAGTTTTGATACCAATTGTCAAGACAGAATTCCAGCTGCTCTATGTGTATCACCTTGTTGGCCCCTTTCTACAGCGGTTCCAGCAAGAGAGGACAAGATGTATGCTAGAGGTAGGGTCTTCATTGTAGGAGGTTACTGTTGTGCTTCTGTTAGCAAAAGCATCAGGCAGCAAGCATTTCAACAAAGCACCAATCTTGACGTCCTATCCTGCCCACCTATTTGGCCCAGAAAAGAGGTGTTCTGTATCGTTGCCCATTGTGTTTATTCTTCAGTTTTGCTCTTTAAAAGACGTCAAGTGTAGCATCATTTGCAGTGAATTGAGTTAGCACTGTGAGTTTTCTGTATCTCCCTAACACAAAGATAAGGCTCAGGAGTCCATGCATCACATGGTTAAATAACCTCATGATGGCTTATGAAATGCTCTGGGGCTATTTTTTCTCTCCTTGTGATCAGCGGTGGCTGCTTTGAATGCTGAAAGTTAAATTTATTACTGGAAAGAGGCAGCTCAATTCTCCCTGCTTGGCACAGCCCCATATAAATAGTCATAATTTGCGTCACCTCGCTGCAGAAAGCACAGCACATTACATTCCAGTATTCACCAGCTTGCCTTTTCAAGCACAACAAAGGAGTTTAAAAATAAACTCTCCAGGTCCCTTTGGGTGTCATAAAAGCAATAAAACTTCTGCTAGATGTAGCTAAATGTAGCGGAATTGAAGCTTTGACACTGAAAGCAAGGATGAACACATTTTTATGAGTAGCAAGGCAAATAAAGGAATTTGAAAACTACTTAAATTTCTATTGTTTTACTTTCCTCCCTGAAAGGTAAAAATTATTGATTATCTAAACTTTATTCCAGAATTGAAGGTTGTTGTCACCAATTCATTGTCCAAATTCTGAATTCCATCATGCAGATGTGATTTTATAATAGCCAGATAGTAATATTTTAAGCTTCTCAGTATAGTTCTTATGTGTCTGTATGACCATAGATTGGTGTAGCCTTTTATGAAATGCTTCTGGAGGTGGACCAGTGCAACACACATCTCAACTACATGGATCCCATCTGTGATTTTCTGTACCATGTGAAGTACATGTTTACTGGGGACAGTGTGAAAGATCAGGTGAGTGAATAATTAACCTCTGTGGAATTTGTCCATTCTGATTGTGAGCCGCCTAGAGACCTTTGGGTAGTGGGTGGCATACAAGCTAAATAAATAAATAAACAAACAAACAAACAAACAAACTAGGTGTTGAATTGTATACTTTGTTTTCCATCTCACATTCTGAAATGAGTTAATGAAAACTCAACTTACAAAATCAGTTCTTCTGGAAATAATACAGGCAGCTGTGCAGAGCTATATCAATGCCCTTGTTTCAGAGCAGCTATACAGAAGTTGGAAATTAAGGTGGGCCTTTACTAGGCATCTGAACATTGATGATGTGCCAAAAATAAAAATGACAATGAGTTTTTTGTTACATGGGCTCTGTTGGGAAGTTAAAACTGTGTCATATCCAACACCTGTAGTCTTGGTTTGTCTATACCAAGTTTAAATAATTTTTACACAGTTAATTTTACAGTTAAAAGAATTGTAGTACTAGATCTTTACTTTTCTAAGTATAGTTGTCTCTCCCTATATCTTCAATAATACACTGTTTATTGTACAGTCTTTTCATTTTTGTGATGTGCCCCCCCCCCCGATTTGGATTAGGTTGAGAAAATTATCTGCAATTTGAGGCCTGCCCTGAAACTTCGCTTGCGATTCATACATATCAGCAAAATGGAGCCTGCTTCTGTTCCTCAGCCACCGATCAGCAGCGTGTCTCCAGCATCTCAGCCTAGTCAGGTCTCGGTGAACGTTGCTTTGCAGGTGTCACAGTAGAGTGAGGCAGTGAACTCTGTGTCCGGGAAGGAGGTCTCATGGTGATCACTGTGAATTCATTGGGAAAACTGGCATTAAGGGAAACGTACATTAAACTTTCCCGATAATATATTTGCAAAATAACATTTTAAAAGTATCTTTTTGTGGTGCCTTTCTCCCAGTAAAAACTCTTAATTACAAAAAAACCTGGCTGGTCATGGATGTATAAATAGAAATTGTTACAAACAACATTTCTTCTAATCAGAGGTAATTGTTGTATTTTTTGTAGTGGAGGTATATTAACACTGGGCATATTCAATATTTCCTTGTTTTTTAAAAAAATATTTGTCTTTACAAAGCACCACCAGTCAGATCAGACATGTCCCTTGTCCTAAATTGAAATATTCCATCAGAGTTGAAATACAAAACAGAAAAACTGCACCTGGCTTCTTAATGCTGAAAAGAGGGATGCAGTGGAGCAATAAAAGCCACTGTCGTCCCCATCATGGATAGTAACCAGGCTGAGTGAAAAAATTTCTTTCATCTACTTGTGAATTGTAATTATGTTTAATCTGTATATGTATGTCAGTTGTGTAAGGGGTTTAAAGGTGCCTGAATTTTGAATGCTTGTCATTGCTACATTTTGTTATATTATGTTTGTATTATATTATGTTTGTATTATATTATGTTTGTTCTAGTTTATTTTTGTGTGCTGCTAATATGTTTCTGTGAGGCAAGGTATTGTTTAACAGCTAATAAGAGCGATAGCATTTGTAAAATACTATACATATTTGGTAGCACTGCAAGAGTGTTTAATAAAAAAATTAGTTTTTATAACTTGTTAATTATTGTGTTAAAATTACTTGACATTGGTACATTTAAACGTTTGCCTTGCAAGCAGAAAAGCATTATTATACCCGCTGTCCCATGTACTTAAGATATGAGAAGTGTACAGGATATTTTCTTCTTTTACAGCTTTTCACAGAAGTTGGAAATTAAAGTGGAACGTTAGTGGTGTTCCTTCATTGAGAACACTAAAGTTCATATCAGTATATCACTAACTCGAGCCTCAGTCCACTCCTTGTGAAAGTCCCCAACACTTTTGAATGGCCTTTTCCTGACAATCCTCTCCAGGCCGTGATCATCCTTGCTGTTTATGCACCTTTTTCTCCCACACTTTTCCTTTCCATATTGGTGTGCTTTGATACAGCACTTTAGGAACATCCAACTTCTTTTGCAATCTGTACCTTTTGGGGCTTTCCCTCCTTATGGACAACTTTCAGGTCAGCAGTCTTTCCCATGATTGCTATTGTCTAGAATCAGAAGTACACCTCCATTTGAAGTACAAAGGGCACTTATTCAAAGATGAGGATGAACACATATTAGAGAAAATAGGTGGCTTGAGAGAGAGGGGGGTCAGGGAGACCATTCATGTGAGCATTGAAACCTTCTCTCTCAACAGAGGTGGTGGCCTCAGGCACAGTCTGTCTGCTACTTATCAGGCTGTGCTTTCGACAATACCCGGACAAACCAAAAAGCCTTCACCACCAAGGCCATAACTAACAACCCATACTTTATAAGTTTCAGCACCTTAGGCCATTGTTCACCTAAAGGCTATGGATACTGTTGTCTACCTAACAAGCCTATTCAGGCCATTGTTCATCTTATGAACCTATTTCAGACCAGGGTGACAAGAGGTCAAAGTGAACTCTAAGATGGAGGACTTGCACTAGCTTTATTCAGACTGACAAAGCTGTTTGGATGAGCAGTGAAACGTTTCTGTCTCTCAGGAAAAAGAAGTCCAGTTGCCATGACTCAACTTCCAGATAAACTCACCTGGATGACTGAGAATCTTCACAGACATAGGTGCTTATCATTCCCCTCTGCCAGAGCTCCTTTTTATGGGGCTATGTACAGTATGGCAGCAGTCCCCTTGATAAGAAACACAAGGCCGAGTGAGCCAACGATGGTGCTGTGTTCCCAAATCTCTCCATACCTATTTTGCTGTCTCTTCCCTCCTATCCTTATATTATATACCCTCCA
Organism: Phrynocephalus versicolor; assembly: GCA_023846285.1. Lineage (NCBI taxonomy): Eukaryota > Metazoa > Chordata > Lepidosauria > Squamata > Agamidae > Phrynocephalus > Phrynocephalus versicolor. The sequence goes on along the minus strand of JAHTLZ010000114.1, from coordinate 7,520,911 downwards.
TTTGCAAATGGAAATCAAGGTTCAAATCTTTGCTCAGCCCTGGAAACTTACAGGGGAGGGTTGGCAATGGTAAAACCATCCCTTAAAATATCTCACCTACCTTGAAAGTCCACTTAGGTTTTCAATAACGCAAAAAAGAAGCAACGTGTTCTGCTTATATAGTGCCCCATAGTGCTTATAGCACTCTCTGGTCAGTTTACAATTTAATTATGCAGGCTACACATCCCCCCCCCCCGCCTCACCAGCAGGCTGGGTACTCATTTTACTGACCTCGGAGGGATAGAAGGCTGAGTCAACCATGAGCCGGCTACTTCAAATTGAACCCCAGGTTGTGAGCAGTACAGGCATTTAACCACTGGGCCATGAGGAAACAACCTGACACAGTACATAATGCAGAAACACACTGACTTGGAAGTGAGCCTTGTGCTCAGTGTGCTGTTTATTTCGAAGGAAGTGTGTGAGCACTGCCAAAGTCAAAGCATCTCAGCCAGGCAGAGATTTTAGCCAGGAATCAACCATCAAAGATTATCTCCATTTTGATTGGGATTATCCTGTCCTCGAACCTGGCACTGGCTAAAATTAAACAGGACTTAATTTTGATTATGGCTATGTGGGCCTGGCCCACAAAACAACTGGAGTGTTGCAAACCTTAATTCATTGCTGGAGAAGCAGAGGATGCAGTTATTCAATACTGAGGAGAAAATGTTCTACGTATCCCCAGAGGGATTCAAAATATTTTTGAGAATTCTCATTTTTGCTGGTTGGTATTGTCCTGTTTCCAAGTAGGTGAGATATTGGCTCAAGGTCTTCTAACAGCAATTGGGACATATTTTTATTAGCATTTTCAATTTGGGCATACAGTAAGTGTTTGATCCATCACCAACATTAGTGTTGCTGGGGAGAGAAGCAGCAAGATGAAAACAATGATTCAGATCAGCAATGAAATTTAATCAATCAGATACTTGGATCCATTTTGTAGGACAGCATTCCTGAACCCAATCTGTTGGACCAGAAATACTATGATCCCCAGCTGGCAATTGAATTGTGGTCCGGTGCCAAGTTTGGGAAGCCATATTCAACCATTCAAACTGAAAAAAGGTTCCAGGAGTATACAGTACAGCAAAGTGCCACTGGGGCAACCCTCAACCATAGCCAAATTTTCCTAGGTTTCCTTACAAACAGTAACTTGGCCAAAATGCTGCTGCCAACTATGCACGCACAATTCAAGGTGGCACCATCAGTGGTGCAGGAACACTAAGGTGGAAACACTTCTACCAGAGCAGTGCGTAATGGTCTGTGTTGCAGACGCATAACCAATTGCTCAAACCCAGAGTAGAATTCCTTGTTGCCATAATGGCAACCACGTTGCCAACATAGTTAGGTCAGAGTAACTTGCCCTCACGCCAGCATAGGCAGGCTCCTGCCAATGTTTGATTAATTAACAACTTACTGATCTAAATATGTTTTTCTGAGTCCTCTGTTTTCAGCCTAGTATCCTGTTGCCTACATACACACTGCAGAATAGACCATTCCATGAACAATTGTTCTTCCCCACTCTTGACATGAGAGGGAATCCAGCAACCTCTGCCTGAGTTACAGCACCCATCTAAACCAAAAGGATAGTGTTTGGTTCACATAACAGCAAGCTAGAGTTTGGCAGAGTTGCCTAGATGCCTTCGAAAGCTAAGCAGGGTCGGCCCTGGTTAGTACTTGAATGGGCAACCACCAGGGAATACCAGGTGCGGTAGGCGCCTGGAGTAGGAACTGACAAACCACTCATTCCTGCCAAGAAAACCATGGACATGGGGTCACGAAGAGTCAGTATGATTGTAACAACACGACACACAGAGATTGGCAAGGCTTAGACAAAGAACACTGCCTGCAACAGGCCCAGCATTCTGAAGTGAAACAGGAACCATGCTTCCCCGAAAATAAGACACTGTCTTATATTTATTTTTTCTCAAGAAGACACACTAGGGCTTATTTTCAGGGGATGTCTCACTTTTGTTAAGTATAATATGCTTGAATGTCAGCCCTGCACACAACCATAGCCACGCCCATCACTAGGTCTTATCAGGGTAGGGCTTATATTTAACAAATTCATAGAAATCCTGCTAGGGCTTATTTTGGGGGGAGGTCTTATTTTCAGGGAAACAGGGTACTAGTCTTCACAAATTAGGTTTTTTGTAATAATGTGTCAAGATCTGAGGTTCTCCAAAGGATTTAGGTTTTTAAAATCCTTTTAACAATATCTATCAAATAATTGCTCCTTTTATGAAACCTGATATGATCTGGAGAAACTCATCTACCTCAAAACAGAAGTGAACCTAATTGTTAGCATAGTCAGGTGGCATCTTGTGAGCTGGACCCTAGTCAAAGTTCACACAGTGCCCATCACTAATATCCAGTGTTCAGATGTGAAAACTACATCTACATTTATTACTGGAAGAGGATTATGTCTTTGCACTATTGAAAATTTTTCCATGTTTTTTCTTGTCCGTATTTTTCAAAGTTGTTCCTTAAACTGGAAATCCCTCATTTTTAAGGTTTTCCAATAGCATTTTATTTTTCAGTATTAAATATAAGACATTTTCAAAAGTGGTTGTGCTACCTGTTTTCTATAGTTCTTTGATGACATACTGGTAGACACCTTCTCTAAATCATTCCTCCAAGTCCTGGGGTGTCTGCAGCAGGTATCACTATCGACACTTAAGTGAACTGGTCTCTTCTTACTAAGGAAGAAAAATGTTTGACATTTGAGAGCTCTTTTTAACAGTCTTTATTACTCAATAACCCACACATCATCAACAGATTTGATTTATTTTTATCTATTCACTGCTCAGACATCTCTATATCCTCAGTTGCCTCCTGTCTTACGTCTCCATGACTCACAATTTTCACTTATGTTAAAATAAGGCCATAAGGGGGAGACTGTGTCTTCCTGCCGTGTTGCCACTATGGCAGACGCTATTACTGCTGGAAGGAAGGAGGCGGCAGCACCTAATTGCCAAAGGGGATCTAAGAAGACAATCACATTACCAGAACAGATGGTTGCAAAAAAGAAAATGTACTATCTTTAACAGAGCAGAAGTCAATAGGTAAACGTAATAAAATGTCACAGAAAAGTTATTAAGAGGGGTTCATTCTCGTAAAAAGCCCATCTGTAGTGCATCCATGATATTCCTATGGCAATGTGCACATGAAATGCTGAAACTGACGTCAGCAGAAACACTTGCTTTTCTGTGTTTTAACCCCCCCCCGTGTGTGTGTGTGTGTGTGTGTGTGTGTGTGTGTGAGAGAGGTTTTCATTTTGGTTTACTCTCACCGCTTATGGTGCCTCCAGCACCATATTGATGCATGCTATCCTGTGCCCTTTGGGAGATGTCAGTCATATGATTATGTGTCTTATTGGATGTGTTCATCCTGATCATTCTCCACCTCTCCACCCTTCAGTTTTGCTTGTGTTTAGCCTTCTTAGGAAATTACCTATTTCTACGTTCTCTTTGTTTTTTCCGTGTGGTCACTTTTGCACCCTAGCACAAAGGTGAAAACTAAAAATACAAAAAAATAAAATTAACACTGCTGTGAAAATATGACTGTTTGCAAATGGTGGGTAAGCATTATAAGGATAGGAGGGAAGAGACTGCAAAGTAGGCAGGGAGAGATCTGAGAACACAGGCAAAGAGGGAGGACAATTTGGGTTAGAAATGAGACCTCAAGGAGCAATTCTGGATGTGTGTGGATCAGATATATGGGGACAACTCAATGCATCTTAGAACATTGAGCAACGAAGGCCTTCCCCACTGTATGGACACGGACACTATTTAATATGTATTCTATTCACATCTGCAACAACAAATATCAGATGACCCAAAGCAACCCAAGTTATTGTCAGCAACACTGCCACAGTATGGAAGAACCACAAACTTATTGAACAGGCTTGTGGTAAAGTCACATACTGTTGTGTACATCTTAGAACCACAACATTTGGATCATTTTATATACAAAGTGCAAAAAAATCAACAAACAGGATATCACTCCGTCCTTCTGGCTTCTTGTCCTTTTGCACACTTATTTTCCAGTGTTGTTAAAACATGACCAAGTTGCACAGTATCAAAACACTCAGTTCAGAGATAGGAAGAACAACATGTTTCTCTGTTCGTCCCAACCTGCCAGTCCCTAACTAGTGTCACTCTTCACCACAATGTCTCTTCCACCTAGTGAATAAATCGTACCTTACTTGGCCCTGAAGTTTGCAGGTGTTTCTTCCATCACTTTCCTAATTCCAAGGTTATCATTTTCAGACATGAAATAGTATTTTATCCCAAGAGATTTCATAAGGCGGCTAAAAATAAAAGTGGCTTACGACTGATAAAATTCTCTTTGATCTACACTAAAGCAGTCTATAGAGTGTCTGCAGCATTTCGTCAACAGGCTCTCAGCAACAGCCTTGAATTTAACAACTCACTTTGTAGCCACAAGTGATGTAGAATTTCATCCAAGTGAGAATGTATTACTCCCCATCCCTCTTCTGATGTCCCTTACCTATGCAGGCCACAGAGGGAAAGCATCGTGCTCTCAAGCTCTGTCAGCTCCTTTTAACCATGCTCCTTTTATGCAAGGCTATTTGCCAGGGTGTCAAGGAGACAATATCGTTCACACCGGCCATGGAGAAGGGCAGGAAGCTTTCAATTCTTCTGTGAGTGTATGCAGTCTAGGAAAGAAGGAAACATTTGAGGACTTGTATTCTCAAAGGCTTTCATGGCCGGGATCTGATAGTTGTGAGTTTTTTGGGCTGTTTGGCCATGTTCTGGAAGTTTTTCTTCTTGACGTTTCATCAGACTCTGTGTCCAGCATAATCAAAGAGTTTCTGAAGAAGTTTCACTGCAATCAGGGGTGGCAATCCTTTTCTGTGTTCGATGAGTGTCGTTAACTGTTCTATTTGGGTGAACTGATCACTGGTGCTTGTGGTTGGTTGGAAATCACTGAGGTCTTGTTTATAAGGCTCTGTTACACATGTCTTTGTTATGAATACTGTGTTACAAAGGTTAGTTGTGGCCTCTGGGCCTTTTCTGAACTACATGACATTTTCTACTTCCTTCTCTAACTGTTTACTGTCTAAAGAAGAGCTTTGGCTGAAATCCTATTGGTGTTCATATAAGGTTTGACACACCCAGCACAGCGAAATGTGACCAATTGATAAGGTACTAGGGACACATCTAGGATGTGCAATAGGTGTGTCTCCAGATGCATAACTGAGACACATCTCAGCATCCTTCAATTAGCCTCTGCAGGTTACAGAAACCTGATACAAACAGTAGTAGGATTCTGGCCCTTATTTATGGGTCACCTTTATTTCCTGCTTTTCCTCTATGGATTTCAAGGTGGCAGATATGAGTCTTCTCCTTCCCACTTCATCTGCATTCCAGCCCCGAGAATCCAAGAACAGCATTCTGGCCACTCAGCACATTGGTTTCTGGATTAATCTGCTTTTTGGTGTTTTAATCGGTCCTAATCCTAAATAAAGGAACTATGGTCCAGGTCCTAGAGGAGTGAAATGGAAAGAATGACAGTCATATACTCTTGTTTGTTAAAAGCACTGTCTACCTACACTAAAATGTTCAGGTGATATTGTGACCTAGTTACACAGACTGACTCATTCAAGCATCTTTTAATATAAACACTAAAGCAGTATAGCCATGAATGAATGAATGAATCAACCAACCAACCAACCAACCAACCAATCAATGGTGTATCGTGACTTAATTGGTTTCTTGGTATGTTGTTTTTTGTATGTTTTATATGTTTTACTAATTTTACTGGAATGCACTCTGGTGTATCATCATCTTCATGTGTTCTAAACTAATCCTCTGGTATCATCATCATCATCATCATCATCATCATCATCATCAGTGGACAGTGTGCACCATACCTCCTCTGCACATGGAAACCATGTATGCTTTGGGGAAAAGGAAGCCTGTTCTGTCACAACCCATCACAGGCAAGCAGCAAGCTTCTACCAGAGAGTTAGTTTAGAATACCATCTCTGCCAACATCAAAGAGGCGTAAGATTGGCTAAACATTAAGGTTGCCTCATATAGCAGCATTACATGGCCTAAGCATACGATTTAAAGGTTTCTGGACTACAGCTTGACAAATTTATCACCACTGGCTATACTTATTGGAGCTTGAGTTGGACACATATACCATCTGAGAAGCCAAGAGCAACTAATCTAGAACTTTCCTCAACATTCAAGAACATCTCAGTGGAGATTCCGGTAGACAAATTTACAAGGAAAGGCTGCATGGAGGCAGAAAAACTGAAAACTCCTAGATAACATTATCTTGGGATTGCTTCCATCTTTTTTTTAATGGAATGAATCAATGGGCACAAAAAGGTCAAACATTCCACTTCATTAGATTCCCTTCTGTAAACTGAAATGTTGATTTTCTGTATGATTAACATGCAAGTTATTTTAAAGATCATTTTTAAAAAAGGGCATTCATGGACATAAAATATAATATTTTCCATTACCTTGTAGTCTTAATTTGTCAAGCAATCCAGCTTCTCTCAGCATTCCTGGATCTTCTTCCATGCCGTCTTTTGACCAGTAGCAACAGGAAGATTACATCGATTCATTGCAGTATGCCTAGTATACAAGACATCAATAACTCCCTCCATCTCTGATGTTCAGAAATAAAACTAGACTCTTTGTACTCAAAACAGTTAAGAAATTTGAAGGGGAAAAATCTGATGATTTGAAATGTGGTGTTGCAGGAGAACCTTGTAGGAAACAGCATTTGTATCGTGTCAGCTCCAAAAAAGTAGAAGCCTGAGAAAGTCCATATCAGAAGCAAAAAGGGCCAGGTTGATTTGCATTGGACATGAAAAAATATTATTTTTAACTGATCTCATGATAAATCGGTTGTATTTCCACAGCAAATTGTATCTTATTTCCCCAGCGAGTTACAGCCTTACATATTCAAGTACAGCTTTTGCATAAAAAAAAAGGAATCACTCCTGAAATTTGACCTTTTGACACCCAAAAAAGGAAAATATCAAAACTTACACATACATTTTGGATTGACAGGACCATTTGGAACCAGGGAAGCACTCTTCCACATATAGCAATTTAGAGAGGGGGATGGCATTACACCAACATAGATACACACACTGGGCTGGCTTGATGGACAAGAAGGACTTTAGATGGGTCTGCAAAGCTGATAAGTAATAAACATGGTTTTAAAATTAATGAATATGGTTTAAGATACAAACACAGTCTAAAAAACAAATTCACTGCAAATATTGTATATTTGTAAATATAAAATCTACAACTCTTGTAAAATTAAATTTAAAGAGTTCACCTGGGTGACCTGGCACCACATATAATGTCAGAGAAGACTGAGGAATTCTAGAAGTCAAAACTGATGTCAACGCCCTGGCACCCTTGGTTTGGTGGTTTGGGATTCCAACTCAGCCATACTTTCTAGCAATCATAACACTCTGAAGATGCTTTGGACATGGCACACTGTCACAGAAATCCTATCTGTAGCTAGAACATATTCCAAAAATGTGCCAGAGGTGACAGGGGACAGTAGACTTAGGAGGATCAGTTAGGTCTCCATCACACCGTGCACGTTTCAGAGTTCCGGGTTCTCGTCAGCCAAGGCAGTGAAGAAAAGAAAGGGAACAGGGAAAAAAAACACACATGGGAACATTTGACTAGAGGTGGAACCTGTGGAGTTTGCAGGTAAATGTAGCAATTTTCAAAGCAGCAGCGAAGGTCTCTCTCTCTCTCTCTCTCTCTCTCTCTCTCTCTCTCTCTCTCTCAGCAAGCCGGCCAAACTAAAGAGGGAAAAGGAGCAAGAGAAAAAGGCAAGCTGTTACAGCACATCAGGACTAATAGTTTTATCTCAATGTGACCTTTTGTGGATTCACAACAGTTGACATTGAAATAGATCTGTTTCCCCTTAAAGTGCTACTATTTCCCTCTACTCTTTCCTTCCTCCTCTTTTGCCCGTGTGCATTTAAATAAGCGCCTAAAATGCAGACCCCTTAATCAATTAGGGTCTAAAGCACAAACTACTTTAAATATGTGGAAGTCAAAAGACACAACACAACACATAATACTGTCAGATGAAGTAGACTTGCCCACGTGAAAGCTCACATGGCACTATGTTTTTGCAGCTGCTGAAAAGGCCCTATACTTGCAAGCCATCTCTTTCACCTCCTTGAGGGATGGCGCTTTCAGGAGGGCTCCCTAGCTAGATCTTAATTGCTGGGTAGGTTCACATGGAAGGAGGCGGTCCTTCAGGTATCTAGGTCCTAAGTCATTTAGGGCTTTATATGTCAAAACAAGCTATTTTGAATTGGGCTCAGACAACAACTGGTAGCCAATGCAGGTTGTACAGAATCTGTGTGATGTGATTCCTGGCAGCTGCAATCGCCGGGCCATCTTCAAATCCTGCCCCACATAAAGTGCATTGCAGTAATCAATGTGGGATGTTACCAGTGCATGCGTAACTGTCATAAGGCTCCGCTCACCCAGGTAGGGCCGCAGCTGGTATATTTTCCGCAGCTGAAGTTTGTAAGTAGCATTTGTTTGCTGTTAATGTCTCCACTTGGTTACTACGTATGTGTGCAGTAAAGAAAGAAGCATAAACAAGTCTGTAATTTCAAGCTATTGTAAGTAAAGATATAATTTTATTATTTCTACTACACTCAGAGGGAGCTTATTGAGAAAGCAGTGGACTTATGGGACCTGTTTCTTCTGTGAGTTTCGCATTTATGCTACATTGCAAAGGAAATTTCACCAAAAATTTAAAATTCTCCAATAGAAACAACATAGGGAATTGGTTTTTTGTAATTCTGGATTTCCGGTCCCAGAACCCACCTAGAATCTCCCAGGTTTGACCTAAAAATGAAAGTCCATAAGTATCCTGTTACCTCAATGTAAATGGAAGAGCAATAAAATAAGCATTCTCCCTTCTCTGGACGACCTCCCGGACATATTCCCATGATATCACTAGATCTAAGGTCAATCATGCAGCTGTTCAAACAGGAGGAAGCTTGAAGGTGGACATTTACACGACTGTCCATCTGCTCCCTATTTAGACAACTGGGTACTGAGGAACCCACAAGTGCAAGAAAATGCTATAAAGAAGATTTCGACCAAAGTACTGTATAGATTAGTCTCAAAAGAAGTCACAGAGGCAGAAATGTCATTTCAGTTCTAAGTGTACAAAGTTAGCTATAAAAGTATTCAAAAATCCCCACTATGGTAAGCTTATATCCCTAGTTATTAACTGTATGTTTATATGTCATATTTTAGTTATTATAAACTTAAATTATGCTAAAGAGAATTCCACATTCCCTTTTCATTAAATTTACAAGTTGTTCCTCCTTAAAAGTTTCCATTGTTTTAAACACGACCACAATTTAACGTTTTCATAGAGGAAAATTTCAACCAAGTTTTATAAATCAATGTTTATAACTCTTGTTCTTAAAAAAAAAAAAAGCAAAAACGCACTACCTGACCTTTTGAAAATGACACTGCCATTACTCCAATGGAATCTTGATTCTTGAGGTTCATTCCCCAGCGCCCCCCCCCCAGCATTCTCGTATGAATCTCTGCATCTGATGTGTTTTCCCCTTCTTGAGGAAAGGTAGCTCACTGGGCTGTTGGGAAAGATTGAAGGCAAAAGGAAAAGAGGACGGCAGAGAATGAGATGCTTGGACGGTGTCATCGATGCAACCAATATGGATTTGACCAAACTCTGGGAGGCAGTGGAAGATAGGAAGGCCTGGCGAGCTCTGGTCCATGGGGTCACGAAGAGTCGGACATGACTGAATGACTCAACAGCAGCAGCAGCAGCAGCAGCAGCAGCAGCAGCAGCAGCAGCAGCAGCTCACTGGTGCCATATATACCATGGTGTGGAGACTTGGCAACCCCCTTTTTGTCCACCCACCAAGCTGAGTGTTATCTAGCTATTTCCTCTTTCTCTTTCCCCACTCTGTACTGTAACATCATTGCTTATTTATTTTCAGCTCTGTGCGTTTTTAGTAATTACAACCACCCATGGATTGGCTGCTGTACTGACTTCCCATTGAAATCAGCAGGGTGTAGAGTCTTCCACTTTCAGAACTCCCACTGATTTCAATTTACAAAGATTTCTGTTAATGTTCTCCTGACTGAAACATATGAATGCATAACACTTTTAATGATCTCAAAATGAATAAACCATACACTTTGTTCTGGTGTTCACTGAACATAACCGCAAATCACAACATTTTCCTCCTGGGTCTGATCTTGCCATAATATTCCCCATTTACACATTTACTTTTGAAAGCCAAGCCTTAAGGTTTCATTTACATGTGGAGAACATTTTATAAAAATGTCTTTGACGTCCCTTTTTATTAGAAAAAAAGTGCGGATTTCCTGCAGATTTTAAAACATTTGTTGCCATAGATAAATAGAAGATAGATGGTAGAAAGATGGTCAATAGATCAATCACTTGATAGACAGACAGATCAACTGAGTCAGGAATATCTCTGCTGATAGACATTTTAGCAAAATGATTTGGATTTATGTTTTAGCAATTAGGTTTTGTCTTTGGCTACTGTGTTAATAATGACTGAGTTTGAATTTGGAGAATGGATTGGCTCAGTGGTTCCCAACCATAGATCCAGCATAGACCAATCCATTTATCTGATATACAGTATATTCCATTTCTCCTCCAACAAGCCAGTTTTAAATAGAGCATCTGATAATATGAACTACAAAATTTACACACACTACAAACACACATAAGACACCCTCCCACATCCAGCTGCAACAGCCAGGAGCAAATCCCTGAAACAGTCACACAGATCAATAGATTTAACTTTCTTTTATTCTCTTTGCATGCCTGCTGCTTCCAGCACTGAACTGTTCCTGCACTCTTTTCCATTTCAAAACTATGTTTCCCTCCTCTCTATATTAGGAAGGAGCTTAATACTATAAAAACAAGCTTCAAATACTGAAATGACTGTCTAGAGCATTACCGCCTTGAGTACATTAAAATTGAAGACAAGAATGTATAATGAATTTCCATGCCCCGATGTAATCACAGATTGCCTGCAAGGCCTAGCAATAAAACTGTAATGCAATTTTCTTCAGATACTGTATGTTAATCTGTTTCCGACTATTCACTTCACGTCCTGTATTTTATGGAGAGTAGGAACAACAGTTCACATAAAGGCCATGATAAATGGCCAGTAACCATGAGCTGAATCTAGACATAGCCATAAATCGTTTAAGCCCCATTGATTTCAATAAGCCTTTCCTCAAATTTGGTTTAAATTCTAATTCTGGGCCCAATCCCATTATGATAATGCCAAAAACTGAGCTATATGAAACAGTCCCAGAATACAGATGAAGGCTAAAAGGAGCAATGTCCTAATGTGGCCAAATGTCTATGGTGTAAACTAATCACTTTTTCATCAAGCAATGTGACTGAAATGTATGCATATTTCATTTGCAAGCATTTAAAATAGTTAAACAGAACAGTTTCTAAATCCAGGTGTAAAGATGCACAAGCTATTTCAGAAGAATTATAATTTATGTGATAACAGTTTTGTTCAGTATGTTCTACATGCTATTTTATTGTGTTTTTCCTATGTACCTCTGGTCAAAATTCTTATAGATTCATTGTCATTCTTATTTTATTTCAGTTTCTGAAGCCGTCTTTGGTCCAAACAAAGTAAGATAAATGTCAAAACCTGTTAAATATAACCTTTAAAGAACAGCTATAATGCTACTGTATCTCTATCTATCAGGACTTCAAGTATACTAATGCATAACAAGATAATACTTTACATGTTTATTCAAGAGTATATGCCATCAAGTTCAGTGGGATGAAACCCTTCCTGATGGGGTTTTGGGGACAGGGCTGCATCCTAAATGAGTCCAAAATACCACAAGGAGCCATCAGAACAGCAGCAGCCTTACAAGCTCCGTAATGTTAAGTTGGAAGTGTTTTTTTTTTTTTTTTTGAAATACTGTAATGTTTTAATTATGCACAACTTCTTTGTGGCTTAATAAGTTTCCTCAGAAATTAAATAATGAGATTTTATGAGGTTCAATATAACAAGTTTTCCACCAAATATGACTTTAAACTTTAAAAATGTATACACATTGAATTTGATATTATGTTCTATCAAGGCAGCAGCCATCCTAACACTGTTTTCTGTGAGCTATTCTAGGCATGTTTCATTGTATCCAGAGTAGAGATGGGCAAAAATAAAAGATGGAACACTGTTTCATTGTTTTGTTATGAAATGAAACAATAGAAACCATTTTGTGATGAAACAAACTGGACCACCTTTTTTTTTTTAAATGAAGCAGGAGAGCTTGACGAAGCTTCCCTGCAAGCCCCCCAAATTTGGAGATATTTGGGGTTCAGGGGGCCAAGTTATTCAACTGCAAAGAGGGTCCACCCAGCTAATTGCAAAAGTGCTGTGAAGCACTCACCATGCCAGCAATAGGTCAGTTTATTACTTCTCCTTGGTAGTTTAATCTATTGCCAGCACATGCCACACAGCAATTTTGCAGTTAGCTAGAGGGGATCTTTTTTGCAGTTGAATAACTCAGCCCCCTGAACCTGAAACCTTTCCAAATTTGGGGGGGCTTACATGGAATAGCTTGAGGAAGCTCCCCTGCGATTTCCATGCTGCTAGATGCATGTGGGATCATTATTTTTTAGTACACATTTTAACATCCCTTTAAAAAACTGGATGTTTAGACAGCCCCCCCCCCCCCCATCCCAAGTACTGCTGATGAGAACTAAAATGCTGGACCATTCTTTCGATCTGCTTCTGCTTCTCCTCTTTCATCCTATAATCTACTGTTTTGGATGTTGACATTGTTGATTATGTTTATATTAACCTGGTTTTGAGTTTATTAATAAGACATATTTACTTATACTTGGTTTATTGTATATTTCTACATTTTGTGTTTTTAACTGCTTTCCATCGCACTTTGGACCAGATGGTCATAGTACCAAAACCAAATAAATATATAAATAAATTTCATTACCAATCTGAAACAATTGCCAACAGCTGCTAATCTGCTTTGTGAACTACAAAAACCAGTCATTATAGAAGCAGGCCATCTCATCTGAAATTTTTTTCAGGGTGTCACTCATAGTTTTTAGCTATAACTCTTGTATCTGTCCCTACACTAGCAATGCTGAGAATCAAGAAATGTTTGGTGATGTTATGAGCAATCAAGCCAAATTGATTTAGGGCCTCCAGGACTCCTCTTCACATTTTCCTTTTTTTATATATAGAAAGATACTGATAAATCCAAGTTTCTGAAATTGCTTGGAAACATACTGTGGAAGTGACAACACACTCTGTAGCTCAGCACGGCAGGCCCATGAACTGTAACACAGCTTTCTGCCACCTTCCCATTGACAGCTTCTCTTGTGACGTTGCTAGTTGTTGCCATGCCAGTGCTACCATTTGCACACACCATTTATAGATTTACAGGGCAGTGAGCCTCAAGAGGGCACCCAGAGTGTTGGAGTTTTTAATATAGATCTAAAATATAACTGGTGAAAAAGTGTCTTTAATGAACATCACGCTGCAAGTTGAGTGAATTTAAATTACATAGGGGAACAATGGAGGAGTTTCCCTTGACAGAATTATTTACTCTAGCTATCAACCTGCAATTCACACAAGAAGTTAAGGTAGATAACAATCATATTGACTTATTGTAGGCAGAAAATATAGTTGGTAGGCCACGTATGTGCTTCTCTTCAAAATGCTATTATAAATGTACAAACTGGGGAGGATTTCTGAGTACTTAGGAGACAAGAGGAACTCAGGAGATTTTTAAAATAGGTGAATGTGATGAAAAGAGAGCCCCCCCAGCTGATTCTTTGGCTTTAAGACAAATGCATCTCCTCCCCTCAAAACACACACCTTTGCAGCTAAAATAATTTTAGCTTGAGTGCTGGCTTACCAAACGTTGTTCTTCCCTTTTGATTTCTATCCAGGATTACTTCTTTTTAAAGGTGTGACTATATAGCAGAGAAAATATACTGGGATCCATTGCAATCCCCCCCCCAAAAAAAACTGGGTAGCTGTCCAGACAATAAACAATTTGCAAGAGACTGCAGAACTGCATGTTTGCACAGAGCACAGCTGTCAAGTCTCCTGTATTGGGTGGGAGTTGCTGTTTTTTACCATTCTTTCCTGCCATCTTCCCAGGTGATCCTTTTTCCCGGAAATGTCCTTTTTTTTTTTACTCTGGCCAGTGGCACAGAGGAAAAAGAATCACCCGGTAAAGACAGTGGGAAAGAGCAGCAGTGGCGAACCTTCAGATTCTGCCGGGGCTGCTGGCTCGTTGCTCCACCTCCGTCTCTTTGCCACCTCTGCCGTGCACTGGAGCCACCAAGTTTGGAGCCCTGGTGAGGCAGGGAGCAAGCAATCCAGCCAGCCAGACAGAGGAAGGAAGTCAGCCAGCCAGCATGTGGGCAAGGAAGCGACCAAGCACGCTGGAGGCCAAGCCTTCCCTGCCTTCCATCTCCCCCCCCCAGCCCCAGTGTCGGATGCTGGCAGCAGGAGTGGGAGGAGGCGTGCGTATGTGCATACATGCATGCACACATTATTTCAGAAAGGCCAGGCGCCCCTCCCTCCAAGGCTGGGGCAGGGGGTTGTGGCTGGCAGCAGCGGCCAGGAGGAGCTGGCCCCTCCATGCCCCAAAGAAGAGAAAGTGGTGAAGTTGGAGGGGAAAGCCAGCAATCCAGTCAATGGGCGGGTGAGCCTGAGGGCAAGAAGCTGACAGCAGGATAAAAACTTGCTTGTAGCTGCGGGGACCTCCTCCACTGCCACCACCCCCACCCCTGGGAGCATAGGAGCAAGTAAGTAGGCTTCGCGCTCCCTCCTCCACCTTGTCTTCCCGCCTCAAGCAGTGTGTGTGTGTGTTTGTGTGTGTGTGGGTTTGGATTTGGATTTGGATTTGTGTCAGGGTTAGGGTTAGGGTTAGGGTTAGGGCATTGCAACTCTCTCCTCCCGTCCCGGCCAGCGCCAGGGGAAACTTGACACCTATGGCACAGAGCATCAAGACCAAAAGCTGCCTTTGACAAGGTGCTAATTGCCAATTTCAACTTCATTTTTAAATTTTAGTTTTCCTAGGTGACCTAGCAATGATCTGTTCCAACACTTGAAAACTGTTTTTTTTTAAAAAAAAAAAATCAAACAAGCAAGGACTGTTTGTAGACAACAGGTGCTTAGTCGAGGAGAAATGACACCCACAAGAGTGCCTCTTTGTCTTTGGATCGAGCAGTCATAATGGGCAGAAACCATGCCTGACAAAAGCAATGTCAATCTAATTGCAGCACATTTAAAGCATCCTTTCTGGATTCTTGATGTCATGCAGTTGCCAGATTTTAATTCAGGTGCCTGTGCCTAAACTGATGAAAATTGTGGACTAAATAGCCAATGTAGTCTCCCCCTCAGATCATTTTTAACTCCTCCTTTACTTTCACCTGGGCATTCCTTCTATCCCTATCTCCAAGTTTAGGAACTTGTGGGAAAAGTTTTGGTTAACATCACACAGTGCAAACCAGAGATATGTACAATTTTGTTCCAAATCTAGAGCTCCTATAATAATAGCAACAAGTCACAAGATAAGGAATTTTCAGATATCATTGCCAAATCTGGATATGACTCACTGGCCAAAATCCTGTTGCTTAGTGTACTAGTGAATCACTGTAGATTAGTCCCATTCAATCAATGAGGGTTTACTTTGTTAACTGCACCTCTGTAAATTCCATTGATTCAAGTGGGCCTATTCTAACTTACTTAAGCATAGTAAGTTGCAGGTAGAAGTAGGCACATTTGAATCAACTGAATAGATGGAGGAGTTTACTCCCTCAATCTCTATTGATTCAATGAACCTATGAAGTGCAATACATTGGACTAAACAACAGGATTTTGGCCATTAATTTAATTTTAATGACATTAAAATCTATTTAAATTAAAACACAAAAACTGCTATGGATATGAGTTTGGAGCAGCCAGATGTGTTTGTAAAAATGTGTGTACCCTGCCTCCAGATAGCCATATGTTTTCAGAAACCCACAAACAGTTTATGGCTTGTAAGCAAGCTTCAAGGATACTACTGACTGTTTCTGATGTTTAGTGCAATCATGTTCTCGCTTGGGAAATAGGTGCAGTATATAAATCTGAAAATAAATAAATAAAATAAATAAATTGAGCCAATTGCATTATATTGGGCAGAGGAAAAGAGAGAGATCCCTAGGTAGCATTTCCTTGGGGCAGATTCACAACCTCTTCTGACACTTGCAAATTTAATCTGCTTGCTTACAGAAAAAGCACCAAAGTGTCTGTAGAGATTCTGAGTCATCCAAGTGAAAGGGAGATGACTGGTGGCAACTGGACCTCTTTTCCAAGGACCAAAGTCAATTCATTCCAGACCAACAGCATCCTGTCCATAGATGCCTCCACAAAGACTCTAAAACTTTCTGTATTGTGGTGTGTCTCTGAAACAAAGATGTTAGATTGTTACATGGAGGCAACAATCATGAAATAAATTCTATCCAAACCACCTAAACAGAATGACATAAAGTCATAATACTTGAGGTGATTCTACTCTTTGTGTGCACATTCACCTCTCGTCTTTGCTTTGCTCTGCTTTGGAATAATTAAAATCTCATCCTTTGATGTCATTCTTGTTCTGGCTTCTAACCATTTATGTACCACTTCTATGTATGCAAAATGCTTTGCAACCCTTATCTAATTCCTTCCTGAAAAACAAAATTGTCACTGTTAACCAGTTCCTGGATTTGTATTATACTACTGCCAATTTGGACTTTTTCAACAAAGGCTCCACTGCTGTTTAAACCTAAGAACTGTAAAATGCATTGCCTTATCTGGCAACTCTGCAGACCACAGATAAGAAAAAACGCCTGGAAGCATGAAGCTGATTTGGAAGTGAGACCATTCCTTCTGTTAAGAAAACATTAGGGATAAAACAGCATGGAATTCAAATGCTTTCTCAGCTCTTTACCAAGTTTTTCTTGGAAATGAAATGCCCAGCTACACTGTTGTGGTAACAGAAGAGATGGGTGGGTTCAATATTACTCACCCCACTGCCTGGCAGTCTTGCTGTCTGAATGGCTGATGTGTTCTCCGTGGTGGTGCTAGAGAATTCCAGGACTGTGTTAATCTGGGGAATTTCAAAATTCATGATGTAAAATTTTGAGTATATAGCGTGTTAAAATAAGTAAGGGCAATATAGACAAAGCAGCCCTGAAAATGTACACTGAACAGCAGCGTATTAAAAGGGCTTCTACAAAACAAAACAGTATATCCTTGCAGCCATGCCAGCCACATGGACATGGACTTGCACAACACTGGCTCTTCGGCTTGAATACGGAGATGAGCAACGCCCCTAGAGTTGGACACGACAAACACGCATGTGCAGGGGGAAACTTTACCTATACCTTTTTACAAAACAATTAGCTACTTAGCCAAGTTTGTAGGCAAGATTACTACTGTATAATATTCCTGACAGTTGATTGTGTTTACAAATGATAGCTGTAAACAAAGGAGAGGATTCAAAATATCTTCAAATAATTGTTTTGCAATGTGCAAAGTGTTAACATGACAGATAACTGGCATTTGCGGACCCTGTGATTTTTCTCTATTATATTTTACTAAATCCAATGACTTGCTGTAGTTCTCTACATTATATTAATCTGCAATATACTTTTCGGGTTGAAGTTCAGCCTGGAAAGTATGACACGGTGAAAGCACTTAACACAGGAAGCTATTAATTCTGATTGGAGAGAATTAATGTAATAGCTAAGATGGAAACAGGATTCTCTGCATTCTAGTGCTTGCTTTGCCACTCACCAGGTGCGTGGTGGCGGGAGTGTGCAGGGGCAGGCGTGGGGCACGCGGGTGCACAGGTGGGCATATGTTTGTACGTGCATACGGTGGCAACAAAGAGCTGGAGATGGAGCCACCGCGCTCGGTCGCCTGCCTGTCTGCTTGCTTTGCTGCTCGCCTGGCGCGCGGCAGCATGAGGACACAGGGCCTCCTCCCCCTCCTCCCCCTCCAGGTGCCCCCAGATTTCAGCACCCGGGGCAATGTACCCCTTTTCTAAAGAAGCAGTTTCTGCCTTCAATGGAGAGCCCCACATGGGCTCTTCTGTTGATACCAGGTTCGGGACCCTCATTGTCCTCCCCTCCTCCTCCTTGTTGCTATGGTCCAACAATTCATCCTGCCCTCCTCTAGGTCCAGTCTTTGCCCAGAAAAAGCAAACAGAGGCTGGCTTTGATCCTCATTGTTCTTAATCACTGCCCACCCACTTGGAGAGTAAATAAGTAAGAAGTGCAAGAATCAGGAGAAGGTGATTCCAGGAAGCCACAGTAGGGACCCCTGGGGGGCCACTGGCTTTGCCAGAGGCTGATCCTGCCATGGCCACCCAGAGAAATGATGCACAGTGCCTAGAGAAATGTTGGTGGCTTGATTAGTTGGGAAAGATAGCATTTATTTGTGCTGCTTATTCTCTAGTTTTATATTCTCTGTGTGTGTGTGTGTGTGTTGCATCGTTACAGTCGTGACCGACTCTAGAAGAATGCTAAGGCATTTTTTCTATTTATCATGCTTTGCTGTTTCATTTACATGAGTCAGTGGTATTAGTGTCACATGAGTCAACAGTGTTTTTCACCTGTTCTTAGAGAACCAAACTTCAATTGCAACTAATAGCAAGAATCATTGTTCATTAACCAAAAGTACATGCCCATCCATCAAAAGAGATACAGTTACTCTGAACACCTTTAAAGCTGTAAATAAATAGTTGCCCTCCTACAATCTCATCTGCTGCTTCTGACAGCCCACTTCCCAGAATCACAGGATGTACCTGGAACAGTCATTACGCAGTCAGGTAATTTTCAGAGATATATCTGTTAGTCTCATCCTGTATCATAAAAGAAAAAGAAAAACAGAAGTATTGTGGCAATTTGAAGACTGGCAAATTTAGTTGTGAATTTTTCAGGCTGTTTGGCCTTCTTCTGGAAGTTTTTCTTCCTGACCATTCACCAGACTCTGTGGCCAGCATCTTCAGAGGGCAAGAAGCTCAGGGAACTAGGAGTTCTCTCTGTACTCTGGGGTATAGAATGAGTGGGACTGTGGGGTTTTAAAGTTGTGGGAAAGGGGAAACTTGCCCTATGCAGGATAATAGGTGTTAGTCATTGTATTGTCATGAATGGATTAAGACGTTTAATTGCAATCAGGGAAGGCAGCAATCCTCTGTAGTTGATGGGTGTTGTTAGCTGTTCCATTGTGTAAACTGATCACTGGTGCTTTGGGCTGGGTGGGAATCATTGAGCTTTGACCTTTTTGAACTCTGCAATTTTTAGTACTGAAAGCCAGGCTTTGTTGATTTTTAGACTTTCTTCTTTTTTGTTGAAACTGTGCTTTTATTTGTGGATTTCAATGGCTTCCCTATGTAGTCTGACATGGTGATTGTCCAGTACCTCTGTGTCCTGGAAGAGGATTACATGTCCAGTTTTTGTTTCCGGGTGTGTTCAGCTACTGCTTATTTTTCTGGTTGTTTTAGTCTGCAGTGTCTTTCATGTTTTTTTTAATTCTGGTCAGGATGCTGCACAAATTTATTTCAGTATGAGCATTTGCAGACATAATCAACTTCCTCAGACCCATGGGGTGCAGTATTTACCCACAGATTTATATGCATTGCATACTGTGCATTATTGTGAGGGTTGGGGACCAAGTGAGGTGGGGATACAGGCATGGGTAGCTGGTTGAGTACTTCCCAGCTTTCTGTGGTTTTATTCATTACAATGGATTTAAGAGATATGCACAAGCAAGGAGCCCAAGTCCTTAAAGGATCTCCCCTCTTCCAAAAACAACATATTTTATGCAGTTATTTAAAATATTTTAAGACCATTTTTCTCCTTTAAAAAATCCCAAGGTGACAGTAGCATAGCATAGTTTCAGGTGTTGTGTAATATTGGGTCAAGTATTGTGCCTCAACCTGTGGACCTGCTGCTGCTGCTGCTGCTGCTGCCACTTTTCACCACACACCCTCCTCCTCTTTCCATTCCTGGTTGGGGTACCTCGCAGGCACCTTCCTCCTCCTCCAACATCATCCCTCCTTCCTCCATCTTCCTTACAGGACTAAGTAGACCTCCTCTGCCTACCTTACAGGACTAAGTAGACCTTTTCCAGCGTTATTTTCCCAACTGGCCTCCACCTTGGTAGACTCCTTCTCCCTCTCTCAGTATCTCTCCAGTGGCTCTGCACACCTGTGCCCATGTGGGTATGGGCAGGAGAGAAGCACTGCAAGCTCTCAGCCAGAGGACTTCATCATCATCTCCCTCCTCTTCTGGAGTCAGACTTACTCCCTCCCTGCTCCTGCCTGCCACTCTCCAGCTGCCCCATTACATCTGGGCATGGTTCCCGCCCAACCATCCCTTTGCACTTTGGCTGCTGCCACCAGAGGGGGGAGGATGAGGGCAGGTCCGCTGGCAACAGCAAGACGGTCATCTCCTCTGGTACTTCCATGGTGCCCCTAAGAATTTTGCTCCAAGGGCAACTGCCCCTGTGGAGCACTGTACACTAGGCCACTACTCACCGGGGCTGTTTTTTGTTGTTTCTCAATAAATCTTGTTTGCCCTGACTAGACTAAGAGATGCTTCTTCCCCCTCTTGCCTCCTTTTCATATCATATGCTTCCCAAGCAGCACACCCATCTCAGCTTCCATCCTGGCAGGTCGTTGTTACCAGCACTCTCTCCTGACTTTGATTATCCATTATCCATTCACTGTCAGCAACCAAGCCAATAAACATAGCAACTTATAGCCTACAACCCCACATATCCCTTAACATTTAAAAAAACACACACAAACAAACTGGAAGTTATGCCGGGTTGGGGGGGAGCATGGCTACTCTGCCACTTCGATGGCCATTCAAGGTTAGCAGCAACCCCATTTATGAGGTTTTCCCAGCCCAGCAGTTAAGAAAATCATTAAGAAATCTCAGGGTTGGGGGAAGCAGTTCATAAATATAAAGCACCTGCCTGTGGTTAAGCCTAAGTCTCAAAGCAAAACAGACTGTGATACAATAGGAATGAATGCTGGTGCAGCTGTATGTGGAATACCTATCAATTAGAGCCCCCCCCCCCCGCCTGCATGCCATTCTTAAATGCATCTGCCGGCAGTGTTAGGTACTGCTTAAGAAAATGGTGAAGCCATGTAGGAGTTCACCTTTGTCTATAATATGCATAATCTGAAGGTGGCAATTTTCTTTATGTAGGGGGGAAATTGCTCACTTTCCTGAACTGTTTTCAAAATGAGGCTGAGGGAACAGTGGCGAAGCAAGTACTTTGTCCACCCACATAGGGTGAGAATGTGTAAATACACAGATCTTTAACAACAGTGACCAACCCTTGTAATCACACTACAGAAGCCACATTGAACAGGAAAATGCTGTCAAGGCCCACTAGGGAATGGAAGCCATGCTAAAAGGATGATGTGCCTCAAGGCTATCATACACCCCTTTTCCAGATGCATCTCTGGACCAAAAGGATATTTTGCTGTCTAAACCAATTGTTTCAAGGGCAGCTGGATTCCATAATGAACACGACTGAATGAACTTCAGTGTTTGTCAAGCAGATCTACATTTTAAGTAGGCATGTGTAGTCAGTTGGACAACTTGTCAGCAAACCCTGTCATGCACGATACCAAGAGGGAATAAAGTCTAGCAAACTCCCAGTCGAAGGCTCCCAGTTGCCCACTCCTGACATGCACAACCATGGTGAGAGACATGAGACATTGCAATGTGGAATAGATCTGTTTCTTAGAAACAGAGATCATTTCCCAGCAAACAAATAAAGCATGATTACACTTGGAACTTTTATTTATTTTTTGTTTATATTTAGATCCCACCCAACTGGACAAACTGCAATTCTGAGTGCTTTACAGCAATCAGGACAACAACAATAATAAAAGAAACAACATCACAAAAATAAGAAATTGACACAAATAAATTAAACATAACAACAACCATAAAAAACCCCAAACCATCCAACATCTGATATCACATCAGCTACCCAACAACAAGAGCACTTTAATATTTTTTTTAATTACAATAGTGGGATGAAGTGAGAATTAGCAGATCACCACTAAAATGTGGTTTGGAAAAGCCTGCCTAAAAGGCCTAAAAGGCCTTGTTTTAAAAGCTCTTTTGAAAAAATACAGGGAAGGAACCTGTACCTGAAAATAAGATCTTATAAAACTGGGAAAACAACAGGAAAGAGCAACTCATTGGGCCACCAGTGACTAGACACAACAGCTTCAAGAACTAAATGCAGTCCATCAGCTGCCAGGTCACCATCCATTGCCTAGTTAATAAAATCAATGTTGAGATAACTTCATGCCGTTGTACACTGTGGTTTTTCTCAAGTTCCCAGCTTGAAGCCTGGATACAGCATGGCTATATCCAGGAAGAGTACTAGTAGTAGTATCTTCAGAAGACTAAGATGCAAGAGGTAGTATGAGATACGGTATGGTTCCCAAGCCTCTGAAAAGCTATCAGATTCAATTCCACATACCTGATTGTCACTGGATCTTTTTCTTGTTTAGTCAGATCCAGGATCAACAACTTTTGGTTCTCCAGATGTTGGGCTGCAGCATCTAGCAGCCAATACAAAGAGGATATAAATTATTTCAAACTAATTTCTAAATATTTTGTCCTAATTTTTGCTAGACACAATTGGATTAGTGACTTAATTTAATTAGCCCCCCATTAATTTAAAAGTATATATTAAATATGAAAATTAGAAGGGTTTTTAATTAATACATTAAAACACCACCATGCACAATCCTTGTCCAGGCTGGCTACATAAAGTGGCCAATGGCTCACCACAGAGTGGATTGTGAACATTATAGATCAGTGATGGCAAACCTTTTAGAGATTGAGTGCCCAAACTGTGATTCAAAACCCAATTATTTTTTAAGCACCCCGGGTTAGAAATGCTTTGGGTGCTACCCTTCAAGAAAGTTAGGATCGAAGGGAAGGCTTTTGAATTTCCTGTAGCCGCAGCACCCTCACTGTGCTTGTGGGAATTCAAAAGCCTGATCTTCGATCCTAGCTTTCTCAAATAGTAGCACCCCATCCACCTCTCTGCCCTGAACAGAGAGATGGATGGGGTGCTACACTGTCGGGAAAGCCAGGGGTAGTGGTGGTGGCTTGTGGGCTCATTCGTAGCCCCCGTTTACTCTCCAGCCACACTGCTTTTGGGATGCCCAAAGTGGTGAGGCTGGAGAGTAAACGGGGGCTACGAATGAGCCCACAAGTCTCTGCCTCCCCTTTGCCCGGCTCTCTGCATAGAGCACATTGGCGTGCCACGAGCAGAGGGGAAAGTGCCGTGGCTCTGAGGGGGCAATGCCGTGTGCACTCAGAAAGGGTTCCATGTGCCACCTTTGGCACCCGTGCCATAGATTCGCCAACACTGTTAGAGATAAATCACCTAGGGAGTGTTTTTGTCACCTCTGAGTGAAACAAACTATAACAAGGCCCACCCTAAAACTAGTTCACCAGTTTGCCATTTATGGGCAAGTTGATCGAGCGGGTGGTGGCCAAGCAGGTCCAGTAATTCCTGGTGGAAGTAGGTTGCCTTGATCCATTTCTCTAGTCCTCCCATGTAAAGCACATCCTTCCTGCTCACTTTGATTCAAAGTTAACCATGATGTTAAGGATGCAGTTATCCAGAAATGCAGAAAATGTTTTGCATAACCATGGGGTGTAGGGTGGGGAATCAGATTACAAATTCTCGGGTCTTCACTGTTTCCTGAACATGGCACGTGCTTGTTGTAGAATCCTACTGGCATAGTGTCCTATAAGATGCCACCCTTTGTTAACTTTTCCAGTTCAAGCAAATAATCTGGGGCATTTCAAGTGTAAGTAAACAATGTAAGGTTTGCTAGGTATGGAGCTGAAAAGAAGGAAAGCAAAATGCAAGTCCACAGCAATGCTTAGCTGAACAGGTTTTTAGACCAATGCCTTATGGCAGTAATCACTGATCTAGCACTTGCCAGGTGTAATGACTCATACCATCTCCAGCCGGGAGCTAAATTTTGAGATTTATTGTCCAAATCTGGAAAGCAACTGAAACAAACAAACAAAAACAAAAAAGAGGAGCCAATTTCAAGAAGTAAATGCCCATCACTAAGGAAACAGCATCAACCATTGTAGCAAACGTCCTTTTCTCTTCATTTTTTGTTGTTTAAAACTAATAGCTTAGTAAGTGAGAGCCAATAGCAAGACAGCAACTAAAATAGACCCATTAAATCAATGGAACCAATGCAGGTGCTGGCTCACAAACTCCCTCTGATTTAGGATTATAGAAAAAGATGTGCAATAGCTCTGGCATTTATCAACTGATTCCCACCAGTTGTCAAAATGCAGACAGAAAACTCATCTCCCTCCCTTCTGAGAAATGTTCCTGCAAAGTTCTGCCTTTGTCTCATTAAAGCCACCACCACTACCCCCTATTTGACAAGTATGTGAAAGAAATTTAATGTGTTAGTAGACAGCAGAGGGCAAACAGTTACCGAAGAAATGCAATTTTAGGCTTGCACGTCTGAAATAAATGACCACTTTCGTTTCGCCAAGAAAAGCAAATAAATACATAAGAAAATGTTTTTGAAGTGGCAGAAAGGAAAAAAATATGTGAAGACTGGTTGACAACAATTTCCATTCCCCTAGCTCAGTGTTGTCGAGTCTTTGGCACTCCAGATGTTTTAGACTACAACTCCCAGAGTCATTTGTGACTGGCAATAGAGACTTGGAATTCTGGGAGTTGTGGTCCAAAACATCTGGAGTGTCAAAAGTTCACCACCACTGCCCTAGCTAGTCCTAGCTTCTCCTGATTTCATGAATCATGTCATTAAGTCCAACCTGTAGATGCTACAGTGACTTCTGTGATTTCTCATAACTAGAGTGCATGAGCCCATGCATGTGAGTAACACAGAATGTGCTGTATTTTGGCATTCAAGAGTTTTCTCTTATGGAACATTCTTTTTTTCAAATAAAGCAAACTCATTCGCAAACCACGGAGAGAAGATGTTCAGGTTAATACACCAAGGGAACCCAAAACAAATACTTTCTGCCCCATCTCTAACTCCAAATTAATTTATGTAAAGAACTGTGTTAAGATCATAGGCAGTAATAATGACATCTGCCGGTGTGTTTCTTCCTGAACCAGAATCCCTGTAACTCAAGACTGTACAGGGTAGCAAATCATCAAGCACCATTGATGGTGTCACCTGCCAGCAAGGGAGAGGGCATTATTGCTTGTTACCTGTTCAATCTGCAGATGCCAGAATCCAGCCACCACAGCCAGCAAGGCTACTGCTCTGCCTTATAGCAAGAGGTTAAGGGTAGCAGAGTCATTCCACTGCCCCTTTAAAGTAACATTTTATATATAAATTTTCCTTTATACAAATTTCCCATAGGAATGCATTTATGCTATATCTGGCTCTCTAAAATTGAGGCAACTATTAAGATCTGCCTGCCTCATATGGAGAACATAAATCCACATATGGGGAACTCACCTCCCTTTCCTCTGGAACTCGGGAAGAAGGTGTGCTTTATTATTCATGTTCTGTTTCTAGGCTTTCAAAAGCAACTAGGGAGCTTTGTTTGAACAAAATGGCCAGAGCATGGGAAAATTACTTTCTGTATCCTAACAGAACAGGACACAAATGGAAAGACAGTCTAACATCTGGTGGGCACACGGCCTTGACATGTGGAATTTCAGTTCATGCCTGAAAGATGGACGATGCCGTTCAAGAAGGTCAGATATCTCTGTGCCAGCAGGGACATGTTTAAAGTATACCCATGGGGTGGGTGGAAAGAGAGAGTGAGTGTTTTTTGATCCCGGCTGTCATTTTTAATATAACAGCTTGTGCAGTTTGACTGACAGCAAAGAAATGAAAGCAGAACCACTGACTTGTGGAAGATTAACATGTAGGCATTATTTGTATGGTTGAGAGAAATCTTATTAAGGAAGGATAAATT
>JAHTLZ010000114.1:7480753-7494783 GCA_023846285.1 Phrynocephalus versicolor | reverse complement strand
GATCTTGGCAAGGGGACTTTTACTTTACTTTTATTTTTATTTACTTCAAACCCTCTGCAAATTAGTTGCAGTCATCTCAAAAAAGTAACTTTTCCAAGCTGTAGGTTGGATCTTTGTGAGTATGGATGCATTCACGCCCTGAGCAAATTTAGGACTATAGGAAAAGCTATCTTATGTGGGGGGTTTAACCCAAACTTAACCTTTGGTCCACCTAGCTCTCTGCTAATTGGAGGAGAGAATTCCTAAGCACAATTCATGGGGGTCAGGCAGCCCCCAACTGAATGTTTCCTGGAAGACTTCTAATTTCACAAAAACTAAAACATATGGTATGAGATTCATTTGAACAGACAAATTGCTGTTGTTAGTTGGGAGGGTGGCGGGAGTACCTGCCAAACACAAATGAAAATACTGTAATATACAATCCAAAATCGGGGCAATGTCTTGTTTCCAGGCAACAGGTGCCTGTTTCCCTTTCGGTTGTCCCAAAGGAGGATGGTGGAATCACACAATATGTGACAGAAGTAGACGAGGAGTTTGCAAAAGGAATTTCACAGGAACTGAGCTGAGGTCAGCAACATGTGGCAGGGTTATTAAATGAAATGGATAAAGAGAGATACTGAAGTCCAACAGCAAAGCCAACGTCACAACGAAAAAGGTCTGCCCAATCTATGTGTCGGATCAGAAGACCAAAACACACACACCCCAAGAGTCCATTGCCTGGCCAAGATGCTGGCCAAGTAAAGCTACTCCAGACAGTGAAGGCTGAAAACAGAAAGAGGGACTTTAGTTTCTTCAAGTTACAACTGCTGGCAGCGCTCATCTGTAAATGCCATTCAGGGTGGAGCTGCACCATCTCAGAAGTTGCTAGCAGACTACTTCCACAAGTGATGCTCATTTGCTTCTGTTGCTGGCCTCTTTAAGAGTTGTTTCCCTCCAAGCACTCGCCTCAGAGGCTGCAAAGAAAAGAAATATGGAGACATCAAGCCCTCAGCTATTTTCTCAGAGAGTCCCAGCTTGCCTTGGTCTTTGCGGGCTCCTCCTTCCGCAGAAGTTCCCTTTTTCTTTTGGTGGGCCACGGCAATGAATGGTGGGGAAATTGGCTAATCAAATCAAAGGTATAAAGAGACTTAAAGAGTAAAATCTACTTGGTGCTGAGCCTCGTAAAGGTCCAACACACTTCCAACATGAGCTGAAAGAATTCCGGCATAGCTATGAAGGGAGAATCAAACTCTTTGTGACAGCATCAAAGTGGTGGAGTTGTACAACCTCTGCTTGGCAGCTGAACCCCTTCCAGGTCTAAGGAGACATGCACAGAAGAATGACACACTGCTGTGAGCAGTTCTCCTCCAATCTCTCCAAACTGCCAGGCACCATCAGCTGTCCCAGTAATGGATGAGGCTCTGGAGAATCAATTGAAAGGAGTAGCATCAACGTCCATTCTGTCAGCTATCAAGAGGCTGAAAAATGGAAATCATATCCCAGGCACCATATTAAGGTGAACAGAAGAGTCTTTCTTTTTATTGTTTCCGTTTGCAGGAGGCTGGCAGTTGCAGTTGTGATGGTAACTACTGTTCTTTCCCAGTAAGAAAAATGCAGCTAAAGGAGAAGGATGCATTGCCTTGGAAATGGCACACTGCTCTGAGGGCAAGAGAGAGACGCTTGGGACTGAGATCTTCTGCCTCAAAGGGCTAAGTAACTTGACCAGCCTGGGATAGGATATACTCTTACTTGAGTGTGTGCGTGCTGATTGCTACCATATCTCAGGCAGCAGTGACATGGGCACAGTGTTGCACCTGCCATCTTAATACACAGGTTATAGCTGTGGATTTCATTTTCAACCATCCGTACCAAGCTATGTAGAGCAAGCGCTCCCCTCACCCGGCTCCGTGACACAGAGCACACAGAACTGCTTTTATTGTCCCACAATTATAAGACAATCTGTGTCACAAAGTAGACTTAGGACACCATTTGTTGTGTGGAAAGGAGCTTTTGGCAACCTGTCCTGGAGCCAAGCTTGCACTCTGCACATGCACAGGCCTCTGGACCCTGAAGTCAATTCTGCCTGAAGATTGTGCTACCTGTCATGGCTATCCATGAAATTTGTTGGAGCAAATTTTGATTCTCTTTTGGTTACTTTAAGTTGTTGCTGTTCAGTCGTTCAGTCTTGTCCAACTCTTTGTGACCCCATGGACCAAAGCACTTTAAGTACTGCTCTTCAGTTGTGGGGGGCCCGAACCACAATTGGGTAAGAGCTTCAGCTGAGATGAGTCACACCAACACCAGCTAGGGTTGTTGTGACAATTATCAAGATAAGTTATCACTCTAGAAAGCAAAAGGAAATGGAGTATATCTTATGTAGGAAATCTATTAAGAGACAGTGCAGGAGAATTGAGGAACTTATTTACAGAAGCCCCTGATGCTGTCTTCTGTGTATCTAGCCAGGAAAAGAAGATAGAAAAGAAGCTGGTCTCAGAGGAGAAGAGGGGGAAGCCCTAAAAGTAGCATCCTGGAAGAAGAAAGGTAATAGCATTTATTGGATGGGGGGATGAAACAAATAGCAAGCTTTCATGGGTGAAATCCACTTCCTCAATCCCTAATAACAGATAAGAGAGAAAAGCAGATGGAAGGAGGGGAAGGGGTCACTTTCTCTGAGACAGGTGAGATAGAAATAAAGTACAGTAGGACCCCAAGGTTCCAGGCCTTCCAGTGGATAATGGAAACCATGGATAAGAGAGAACACCAAAAAATACTGCTGTTTTGTGACAGTAGCTTGGTTTATGGCTGCTGTTTGTGACAGTAGCTTGCTTTACAGCTGTAGTTTTGAGACAGTAGCTTGCTTTGCGGGTGCTGAATCATTTATTTATTTTTCCCTCTGCCAACTGTGGATAATGAATCAGTGGATACAGGGGTCCTACTGTATATAAATAAAATAAACATACCCAGCTTACCTATATATCACCTGTAGGTAGGTAATTACACTGGAATACAGCAGCAATGTGTGATATCACTGTGATATACACATTGCTGCTGTATTCCAGTGTAATTACCATTTCAGCTTGGCAATTATACATTTTAGCTTGTGTTTAACAGAGAAAATTATTGAAATAATTAGAATGTCTGATTTGTCACAAAAGGACATTTTTACCTCTCATAACTCACAAATTACCTTGCTTTGTTTTGTGACTGGTCTTCATGTCTCTGCAATATTAATGGATGCCCACCTTCTAATGCTGGATTATTTGTAATGAATACTTTGGGATTACTCTCTGCTATGAAAAGGCTGATGTTGACCAGACTGCCTTACTGCCTAAGGAAGAAAAAGGTAGAATTATCTTGAAGAAATGGTGTAGGGACTAGGAAGAATGTACATTTCAGTTTTCTTTTGACTTGTTTTGTGCTGCATTTTGACAGCAGAGAGATATATCTTTGTCAAAAAATCACAGACCCGTCAAAATGAAGTTCATTAATGGGCTTTTCAGTCACCTTGAAATTCAAAGCTGTGCCACAGTGCAAACAGAGAGACACGCATTCCCTGTTGATTGACATTTTTCTTCATTGCAGATATTACTGACCGTAGGTTTGTCTTTAGACTTGTTATATTTAAATGCATACTTAGCATTGGATTTGGGGGCCATGAGAATGACAGCTTGCCATATGTGTTAAGACCTGCTGATGGTGGGGCTCTTAAGGAAGCAACAGCAATGTGAAAATACCACTCACACAGAATTGCTTTTCCACTTTGGGAGGAAAAAAAGGAAAATGCATCCATCTGTAGGATATCACAACAAATGATTGAAACCTGAATACAACAAACTCTTGAAATCTGTAGGATATCACAACAAACTCTTGAAACCTGAATCCTTGCTATAATTTATTATGATTTTGGCTGGAATTCATTTCTGGAGATCACTTGATTTCTTGATGCTAGTTGTTCTCCAACCCAGGTTGAATCTGGAATGTCCTTATTGCTACCCTTACACTGAATGCGACACCTCTACACAAGGATGTTGGGTTTCATCAAAACAAGTCTCTAGGTTCTACAGCCACCTTCTCCTTCTTTTCCCTTTTATTTTACCTTCCTATTTCAGCTCTAGAAATATGTTTCCCATGATAGGATTGACACCTAGTGCAATTTATGCCTTTTATGATTGTCTCATTGTGTTTTTCCATTTGCTTTGGCAATTCTTTGTTGGTCTTCCTCTCAGTCCAAAATGTTCTTAGCCTCCTGTGATAAATCCACATTTCTGGTGTTTCTATCTTTGGTTAGAATGTGTTAAAGTCCACGATCCCATGACTCTTGCACAGAAAAGCCACCATCCTTGATGGTGATGGTTACCTATTGCAGGTGCTTCTGGGACTCAGCATTCCACCAAGGACCTTGCTAGGTATGTTACTTAAAAGACCAGGACACAATTTGCACACATATTGTGCATACTGAAATATAATGATACACATAAATTCAGATGGAATTACTAAGTGTCACTTGAAATTTCAGAGAAGGAGAAGCCAACTAATTAATTTCACATCCATGTCACCTCATGCTAAACCGCGTCTTTGATTAAATCACACCCTGTTCCATTTCATCAGAAACCACTTGTTCCTCTTCAGCTGCAACTAAATTGCAATTAAAAATAAAAATAAAAACTGAAGAAGAGTGTCTGGTAGGATATCACTTTCTGAGCCAGCCACCCACCCCAAAGGCCGCACCTGTACCAACAGTGAAGGCTAACGGAATAGCGAGTCAGCAAACCAGCAACACTTCTCTCCCAGTATCTAGGCCGATTCTGCTCCCAAATCCAAGACACTTTCCTTCTGCATAAAGCTATCCCACTCATCACTTATCATTATTTACATACATTAAAATGAAAAAAAAGTGGTGTAGAATTCCATGGGAGGGATGGGTTGTCAAAACGTTTATCAGGCAGCAGGAGCCCAGTTGGTGAAGGGAAGGAGGCGAGGATCTTTAGGAAAGTAGAGGGAGGGAGGGGCAGGCCAGGTTGGGAGTTTGGGATCAGAGGGAGAGGGACTGGACTGGGCAACATAGGGCAGCATATAGCATGAAAAGGGAACTATTAAAAAGCAGGGGTGACTTGCTTCTCTGACCTGTAGTGTCTCAAATTGTCTCTCCATTTGGTGAAGGCAAGTGACTTATATGACTTATATGATTTATAAGACCCACCGAGAGAGAAATAAGGTTAAGAAATTTGGTGAAGGCAATATGACTTATATGATTTATAAGACCCAGAGAGAAAGAAATAAAAAGAAGGGGTGATGAAGCTCTACAATAAAAACTTCCTTTCTGTCTGCAATACAGATCAGACAGATATACCAGCTCATGAAGAGCCAGACACAGAGGGGGGAGGGCATGATTTAACACACAGTTTAGATGCCTGGAGCTTCTCCTTTGATTTACCAAAAGGTTACATGAATCCTTTCTTCCCTCTTCCTTTCCCAGTCATGTCTCTTCTATCCTGTATCTCACCCCCACTTCTGGAGGGAAATTACCATTGGCACATACAATTCTGCCTGTCAAGAACTCAAACCATCCATTGATATAATAGCTGGAGATAGCAGCAGCAATTCCCAGCTCGGCACTGTAGAAAGGGTGTTAGAGGAAGGTTCTGGGGCGGAGCTTGATAATAGGGCCGTGCCTGGGAACGGGAGGGATACAGAGAATTTCTACTCCAGAAGCAAGCAGCAGCAGCAGCACCAAACTACCAACAACAACAAAATTTCCCCCTAAAACCCTCTACCCAGTAGAGACCTTTAATTGATTAAAAACAGACACTTTCTTTAAAAATCAAACAGAGAAAGCACCCACCCATACAGGAAAATAAAACATACACAATTCTCCCCCCCCCCCAAAAAAACCCCACCAAAACCAATAATGAAAAAAAAAAAAAAACAAGCCAAGCATCAAGGTGCTCCTGGATGAGACTGGGGCCCTCAACACATTCCACTCCAGGTTCAGGGCATGCCACACCACGGCATGGAGATAGCATTGGTTGCCCTATAAATTGACTTTCTGAAGCAAACTGATGGGGGCAAGGTGTCCTGGTTGGTCTTCCTCGAATTCTCAGTAGCATTTAATATTGTAGATGACAGTATCCTCCTAAAGAGGCTCTCCAGGATGGGGATTTATGGCCTCACTTTGGGGTGGCTCTGGTCCATCCTGGAGGACTGACCTCAGAGAGGGCAGCTTGATGAGATGACTTCCCCCCATGGATCTTCAATTGTTCGGTAGGGGATGAACATCTCACCAATGCTCTTTAACCAATATCAGGCTGTTGGGGGGAGTAATCAGGAGCTTTTTGGAGCTCTATCTCCTTTCTACCTTCTGCAATGGATGCTGTTCCATCCCTTGAGTGCTGCCTGGAGTTTATCCTGGGATGGATGGATGAAAGAAACTCCCTCTCTTTTAGGGAAAGTGACTCTCCTCTCTAAGGTTGATAGTTGCAGCTTGGACATTCTACTGGACCTAGCACTTTCCATTGAATCCCAGGTAGTTTCTGTGGTCCATTTTGCCCAACTCCACCTTCAGCAGATCACCCAGCTGCATCCCTACCAGGACATGGGGCCCTCACTATGCTGGTCCATGCATTGATAACCTCGAGATTAGAAAAGTGGGGCTGCCTATGAGGCTAATGTGAAAGCTTCAAATGATCCAGAATACAGTGACCAGACTACTAACCAGGATGAGGTGATAACATCTTATTGCCCCCACATTGGCCACCTTATACTGGTTACCGGTTCACTTCTGCATTAATCCAAGGTGATGATGATAGCATACAAATCCCTAAACAGTTTAGGACCTTGGTATGTGTCAGTGTACCTCTTCCCATCAAGAACCACCTGTGTCACCTGCTCCTCCCAGGTAGGGCACCTGAGGAATTTGATCCTGAGGGAGGCCTAGAAAGTATAAACTAAGAACCAGGCCTTCTTGGAGGTATCCCCTCACCTCTGGAATACTCTTGTCTATCCCATCAAATTCACCTCCCCTCCCCCACTGGGAATATTTAAGCATACATTATGAACCTGGCTCTTTAAACAGGCCTTCCCAGAGGCACTTATGGTATCAAGATTTATATCACCTCTGCCCTTTTCTAATTAACTGTCTTACTTGTTTATATTATGTTGTTCTTTTGTTTAAATATGATTTCATTTATTTGCAGCACTTCTTTTTGTCTTATAATATAATTTATATTGTTGTGAACCACCTCAGAACATCCTTATTGCTAGATGGGTGGTTTAGAAATCCAATAAATAAAATAAATAAATAATAACCAACACCACAATAAGAATATCAGAACATTTCTCTCCTCACACTTCATGCCTTCTATTCTTTTTAGGCCCAAGGCAGTTGTAAGCGGATGGACACGGACAAAAGGAACTGGGCTCCAACAATCAAACCAGATCCTTTTAATGTTTAACAATTCCTGCTGCCATCCTGACCGGATGCTGACGGTAGGCTTTGTGATACTTTTAGAGGAAACATTTCCTTGGTGCCTTGACAGATAGGAAGTGAACGAAAGGATAAGGAAAAGACAAGGAAAACCAAAACCTTTGTGCCCATCTCTTTTGTCAAAATGAAGCATTGAGGTTGAAGAGGGTTTTGTTGTTGTTGTTGTTGTTGTTGTTGTTGTTGTTTGGAATTCAGTGAAAGAAGATGAAAATGAAAGTAACATACTGTTTGGGGGGGGGGATTTTCCCCCAATTGCATTAACACAAACGTCCCATCTCTACCTGATGTCACTGAGTCCTGAATGGTTGTCAAAAGAAAATCAGTCCCCAACTCCCCATTATCAAAATGTCTCCTTTTACTGGATTAATTGAAATGTCTTTACTATATCTTATTGGTAGCTGCAACAGAATATGCTCTTTCATGTATCACCCCATGTTTTAAATATATATCTACTAAGCATTCATAAGCATTTAAGCTAAAGTCAAGTCATGTCCTTGGCATCTCTTATGTGATGCACACAAGAATTTTCAAGATAATGCATGAAGTTCTCTTTTATAAAAACACGATTGTATCATTATTGGAGACAGACAAACTTATGTTAAAGAGAAAGTGTGGGCTTTGATTGAGTGGGCGGGGGAGGCAAACAAGGTTATGTGTCTTTACCCCTTGAATGCTTTCAGGCAGATTATGCAGGAAGTAGCCCTTGAAAGCTATTCTACTTCGGTTCGGGAGTGCCCTTTAACATCCAGGGGTCACTGAAATGCTGAAGGTGGCATTGAAAATAAGCTATGCAGACAGAAAACTGAGGAGACAGACTATCTTGTGCTTCTACTTTATCAGTTTTGTTCAGGACTAACTTGTCTCTTTACCTTCCTTCCAGGTGATAAAAAATTTATGGCTTGCATAAATGCTTCAGTTTTGATGCCAGGCAGCCATAATGTAACAAAGCATTGAGAAAGCACTGATCAAAGCAAAATTTTACTACATCTCATACAGTATCTGTTTCTTCTTTGTGTCATTTGATACAGCAGCCCTCCTCAAAAGATAAGTTGTTTGAATGAATGAATGAATTAAATTGAATTGAATTGAATTGAAATGATTTTATTTACGGTTGTTAACCAAATATAATATACCCGTATATACTCGAGTATAAGTCGACCTGAGTATAAGCCGGGGCCCCTAATTTAAACCCCCAAAACTGGGAAAATTTATTGACTCAAGTATAAGCCTAGGGTGGGAAATGCAGCAGGGCCTGGCAACTCCTCCTTTGTGAGCTTGGTGTGTGTGTGATGATTAAAATGACTTTTAGCCACCGAGGCAAGTGCTTGAGTTGGTGGCCAAAAGTCATTTTAAACATTGTTTTAAAATGACCTTTTAAAAAGTCATTTTAAACATGGGGGGTGTCAGGAGAAGTGGCGCACAATGTTTAAAATGACTTTTAGCCACTGACCCAAACTTGCCTCAGTGGCTAAAAGTATTGACCCGCATATAAGCCGAGGACTCCTTTTTTCAGCCCAAAATTAGGGCTGAAAAACTAGGCTTATACGCGAGTATATACAGTAATATAATAATTTATTGTCTTTGTGTGTATATACATAGTATACAATACAACGAAATTCACAGACACCCAGAGATTGGAATCAACACGCACACACACACACACACACACACAATCCCCAAACACACACACATAAAAAAAATCCCTGAACATTCCCCCACTCACCAAAATCCACCCCCTAAAAACACGAGGATCTACACAACAGCCTGAGTAATACTGTCCAACTGCTCACTGCTGGTGGTCCTTAAGTTCATTATTAAGTGCAATTATACCTCTGGGATAAAAACTGTTCAGAAATGTGTGGTCCAAGTTTTAATTGTTCTGTATCTTCTGCCAGAAGGCAACAGTTCAAAGAAATTATGAGCAGGTTGCCCAGATGTGAGGCAGTCTGCTCTTAAGACTCATAAGAACAGTAATCAGGAAGTAAAAATGATAAGGGAGAATCCAGCATAGAGATGAACAAAAAAGTGACCTCAGGAAGTGAAATCATTTTCAAACTTAATGAAATGGACTCATCGATTAAAAAAGAAAAAAGAAAAAAGAAATTATGAGCAGGATGAGAAGAGTCTCTGAGACTGTTGTATGACTTCCTCAAACAGCGAGGTGTGAAGATGTCATCCAGGGTTGATAGCTGGAGCCTGATGATATTCTGGGCAATTTTAATTATTCTCTGTAGAGCCTTTTTGTCCACTAGATAGCTGTTCCCATACCATGCAATGCCATAGGTTAGGACACTCTCAATGGTGCTGTGATAGTAGGACAGAAGTAAATGCTGAGAGAGATTCATCTTCCTGAGCATTCTCAGGAAATACAGCCTCTTCTGTGCCTTCTTCACAACCATATTGGTATTTATAGTCTATGAGAGGTCCTCTGAGATTTAAGTGCCCAGAAATTAAAAGCTACCAACCCTCTCCATCTCCTCATGTAGAGTGGTAAATGTACATCTCTCTTCCTCCAAAAATCAATTATAACAGTTCTTTAGTTTTTTTGGTGTTAAGTGTAAGATTATTTTCTTTACATCACAGTGTCAACCTTTGTACTTCCTTTCTATAAGAAGACTCATTGTTCTTATTAATGAGCCCTACCACTGTTGTATCATCCGCAAATTTGATGATTTTGTTGGTGTTATAAAGTGGGGTGCAGTCATGTGTGTACAAGGAATAGAGGAAGGGGATTAGCACACAATTTTGAGGAGCTTCTGTACTTAGTACCAGAGTAGAAGAATGATGGGACCCCATCCTTACTGACTGTGGCTTATCTGTCAGAAAATTCCTTACCCACAAACAGATCTTCTGATGTATACCCAATGTATAGAAATAAATAAATAAATAAATAAATAAAATATAAGTAGGCCATGTTAAGAAAAAACCTGTTGAGTAGAATGGTATTAAAAGCAGAGCTATAATCCACAAATAACAGCCTTGCATATGTTCCCCGTTGTTCTAAATGACTCAGTATGGTATGGACAGCAATGGACATAGCATCATCAGTAGATCTGTTACTCCTGTATGCAAATCGACACAGGTCCAAAGTAGATGGAAATCTAGCCTTAATATAATCTAGAACCAATCTCTCAAAACATTTCATAATAACAGATGTTAAATCCTACATGGTACTAAAATATTTTCATACAGCAAGACCTTGTGGTGATACATTTAGTAAAAAGATACAAAATGTATAATATGTATAAAACCATATATAAATACATCAAGGGAATCAGGATGTCAGTATTTCAGTATATCAATCATTAATAATCAGCTCTTAGGGGTTAAACAGCTAGCAAGTGATTAAACAGTTAAGCCAACATTGTGCCCCTGAGTGAGAACTACACTCTATATGACCATCAGAAACTGGGGTTGCTATCAGTCATACTTACATCCAGCTACTGCAGCAGTACAAAATCTAGCAACACAATTTGTGATCTGTGGAAACCTGTCAGAAAGATGTAGCTTCACATAGAATTTGGCAGGTCTCCCAGGGAATTTGTTGATGACAGACTGGGTAAGTTCCTTGCACAGGTCACAATAAAAGGAGCAATGGAGAAAGAAGATGGGCAACAGTTTCTACTTGGCCATTATTGCAGGAATGTAAGCACTCTGAGAAGGGGATGTTTTGGAATCTCCCATCCAATAGTTTGGAAGGGAGCACACTCAGTCCAGCTAAGGTGAAAGCTCATATGATCGTTGTAGACATTGAGCTGGTCAGATATGGGGACATAAATGCATTGTATGTCACTACACTGTGATTACCCAAAAGGTCCACATGTTCCTGAAGTTCTATGTCCCAAATCCTTCATTTGACTGCTGCTTTGGCATTAAAGTAGCCCATCACTATAAGAATCTTGAGAGAAAAAAATGATTTGCTGAAATTCTTTAGCTACAAGGCATTTCCATTTTGACTGGAAAAAATTAAGTATGATCAGTGATGCCAGATCTTCTGAGAAAAGATCTGAGAAAAATATAAGTTTTAGCTAGTAATTAATCATTAAGGTTTTAATGCTCAAACCTCCAAATGAAGAGCCACATTAAGTGTACAAGGGGTACAGCCAGAATTGATCTCAAGAATTTGGTCTGCACTATCTCAAAAGTATGTAAATTTGTGCATGCATCTATTTGGGAACCCTAAAGCATTTGGGAAATCACCATGCCCTTAAAGGCCTGAATTGCTGAGGGGATTCACCTTTAGAAAAAAAATAATCTAATTAGTATCACTTTTCTGGGCATTGTACTTTTCTGGGCATTCAGTTACATGTATTTTAGTTGAGGGACCCAAGAAACTGTGAAATTTAAAGTTATACCTAGATATTTATAACACAAAACCTGCTCTATGGGTTGGTTATTTATGAATGGTTATTTTATTTTTGATACCAGGCATAATGTAACAAACCATTGAGAAAACACTGATCAAAGGAAAATTTCACAACATCTCACAAACAGATTGTCTGTTTCTTCTTCGTGTCATTTGATACATCAGCCCTCCTCAAAAGATAAATCATTTGCATCTTCTGGAACTTGGTGCATTTTCTTGAGCACAACATAATAGGAACCTATGAAGAATCAATGTCAGGCTCAGTCTGGATATTTGCCTGACAATGATGACCTTAAATTACCTTTGGCTAGATAATTTGGGTAATTGGATGGGTCTGTGTAGTCCAGCCTAACTGGTGGGCGCTAGCTTCTGAAGGCTCACCTCAGGTCCTATAGCTCCCAAAGAAATTATTAATATTTGTGTATCTCAAGAGAACCATAATGAAGAAGGGATGGACAGATCTGTCAGTGTTGCCCCCAACCCATTTAATTTGTTTCCCTAAATACCTGCATCTCTCTGCCTAATTTATGAAATAATGGCCAGCATCCTGTTCCACAGCTTTAAAAATGCAACGGGAATGACATCAACATCATCAATTAATTGTCACTAATTAAAGAGCTCCTGCTCTGATTTCAGGTTGAATGTTAACTTCATTTCATTGCATGTGAGGTGCGTGCAACTCAAAAGGGAAGGAGGGACCCTTGAATTAGCAGCAATCAGCTGCCACCAATGACATCACTCCTGCGACACCAGTGGAGCCACAGAATACAATACTCATCAGTGAGTGTACAGTATTTGGGTAAGTTATTTTTAAAAACTAACCCAATTCAATTCTCATTTAGTTGAATTCAGTGTTGCCATTCCTGCTAAAATAGCTGGATAACTCCAGCTGACCGGTTTGGATTTTGATTCCACACTGTGCCTCCTGGCAGAAGTCAAAAGCTGTGTGGCCTTGGGCAAACCCTTGCACAGCCCTCAAGTGCCAACCCAACTGGAGAAAAAGAAACTACCTCTGAGTACTTTATTCCTAGAAAACTCTAGCAAGAGTCACCATCATCAACTTGGCAGCACATAATTCCCAGCCCTTGTTAAGGACAGAAGCATGTAACTGTTAAAGATTAAGAATATTTTCAGAAAAGAAAAGAGGCCGACCGAACGCAGCCTCACAGTCATTGAATGAACCAGTTACTTACCTGTAAAGGTGGTTCTTCGAGTGATCCTTCTTGAAGCTACAGAGATGGGTTCTCCCTTGGGCTTGCACGAGGCTCCAGGCTCCGGTGGTTGCCTAGCAGCAAAATAGACGTTAGTCTCCTCCTCCACACGTGACCAGGAGTGCCCGTTACCTGCTTCAGTTCCCTCTAGCTGCACAGTGTAACACTACATGAAAACCATAGACAGCGTGACGGCCAGAGCGAACTGAAGCGGGTAACGGTCACTCCTGGTCACGTGTGGAGAAGGAGACTAACGTCTATTTTGTTGCTAGGCAACCACCAGAACCTCGCACAAGTGCAAGGGAGAACCCGTCTGTGTGACTTCATGAAGGCCACAAAGAAGAAGCAGAGGGATTCAAGGCCGTTTTTTTTTTTAAAGAACAAAGCATTCAAGGCAATCTGCCTCAAACAACAATTGTATTAGACCTACATTCACTTTTCTCAAAACTGCATGCTATATCTCTCTAACGGATGAAGAAATTCAGGAATTTTGGAAAATTCCTCTGCAAACAAAACCCATGGCAAATGAAATTTCATCCACCCCTAATTATTCCTCCTATGTCACCAGGACCCATGTGGGGAAAGCCCCACAAGCTGAGGTGTGTATCTGCCACCTACAATTGCTTCAGGCTACTTCCAGTCTTGAAGAGGAGCTTTTTCCACTGAGAAGACAGAAAGGCCTGTCATTGTTTCCTTTATTATGTCAGGTGGGGAAATGAGCTGGCTGCATAAGCTTTCCAGAAATCTGGCAGTATTCAGCTTTGTTGTGTGTGGTGAAGAGAGAGAGATTTGCATTATAAGTATATTTGTTTTGTAATCAAACATGTCTCTGTATAAGTGAAGTCTATGGAGGAGGAAATTTGAGCTGGTGTCTTGCAGTAAATATTCTCCCTCCCTCCCTCCCTCTCTTCTCTCTCTCTCATTCACTCACTCACTCACTCACTCACACACACACACACACACACACACACACACACACACACACACACAC